>OX422220.1:120899809-122099809 GCA_949130495.1 Sambucus nigra | reverse complement strand
TATTAGGTCGAATACGGAGGTGACAATTTTTTCAACTGGATTTCATCCGATAACACATGATTAATCCTTATAGAATTAGGGCTTTAGACTTCCGAGTAAATGGGTAGGGAGTCAGTTGCATAGGTACATGGCTTTAAGACTAAGTGGAAGATTATTGGGGTTTTATTCTTAAAACCATATATGACATTTATTTTTCAGTAAAGCTGTCTCACATCAGTTTCAAATAAGAATCATGTATGTGATAATTCCTTATACTTATCTTGAATATATTGTATATATGTTGGTTAATTGGAGTTAGTAGGAATTGAAGTGTACTGGGTTTAGCATGATCATCGAAGATCAAAATTTTGATTCTTGTTCAATTGAATAGTTCATAGATTAGATGGAAAGTGACATCATATCAATACAATTGCATGTGTAGTACTAGCAATTTAACTCAAATTATTATAACTTGTCGAACGATTCAGTAACTTATATGATAGTTCAAACAAGGATTATGACAGTTACGTTCGGATGTATTGAACCAAATCGACCTTGATATTCAAGTGTAAGGGTTGTCTAGATTAGCGACAAAAATGGAGGCAAAGTCAACTTATCCTTTAGAGTTTCGAAGGCCTGCTGACACCTCTCAGTCCATACAAACTGAACAACCTTCCAAGTTAACTTGGTGAAAAGTTTAGCTATATTTAATAAACCTTTATTGAATCTGATCTATTAATCATCCAATCCTAAAAAGATACGAACCTTTTTTGGTGTCGTGGGATCTCCCCAATCCAATACGGCTGACACCATCCCCGAATACATTGACAATCCTGTCTCCGGGACTACATCGCTCCAAATTTTCATGTCACACTTTCAAAAATATCACTTCTTGAACTTTGCATAAAACTTATGCTCCTGCAATATCTAAACTCCAATCCTCAAATGCTCAAAATTATCCTTCTTAGTCCGTGAATAAATCATAATATCATTGATGAAGGCTTTGATAAATTGATCGATGTATGTATGGAACACCCAATTCATCAAATCTCAAAACAAGACTAGGAAGTTGGTAGGGAAAAATGGAATGACCCTAAACTCATAAGAACCATAATGGGTTAAAAAGGCAGTATTTGGTACGTCCTCCTCTCTTTCCCTTAACCGATGGTAGCATGAACATAAATATATCTTCAACAAGAAGGAAACACCTTATAGCTTATCAAAAAGATCATTAAACTTAGGAAAAAGGTATTTGTTCTTCACCATAACATTTTTCAACTCACAATAATCAATGCACAATAGTATTTAACCATCCTTCTCCTTTACAAGGAGAACTGGAGCTCCGTATGGATAAGTGATATATTTAATGGGACCTTACTTTAATAAATTCTTAATTTATTCCTATAACTCTCTAATCTCCAAAGTATCCATCTAATATGTCACCTTAGTAATCAACTTAGTGTCAAGAGTAAAGTTAACCATAAAGTTAATATCTCAATCCATCGATAACCCTATCACCTTCACAAATACATCGACGAAACCCAAATAACTGGTATCGAATCTAAAGGAACGGTGATATTCTCCCAAGTCAACTCATTTAAAAAGTACAAGTGTGTTATTGAACAACCCTTCATCCTAGGCATAACCATTATATATGTCTCCTGACCCGGTACCATGATAAGAATCTCTCAACCTCGCTACTCTATATGAGCCTAGTATCTGACCAAACAATCTTTACCCAAGATCACAACATAAGAGGGGTACTTACAAATATCAAATCAGCCGCATAAATCAATCTATCAATGTCTATCCAATTAATAAACTAAAAGTCTCCATTAAACTACGTGATACGAAGTAGTGTGTGGTGTTAGTGTCAAACAAAACTCTACCTAGGATTCTATAAACATAAAACTTATTATCCACTACCTGAATCGGTGTTTACCCTCCTTTTGAGTTGTGTCATTCGATAAACTGTGTTGTACGGAGGTTGAAGCAAATGTTGTCCAGTTGAAGGTGTTAGAAGTTCTACTATCGGTTGTGGCCACGATGCTAGGAGTTGCTGAAGGTGATACTGGTATTGTTGTAACTTCAGGAGCCTAAATACCTCCTTTCCTTGCACATGATTTTAGCCCTACTGGACATATCCCTACCTTTGTTTCCCCTGTATCCCCGTGCAAGAGAAAACTAGGGATCTATGTCCCTACCACAACATCTAAATTAAACTCCCACAAATAGGACTGAAGGTTCCCCCTTCTTCCTCGATTGATACTAGTGTTGCCATCTTGAGAGAATCCCTACAACTATTTTTGGGGACACTACTACACCGGTCTAAATCGTCTCCACTTCCCTTGGCTTAGATGGACCTCAAAACTTATGATATATCCACTTAAACTACTCTTTACCTTAGGCCCACTAGACAAACCATATTTTCCAACTTACTTTTTTTCTCTTTGTGATCTTAGAAATGCACTAAAACTATATCCACCACCTAGGCATTGGTGGAATATGTTAGGTTTCTCGTAATCACCTGCCTGATGTTCCATGTCAAGACCTAAATGAAATAATGTATCTTTCTATACTCGTTGCTCATCTCCTTTGGTTCAAACATAGACATCACCATAAACTCCCTCCCGTACTCATCCACAGTACGATATGATTTCTAAAATAAAAGGAATTCCCTCTTATTCAGTGCCTATAATGAATAAGAAACATACTTATCCTCAAAACTCATCATAACATACTCATAAATCAACCCTTTCTCTCAGTTTCACACTCTCCTTCCACCAGAGTGTATTCTCTTAAAAGGCATAAAGTAACAAGAACCTGCCTCTACACATCGATATAGTCGAACAACTTCAAATTATGCACAATATCCTGACTCCCCTGATATGCGACTATCGGGTCCAATGAATCAACAAAGGTAGGTAAGTTGTTATTCATGAAATAACACATCACTTTCTTTTAAGTCGTCATTTGAACTATCAGTTAATCAACCAAATCCTGGGCCCACTCCTAGCGGTCTGCTGGCAACCCTATCGCCACAAACTAGAGCTAACATATCCAAGGTAACTGTCGGCCTATGACTCAAAACATACCCTACCACATTCTCTTACGTAGGGTTGTACAGGATCAAAAAGTGGTAGTCCTTCACAAACTCCAAACAACTCCTATATCTCATGTTCAAGTCTTTCTAGGTGAACAAAAACTAAAGGCTTTTTTGGTCAAAAAAACTTGAAACTCTCTCCCAAAAATTTATGTCTCCAAATAAAAAGGGCATAAACCACCGTTGCCAACTACAAATTATGGGTCGGGTAATTTCCTCTATTTAGCTTAAACTTACGGGAGGCATAAGCTATCGTCCTGTATTCCTTCATCGAAACTCCTCTCAGTGTCTATAATAATGCATCGATATAAATCATATACTCGATGCCAGCCCATGGCAAAGCGAGAGAGGGTATGGTAGTGAGCTTCTCCTTGTGCTCTTCGAACGCTTGCTGACAATTGTCACTCCAAATGAATGGGACCCCCTTTCGGGTGAGGTAAGTCAGTGGTCCAACAATCTTTGAGACCTCTTAGTAAACCTCATATAATATCCCGCTAATCCCAGGAAGCTTTTTATCTCTGTAAGTTTTAAGGGAAATCCCCAATTGCGGACACCTTGCTAGGATTTACCAAAATCCCAGTCACATACATTTGGTGCCCCAAAAATTACACCTCCCGGAGCTAAAATTGACACTTAGATAACTTGGCATATAAATTATTTTACCTAAGCATCTGTGAAACCAACCTCAAATGATGTGCCTGATACTTATCTGATCGTGAATACACCACGATATCATCGATAAACACAATGATGAACTCATTTAAGTATGGCTTAAATACTCAATTCATAAGGTCCATGAAAAATGTAGATGCATTGGTCAGACCGACGTGCATGACCCAAAACTCATATGATTCATAACGTGAGAGAAAATATATATTCGGGATGTCCTCCTCCCGGATCCTAATTCGATGATACCTTAAGGGAAAATCAATCTTGAAAAAGAATGATGTGCCACATAGCTGATTAAATAGGTCATCGATGAAAGGCAACGAAGTGTTGTTCATTATCGTGACCGTAATCAAATCCTTATAATCCACACGTAGTTGGAATGACACAACTTTTTTCTTCATAAAAAACATGGGAGTTCCCCATAAAGACGTACTCCTATGTATGAACCATTGACTCAATTACTATTCGATTAGATCTCTTAACTCTCTCAACTTTTGTAGAGGGGGCTTGAAGGTAACTTTGAGATTATAAGTAATTCCACATTAGCAACAGTGTTTTTGAGATTAAGGCACCGTGGCAGCTCAAGCGCGGCAGCTCAGTATGACCACTTGTATTTTAGCTTGTTATATTCGTCATATTGTATCTTTGTTTATATTGACTGTAAGCTATAACAGTTATAATGAAGTAACAAGAATAATAATGAGTTTTAGTGTGTGGTCAAATGGTACTCGTGAGAGACTAGGCTTGTCAAGGCCTAGGAGAGCTTTTATGCTCTACCGAATGACCTCACCGTGGGAATTTTAGAGGAACTTGGTTTGGAGGATTTAGAAGTGAGGCGTCGTTGGGGCTTGTCCTGACCTTCTTAGATACACCTAGTAAAACACCGAAGAACCCTGACCGTGGAACCTCGGGCGGAGCAGCTTGGAGTTCCATTGGGCGTTGAGCTGTGAACCAAACAGCCCTCTACATAATGTCACATCTACTGTAGGTGATGTCACTAACCAGCTAAATAATGTCAGACCTACACTTGAGTAAACCACCGTGGTATGTGGGGCTGTCAGGCAGTTGGTGAGCCACCTCTGCGATAACAGCCCTTTGACACACAGTGGTTAAGCAAAAGGCATGTCTTGGTATTTAATGTTTATGACGTGGAGACAACTAGTGCATCAGGCATTTAATGTTGTGACATAAAGTATGAGGGATGTATTTCATAGTCTTTAATGACTGAGTCGCCTCGAGGATGAGGTAGGGGATATTTAATGACCCCAACCACCCCTGATGAGATGATGATCTTTTTGAGAGTTCAAGAAGTTATTACTAGAGAGAATACACATCAGAGAGAGGGAGTTATTACAATCCAGAGGTCTTACTTACTCACCATTGTCATTTATTACGAAGCTTGTAATATGTGATAGAGATTCTTGAGAGTGTTTTAGTGTGTTTGCCTGCTTACCAAGGTGTATCTAGGGTCTTACTTCTCTCCCCCTCTAGCTAAGTTACTTCTAAGTTCATTACTATTTTCTGAGTTATACACGAGGGATTTGTGAGTTTAAACTTGGTCTTATCTTCATTAGGTTTGTGTTTACATGTTCTATCACTAATCCAAGGTTTTAGCTAATTAACTTATCATTAATATACTTCAAAAGGGCTTACGCCTCCATCTTAACTAAACTGCATTCTTACATTTGGAGACTCCGCTGGGGAGGCATTCTTCTAAGTAAGGAGTATGGCGCAAGATAATGCTAATCAAAGGCTCAACTTTGATGACATCCAACACAATAAATAACAAGCTGCGAGAGAACTGGAGGCTCTAAGGGATGGGGCTCCTCGAATAGAGGTACCTCCGATTCAGGCGACGACAGGCATTCCAGGGGTGACACAAGCTTCCGCGAGTGCGGGGTTGGGACCCATTCAGGTTGCGCTCCTCATGAGTATTTACAAACTTTGATAGCCTCAACGATGCTGGGAGGATTGGAAGCCAATGCCTTCGTAAAATCAGTAGTGGCCCCAACAGCCCCCACCCGATGCAGGTGTAGCGAGAACGATCCCAGCAAGCATACCCTATGTTGTGAATCCGGTAGTGGGAACCTCAGGAGTATCAGTGGCCCCTGCTGTGACGTTTGTGCCAGTTGCAATGGGCACCTAGCCCATGGTTCCATTGACTGTTGCCCCAGTAGCATCACCCATGGAGGAAATGAGAAAGGAAATACAAAAGGAGATGCTGAAGTTTACGAAGCTTCCTCTCCATCTGCTGGCGAGGTAGCTTCGGTTTATGATAACTTTTGAACACCTTATCCCCAGGAATATAATGACGAGCCCTACCCAAAGGACTATATCCCTCCTATTTTTTTAAAAATACATAGGGAAAGGGGGGAACCCGAAGGAGAATATTAAGCGCTTTGTCGAACACTTGGGAGCGCATTTGAACGATAAGAAACTTAGGTTGAGGGAGTTTTCCAAATCCTTAACCGATAAAGCATATACTTGGTATTCCCATTTGTCTCCTAACAGCATTTCTACATGGGAGGAGATGCATGTGTTGTTTGTCCAGAAGTTCTTTCTGGCAGAAGATGAATTTACTTTGACCCAACTGCGTAGGAAGAAGTAACGACCTGGGGAGGAAGCGGTGGCCTATGTTCGTAGGTTCAGGGAAAGGTCCCTTAACGTGAGGGAGGAAGCTAAGGAATCCAAGATATTACAAATCTACGCTGAGGGGTTGCTTCCTGAGTACATCTGCCATATTATTAATGAGACGCGCAAGGGGACTTTCACGACTTTCTTAAAAGTGATAAGAAATATCTCATTGGTGGTGCGGCCCAATTCGGTGGTGGTGCCCATGATGTTTAGGCAGTCGATGCAACCAGTGGGGGGAGGTTCTAGCCCCCACGAGTAGGGTACACCGAGGGGGAGATAGGGACAAGGCACCGAAGAAGGACAATAAGAGAAAGTTCATAAGAGACAGGGACGACCCACCACCATTGCCTTGTATAGTGGAAGAAGCTGTCAGTTGTTACAACGCGATGGTTCAGGGGGAACGGTCTATGAACCAAAGGGCATTCCCGTTGGAGAACCCGATGCGGCAACAAAGGAGGATCTAAAGTACTGCCAGGTTCATCGGAGAATCTAGCATCCAACCGAGAGTTATTTCACACTGAGAAGAATCATCGACGAGTACGTGAAGGCAGGGACGTTGTAAATCCCTCCACAGAACATCAATAATAATCCACTGCCTGCACATGGGGCCAATCTCATGGTGGCTTATGATGAAGAGGTGAAAAGAGGGGAAAGATAGTCAACGACGAAGCAAGAAGAGTACGAAGAAGACCTGGAAGATTGTACGAGGGGAATGGCTAACTTGGTGTTAGCTTATAACAAAGCAAGCGCCAAGGATGTGGAGGATGTATACGGTGTTGAAGGTGAGGAAGTAGACCCAGTCCTAAAATACTATGCAGTTTGAAAATCCCCAAAGTTCACCTGGTTCTTCGACCAAGTGGGGATACCAAAGGAGAGCAGGTTAGAGATAACCCAGGCAATACTTGATATTAGGAGGAAGAACGCAGTCCCTTCGTTGAGATGGAAGGGACCTATAGCCAGGTTGGTTAGAAGGTTCCTGTCAGAAGTAACCTTCAACGATGCAGATAGGGCTGTAAGGTTCCCTCATAATAGGCCATTATATGTGGCTGCCAGTGTCAACGGAGTTAGCTTTGAAAGGACTTATATGAATGGAGGATCTTCCATCAATATCATGCCAATCAACTACTTCCACGCAACCAATATTCCAGAAGAAAGGTTGGTCCCCATGTCTTTGGTGATTTCGGGGTACGATAACTAATCTTCCAAATCTAATGGGTATGTTAATGTTGGGATTGTAATGGGAAGTCTGAGTTCCCATATCAAGTTCCATGTAATAGAAAGTGAAACTTCCTATCATCTACTAATAGGAAGGGTGTGGATGCATAACCAAGGGCTAGTTCCTTCCACATACCGCCAATGTGCTAAAGCAAATGTCAAGGGAACAGAGGTGACCATTAGGGCTACAAAGAAGCCCTTCGCTATTAAGGAGGCTCACTTGGTGGACGTAGCATTTTACACAGAGTTAGAGGAAGATGTTCGGGTACTAACGAGAAGAATGGAGGGAGCATGGGTTCCCTCGATCAGAGAAAGGATAGGGCCCTTAAATGAACAGAAGGAGGAGGTTGCGATCAGTACAAGGGAAATAGCCGAAGAAGCTCACCCCGTGGTCCCTCGGCCCCAAGGCATATTGAAGCAGCTCAAAGACAGAATGAGGCCCAGAGTGGATCCTATGGAACATGAGGTCCAACGGTAAAGGGTGTTGAGCCGGTTCTCAGGAGAAAGAGTAGCCGAGGCTTATAGAGAGAAGAAGAGGAAGGCAATCACCACTACTAGCAGACAATACAAGAAGGTCGTTACCGAGGAAAGAAAGGTGGTGCATTGATTATAATGGTGTGAGCGGGCGATCGAGGAAACTGATGATGAGTTTGACCTGATATATGAATGCTTTTTGGTGGATCAATGGTGACAGTGCGTGGTGATAGATAACTCCAGCATACAGGAATTGGTGGAGGAAGTCGCTAAAGAACCAGAGTACATGACGGATCGACCGAAACCTCAGGCACAAGAACTATACTAGTTGAATTTGGCCAAAGAAAGGAGAGATCCAAGGCCCATCTTCATCTTGAAAGATCTCAGTAAGGAGAAACAAGAGGCCTTGGTTGAGTTAATTCGGGAGTTTAAAGATGTCTTCGCGTGAAAATACATAGAGATAGAGGGGCTGGATGAGGAAGTAAGCTACCACAAGTTGAACGTAATGCCTTCAACCATTCGAGTTAAGCAAGCAATGATAACGTACAAACCTAAGCTAGATTTGAAGATCAAGGAAGAGGTTTAACGCTTACTAATGGCAAGGTTCATCACACCGATACAACACCCACTTTGGATATCCAGTATTGTCTCGGTAAGGAAGAAAGAGAAAAACCAAATAAGGATCTGCGTGGACTTCAGAGATTTGAATAGAGATTTCCATCCATCGATAGCCTGATAGATGCAATGGCAGGTCATGAGATGTATAGCTTCATGGATGGGTATGTAGGGTACAACCAGATCAAGATGGACCCCATAGATGCAGAGAAAACAGCGTTCAGAACCCCGTTAGGCAACTTCATGTACAAGGTGATGCCGTTTGGACTCAAGAATGCTGGGGCGACTTACCAAAGAACAATGATGGCCATTTTTCATGATTTCTTTCACAAATTTGTGGAATTTTATGTGGATGACTTGGTCATCAAATCGAGGAAGGAGGAGTCCCATCTGAGAGATCGGAGGAAGGTGTTTTCCCATTGCAGGAAGTATAAATTGAAGATGAACCCATCTAAGTGTGTTTTTGGAGTGACAAGTGGAAAATTCATAGGCTTTGTGGTTAATCGGCAAGGGGTGCAGATGGACCAGGACAAACAATGGGCAATTTTGGAAATACCATGCCCAAGAACGGCAAAGGAGCTGAAGAGTTTCTTCGGTAAAGTCTCCTACCTTAGGATCTTTGTGCCTGGATTAACTGAAATAATACATCCGTTGATGCAGTTGCTACGAAAGAACACGAAGTTTAAGTGGGAGGAGGTTCACCAGGAGTCTCTTAACAGGCTGAAGAAACTGCTCGTTTCACCACAGACCATGGTTCCCCCAAGGGCAGGAATACCACTGCAGCTGTACCTCACATCCACCATGAGGTCCGTGGGAGCTTTGCTAGCACAAGAGATTGATGGGAAAGAACGGCCAGTTTACTACCTCAGAAGGATTATCCATGGGCCAGAAGTCAGCTATAGCATCTTAGAAAGGCATTATTTAGCCTTAGTATTTGTAGCGCAAAAACTTAGACATTATATGTTGTCTTTCACAATTCATATTGTAACTAGATGTGATCCTATTAAGTATTTTCTAGCTAGAACTATATTGATTGGTAGAGCATCTAGGTGGTTCCTTATTCTCTGAATATGACTTAAAGTGTGTGGTTCCTCGCGCGATCAAAAGCCAGGCCTACGCCGATTTATTGGAAATTTTACCCTCAGGAACGTTTGAGACACCCAAAGAAAGTATTCCAGGAGACGATTTGCAGGCCAACCACCTAGACGCGATGAATGAGGAATAGAGAATGCAGTTTGATGGATCCTCGATAGAAAAGAAAGGAGGAGGAGGGGTTATTCTTTCAAAGGTAATGGAGGAAGTTTTCCTTTCTACAAATTAAATTTCCCTTGTTCCAACAACGAGGCAGAATATGAAGCATTGGTGTTGGGATTACTAGAGGCTCTCCGAAGGGGGATCCGTTCACTTTGAATCAAAGGGGATTCAAACTTGGTGGTTCAGCAAATGAATGGAGAATACGCGTTGAAACACAAGAGCCTAGCACCATACAGAATAATCATTCAGAGGCTCCTCGGCCAGTTCCATCGGACCAAGATCAAGAGGCAGCCCAGAATGATGAACCGCCACCCAGACACATATACCACCATTACCCAGAAGATAATCATGAGGAATAATAAAACTATCATCATGATCCAATGAAGAACAGCTCCTTCGATGGTACAGTCAATTCTACCAATAGAAGAGGACGCAGACTGGAGGGGAGAGATCAAAAGGCAATTGGAATCTGGGGAAGGAGCGATGGGGATGAGAGATTTAACCCAATACTTTACGAATCAGGGGAACCTTTACATCAGAAACGCAGGAGGATGGTTATCGAGGTGCATCGGCCCAGAAGAGGCAGATCGAAGATTAAAAAAATGCACGAAAAGCACTACGAAATAATGGAGATACCCCTCTACTGAAGAATTCAAAGAGAGTGGTATTTTTGGCCCAGAATGAAACAGGACACAGCGGACTTACAACAGAAATGCGATAAATACCAGTTATTCTTCGAGGCGACTGAATGTCATTTCGTAGAGGCTTAGGCTGACTAGAGATAGCCCTATATTGGATTCATTAAAGATGGAGTTGTCCTAATGAAGAAAATTTATGCGATGGGACTTCGGTGAAGGGCCTCGAGATTCTACGTTCAGGAGGAGCAGCTTTATCGAAGGGGATACTTTAACAGGACTTTGTGTTGTATCACGAGAGAAGAGGCAGCGGAGGTCCTCAAGCAGGCACACGATCCAGCTCATATAGGAGGAGCTAAGTTATATGACCAGTTGATGACTTTAGGATACTATTGTCCAACAATGGAGAAAGACTATGATGAGTTCGTTCAGAAATGCAAGGCATGCCAACTTCATGGAAATATGATACATACCCCATCAGTAGACATACACTCCCTCGCAATGCCTTATCCTTTTCACACTTGGGCATTCGACCTGGTAGGGGCAATACACCCTAATTCAAGGGTAAGATATAGATACTACTAGCAACGGAGTGTTTCATAAAGTGGGCTGAGGCGATACCACTGAGAAGGGCAACAGCGGGGGTGGTGAGAAACTTCATTAGAGAATACATTATTTATCGTTTTGGGATCCCAAAGGTTATCCTTTCAGACAATGGAACCCCTTTCGTCAATTCAGAGGGAACGATGCTCACAGACAAATACTGCATTGTCCATCACACTTCGACGGTGGCATACCCAAAGGGAAATAGTCAGGCCGAAGCGATTAATAAAACTTTGGTCAATATCTTGGCTTAAATGATGGAGGATTTTCCAGAATCATGGGATGATAAGATACCAGACGTTTTATAGGCCTATAGGACGACTAAGAGGAAGCCCACAGGGTATACACCATTATCTCTTGTTTACGGGGCCGAGGCAATTCTCCCAGTAGAGTTGGAATTTCCCTCTGCTCGATATGATTTGTGAAGTACGATGCTCCCTCAGAATAGGCATGTGCAGTTGGAAGTGTTGGATGAACACAGAGATAATGCGATGCAACACTTTCAAATGTATACGAAACAGCTCTCCAGGGCATATGACAACTTAGTGAGACCAAGGAAGTTCGTGGAGGGAGACATTGTATTGAAAACAGTAGTGAAACACGTTAGGGGGCTTCCTCAACCCAAGTTTGCAGCAAATTGGGAAGGACCTTTCATTGTAAAGGAATCTCATGACTCAGGTTATTGCTTAATCTCTAATATGGAAGAAGACAAACCATTCAAAATCAATAATAAATGGTTGAAAGTCTATCATGTGTAGGTAGTTATATTTGACCACTGATGTATTTGGCTGTTGTTATGAATACACGAGTTCTTTTTATGATAAATATGCAAGTTTTTTTTAACTCAAGTAGAGATGTAAGAATTATAGAACCTCATACTTTACAATCTATGTAAACAGTTGTAACACAAAGAAATGGCATGAGAATAAATATCTTTTTCCATTCATAAACTTTGGGGCATTATAAAATTGGGAGCTATTGCACAAGAAGTACATAAGGAGAGAAAAAGGAAAATATATACAAAAAAATCATGGGCCTAAGAGGAACAAATCTGGGGAGGAGAAAAAATCTGCAGGAAGGCCCGAAGAAGCTGCTTAACAAGACCGTTGAGCATTGATAGAGACCTCCAACTTTGTTTGCACCTGTGTGGGCTCAATAAGGATTTTCTCCCATTTTAGATTTGCCAAGCGTAGAGCTTCTTCGATGTCCTCCACCTCCTTGTCAATGTCTCCTAGAAGAGGTGCTAGCTCGGCCAACTTAGCTTCCTCCACTCGCCGATCCTCCTGATGTTTTCGTAAGAGTTCCCTCTGGCTGTCCAGTTGTTGGCTCTTTAAGGTCTTAAAATGTGTGATGAGCTAGCCAAAACGAAAGTCATCGTGACCCAACTCCCTTAGATAACTCAGAAATTGGTTAAGGAGGGGTCTGGTAACGTTTGCAGTTAGAGTATTTGAATTTTCAGCAACAACGGTAGCCATACTGTGAAGCCTATAGTTCATAACTGAGATGTTTGAACGAAGATAATCCACCGTGAATGTTTCAGGATGATGGTTCGCAAGTAGATCAACTACCAAATGATGGTTGGCAAGCATTTGAGGAGAACGTTGGAGCACCATCAGGCAGAAGGCGTGAGGAGCCAAGTCGAGAAGAGGAAGCTCACACCCAGATTCACTCTCGGCAGCAGCGCCTGTCATGGAACCTTGGTCATTATGACTAGAATCTTCTGAGACAATAGGTTCCCGATGGGGCGAGCCAATAGGTGAAGTAACTGGTGGAGAATCCTCCCGAGTAACCTGAAAATAGTTAGAGGAAATAAAGAGATTATGAAAAATCTTAACAAGTGTTTTCTTTGTTAAGTCACTGATATAGGTGGAGATTATGCAAAACCTTAACCAGTGTTTTTGTTGTTAAATCACCGATATAGGTGGAGATTATGAAAAATCTTAACAAGTGTTTTCGTTGTTAAGCCACCGATATAGGTGGAGATTATGAAAAATCTTAACAAGTGTTTTTGTTGTTAAGTCATCGATATAGGTGGAGATTATGAAAAACCTTAACAGGTGTTTTCGTTGTTAAGTCACCGATATAGGTAGAGATTACGAAAAACCTTAACAAGTGTTTTCGTTGTTAAGTCACCGATATAGGTGCAGATTATGAAAAATCTTAACAAGTATTTTCGTTGTTAAGTCACCGATATAGGTGGAGATTATGAAAAAAACTTAACAAGTGTTTCCGTTGTTAAGTCACCGATATAGATGGAGTTTGTGCAAAATATTAACAAGTGTTTTCGTTGTTAACTCACCGATATAGGTGGAGATTATGAAAACCTTAACAAGTGCTTTCGTTGTTTAGTCACCGATATAGGTGAAGTTTATGGAAAAATCTTAACAAATGTTTTCGTTGTTAAGTCACCAATATAGGTGGAGTTTTTGGGAAAATCTTAACAAACATTTTCGTTAAGCCACTAATATAGTTGGAATTTATGAAAAAAAAACCTTAACAAGTGTTTCCATTGTTAAGTCACAAACACAGGTGAAGTTCGAGAAATTGAGAAACGCAGAGAGAAATTTGTGAAGTACCTCAGCGGTAGTAGAAGCGAGAACGGGGGTCACCACGGCGGCCACAATGGTAGAAACTTTTGGGGGCAGGCTCATTGCCTCCGTAGCCTTAACGGGGCCCTTGGCTGAAGAAGCCTCAATGGTAGGCAAACCTCCCTCGCTAGTATAAGGTACTAAGGCCAACACGGGCGTATCATCAGTAGAAGACGTTGGACTTTCAAGAGATGCCCCAATTCCCGTGGGTACAGAAGAACTAACACGAGGAGCAGCAGCAACATCAACCTGGGCCTTGGAAAGGAAAAGGCCACTGAGAGCAAAGGGTGGAGAAATACTTGGAGAAAGCTGCAACAACAAAGCTAAGTGTTATAAATGACAAATTAGTACTCGAAAGGAGACAAATACATCTAAGTGTTACTTACCCCCGTTATGGCACCAAAAAGAGGAATTGTAGTGAGGGGCCTTGATAATGCATGAGGAAGGAGAATGTTAGCTATCCTTGATGCCACTTCCACCTAAAATGACCCAACATATTAGAAATGATAAACAGAACAATGGAATAAATAAAATATGTAAGACTTGGCAAGAATTTTACCTGCGGGGCACTATCCTCGACCACAACGAAGGGTAGAGGGACCTTCTGCTCCGATGTAACACAAAGGAGGCTGCAGTAGTTACCTCAGGTTGACTAGGCAGTTCAGCAGACTCAACGGCGGTAGCCCTCGTAGCAGTTTCCTTGGACCATTGGGAGGATAATATCCATGAGTAGGTTAGGCCTGTCATGGGGGAACGATGAGGAGTGGTATCAGCTTGAGAGATACTCCAATGCCCCCCTAATGAAGCAGCTTACAGGGGGACTGGGGGGACTGGGAGGATTGGGCCTTTCTTCTCCAACTCCCTGCACCAAAACATCTTCGTATTAAGAAATGAGAAAATGCAACACGGCTTAAGAGAATGGGAATAAGAAGTAAAGAATTCACACATACCTCAGATCCAGAGGGAGAACGAGAAGGTATAACCACTGGTGAAGGTGGCGAGGAGACAACAGTGGAAGGAGCTGGGGATGGAGGTTTCTCAAGCATCTATTTCTTCTGGGGTTTGGTTCCCAACATTTTTTTCCTTGAGCTCGTTGCACCACCACTTTCAGGTACCCTCGACCTTCTTCTCCTTTCTGTCGATGGCTCACTAGGATCAACCATGATCGTGGGAAAAGCAGTCGAAGGAGGAACGACGATAGCGCATCATTGAAACTCAGCATGTATCCTGTTAACCTCAGCTAACACATGCCTCTTCAGCTCTTCAGCTATCTCTAGAGACATAGGAGGGGGAACGAATGCAATCGGGAATGCCTCTAAAGGAGTTTGTGTTTGAGCCTGAGGCTTAGACTTTGAGGACTTGGACTTCTTAGATTTTTTGGCAGGTGGCTGAGAAGGCCCTTTGCCCGTTGTAGCTTCGGTTAAAGGGGCAGCTTATTTAGGGGCTGCAACGGCCTTGGACTTCGGGGTGGTAGTGGGAATCATTAGAAAATAAGGGGTAGCTATTGGGGAGAATCTTTAATCATTATACTCAAAGGAAATTCAACCCCAAGCACAGAGTTCACTTTAAGACCCAGTTCAGTAGAAGAAAAAGAAAGGATCGAAGGATATTGAGGAGGGGACTGAATGTACTCACGAATTATTTTCAGTTGCCTCAAATGGAACTTGGGGGGAAAAGAGGTGGATACCTCTCCCTTCCTAGTGGAACTAGGAAGGGTGAATCGCCCATCGATGGCAGACGTCACACCAAGCACCGTTGCTATAGTATAGAGGGTGCAGGCTTCAGCGAAAGTGGTTTTTGCATGGTTATGTTGAAACACAGGTTGAGGGACTCCCTAATCAAACTCGAACTACCTGTTATATCTATCAGGGTTTTAGGGCTCTAAGGTGTATCCCCATTCAGTATAGGAGGGAATAAACCCCAGGTTAAATAGAAGCACCACTTCTTAAGAGGGATCTTCTACAGATGGGATGAACTTAACCATTGTGGATGCTAAAGGAAAGAAATCCCAACTATGGGAAAACGTAGACTCACTGTATGGCCTCATCACAAAGGACTCTAGAAGAGCAAAACCTTCCATTATCTCCTTTCGACTTTGCTTCTTATGGAAACACAGTAGGCGTGGGGGCTTGATACCTTGGTTCACGGGCAGAGAAATGACTTCGCGAAAATAGTAGGATAGCGGGTGTAAAGAAAGCCCGTTAGAATAATAGTGTTGGCAAAATTGGCCAAGTTATAACAGCCCAGTGATCGTGCCATGTCTATGTGGGTTCAATCCAACCAGGTGTAGAGGGACCCTAAGGCGATGGCGGCTAGAGGAAGGTTGACCCCCTGGACAAACGAACGGAAATATTTATCAATTCCCTACTGGGCTGATCGTTGGGTTTCCCGGTTAGGAAGAAGTGTGAAAGCAATACAAGTATGTAAGCTAGTAGTTCCATGGATGTACCTCTACCTCGGCCCATTACAGCACTGACATCCTTCGACGTCGGAGCTTTAAAAAAATAGTTAATAAGGGGGTAAATGTAGCTTTGTTCGAGGAACCGGTGCAGCTGCGACAGATCCGATCAAGCTCAACTCGATCAACAGCCTCTTCGACATCCAGAGCCTCATCGTGGTAGGTGAACTCACTCATGGGCTCAAACCCAAGGAGTTCACAAACGTCCTCCAGTGTAACGGTGAACTCCCCCCATGCAGTAAAAAAGGTGTGAGTTGTTATATTCCATCTAGAAACTAGTACTTGTAACGCTGCATTGTGCTTAGAGAGGGTGAACTCCCCAAACCAGTAGGCTCGATGAAGTGCAACCTTGGTAAGAGCATCAGCGTAAGAACTCTGCATATGTGTATGCCAGGCACCGAAATGGGCTGGAGACCCCTGGGTGCTTCGAAGTCAATTTGGAAATAGGGGAAGTCACCACGGTCCAAATGAAAATGCAGAGTCCCCTCTGGGGGTAGATAGCCCCACTTTGATGAATCCATTTCCTCATCACCCAACAGTAAAGGGTCAAATTTGGATGAGAAATGGCAAACCTTGAATGCATCAGAAAACTTATCACCTTCGTCAAAGATGGGCACCCGATGGTAGATGTACAGTTTCTCTTCACGAGCAACATTTAGATCGGCGGTGCTAGGGGCGGCAACAATGCCAGAAGTGGCGAAGGGGGAGCCTGGCTGAGTGCTGGTGGTGGCAACCTTGGAAGAACTTGGAGAAGACATAATAAAGTGTAGATGAATGATATAGCTGGGTAAGAAGGGATACGAACAAGGAGGAAGCAGTACAACCACGGGTGGTGTCACAACAGATGAGAAATGGAGGAGAATGAGTAAAGAACTGGACAACAATGGAGGCTTTCGCATAGGTTTCTCTCTCTAAGGAATACGGGAGCTTAAAGAAGAAGAAGGAAAGAGAAGGGTTTGAAATAAAAGAGACGTTTGAAGAATTTTAAACCTTTTAAACCTATCTTTTGATTTTCCCACCATCGCACGTGCAAGGCCGCCTATAAACATTTCAAATGAACACGTGGCACTTCGGGAAGTGTTTTAATAGCTGAAAAGGCAGTGCTACGTTATCTACGAAGTGACGCCTAGGGAATAGAGAGGGTTACCTTCTTCATCAAGTCTGAGTTTTGGTGCTAGAATTTTTGTCAGACACATCTAATAAACTCCCAATGGAACAGATGTCTTAATGGTTCAAAAAAGATACGATATCCCCTTGCCACAAGTTCAAACGTTGTTCGAATGCTGACTCAGCTACATCGGGGAGAATTTATGCTTTTTCGAACATAGTAAAGCATTACAAGGGAGAATTTCACTTGCTAAGAATCAAAACGAGTATTTATGAAGGTTAGCGGGCCCTTCGGGATAATTTCAAACAATAAAAAGCTAGAACGGTTGAAGCTAGTATAAGGAAAAAGTGGCGATGTCCCTTCATCCAAGCCCCGATAAGTCGTGACGCTTCGACTCAGGTACATCGGGGAGAATTTTACTTTTTCCTGGAGATTATAACACTGCGGTTCTAACGAAGTAAAGGAGGCCAGAATTTTTTCACAAAGAAAAGGTTCATCGGATTGAGAAGTTTCGTGCAGACATTTCTTGTTCCAATAAATCTCTCCACGAAGGGGAAAATGTAGAGGGGGATTGAAGGTAACTTTGATATTAGAAATAATTCCACATTAGCAACAGTGTTTTAGGGATTAAGGCACCGTGGCATCTCAGCGTGGCAGTTCAGCATGACAACTTGTATTTTAGCTTGTTGTATTAGTCATATTATATCTTTGTTTATATTGACTGTAAGCTATAACGGTTGTAATGAAGTAACGAGAGTAATAATGAGTTTTAGTGTGAGGTCAAACGGTACTCGCGAGCGACCAAGCTTGGCAGGGGCTGGGAGAGCTTTCATGCTCTACCGAATGACCCCACCATGGGAACTTTAGAGGGACTTGGTTTGGAGGATTGAGACGTGAGGCACCATTGGGGCTTGTCCTGGCCATCTTAGATACACCTGGTAAAACACTGAAGAATCCTGAACGTGGAACCTCGGGCGGTGCAGCTTGGAGTTCCATCGGGCATTGAGCTATGAACCAAATAGCCCTCTACTTAATGTCACGTCTATTGTAGGTGATGTCACTAGCTAGCTAAATAATGTCAGACCAGCACTTGAGTAAACCACCATGGTATGTGGGGCTGTCAGGCAGTTGGTGAGCCACCTCTGCGACAACAGACCCCTGACACACAGTGGTTAGGCAAAAGGCATGTCTTAGCATTTCATGTTTATGACGTGGAGACAACTAGTGCATCGGGCATTTAATGTTGTGACATAAAGTATGAGGTATGTCTTTCGTAGTCTTTAATGACCGAGTCACCTCGGGGACGGGGTGGGGGGGATATTGAAGGACCCCAACCACCCCTAAGAAGAGGATGATCTTTTTGAGAGTTTAAGAAGTTATTACTATAGAGAATACACATTGGAGAGAAGGGTTATTACAAACCAGAGGTCTTACTTACTCACCATTGTCATTTATTACGAAGCTTTTAATACGTGACAGAGATTCTTGAGAGTGTTTTGGTGTGTTTTCCTGCCTACCAAGGTGTATCTAGGGTGTTTACTTCTCTCTCCCTCTAGTTAAGTTACTTATAAGTTCATTACTATTTTCTAAGTTATACACGAGAGATTTGTGAGTTTAAATTAAGTCTTATCTTCATTGGGTTTGTGTTTTCATGTTCTATCACTAATCCAAGGTTTTAGATAATTAACTTGTCATTACTATACTTCAAAAGGGGTTACGCCTCCATCTTATCTAAACTACCCTCTTACAACTTTAATGGATCCATCCTATATGGTCCTTTCTCAATGGGCTGAGTGCCCGCATCCAAATCAATCCAAAAATCTCTCTCTCTTGTAGGCGGTATCCCTAGTAACTCCTCAAATACACCCTCAAACTTCTTATCGATTAGAATGGAATCTAACAATGTCATAACTCCTTGAATGTATTTGCATCATTGCAGTATAAGTGAGTGCTAGAATCACCATCTAGTCCAGGCATAGTGCCCAGGGAAATCTCCTGCCCGAAGATGATAAGCATAACAGCCTACCCCCAGTAGTCAATATAAGGGTTCTACCTAGCTATCCATAAAAGCTCAATAATAATACGATGATCTTTCATCCAAAAAGTCGAGGAAACGAATAAAATTAATTCAACCAAACGAACTATCATGTCTCTACCATCACAACGTATAGTAACACCCCCCCCCCCCCCCCCTTCAACTGTTAGGGAATCTACACACATAATCACATAATATGATACATCTACCATACCTGACATAGTAGATAATCTATAAGTGGTAAAAGAATGTGACTCTCCCGTATCTAAAGTGCCTGAGCATAAGTATAATAAACATAAAACATACGTACTATTGTTTGAGGTTGTGCCTGTTGGACCTGTTGATAGATGTGGAACACATATCCCTGTTGTAGCTATGGGTGCCATGTCACCAAATCTCTAGGAAGAGGGAAGGCAAGATAGTGGGGTGCGAGTGGCAAAGCCTAATACTAGGGTGGGACCAAAAATGCATGTTGATGCCCCTGTTGAATCTATCTTGGTTTTGCCTGAAACCCCTTAGGGAACCTCCTAAAGGATCGACCCTTATCTCTAAAAGAATAGAATATCACATGAAATGGCCCTGCCTCTGTTCGGATGACCATACTGATCTTGGTCGGGGTGGCCCTGCCTCTATTCGCCTGATGGGTCTGGTCATTTCTAATGAACCTCTTAGTGGAATGCTCCCCATATGCTAGCCCTATCTCATTTTGACCGGGGCCTCATTATCCCCGGGAAGATGCCCCACCCTCTTTTAACTTCAGCCTTTGGCCATATCCACATCTACTAAAGTGACCCTTTCTTATCTCCACGATCCTCTCAATATCAAGTGCAAAATGCACCATGCGAGTGAAGTCTCGAAAATACTCTACGGTCATGGAAACGGACTCCCAGCAATCCAATTATCGACCCCCAAAGATACTAACAGCACACTCCCAAGGATAAGTATAACACGGAGCATGTATAGGTGTAGCCTCGGGTGGTGGCAGTGGTAGTTTCTATTAATAGAAGGTTAACATCTTCGCTACCACTCTCTAAGAGATAATGGTGGCTAATTCCTTTGGTTCCATAACGGGCACCTGCCCTAGCAATGGTGATGGTGGTGGTTATTGTTGCAGCTAAGATGCACCAACTTCTGATTCATCCATCTCGATCGATCGATGTCATCCATGTGGTCTATAAGGGTTCACCATCTGGAAGATAGTAAACAAAAGCCCCTTATTAATCATGAAGTCAATAGAGTACAAACGTTAAGTGTAAGGCTCTAAAATATCAAATAATTCAATGCGAAAAAGTGATAAACACACTCAAGATCCCAGGACACTAGAACCTAGAATGCTCTGATACCAACTACGACCCTCCGTAAAATCTAATAATAGATTGATCATGTCTAAGTTAAACAATAAAGGTGTATAAACAATTAAATACCATTCTAAGCATGTGTAAACTAACAATATACTAAATAAATACTTAACGAGACAAGTAGAATACCCATCTAGACTAATACCATCATACATGCAAATGAAATCTATACATTCCTATACTCATAATCGCAAAAAATGTAGCGTAGTACACATATCCCTCAAATCTAAAACAGTAATGATAGAAATAGGAATAGAATTTTCGCGTAGGCCAATGACACCTATATCCTAATATTAGTTCTACGGATGAAGTATGAATAGCAGGATCACTGTTGAGGCAGAAATTGAGGCTTAGGGTATAACTGCACCTGGGATTAAAAGTCAACTAAGATTAAGGGTATAACTGCACCTGGGATAAATCATAACTACTCATCGACCTCCCGTATTTTAATTTCTTTTGAATTTATCCCACCCAACAATCCTAAATATCAATTGCCTCTAAAATCACATTCCCAAGTGAAACCATGATTAAGTTTTATTCTACACAATTGAATATATTTAATAGATTCAGAATATCATTACACTAATTAATTTCAAGTGTATAAAGAAAATAATTAAATCTCAAAGTTTGTTGCTGACACACACAGTATAAATGATCTCATTCTCAAGCCCATAAAATTACGAAGGCCTATCCTTAATGACTTTAGGGATCACTGGTGTGTACTTGTTATAGTCTTAGGCTGCCCCGAGCCTAAGAACTCATCACGATCAAGGGAAATCATTAAGCCTAAATGTCATACACAAGTATTACCTTACCCCAAGACCACATGATGAACTATCTTTGTCAAACCATCTCAGTACATAGGTAGCTACATGTAAGACCCAAGGATAAAAATAAAAATTGGCAAACTCGTCACTATCATCGAGGCACCATCGTGGTCAACACCGCGGGCGTCCCCTTAGTGTAATACCCTCCTAATGTGTTCTCTAATAAAATTCACACATAGTATGCTTGTGACACATAACACAAGAGAAGAAATCATACACAATCTCGAAAATCTTGTACAAAATGTGAATTATTCAATTTATTACTTTTTCATGGTTAGGCATCCAATATTTTTCTAAACTTAGAATCCTACAATTCATCATATTAACATGTTCACAACAGTCAATTTAGTCTATAGATAAACCCTAAATTATCCCCAAAACAAAAAATCCATTACAATAAACCATAAGAAAAATTGCCAAAAACTTGGTAGCATCGATCGATCGACCAACCATCGATCGATCAATCGCTAGAGGTGGGCTTCATCTTCTCAAATTTGAAAAATCCCAATCAAAACCTCCATTAAGGAATCTAAAACATTAATTCAAGTTCTATTATACATCCTAAAATCAAAACCACATATAATATACAATTGAATCATAAATCTAACATCAAAATCAAAATTCTACACAAGATTCAATTGAAATCCCACTTTATTACACAAGAACCCTAGAATCTCTACTTTTTTCAATTAGATTCGGATTTTGGACCAATTAAATCATATAACCATAGGGTTTTTTAATGATTACTAAAAAATAATTCCTAATCACGATCTACCACTATCTAATCAGATTTAGATAGAATTAAATCAAAATAATAAGAAATTGATACTAATTACTAACTTAAATAGGTTAATTACGAAATTAATCAAGTAACTCTTGACACTCATAATTAAAATTATTAGTAAGTTTATATTCACATGAATATTAATAATGTAAACCAAAAACAATTGTTGTAACACGAGGCCCCCAATTTTAAATATTACATTAAAAGTAATTCAATTTCCCTTTTGAGATGCGGAAGCTAGATGGCTCAATTAAGCACACACAAACACCAAATTTTAATTTTCTTTCAAATTAAAATTAAACCAAGTGAAATTAGATTAATCAACAAATACATATATCACTTAAACAACATAATTCAATCCAAGTCCTATAAATTTGCCTAAGTCATATTTTCAATATTACCAAAATAGGCCAAACCAATTTTAACAAATTAAACGAAGACTTGAATTAAATTAACATATACTCAAATTTAAATTAGCACCAATTTAAGTAAGTAGTGATTTAAACCAAATTTTATCTTTTTACCTCAGCATACATATAAGGTGAATTTTGCAAAATATAAAATGAAAAAATAAATCACTACGCCGCGATGTACGAGGAAAAACCCACAAAGGGAAAAAAAACTCGGACGACCCTAGCCTTAAGTACACTAAGTATGGTTTTACAATTATAGGACAGATGACTTACTTCCTCGACTCAACTCCTTTCAAGCCTAGACTCGTCTTCTTGTAACCACCTCCGCCTAGTCGACAACCCCGGAAATCCACCGGAACCTCGGAATTCACCAATGAGACTTTAGGAACACCGCCAACCACACATGGTGACTTTCACCAGGTAAGAATGCCGCAGCAAAATAACGAACTTCTTTTTTATGGGATGTACAAGTAAACCCAAACGAACTCTTCAAGTCGGTAGAGTAAATCCAGTTCCAAACACTCCAAGTAAGATATTTATATGGAAACTTGGAATAAACAAACTATGCGTGAAAAACAAAAGTGTTTTTGAGTGATTTTCTTGGAAAACAAAACTCTTAAACCATGAACCTTTTCACAGAAAAGTTGAACTCTCAAAACTCTCTTTAGGAGATGGAAGAATATGAAAAATTTAGTTTGAAAAGGTTGGTTCCCGCACATATTAAATAGATCAAAAGTTAATGGGGAAAAAGTAGTGGGATAGAGGTGAAAAACTGTCCAAAACTGCCAATTAAATTTCCCGCCAAAAATCTCGTTCGAACGAGATTTTCGTTCCAACAAAGTCTCGTTCGAACGACACTTCTAACGAAGTTACAGTGGCCATAATAAAAATCTCGTTGGAAAATGCATTCAAATGACATTCTCGTTCGAACAATAAACTCGTTCGAATGACAATATCGAACGAAGTTCCAGAGGCAAGTCGTTGGCAAGCCTCGTTCAAATGAAATTCTCGTTCGAACGACAATTTGGAACGAAAATCCAGAAAGCTTAAAAAATCGATTTTAGCCCAAAATCTTTATTTTCAAGTTTTAGAGAAACCTTCTAAAAATAAACAATAATTTAAACAAAACTTACACCCAATAAATATTATTCCAAGTTCCTATATAAATATGTAATGCATCCATACCTTAGGAGTAAATAGAACAAATGTTGTTGAGGTAGAAACGAGGCACAACAAACTTGACATTTGATGAAGCTTTAATCTAGGACGCTACGTCTTCAAATTTAGTTTGTCATAGGCTTGAAGGATGGTCAAGAACTCTATCCTATGACTCAAACATTTTGTCCAGAATTGAGCTAAAATAACAAAGGACTCAATTGGAAATTTGTTTCCTTACAAATCTCCCCCTTTGGCTATTTCGGGACAAAAACCAAAACAAAATTCTAAAGGGACATCAAGCTCTACTAGACATAAAACATATCCCACCCAAAATAAAAATACAATAGCTTGACTCACAACCCAAGGATCAATATCTTTGCCGAAGATGAAAGTTGCCACTTAGAAGAATTCCTACACACTTAAGCAAATTATCAAACGCATAGGGAATATCAGGAATATTAAATGCATATAAATGAAATACTCCCCCAAAATTAATTCTCCACTTTATCAACTATGATAAACCTAAGAAGATAGCGCTCTCCCCCTAAGTTAAATCTCCTAAACATAGATAAGATTACAATAGGATTAGATGCCATTTCTCCCCCTTTTTGTTCAGGAATAGACAAAGGATAAAACTAATTTAAACATGATGCTTAGACTGATAAGAACATCAAAGTATATGGGCAATAATAACATAACCAATCCATGCAAATGAATACCAACTATGATGCGAAAACAAATGATACCAAATTGACAAATAAGATTATAAGCATGTGATATCAAACAATATACGCAACAAGATAGATACTAATTATGAATTAAAGCATAGGTGGACTAGAAAGCAAGGCAAAGACAAATAGAATACCTGATATATGAGAACATATTAAATATCATCAACGCACACGCACATATACTAGGTATACATACCACACATGACACAAAATAAAATAAGCTTTTCACACTCGTATGGAAAAAATGTGTCATATGGAAATGGAAGTGTTGGGGTGTGAACTAGCAACTATTAAATTTAGACCCAATCACTTAAAACATGTTCACAGAGTTCTCATCTGACTGCACACTTCATTACACTTGAATATAACCTCATGTGACAATATAGATTGAACTTAATGAACAAATATACACAATGCATGCTAGCCTAGAATTTTGATGATTCCACAAACCAATAGAGTCACGACATTGAAAGCACAACTAGGATAAATGGACATTGTGCAAACCGTTGATATACCATCCAAACTCCCTTAATTTAAGCATATAGAGTTTAATCTTTTGAATGAATAAATCAACTAAACAGAATAGGCCTTAGCAAATATATTTTCTTTTAATGCCATTAATCTTTTAGGCCTTTGGATCAGGTATTTCGTTTAGGTCCATTCCAAATGGTGGCTTACTCGCAAAGGATGATATTTCCTTTCGGAGCCCTTCCCCGTGCACATTTATATACATCATTTTCATATCTCACACAAATTTCACGTGCTACGGATTTTAACATACACTAGTCCTCCTAGATCACATAATTTGTAGATGACTAGATTGGTAGGAGAACACCTCACAAAGCTCAAATATACATATGAAGTTAAAATTTCAAGTGAGCTCGTGCATATGTAAATTGAGGCATATAAAAATAGAATCCATTATATCAACACAAAATCCAACTACTCCATGTAAGTATGGTAAAGAACATAATAAGGACTGACAATCCAAACCAAAAGTTCTAGCCACATGGAAGCAAAAAAGAAAGGATTGTAACACAAGTGTATTCCACATAGAGTGTATCAAACTAAAATACACACAAAAAAATCTTTTTGAGTTTTTGACAATTTTTAACCAAAAATAAAAATCTGTACTCAAAAGACAAACAAAAATCATTTGTATTTTTCATTAATCTTAAATTACTAAAAAGGTAAAACACAAATGATAAACAAAAATGTTTTTGTATTTTTCATTTAATGCAAACTAAAATGTAAGAAGTACTATACAAAACATAAATAAAAAAATTATTATTCTAGCATGTGATTAAGCATAGAGCATAGACAAGAAAATGATTAAGAAGCATACTATTAGCATGATAATATAGCATGAAGCACAAAAGCTAAAGTATGCAAACATCTAACACATTCATCATTTAGATTTAGCAATTGAGACGTCATGTGAAAGTAAATGAGAACAAAAAACCCTATCTTGTAAAGCTACCAAGTCGGATCTCCTAACTCAAACTAATGACGAATGACTATCTCGAGGTGTAGGAATCTTGGCTACCTCAGTTGCCTTAAGTTGGGATTTTCTAGGACCTCGTTTAAGATCAAAACAAAATTTCCTAAGATGACATTTTCGACCACAATGGGAGCACCTAAAGACTCGGCGAAACGGTTTAACTAAGGAATGATCTCTAACATTGATCCTAAAGTATTCTCCTAAAACATTGGTTCTGGCTTTATGAGTAGATTCATTACAAGTATCGAAGCCTAAACCACAAGTGTCATTTTCTATTTGAACCGTTCCTAGTATTTTATCTAATTTCTCCGAACGACACTCTAAATCAAATTTGACTTTACTAGAGTCTTTTAATTTATTTTCTAAATCTAAAATGTGAGACTCTAATAAAATATTTCACTCTTCAAATGCGAGAAGCTCCTTTTTCAAGGATTCCATTAAACCTTTAAGGCTATCTCTCTCGCCTTCTACATATTCAATCTTCACACGAAGAGCTCTCTCACGTGTTCAAAGGTCTTCCACTAATTCACTCTCATCAATGACCATAACACGCTCTCTTAAACTATCTTCTAACTTCAAATTTGTTCTTTTTTAATTTAATAAATTCTTCAAATAATTCTTGAAACGCAATTTGAAGTTCACTCACATCAACCTCATTTTGACTTTCACTCTCTCTTTCTTCTCCACTCTCACTACCATAAAAAATAAGGGAATCATAAACATTGACATTAGAAGTATCATGTGTTAAAATTTCATCAATATAAGAGTGCTCACTATCACTCACATGACTAGCCATAAAAGCCACAACGTTAGGCTCAGTGGGGGAATCGGGTCCCTCTTCATTATCACTATCACTATCACTAAGGGTTGCATTAAAAGAGATTAATTGCTTGCCCTCTCTCCTTAGTTTAGTGGGGCACTCTTTTTCCCTATGGCCATACCCTTTAAAACCATAACACCAATTTGACTCGTCCCTATTTAAATTTTCATTAAAAGTTTTAGGCATCTTCTCGACTGTATCATGCTTAGATTTTTCAAATTTCTTAAAATCGTTTTTAAATTTATCTTTGTTAAATTTAAGAAATTTTCGAAAGTTCCTAGCAAACATAGCCATATCTTCCGAGTCACTCTCACTTTCACTCTCTACTACTTATTTTTCCTCCTATCGGGCTTTCAAAGCAACGCCCTTATCTATTTTCTTTTTAGTTTTAGAGGGAAACAAATCAGTTCATAGGTTTGTAAATCACCTACGAGCTCTTCTAATTTCGTAGAGGCTAAAATGGGTAAAGAATTTAACACGGTCTCCTTAAGTATAAATCTATCCTCATTCGAACGAAATTCTCGTTCGAACGAAAAACTCGTTCGAACGAAAATTTTGAACGAAAATCTAGAAAGCTTACAAAATCGATTTTAGCCTAGAAACTTTATTTTCAAGTTTTAGAGAAACCTTCTGAAAATAAACAATAGTTTAAACAAAACATACACCCAATAAATATTGTTCCAAGTTCCTATATAAATATGTAATGCATTCATACCTTAGGAGTAAACGGAACAAATGTTGGTGATGTAGAAACGAGACACAACAAACTCGGCATCTGATGAAGCTTTAATCTAGGCCGCTAGGTCTTCAACTTTAGTACGTCATAGGCTTGAAGGATGGTCAAGAACTCTATCCTATGACTCAAACGTTTTGTCCAAAATTGAGCCAAAACAATAAAGGACACAATTAGAAATTTGTGTCCTTAGAGCAATCATATTATTATTCTAAATAAACTTCCCTCTTTCAATTTGTGTAGAAAACTACGGCAAGATCCTTTCAACTCTTCCTCTTCTCATCTAGTTTCTTCTCTATAGATTTTTAATTACTCTTTAAGATATGACATATGGATAATGACATCCCTAATGGTTCATTAAACCCCCTAAATTTCGAAATTGGAGTTAGGCCTCAAATGGGCCTGACCTAAAAGAGTCTAAAATCAATTCCAAATGACTTAAAACTCTACGTAGGCCCTATACTAACCCAATAGGCCTATGAGAGTGCAGCTACAACGGAAATATTCCGACTTCTCAAATAAAAACCAATTTTAATTAAACCCAAATTTTAGTTAAACCCTAAGACATGCATCTAGATGATTTATCAAATAAAATATAGCATGCAGGATAAAACAAATAAATTTTAGGAAAAATCCCCCAAAGGGGCCAAACCTTTTATTTTCATTATAATATTGTAACATACAATTTCGGATTACAATGAAAATACAGTGACTAAGAATTACCCTCAGGCATCGGATTCTGTAGTCGGCGGCTGGAAATATCCCTTTCTAGGAGGGCTGCAATGAAGAAGAGAAACGTCTTCTCCACAAGTTTGTCGGCTGAAATTTTCCCTTTCCAGGAGGGCAGCAATGAAGAAGAGAACGGTTTCTCCACAAGGTTTGAAAAAACCAAAGTTGTGTTCTTGGGTTACCAAAAAGATTCACAAAGGTTTGGCAATTGTGTGAATCAAAACATGAGTCTCGGGACTCAAAAAATATGAAGACTAGAGTAATTTGGACTCTCAAAAACGTCTTCTAAAGTCTTGCAAAACAACTCTCCCGAAGTTGGTATTTATAGGGAAATACATGAAGAGACCCACGATTTTAAACTGCTAAAATTCTATCCAGCGTACAGGTACCCCAAATCGGTTCGGGTACCCCTACGAACCGGTTCGCCCCCCGAACCGGTTTCGGGCTGGGCTCGGGAAAGTGTGTTGGGAACAAGGCTTTAAACACTTAGAAAAATTTCCAGACTTTTCAATGAACATATCTCCATTTTTAACCGGCCATAACTTGTTCACCGTATCTCGGATTGAGGTGCCGTTTCTTCCAGTATCTTTGTTGCAGCAAGCTCTTCAACTTTCCAGTTGACCGGTCCTCCGGACGGTGGCTATAAAATTACCAATTTGCCCTTGAACATCACTATCATGCCTTGTTTCACTGATTTGACTTCTCTTGCGTTCCACTTGCATTACGAGCCTAGAATCAAGGAACATGAAGTCGTTGATGCAGATAAGGGATACATTAGTGGAGATAATGCATGCTTGATTCTCGGAATTCGGATAGAAGCCGTCATGTGAGATCGTGAGGTGACGTGCCAAATGTAGCGGCGTACGACATAAATAAATGAAACATTTCGGACATGAGAAAAATGTCCTTACAAATCTCCCCCTATGTCTATGCCGGTACATACATAAAAAATCCGAATTATCAAATATGAAATTGCCTATACAAATATACCCTCCCATGAACCTAAAACTGGAAAAGGTACAAATGAATAGTCTTCGTCGTTTGTTCTTCAATTCTTCAGGAATCTCAAAACTTTTCTCATCAGGGTGTGCAACATATAGATCTGCAATCTTCATACCTACACACATGAGACAAAGCAAATACCACGTGACATATCGAGTTTGAAATGAGATAACATGGATATCAATATATGATAAAAACATAAGCAACATCTCAAAAACTCCCCCAAAAACTCAAACTCCCCCATAATATTATAATTCTTTCTCCCCCTTTTTATGATGTCCCCAAAAAGACAGATGAGAAGAATGAATCAAATAAGCAAAATCGGGGTGTCACGGTATACAAAACAGTGCATCAAATAATATGGTAATAGTGCTCTTGCAAGGAGATGCTCAAACAAATATTCTCAAACTATTTTTGAATTTTTCAAATTTTTCATACAAAAATAAGATACCAATATGAACAAATATGAAACAAAATTCACACCATGGATTTAGACTCAAACAACCAAGTCATGGAAATGGAATGAATGGGTGTGAACACATTCGATAGGTAAATCAACTCAATCAATCATATGTGCACGATGCATACGTGTATTCCTAACGAATGAACATCAAAGGTATCCTTAAGTGTAAACGTTTGTTGAATTTAGATGACATCGATTTATGCAAATCAACAAATCAAAGTCAAATGATTTTCACACCAATAACGTCCAAAACTATATAGCGCATTTTCAAAAATTTCAAGGACGTGCAAACCCGTTTTAATTCTCCAACCAAACTCCCTCATATATATATTCTTTTAGAGGTAATCTAAATTCTCAAACATTGGAGAATTGGTGCAAAAACCTAAATGGCCCCTTTTTGGCATGAATATCTTTTTATTGCCTTTCAATTTTTTTCGGGCTCTTTTAACCTCTTTGGACCTCGGATAATAAAATTCCTCAATTTTTTAAGTCCTTTTTAACGGTGGCTTTTGCGCAAAGGATAGATAATTACCTTTCGCAGCCCCTCCCCGTTATTCAAACAAAACACACAAACTCACAACACGGTTTTTATATGCACAATTTCCTTATAAAAAATTATCGCGCTTGGTTTGTTTTAAAGACAGGATTGAGATGAAAACACCCAACCAACATGTGATAAGACAAGCACAATAATCAAACAAATCCGTGCATGTGTGCAATAAAGGAAACATGAGTCAAACATGTAGGAAGTAACATTTAATTACATCTTAATGACTCCAAACATTATAAAGCACAAGGATGAATTGACCTATTATCTCAAAACACTATCAAATAGTCACATGAAAAAAATGGAATGATGTTGTGACTTGGTCATCCAAAGTGTTCATCCATAAACGGTGCAATACAAAAATCTTTTTGGATTTTCTCAAAATTTTATCAAAATAAAATCTTTTTGTATTTTTCAAAAAAATTTAAAAACAAGAATTTATACAAAAAGTACAAGTCATCACACTAGTAAAAAAAATATATCATGAAACCATAACTAGTGTATGACAAACATGCAAACACAATCAACCAAAAGATTTCACATGGGGTGAATCACGTGCAAGCAAACGGGAATCGTGGACAAATAAACCATAAGCCTCTAAATCCGATTTTCTAACCCAAATAGATGTGTAACGAGGTGTGGGGGTGTGGGGAATAGAATTTATTCTTCTATTAACCTTCCTAGGTTCATTTAAAAGCTTGTAACAAAATTGCCTAAGATGACCTTGCCTACCGCAATGTGTACAAGAGTAAATCGGGCGGTGTGTTTTACCTAAAGGTGGCCCTCTCCTCAAATTTCTCGGTTGCTCTCTCCGAATTTGCCTAGGTGGGTCTCTCCTAATGATCCTAGAAGGTTCTCTCACAATGTTCTTAAGGGGTGCTTTCCTAACAACTTTAGGTGCCTCTTTCTTAACAAACCTAGGAGGCTCTCTCACACGTGTGGGAATGGGTGCAACATATTTTTCAAGACCAATCCCACCCCTATCAGTTTTGATCTCGACTTTGCCTAAAATCTTATCAAGTTTTTCAGACCTAGACTCCAAATCAAATTTCACTTTACTTGAATCTTTCAATTTCACCTCAAGTTCACCTATCCTAGATTCAAGTACTCGTTTAGAATCCTCAAACTCTAAAAGCTCCTTTTTCATAGTCTCCATCAACCCTCTAAGACTATCTCTCTCACCCTCGACGTACTCAAGCTTCTCTTTCAAAATTTTCACATGAGCCCTAAGTTCTTCAACTAAAAAATCATTATTTTTTATGGCACACTCTTTCAACTGAGCTTTCAATTTCAAATTTTCTTTCTTTGTTTTCAAAGTTTCAGCATAAAGTTCATTGAAACCAGTTTGCAAGTCATGCTCATCTACACTTTCCTCCTCACTTTCATCCACACTCCCATCACCTTCACTATCATCACTAATCACATGGATGGGAAACTCTCGCCTAGAAGCATAAAACACTTCTTCTTCCGAATCACAATCACTAAGGGTAGAAACATGAGAAATCGGTTTATTCAATTTCTTCTTTAAATTTGTGGTACACTCATGTAACGTGTGACCAACACCCTCACAACAAGGACACTTCTCAGATTCGTTTTCAACAGAATATTTAAAGCAAGAGTTCGTGTGAATTTTTCAATTAATTTTTTCAAAAATTTGACATCGAAGATCATCAAAACCATCAAAAGCCATTTTTGTGCAAAATCAGAATCAAATCACAATAACTTAGTGCAACAGGCTCTGATACCAATTTGAGGACGTGAGTAGACAAATTGTATCAGAAAGTAAATCCTCAAAAAATCAGGATCACGCAGTAAATTAGCGTAACCCGCTCTGATACCAATTTGAGAGTGCAGCTACAGCGGAAATATTGCGACTTCTCAAATAAAAACCAATTTTAATTAAACCCAAATTTTAGTTAAACCCTAATACATTCATCTAGATGATTTATAAAATAAAATATAGCATGCAGGATAAAACAAATAAATTTCAGGAAAAATCCCCCAAAGGGGCAAAACCTTTTATTTTCATTATAATATTGTAACATACAATTTCGGATTACAATGAAAATACAGTGACTAAGAATTACCCTCAGGTATCGGATTCTGTAGTCGGCGGCTGGAAATATCCCTTTCCAGGAGGGCTGCAATGAAGAAGAGAAACGGCTTCTCCACAAGTTTGTCGGCTGGAATTTTCCCTTTCCAGGAGGGCAGCAATGAAGAAGAGAACGGCTTCTCCACAAGGTTTGAACAAACCAAAGTTGTGTTCTTGGGTTACCAAAAAGATTCACAAAGGTTTGGCAATTGTGTGAATCAAAACATGAGTCTTGGGACTCAAAAAATATGAAGACTAGAGTAATTTGGACTCTCAAAAACGTCTTCTAAAGTCTTGCAAAACAACTCTCCCGAAGTTGGTATTTATAGGGAAATACATGAAGAGACCCACGATTTTAAACTACTAAAATTCTATCCAGCGTACAGGTACCCCGAACCGGTTCGGGTACCCCTTCGAACCGGTTCGCCCCCCGAACCGGTTTCGGGCTGGGTTCGGGAAAGTGTGCTGGGAACAAGGCTTTAAACACTTAGAAAAATTTCCAGACTTTTCAATGAACATATCTCCATTTTCAACGGGCCATAACTTGTTCACCGTAGCTCGGATTGAGGTGCTGTTTCTTTTACTATCTTTGTTGCGGCAAGCTCTTCAACTTTCCAGTTGACCGGTCCTCTGGACGGTGGCTGTAAAATTATCAATTTGCCCTTGAACATCCCTATCATGCCTTGTTTCACTGATTTGACTTCTCTTACGTTCCACTTGCATTACGAGGCTAGAATCAAGGAACGTGAAGTCGTTGATGCAGATAAGGGATACATTAGTGGAGATAATGCATGCTTGATTCCCGGAATTCGGATAGAGGCCGTCATGTGAGATCGTGAGGTGACGTGCCAAATGTAGAGGCGTACGACATAAATAAATGAAACATTTCGGACATGAGAAAAATGTCCTTACAGCCTATTATTCATCATTTTAAATTAAACACTAATGTTTTAAGTGGTCTAAACCTACTTAAATAATAATAATTATTATAAATTTTATTCAACAATTTCATTAAATAAGCGAATGTAAACCTGAAAATAAATTCTTTAATTATTTATTAAGTTGGTGAAACATGACATTATCGAAAACTACTTCACTATCGCTGGGACCCGATATACTAAGGGGGTAATCCAAATAATAAAACCCTAGACACTGAATCCTTGGCCATTCTATGATCGCTCATAATACACAGTCACTTCACAATCGTTCACCCATAATACACAGTCACATTAAAATATTTAATTAATATTCTACCATGTATTAAGTCCAAATTGTAGATTTATTAATATAGAAAATATACACTTAAACTAGTGATTTCACATGTCACGTAAGCATGACATATAATTTCACAATTAATTAACGACCTTAAAATATGGGGCATTACATATGAGGTCCTTGTAGCCCTTGTCAAAAGTCCAAAGGACCTTAAGAACTAGCTAATTGACTTCTCTAAGGGCTCTTAAGTACTAATTTAGGGCTCAACAAGGAATATAAGGTATTAAGTAGTTGGGTATATTGAAACTATAGATATAAGCTCACAGTAGTTTGTTGAGAGAGTATAGAATAATAAGTAAAAATATATGAAGGCTGAAACTCTTGGTTCTATGAAAGTATGATGACTTGAACGTGCCTTTAACCATTCTTTGTCCTCTTACTTATTTTCAAACTCTATGAGAGAGAATGGGTGGATTGTCACAACATGGCTCTGATGTCTTTGAAGACTAACGACGTCATCAAGGTGGTGGAGTGTTGGACAAATATTTTGCATGTGGTGTAAGATTATTGTTGGATGCATTTATTATGGATGGTAACCATCAATGCAAGTGGCCTTGAGTGGTGGCAGTAGGTTAAAGAATGGTGTGCTTTATAGACTAGTTGTAGGAGATTTGTCGGGGGCCTATGAGGTTTGAAACTACCATGGAACTACGATACAATGGTCTTAAGGTGTTTTTCAATAGTATGACTCTGTTCTAAGGGTTAAGTATCCTCGAGAGGTCATTTCTCTATAAACTCAGGTCTTCTCTGAGCATCAGACATGAAACAACGCTGGTTCCATATTCTCTGGGCTCAATTGAAGAGGCATATGGGAATGACTAGTCATTCAAGGAGGAGGAAGAGGTGACTGAGTTCGCCTATAGTATTGTGGCCTTTTTCGCACAGAAGCGGTGGTCTTTAGAGCTAGGTAGAGGTCTGAGATTGACTCTAGGACTTTAGAGCTAGTTAGTGAACTTGAAAAGATTTTGAATACCAAGGGTCCAATGTGGTATCATCAATAATACCTTGTTTCTTCTTACAAATATTGCAAGGGGAAATACATACTATTTACACGGGTTAGGGTAGAATAGTAACTAGCTAAGATTCTTTATAATAAGAGTGCAATGGGAAGGATCTTGTAAGTGTTTAAGAGTACTTGATGGGAGGTGCCTTGGGGGGCTGAAGGGACTGAGTCATCAGGCCTTGGGGCTATAAAGGAGCCCTTTGGCTTATTCAAAATCTCCACATCTCACTATTTATCATTTCTTTCTCTATTACTTCTTAAGGGAGCAGCCTATTTCCTTCTCTATTACTTACAAAGATGTCTGCTAACAATCTCTCCCCTTTAAATGTTTTGGACCCAGTACCCCTTTTGGCAGTTAGGCCTCACATTTCTCTTCCACAAACTGTTGAGCAAGGGGTTGAGGCCAATGAGCATATCCCCAACTGGACCTTTCCCTATGGTACAATGGTGATTAATTACATGGGGGAACCACAATTCTTCTAGGATCACTGAGCAAGACTTAGAAAAAATACGAAAGACATATCAAATTCTAGAATCGATTAATTTGAGAGTTGTCAAGCTTGAAGAGAAGGATTGTTCTTTGATTTCTCAGCACATGTTCTTTAATGAATTCTTTCATTAGTATGGGGCTCAGTTTCTTCGTCATATACCCATGGTGATAATTTTGAAGTAATTGAAATATCCCTCTCAACTGATGGCTAAATCTTGGACGTTGATTATCACTACACCAAAAAGCTTATTTTGTAACGAATTTATTTTTCTATTTGTAATGGATTTTATCCATTGAAAATTTGAAATGGTTAAAAATTGTTACAAGTCAAATATAACCGTTGGAATATATCATTAATCGTTGCAATATATCATTAAAAAGGAAGAAAAAACAACAAAAAAAACATAGAGTAAGGCGAGCGGGAGCCCCCCCCCCCCCCCTCCAATTCCCAAACCTTTCCCCCCCCCCAATACCTATCCCCCACCCTCTAAGCCTCTCCTCGCCGACCTGTGTCTCTGGTGCTGCTGGCATCCAAGATCCTTCACAAGGAGACTAATTGGGTTATGATTGATGATTGCGATCCCGATTCCAGCGTTGTGGCGGTGGAAGACTTGCACGGGCATATGCAAGATGTTTTATTTCTTTTAAGGGATGTTGGGTTTTCGGCGGAAGATAGGTTCTTTATGTTTAATGGGGATTATGTTAATAGAGGGGCCTTGAGACCTTCCTTCTCTTGTTGGCTTGGATGGTATAATATTTTAATTAAATTATTATCTTCTACTTAACAAAAAATTAAATTTTTTATTGTGTTGTGCATGAGGGTCTTGTCTGTATCTATGTATTGTACTGCTAATTGCATTTTGTGTAATTTGTTGGTTTCTTGGCAATTGTTACACTAGAAAAAAGGGGAAAAACAAACAAGACATATATCTATGTAGGTATATAGTTATATGTGTTTGATCGATTAATGTAAATGGTTATAAATTCTGAAATTGTTCCTCTAGTTTTGGATAGCAGTGCAGTTCCATCAGTTCTAAATTTTAGGGAGAGCTCTCCTTTTGGAGACAGATGAATACCCCAAAATCTACCGTATGAAGCTTCAGGTCACTAATGAGCTTCATGCCAAATCCAAGTTTTGATACCCCGTTTTATCTGTATTTTTTTATTGTCTATGTAATGAATCTTAATAATTGGTGGTGTTGATATAATCTTACGAAATTTAGGTTGTTTTTGTTGATCATGTAATTTTTAATGAAGCTTAAGAAGGTGAAGAAGATCATTGGTGAGATACTTTCCATCAATGAATTATATTATAATATTATATCACTTGATCTTTGTTACATGTTTGGGATGTCTCTGAAATGCTTCCTAGTTATGAAATAAGAAAGATTCAATTTTTATGTTACATATATTCAACTAACTATGCCAAATAATTTTTTTCCCTTTTGCTTTCCCAAAATCTTTAATTGCAACGTACTTAAGAAATTTTTAGCTTTGATAACCAATACCCTTAATTAGGCCCCTTTCCTTTAATTACAAGATGTTCTTGGCACACTAGGTGTTCTATACTCCTAATACACTATTAAAAGTTAATTTCAATGTGCTAAGTTGATTATTTTCTTCTTGACTAAATTGTAGGATTTGTTGTTCAACGATTAAGCTAGTGACTCATAAGTTTTTAGTGTGGTTGTCATATTTTTTAGATTTGATAATGTTGTGTATATTGAATAGACATTTTTTGAAGAAATGTTTGTGATGATCATAGCATTGCCCTAACTTTTGTGTAAAAACATATTTGACTTGATTCTCTTAATAAATAGTTTCATGAATTCAAGGACATTAACATCTTTTAAATGTTGTGGTCATGTAGTTACTTTGACAACTATGTGTAAGGGTGAAACCTGCCTCAGGTATTATTGATCTTCTAAGGTTCATGAATATGTGCATTAGTAGTTTTTAGTTGTTGACAACTCTTGAATTACAGGGTAATGAATTTCGTACTTTTTCCAACTAGTTTATTATCCACTAGAGTTGGCATCTATTATAATATTTATATGTTCTCATGTTTTATATTTTTAGTGTGTGTACGCGCATGTGTTTGTGATTCCTTACTAACATGATAAGTACGTATAGTTTTCCTTATGTTAAATTTATCACCTGAAATGTCTTTAAATGATAAATTCAATTATCTCAAGATATTTCTTGGTCCTTGACCTTTGTAGTGTTTTCAAGGGACTTTTTGTCTCTAAAGTAAGGTTTATGAAACGGACTTGATATGTTAAGTAAGTCTGCTTCATAATTTTGAGTTTGATATTGTAAAATCAATCAACTTGCTCCTTCAATCAATTCGACTTGCAGTTGATATGTAAGAACATGAAGGGCTTGTTATTTACAGGGAGGGGTGACATTTTTTCTAAGACTACCAATGTAAGATTTTATTTGTCTTTTTTTATTTCATTGATGAATTTACTTAACATAAATCATAGAAGATGGTTATTTTAGATATCTTATCTGAGGAAGAAGCTAGATATAAATAGATCGCCCGAGTCAATTTGATTGAAGATTTTAGGCGAACACAACATATCTATGACGCTAGAGAGTCTAGTCACCCACCTCAAGCAGCAATGTTTTAAAATTTTGATCATCAAATTTCCATTCTCTTACCAAGTAATCTACTCATTATTTCCAAACCTGATAAAAATTATGGATAGATTCTCCATCGAGGATGTGACAGTTTGATTGACAAAACAAACTATTAGGGTGCATTGACATCAAAGATAGAAAAAGATTGAAAATGGTACATACGTTTTCTAAAAATCTTGATATCTTTTGAAAAAGAGATGAGTGAATAGACGAGATGTTCTCCACATCTTATGGAATTTTTTTATGGAGATAAGAAAATTCGTAGACACCTTCATAGATGCATCGTAACGACATCTTTTTGGTTGATTTTGAATGAGAAGAAATTCTAGCATATTTAACGATAAGCGGGTTGTAATGGAAAGCCTTTCGAAAAGGATCGTGCTAAAGGCACCCCTAATTTTTCTCCTAACACAATATTGGTAGGCACAATGTACAATCATTTTAAAGCATCTTGTGGTGCCGATGAGACACAATAGGGGTGCCTTTAGAACAACCCTTTCAGAAAATATAAAAACTTGAGCTACATTATGGGATATAATATTTGAAATTTGAGAAAAACAACTGTAAAACTTTAAATAATACTCCCTCCGTCCCAAATTAATAGTTCACAAGTATTTAGCAATTTGGTCAATAAGGTACGTCAACATGGGTGCAAATATATCAAGCGATGCCAATGTAACTTGTCTAAACTAATCGCGCCCTCAGTGGTTATAGCCGTTTGTTTTATATTAATTACCATCGAATAAAATTACATGTGTGCCAATGGAAAGTAAATGTACAAGTCTTTTATGTTATTTACTCATTTATGCTTACACATTTACAAGATTGTGTTTGTTCAACAAGTTATTATTGGGAAATATGAAGATTACTTTCGGAAGAATGAAGTCTCGTTCTCAAGGAATGTCATGAAGATTGCTTTTGGGAGATTAATATGTTTAGAACTTTAATAATGTTAGAATTAGTTTCAAGTTTAGTGTTAAAAGTTAGATGGTTTATCTTGTACAATTTTTTGTTTGGGAATTGTAATGGTTATGAATGAAATATAGTTTTAGATTGGTTTAATATCACTGAAATTTAGTGTCAATGATTTTATCACGTGTGTTTTGCAATTATGTTTGAGTGAAATTTGTGGGCATTGGTTCTGAATTGCCATTGGTTGAGCACGAGTTATTAACAATGTATTTATATTTGTTTGATGAGAAATTGTTATTTTTAAAAAATATAATAATAATGCTAACGGAATTTAACCGTTACAAATAAAAACATTTGTTAACACTTCCAACTCGTTGCAATGTATTTTGTAACGATTTTTATCCGCTATAAATCTTATATTTGTAACGGATAAACATTGTTACACTTTACTAAATTCGTTACTAATATATAGTATGTGTACCAATGCCAAATCCGTTACAAAATAAATTGTAACGGATTTTATCTGTTAAAATTTGTGTTAGTAAAATAAATAACGTCAATTTTCTAACAAATTTAATCCGTTACAAATATTTTTTGCAACGGTTTTTGCCCATTGCAATTGACATGTTTTGGTGTAGTGTATGGACATAATCTTGGATTTTAGAGAATCAACTAGAGGAAAGCATGATCTCACCCATGCATAATTTTTTAATTTGTATAGGGTCTAAGGACCAAGCAAGCCCAAGGATAAGAGCCTGAAATATGTTTCCCTTAAAGCAATGGTGGTATTTTCAAAGGCTAAACATAATGCTCCCAAGAACTGGAAGAATAAATTCTTCTTTATTGAGGGAGCTTGGGTGTAACACCTCGTGTTTTTAATTATTAATTATTTAACTAATTCAGGAGTCGAAAAAAATAAAATTTTGGAATTTCTTAATTTTTTTCGGTAATTAAAAATGTTGAGTTTCAAGAATGAAAAGTAGGATTTTAATCGAAATTACAATCGCAGATAAAATGGGGGTTTAAAAATATTTACGTATATATATAAAAGTAGAGGACCTGGGTAATCTGCCAGGGGCAAATCGATTCGGCCTCAAGCTAAATCGATTCAGTCGAGACCAGAGGCGGCGGATCTACTTGTTAATTTTGATGAGTTTTAGTAGGTTTTAAATTATTAATCCCTATATGGCACTCCAAATTCGTGGGTAACCTTTCATAATCCATTTTTCTTCAAGTTTTACACTAGAGGGCTCTTCCAAAATATTTTCCTCTCAAGTACAAACCTTAACCTCCAACTTAATCAATGTTTTGACTCAATATTTGAAGGTTTAATTGGTTTTTTCTCAAGTTAAGCTATCTTTGTTAATTTTTCGAGAGGAACACACTCGTACGATCAGATTTTCTTCATCTAAATCTCAGTCATGGTTACTCTATTCATTTCCTTTAGTATTATGTGTCTTGATCATGGCCTACACTAATACACATGTTTTTTTAAAATAAATTAGAAATCTAATTAAGGAAAGTGATAAGATTTTGGGACTATTTTTACGTAAAACTTTAATATGTTTTAAAACTAATAATCCTTGTATGATTAGAGTGGAGATCAGTTTTTCGGGTAATATAACGATGCGTACATGTAAAGGTTTCATAGGAAAGTTATTAATTGATCAAATCATGTTAAATCCATATTGTAAATTGGTTACTTGTGTTAGAAGAAATTATCATGATAGGATAAAGTAACTTGCATGTAGTTGAAAACTTGAAATAATTAATTGATTAATTTTCCTAGTTTATTGCAACAAATTAAATAGAATTTATTTGGTTAAATTGTTATGTTTCCAATAAATTGGTTTGGATTCATAAAATATTATAGTTGTGCCATTTAGTAAATTATGTGATTTTTTACATCGTGGGAACAACGGGTTACATGGGTTGTTGTTGATTCCACCATATTTAGGTTACTTTTTAGGTATGGGACTAGTCAGTAGAACTTGGGGTAATTATTACTTTTTAGGTATGGGACTAGTTAGTGATGATGATTTATGGATATAAATTCCAGGTTGGGGCTAATTTTTACTTTATTCCTTGATTTCGAGAGTCTACAGCTAAGACTAGGTGGTATTTATGAGTGGGTATTTTACCTATAGGATAGGATATGAGTATTTTTTGTGAGACTTTTAGGTATGGAACTAGAGGTGTTTTGAGGACTCGTCATTGATTAGAGGGTGGGGTTAATAATAATTAACGAGAACTTGATATTTAATAAATAAGATAATAAAATGGGTATTAAAATGAATTTGCGTCGCCTATAAGTGGAGAGTCGATAGTTTAACCGGGTTGGATGGCTATCACGACGTGGGTGTGTGTGACAACACTAACAAGTGTAAGGTTGACAGGTTAACCGGACCGGCTAGCTATTGGGACGTGTCATGCTTGGAACCTTATGTGTATGTGTGGATTAACAGTTTAACCGGGTCGTTAGGCTATAATGAGGGATGGGTGTGGTGTAGAACTGCGGGAGTACCGCAACCAAAGAAAGAATGAGATAAAGCTTTAGTGGGAGTCCCACAATTTAGTACACCAAGTGTGAGTGCAGGACCGTAAAGGAGTTCACTGGCCACGTTTCGTCATACATTCATAATTTATTTATTTATTTAATCTAATAATATTAATTGTTGATATTTCCAGTTTAATTTAAATAAAATGTTTATATCGGAACAGTGGGTTAGTTTAGAGATGTGGATACTTTAGTAGTAATTCGTTTTACTCGCATGAAATTTATATATCTCGTTTAATTTAAAATATTCTATTATTATGGTTGATATATATAATGCTATTGTTTGGGTTCAAGGCCCTATTTGAGAGGAGTAGCTGGTATCCATGCTCGAGGCTCTGACTCGTGCATTGACTAACCTTTTTCAGTGAGTTTTGCTAGAGTAACTACATAGGATTATTTTGAATATCCTTTGGAGGTTCAGCTGGAGTTTATTTATTTATTCATTTCTCTATTAGTATTGACTTTCCTTTCCGTCACATTTTATTATGAGAATACTTATGGGTTTTATCGGACCATTCGGTCCCAAAATTATTTACGATTTCAGTTGGAGTCTAGTATGGTTTCAATCTTGTGGAGGATCTATCAGAGGGTATGATCCATCATGATCACAATGGTATGATATTGTAAGTAAGGCCTTCGACTCTTAGCTTAGGTGATATGGGATAAAGAAAACTTATACCTCTTTTGATATCTTCTTTCATTACCTTGTATATCTTAAATGACGTAGTAAATAGCGTATTAGACTCCAAATTCTTGAATCGAGGTTGACCTAGCAGTTGTTGGTGAGGTAGTAATGAATAAATATAGGTCTTCCCAAGTGATAGTTCAGGACAATAGAGTTGCGGACTCAAGTACCTTTTAAGGTTCTTAAAGTCTTCCTCAGACTGAAGACTCCACTCAAAGACCTTTTTCAGTACTTTGAAAAATGTCAAGCACCTTTAGGTAACATTGGGACAAAACGGTTGAGGGCACCAACTCTCCCAGCTAGGCTCTAGAGCTCTTTGACCATACTTGGGGACTTCAAGTCCAACATATCTTGGATCTTCTTTAAAGTTGCCTTTATTTCCTACCTGGTAATGATAAAGCCTAGGAACTTGATTCCAGAAACCCTGAAATCACATTTCTTTGGGTTGAGGCGCATTCGGTTCCTTCTTGAGATAGTTAAATCCTCTCTGAGGCTCTACACATGGTTTTGAGCCTCTATACTTTTGACTAGCATATCATCAACATATATCTCCATAGTCTTGCCAATAAGGTCTTCGAAAATAGAATTCGCCACCCTCTGATAGGTTGCACATGCAGTTTTTAGTTCAAAAGGCATAACTTTGTAACTATAAGTACCTATGTCTATAATGAATGAGGTATTTTCCTCATCGGTAGGGGCCATTATGATCTAGTTGTATTCGAAATAGGCATCCATGAATGAGAGGATCTCATGGACTGCAGTTAAGTACACCAAGGTGTCAATCTGAGGTAAAGGGTATATCCCTTAGGGCAAGCTTTATTAATGCTAGTGAAGTCGATTCACATTTTCCACTTCTTGTTGGCTTCAAGCACAAGTACCACATTAGAGAGACAATCTGGGTACTTATCCTCTCTAATAAAGTCATCTTCTATAAGATTCTCTACCTCCCTAACTGTAGCATTTTTCCTCTCGGGATAGAATAATATCTTTTTTTATCACAATGGCATATGGTTTGGGTACAGACTGAGGTGGTGGACTATGACCTCATGATCCAATCCGATCATGTCTGAATAAATCCAAGAAAATACGTCTTTATTTTCTTTTATGATCTAGATTAGTTCCTCTATGAAGGAAGGGCTTAAGCAAGTCCCAACCTGAACTTCTTCCGTTAGGTATTCCGCACCAATGCACATGGTGATCAGATCCTCTATAAGCTCTTATCACTGTTCCTTCTCCTCATACTATTGATCTAAGTTCCACGTTCATCAACTTTACGCGTAATATTTACATAGGGAGATTAGTAACTTGTAACTGATAAGGCAATACGATTGTTAGGGATATTGAGCCCCTTTATGAGCTCTCTGGACCTCAGACATAGTGTAGGAGGTCTTTATTGACTTCTTATTTTCTCTCATTGAAGTATTGTAACACCCCCCTTGCCTTCTTCTCATCCGCATACACTATTCTCGGGCCGTTCAGGGTTGGGAACATCATTACCAGTCGTCATGTGGATGTAATAATGTTTAGATCTTTAAGAAATGGTTTGCTCAAGATAAAATTATAGGCTGAGGGGATATCTACCACCAAGAACTTATTCCAGATAGTAGAGAAGTAATATTTTGAGCCAACAGTGAGGGTAAGAGTGACAACCCAAGGAGTTGGTTAGTTCTTCGTTAAACCCAATTAGGGGAGTAATGATGGGCTACATGTGCTTGGACCCAAGTCCCATGGATTAAAAGGCATCTAAGAATAAAATATATGATGAGCTTCCAGTGTCAATCAATACCCTTATTATATTAGCATTCCTCATGATAAGTTAGATGACAAAAGGGCCATCATAGGGTAGAAGGATTCATTTGAGGTCGGTTTCTGGGAAGATCATCATTGAAACTCCCTTTGGGTCCTGATGCGAGAAAGATGACCTATTAACATGTAATCATTAACACTATAGGCTCTATGGGTGAATTTTTTGGCCATGGTAGAGAGTCGATCGAAAAATCCTTTGCAAAAGGTCTGCACATCAATAAGAAGGATGTCTTCCTTGTTGTTGTTATTGTTGCGCTGACCTCTTGTCGGGATTTCATTCTTAAAACCATGTATGACATTTACTTTTAATTAAAGGTGTGTCGGATCATTTTTAAAAATAATCATATTATAAGAATGCCCTATATTTGGTTCGAATATATTGTAGACATGTCAGTTAATAAAGATTAGTTAGAATTTTAGTAAGTCAACTTCGAGTTGATAACAAAGGGATCGGAATTTTTGTTCTAGCACAGTTGAAATGTTCACAACCTACATAGGGAGTTGACATCCTACAGTAATTGTTGTGATGCAATCCTAACACTTTATCTCAAACTATGGGAACTTGTCTTATGATTAGAGAACTTCTTTGATAGTTCAACAAAGGATTATAATCAGTACATCCCTAGAATGTATTTAACAAGGATACCCAAGAGATTTGAGTCTAAAGGTTGTCTTAATTAGACTCGGGCAATCTCACACCATTTGCAAAGGGTGAATAGATTCTTAATCTCGAGAATTATGAGCATTGGAATGCTTGCGCAAATGTCACCTTATTTTTTATCGGTGCCTTCTGATTTTATATCGGATCAAATGCTCCCCTCATATTGGGCGACAATTGTGTAAGTAGGACTAAGATCATAATTCAGAGGAATATGCGTTCGGGGGATACCATGGATTGTGATACCCCCTTGATGGACTTAAATGTTTATTTTCCACCAAGTAAAACCCGATCAGTGGATTGTTTTATAATCCTAGTGGAGTAGCAAATAAGTTAAGTCTGAGAATCAAGGAATTGATTTCATGTTGGTTAAAATCGATTAATGGTAAATTAATTTGTCCAAGCGGGTATCAGACACTTAATGTGGGGAATTGTATTATGCACCAAAGTCAACTTTTGAAATAATACTCATTATATCAAAGTGATTTTTGAGATATGTAAATTAGAATGAAATCCTAAATATTTAGTGGAGTTAATTACGATTAAATAAATAGATGAAATAGATTGCGATAATTGTAATTGGGATTTCTAAGTATTTATTTGGAGATAATTTGATTATTTGTCTTGGGTCCCTAGTGTAGTCCATATACCCATGTAGTTAGGCTCATACTCTCAAGGAATCCAGTTTGGCTCAAGTCCACCTTTTGTACTTGTATATAAAGGTGTAGTAACGGGTGTTAATTGGAATAACTAATCATTAGGGGTTGAGAGGGGTGAGATAAAAAATACTATTCAAGTTTTTGAGAAGAGGCCTAGAGAGAGAGCACCATATCTCACTCATAAGGAAGGTTTTTTGTCTTAAAAGGTGCTCACACACTACTTAACTTTGGAGAGGATCATACGCTAGAAAATTCGAGATTTACAGAAGGTAAAAAAAGGTTTTCAGATACTTTGGAAGGCAACAAGGATTTTTTTCATCTACAACCTTTGTCTCCTTATATGAATCACAACATGATTAACAAAGGTATTTTATTCTTGAAACCCTAGGTTTCATATTTAAACCTAGTTCTTATTTTTCTAATGCATGATTAATCAAAGATCTTTAGGGATGAAATTTTTTTTCATTTTAAATGTCAATCCCAAGTTGTTTTTCTCAACACCTCTATCGATGTCTTTGGATACAAACTCCTTGAGGTAACCCCTCTTGATTACTCCTTCGATAGATTATTTTAGTTTGAAGCAATCGTTTGTGCTTTGGTCGTGGTCTATGTGGAACCTAAAGTACTTTGACTTATATATTTTATCTTTATTAATCCTCGTGGGCTTTGGTGGAGGCAAGAGATCCTGAGCTACTGCATCTTTAAAGACCTCCTCTATGGTGGCTTTGAGAGGGGTTAAATATTTGGCCTTTGGAGGCCTATTCTTTTTACCTATGGTTTTCCTTTTTATGTTCTCTTCGACCTCAGATGATTCCTCAGGACAATATAAAAATTATTTTCACTTTTCAATTGAGGGGTGGTTATGGCATGCCTTGCTGAGATGGCATCCTCAACATGCATATACTTCTAAGCCCTTTCGAGATGCTCAATCTCGAATTTTGGATGCTTCTTTCTACAAGACCCCAGTAAATCTTCTGAAGTAAGGCCTGGGATGAAAGTAGGCACACAGATCGTATCGCTTAGATCATCAACCTGGAGAGGCTCTTGGTTGAATCTCTTATATTCTCTAATTGGTTTTCTAGTCTTTTGTCTAAAATGGAGAAGGGAAGTTATAGGATTACTTATATTTTGATCTCTAATGAAATGGATGACAAAGGATCTTGCCAGCTCAGTAAAGCTCCTAATAATCCCGAGTTTGGGCTTAGAAAACCAATGTCTAGTTGTTCACCTCATAGTAAAAGGAAAAGCTCTATAAAACACCTCATATGGGATGTTTTATAGGAGCATAAGCGATCTATAGGTCTCTAGGTAATTAATGGGGTCAAATGGTTTAACAGTAGTTATATTCCACTTTTAGGGAAGAGTGTAGTGTTGAAAATCATTGGATAAGGGAGATAAGGTCTTTTGGAAGGCCAACTCAATGGTGTTGGAAGTCCGCGCCTTCTACTGGTTGAGTAACTTACCCAATCAATCTTACATCTTCTTAATATCATTGTTCGAAGGTATGGCTGCCCTAGAATCACCTTGGGATTGATCTTCGAGAAGTGATAGCCCATCCTTGATAAAAATATAGGTCACTGATCTTTAGGGGGACCTAGGAACACCCTCTAGATCATTTTCTTCATCTAATTGGGGCTCGTTGCTCTCCCCAGTAGTGATATGTTCTGGTCTAACTAGTTCCTTTACCATAGGCAGAAGAGGAATTCCATTAACAATAATGGATAGCCACTCTTAGAGATCCTTTTGTCAGGCTTCCATATCTTTAAAAGAGCGGGCCAAAATGGAATTAGTTGGCATCTTGAAGGGATTAAGGTGTGTATTTGAAGGAAATGGAACTTGTCGTTCACACAGATGGACCCAAACTGGTGGGTATTGAAATCTTATGAGACCTTTGACAAGTCAAAAAGGAGAAGTGTTAAAGTGTAAGACAAATATTTAAAGTGTTCGAACCTCGGCTGAGGATTCTACATCCATTGTCAAAGGGTGTTGTGTTGTTTATTATATCATAAAAGAGTTGTTATAATTTGTTAGACCTCTTGGGCTTCTTCCAAAAGAGTCCCAAGTCCTTGTGGACTTTGTAAACTATCCAATGGACCTTAGGAGGTAAGTAACGGACTTCTTTAAGGGTTACTAAGTACTGATTTAGGGATCAATAAGAATACATGGTATTAAGTAGTTAGATATGATTCATACTATAAATATAAACTCAAAATAGTGGGTTGAGATATTAAAGAACAATGAGTAAACACTTGTTAATGCTAAAACTCTTGTTCTATTAAAGTATGATGACTTGAACATGCCTTCAATTTTCTTCAGCCTCCTATATATATGCAAACTTTAGGAGAGATAATTAGTGGACTGTCACAGCATGGATATGATAATTCTCTAAGGTTTGAAGGTGTTAGCAAGGTAGTGGAGTGTTGGCTAAAGGTTTTGTATGTGGTGTAAACATAGTTGATGGTTGAATTTAATATGGATGGGATCCATCAATGCAAGTGGGCATGAGCAGTGGTGGTAGATGAAGTAATGATGTGCTTTTCACCTACCCTCCATATTGGTTTCAAAAGCATCATCGAGGGCCTCGAAGGTCTGTTATTACCATGGGACTGTCATAGGATGGTCTTAAGGTGTTCTACAATGGTATGCATCTCTAGTGATGGTTGTGTAGCCTCGGGAGGTCATTTCTCTTCGAACTGATGTCATATTTGAGCATCAAACATATGGGAACTATGGTGTCGTGGTCTATAACCTCAGTTGGAGAGTCATATTGGACCGACTGATCATTATAGGAGGAGGGAGAGGTAATTGAGGTCCGCTACAGTACTATGTCCTTTTCCTATAGCAGTTGCAGTCTTTGGAGCTAGGTAGAGGTCTGAAAGAGGTGTGAGGTTGACCCTAGAACCTCTTTCCTCACATTAGTTGAAGAGCTTTGGACATAAAGATCTTCGGAATACCAAGTTTCTAATGTTGTATCATCAGTAACCCCTTGCTGCTTCTTGTAAAGATTGCAAGGGGAAACACCTATTATTTATACAAGTTGGGGGAAGAACGGTAACTAGCCAAGATTCATCAGAAAAGATGACGATATGTGCTAGCTAGATGAGAATTTAATAGTGTGGACCAAACGTAGCACCTAAAATTTTTCCACAAATAAAAAAAAGTCAAAACATAGCAAGTCACCAAAGTTACGCACAACTTGAAAGATACAAGCAATTTTTTCTATAATTGTTTAGCCTACTATGAACCCATGTATTACACAACCTCAGGGTCCATTTTAATCAAGTCATTAGTTTCAATAATTAATTAATCTGTTAATTAAATAAATTTAGACTAATATGTTCCCTTTCTCCCTGGCCATCTTAAGAACATGCAGTCACACACATAAAGACCATCACACAACCAAGCACCACATTTCTTTCGCGTGTCTAGAACTATAAACGTGAATAAAACCATGTGACACACAAATAAATTCCATCTCACAATCGGGCAACACATTTCTCTCATATGGATGAAACTAACGAGTTAAAAAGATAGTATTTGGTACATCCTCCTCCTATACCAGTAACTGATGATAGCACGAATGTAAATTTATTTTTAATAAGAAAGAAACACCCTATAACTTTTCAAACAAATCATTGATCCTCGATAAAGAGAACCTATTCTTCGTTGTCACCTTTTCTACTCACGATAGTCAATGCACAAAAGTGATGAACCATCTATCTCCTTCACAAAGATAATTGGAGCTCCCTATGGAGAACTATTATGCCATTTTGCTCCAATAACTACTTAATTTGTTATTGTAACTCTATCATCTCTAAAGGATCCATTTGATAAGGCTCCTTAGCAATTGGCTTAGTGCTGAGAGCCAAGCCAATCATAAAGTCAATATCTCAAGACATCGATAACCCTAACACCTCCACAAATACATTGAAGAAACCTAAATAATTGGTATCAAATCTAAAGGAAGGTTCATATCCTCCTAAGTCTACTTGTTTATAAAGTATAAGTGAATCATAGAACAACCCTCCGGCATACGTATAACAATTATATACATCTCCTGACCTAGTATTGTGATAAAAATCACTCAACCCTATTAGTTTATGTGAGACTAGTCTCTGACCAACCAATCCATAACCAAGATCATATCATAAGAGTGGGTTTCAAATCATCCACATAACGTAATTTATCGATGTCTATCACGTATGTCTACAAAATATGAATCGATACAACAAATGGAGTAGCTATTGAAAAATCCCTATCACATGTTTAGGTAACAAACCAAAGGTCTCCATAAAATTATGTGATATGAAGGAGTGTGTGGTGTTCATGTCAAATAAAATTTTGGCAATGGTTTTATAAACATAAAATGTACTTTTCAATACCTGGATCGATCTTATCCTTCCTTTTGGGGCTGCATCATTTAATAAACTTTATCATACTGAAGTTGAGGTTTCTTAGTTAAAGGTGATGGAAGTGCCACTATCGGGTGTGGCCTCGATTCTAGGAGTTACTGAGGGCGATACTTGTGTTGATTCGACTGCTGGAGCTAAAAACCCTACTGGTCATGCCCCTGATTATGTCCCCACTGGACCTACACCTACCTCTTCCGCGTATGAATCCTCGCACCTGAGAATACTCGGGATCTACTTCCCCTACCACCACATCTAAATCAAAGTCTCGCAAATGGGGTTGAAGATGCCTCGTGCTTTCTTATCTGGTGTTGGGGGAGGGCCTATCCTACCTGAAGGGGTCCCTGCAACAACTGTTGAGAGCTATACTACACTGGTCTAAATCTCCTCCACTTCCCCAGGACCTTATGGCCCTAAGAACTTATGATATATAAACCTAAAATACCCTCTTCCTTGGTCCCACTAAACTGACGAACTTCTCTAACTTCCTCTTCTGCTCTATGTGGTCCTGATAACGTATCAAAGTTAAATCCACCACCTGGGCGTATGTGGAATATGTCGGCTCCCTATAACCACCAAGTTATTATGTTGTGTCAGCCCCTAAATGAACATTACATCTTCCTCTGCTCATTGTTTATCTCATCTGGAACAAACATAGATAGCACATTGAACTCCCTCTCATACCCATCCATCTTATGAGATCCGTACTGAAATAAAAGAAGCTTCCTCTTATTTTATGACCGCAATGAATAAGGAACATACTTCTACTTAAAAATCACCATAAACTACTAATTGGTTAAACCCTCTCTCTCACTTCGATTCATCACACTCTCCAACACCTTGAGTGTATCCCCCCAAAGACAAAAAGTCGAATGCACCTTCCTCTACACATCGACACAATCCAAAAACCTCAAGCGATGTGCAATATCTTGACTCCATCGATATGCCACTCTCGGGTCCAATGAACTAGCAAAGGTAGGTGTGTTTTTGTTTCATTTTCTCTTAAGTCGTTGTCTAAACTATCAGTTGATCAAACACTTCCTGAGCCCTCGCATGGTTGTCCTCTAACAACCCTACCTCAACTGACTGGAGGATGATCTCGTCTATCTCCTGGGGTAGAAATGATACATCCCTTGTACATCTAGGGTCGATACTGCTAGTGCCTACTAAGGTGGTGTTATGGGGTCATCTTGTCCCGCTAGCGCACTAACTGGGCATGTTCTCCTTTTCAGTGGCAACTAAAATTCAATATCAAGTCCTATTAGTAACGAGACATAAATAAGAGTGCAAATAAAGTCACGTATCAAAGAACGCTACACATAAGTCTAAAAGAATCTATAACACTTGAGGCCTAACGCTATGCTCTAATACCAACAGTATCAACCCATATATTTTAATATTAGGGTTGATCACTTCCTAACATTAAAATACAAAATTTCTCAAAACAATTTAAATATCATTCTTAGCACGTATGGACACAAATGAAAAAGTGAGAATATATGAATATGATATGATAAAACCTCAAATACTCAACTTATAAAATTCATCATCAATTAAATCAAAGTGAGATATATCTTTACAACTATACCACAAGTCTCAAAATATGCCAATATGTAGTCTCACTATAAAACCCAACTTAACTAAAATATGAGATATACATGTCAAATGTCCTTCCTGAATATATAAGCCAATTAATGTCTAAAATACTTAGTTTACACAACTGATATATACATAGTACATCATGGAGTGAACATACATCAAATGAACTAATGATGTGATCTTGGATAGAGAGAGGACGATGATTTGTGCTTCTTGGATGAGAATTTATTTTGTGAACCAGTCCTAGAACCTAAAATATTTCCATGAATAAAAATAAGTTAAAACCTAGAAAGTCACCAATGCTACGCAACTTTAAAAAATGTATATACAAGTTAATAAGTCGACAGTTGTCTAGCCTACTATGAACCCACATGTCACGCAACCTCACAATTAAATGTAATTTATTCATTAGTTTCAATAATTAATTATTTTCTTAAATAATTAAAATATAATTGGAATATGCCCCTTCTCCCTCACCATCTCAAGAATATGCTATACGTATACATAAACACTGTCACACAACCAAGAACCACCTTTCTTTCATGGGACCAAAACTATAAACATGAATAAAACTATGTCAGGCACAAATAAATCCCATCACACAACTTAGAACCATATTTATCTCATGTGGACAAAACTATACACATAGATAAAACTATGTGACGCATCAAAACAATATACCGTCACACCGACTAGGCACCACCTTAGGATAGCGTGACCAGAACAAACAACACTTGGTATGGTGCCCAAATAAACCACACTCCCTAGGCACACACAAATAAGAGTGTTCTCTCTCAGCACACACCTACATCCATATCCATATATTTATCTCATTTAATCAATATCATTTTCATCTTACCTTCTATATTTCTCATTTATCTCACCACTTATCATAACATCATTACATTAAATTTATCCCACCCTTTGGGTCATTCTAAACTATTCTTTAAACCAATCGTTACGTTATTTCATTAACATCTAAATGGATTCTCGAACCAATCACGAGGACGTATCTAGTATGGTTCTACTCATCAATTTAAATAATATAGTAAAATAGATATGTTAATTATAAGGTTCCTAAAGTCCTCGCTCCTACTTGCATCTAGACATTATGCATGGGTCGTCTCATAAATGAAATCCAAACAAGGATCCCCTTATACACTTCCGTCTCGATAGGATAATTTTTAAGACACTAAATTAGTTAAGGAAATATTAACATAAATTAATTTAAGGACTAAATGAACAAATAATCAATTTCCATTACTAACCACAACCACCCACCATAAACCAACAATAACCACGAACCAACATAAACCCACAACATGTATCCCTTACTCCTTCTAATCCAGCTACACGTTTATATTATTTCGAACAACGGGACGAAAGTAAATTCGGTCTTAATTCCAATTTGAATGTAATTAGGCTCAATTTCCAATTTCCAAGACTATAAATCAACTAAAGGGATTCTAATTATACTTCAAGATTATTAACATGGGCCTATTCATTATTAAAGCATTTACATATGGAATTAACTTTAATTATTTAATGCCATACTTTACATTACACTAATTAGTCATTTTCTAACTAAAGGTACAACTTATAAAGCTAAATCTACAACCTTGCTTAGCACATTTATTCTCAATAAAAATTAAACAAAGATTAAATCTCAATTACTTTTTATCAATTCAACTCAACATAAATCCAATATTTAATCTCAAGCCCTAACATGCAAGTCTACTAACCAATGGTAAAGTTTCATAATCCATAAATCAACAAGGGATAATTTCTCATTTAATCCATGTGAGATTATCTAATTTCACCTATGAAAACCATAAGGGTTACTAACCAAATTTAACCCTATTATAAGGGTTTATATGAAATTAACGATGGCATATATAAAAGGAAAGGAATAGTTAATAACTTTCCTATAAAATAGTCCAAAACTTGAAACCCTCTTGAAACTTCTTGAAAACTTGCTGGAAAATATTTACTAAATAAATTTAAAATCTATTAATCTGGAAATTATATGATCCATATGTCACCCCCCGTCTATCTAGTAGTTGGCTAGGTAATCTAAGATTGACTTGCCCTTGATGATTTTGCACGATGTATACAATATCAAACTTGTCAAGGGTAAGTAACCAACATTGAATGCAACTAGGTAGTGCAAGTGTCTCCAAAATATACGTAATGAGGTCCATTTAAGAGACTAACCATTATGGAAATTGTGAGTATCTAGTGCCAAGATTTCTAGTCGACTCATACTAAGGCAACACATGATTTTTCAAGTGAAGTGTAGTTAACCTTGTGACCCATTAATTTCCTTCTGAGATAATATATGACTTATTATTTACCTAATTCCTTAATGTATTGATCCATCATAGCCTTGGTAGCAATATCAATAATAGTCAAGTAAAGGAGAAGGGGGAGCCCTAGTTAAGGTGGAATAAGCACCTGAAGGGGAGTGAAGTATCGCTTGATTTTCTCAGAATCCTTTTGACATTTTTCTTTTCAAACCTTTAATAAGTCCCTTTGAAGGAGTTTAAAGATAGGCTTGTAGATGGACATGAGTTGGATGATGAATATGGTGATATAATACAACTTATGAATCCCCAAATTTATTTTTTCATCTCAAGGGGTGAGATTTTAAGGATTCCTTTTACCTTGGCGGGATTAAATTTGATTACTCTTTCTATGACCTTGTATCGTAATATCTTTCCTTTAGTGACTTCAAAGTCACACTTATGTGGGTTAAGGCGCATTTGATACTATTGTAGGCGTTAGAAGACTTTCGTAGAGTAAGGATATGTCCCTCTCGATGTTTGGACTTGATGATCATGTCTTCGACATGGACCTAAACTTCATTGTGTATTATATCATGTAGGATAGTCTTGTTCATTCTCTGGTATGTATCCCAATATTTTTTAGACTAAAATGCATCACTATATGGAAAAATGTCCCCCATGGGGGGGTGAATGTTGTTTTCTCTTAATGATGCGAATGCATGGGTGTGAGTTTATATATATACGGTTGTGCTAACGGCACTCCCATTTTTTCTTCCCACCACGACAACATGTTTGAATATGACTATACATTGTGTTTAGAAAGTTATGTTGTGGTGTCAATGATAAAAATGGGGGTGCGTTGAGAACAACCCCCCCCCCCCCCCCCACACACACACACACACACACACATATATATATATATATATATATATATATATATATATATATATATATATATATATATATATATGTTGATACCAAATTTAGCCAGCTGACATGGCCCAATTGAATGAAGACACGTGGCAATCTACATGGCAACAACAAACACTTCCTAGGAACTCACACGCTCCGAGGAATAAGATAATAATGAGGAAAACTATTTCCCCGAGGAACACTGCTTCCCCGAGGAACTCATACGCTCCGAGGAACAAGACCTCACCGAGAAACTCTTAAGTACCAAGAAGCTTAGGCGGTCCGAGCTGCACCTCGAACAAAGCATTAATAGCGGGATAACCAACAGTTCAACTGATTCATTAAATGTTTATCATTCAGACGCACACGCTTAAGGGGCATTAAATGTATTACCTTTTCACATGTATCCCATTTAATGTATTACCCTTTCACATCATAGCCTCGGGGCTATAAATACATTGTACAATCCTCATTGTAGAGGGACCCCGGAATCGAGACCAGAATTTCTTGAGATAATTTATAATCGAGAATTCCCATACAAACAGCAATACCAAAACAGTGGACGTAGGCCATTCTTATAAGGCTGAACCACTTTAAAAATCTTTATCTCATTTATTTATCTATGATTGAATAATTAGAGTGATCTAATTTTTTACATCTACAGATTGGCGCCGTCTGTGGGAAGCGACTGGTAATATCGTTTTTCACCAAAAAATAATCCATTATGAATGGCTGATATTCCGAAATCCAGCAATCGAAACGCTGGAATACCTCCAAATCCATCTACTCCGCCAATATTCCAGATCTGGCCGGAATAATGACAGGTCTAGCTCAGGGCCAGACCGTCATGCAAGAAACAATGCGACAACTCATCCAAACTCTCCATGGCGGTGCGTCAGCCCATTCAGGACCACGTAGTATTCAAAGAAACACCCATGCACCATCCTCACGTACTAGGCGTACCAATTCATATCGTAATGAGGAATCTGATCATTTCTCTTATCAACCTGGGCGAACTTCATCGGTGCGAGTCACAGATACTGAACAACATGTCACTCTCTCCCCAGAAAGGACCATCGCATTGGAAAATTTAAGTAGGGTTTCTCCTTCGACCGACTAGGCCCTAGGAGGAACAAAAGTCCTCTTAATGCAGCATCGAGGAGCTTTCGACGATCAACAGCCTTAAGGGAAGGGTCTGCCTAGTCGCGACCAGCTGCTCGTCAGGATAGATCCCAGGAAGCCACTTCAACGCGATTAGCTGCTCGAACCAACAGGCCCGAAGAAGGAAATGATGCATGGAAAGGCTCTATTCAAAGGCTGGAGGATAGATTAGGGGAAATGGTTAAAACCAAGAACCCTCTATAACGAACCTTTGTTCGAGGAACACCTTTCGTCCAGGCCATTGTAGATTTTCCAACACCATCAAAGTTCAAAGCACCTGTTGTGACCCCCAAATATGATGGAAAGACTGACCCTGTTCTTGATATAGAATAATATCAAGCTGCTGCCGACATCTATGCTGTCCCAGACGAGATGAGATGCAGGGCATTATCGGAAACTCTTACCGGATCTGCTCAAATATGGTATAATAATCTTCCTCGGGGTAGGATCTCAACTTTCTTTCAACTGGCCGAGTTATTCATTGGAAATTTCTGCTTTGGGACAAATCCAGTTAAACGAGTAGCACATTTGTTAAGTGTTAGACGAAAAGCTGGTGAAAGTACTAGAGATTATATAACTCGTTTTAATAACGAGAAACTTGAAGTCATTGATTATGAGGAAAAGACAGCGATCACTGCCTTGATGAGTGGGTTGTTGCCTAACAAGTTGTATTACACGTTGGCCAAAGATCCACCCACAACTATGTCAGAATTGATGGCAAAAGCGGCCAAAATCATGAATGCCGAGGAGACTATGGCTGCGAAGAAGAATATGGATAAAGAAACCAAGGTGGAAGTCGACAAAACCAAGAAGAAAGAACATAAGAACAATGGTGGTGACAAACAATCCAAAAATAGGTCGTCATGGGAGGTATTGAAGAAATTTGATAATTGCACTCCTTTGAAGGTAGATATCAACCACGTCCTGGAAGAAATTAAGAACAGCGAGGAGTTAAATTGGCCAAGAAAATGAAGGCAGACCCTGACATGAGGAATAGGGAAAAATATTACGAGTTTCACAAAGATCATGGCCATATGACCAAAAATTTCATAGCTCTTCAGAATGAGATCGAAACACTCATCCGACGAGGAAAGCTGTCAAAGTATGTTAATCGTGGAAACGAAAGAAGAAACAACGACCGAGCAAGAGAAAGGTCTAGATCTCCTCGTCGAGGAGAGGAAAATAAGAAAAGAAACCATGAAGTTGATCCAAAAGAAGACCCCGATATTCCCAAGAGACCAAGGCAGCCAGAACGAGAGGTATTTTCAATACGCTTTGGGTCATTTGACTGTAATGTTATAACAAGTGGAGATGGAGGAGGAGGAGACCTTACTGCAGAGAGAAAATCTTACCTTAGTGAGGCTCAAGCTTGCTCGTACATTCAGCGAATAAATCTAGCTGAGGAGGATCGCCCGAGAAAGGTGAACAAAGAGAAGTTGGTCATTGGGTTCTCAAAAAATGACCTCGCAGGTGTTCTATATCCTCACGATGATCCACTGGTGATCAAAATGAGGATGAAGGAGGTTATGATTTCAAGAGTACTGGTCGACAATGGTAGCTCGGCAGACATCATGTTCTACTCGTGCTTCGATAGTTTAAATCTAAAGCTATCTCAACTGGAGCCTTACTACAGACCCCTCATCGGTTTTGCTGGCGAGAAAGTATTTCCACTTGGGACGATCAAGTTGGATGTATTCATTGGTACGTGGCCTGCTTGTCGGACAGAAAGAATACGTTTCTTCGTGATGGATAAGAATGTCCAATCATCGTACAATATCATCATGGGAAGAGTAGGATTGAAGAAGTTCGAGGCTGTACTATCTACAATGCATCAGTGCCTAAAATTTCCAACAAACTTTGGAGTAGGAGTTGTGAAAGGTCATCAGAAACTAGCTCGAGAATGCTATTATTCATCCGCCGAGCAAGAAGAATTGGAGGAATCAAAGAAAAAGACTACAACCTATCAAGCCGATGAAGGTGCAGAGATTGAAACATTGGATCCTCGAGATGAGTCGTAACTTGTGAAGGGTCAAGTGGTGGAAGCTACTGAAAACTTCATTCTGGAAGATGAACACCCTGAGCGAACTACTCAAGTAGGTTCGTCGTTGGAAGCCTCATTAAAACAGGAATTGATAACTTTCCTTAGAAGCAGAAGACAAACTTTTGCATGGAGTCATGAAGATATGCCTGGGATAGACCCAAACTTCTTATGTCACGAACTCAATGTGAATAAGGAGATCAAGCCTGTGAAGCAGAGTAGAAGAGTATTTAGTCCTGAGAAGAATCAAGCTATATAAGAGGAAGTCGAGAAGCTCCAGAAGGCTTGTTTCATTGAAGATGTTAAATATCCAGACTGGTTAGCCAATGTGGTGATGGTAAAGAAGAAAAACAACAAGTGGAGGATGTGTGTAGACTTCACCGACCTCAACAAAGCATGCCCAAATGATCACTTTCCACTGCTCCAAATTGATCAACTGGTGGATGGTACCTCGGGACACGAGTTGCTGAGCGTCATGGATGCTTATTCTGGCAACAATCAGATTAAAATGAAACCTGAAGACAGGGAGAGTACTTCTTTCATTACCCCTAGGGGAACTTATTGTTATAATGTTATGCCTTTTGGTTTGAAAAATGCAGGTGCTACATATCAGAGGCTGAAGAACAAAATCTTTACTGAACAAATCAGTTGCAATATGGAAGTCTATGTTGACGACATGCTGACGAAGAGCAAAAAAGTTGCTGATCATCTAGTTGACTTAAGTCAGACTTTTGATCAACTAGATAAATATCAAATGAAGTTGAACCTGACGAAGTGCATATTAGGAGTACGAGAAGGCATGTTCCTCGGGTACATTGTCAATCAACAAGGCATTGAGGCGAATCCTAAAAAGATCAAAGCTCTGCTAGGGCTGCGATCTCCAACGACGAAGAAAGAGGTGCAAAGTCTTACAGGACGAGTAGCAGCACTCAACAGATTTGTGTCACGAGCAACTAATAGATGTCTCCCATTCTTTAAGACACTCAGAAAGACTTTTGAGTGGAATGATGAATGCGAGAAGGCTTTTCAAGACCTGAAAAATACTTGGGAGCACCTCCACTGTTGTCCAGGCCAGTGATGGGAGAAAAATTGTACTTGTATTTTACAGTGTCCGAGAATTCAGTTAGCTCGACGCTAATTAGAGTGGAGAATGGAGTGAAAAAACCAATTTACTACACAAGTAAGGCCTTCGGAGGAGCAGAGATCAGATATCCAAGGCTGGAAAAGTTAGTATTAGCGTTGATTGAAGCGAGTAGGAGAATGAGGTCATACTTTCAGGCTCATACTATAGTCGTATATACTGATATGCCATTGAGGCAAGCCCTTCATAAGCCAGAAAAATTAGGGAGATTGATGTACTGGGCAATAGAACTCGGTGAATACGATATAGTCTATGAACCCAGATCATCGCTAAAAGGGCAGGCTGTTGCAAATTTTATAGCAGAGCTCACTTATCCTGATACCCCCGAGGAGAAAAAGTTACTCGCTGATCGACCTGTGGATGTCACAGGATCAACAAACACTAGTTCAGACCAACTCCGGTTGGTAAAAGGGCAAGTGGATGTTACAGGATCATTAAATTCAAGCTCAGACCAACTCCGGTTGGTAAAAAGGCAAGAAAAAATGATCGACGAAGAGCGAGAAATATCCGGGGAGGATGAAAGGAAGCAATAAATATTTCACCAAGGAACTCTAACTGATCAAAAATTTGAAGACGAGTTACCTATATGGAGGCTATATGTAGATGGCTCATCTTGCACTATAAGACGTGGCGCGGGGATAGTTTTGAGCACTCCAGACGAGGTCGACATGGAATACGCCCTGCGTTTCCAATTCAAAGCTTCCAATAATGAGGCTGAGTATGAGGCCATGATTACAGGACTTAGTTTGGCAAAAATTATGGAGGCGCAGCAGATTTTGTCTTCAGTGATTCTCAATTGATCGTAAATCAAATATTGGGAGTATATGCAGTTAGAGGAGAATTAATGATCAAATACCAGGCAAAGGTGATGGAGTTGGTATCAGAACTTGCTGCTATTCAGGTGGTCAGAATACCAAGAATAGAGAATGCAAGAGCAGATGCCTTAGCTCGACTAGCATCAGCTACTCGCACCGAGCTACGATGAACAATCCCAATTGAAGTGTTGACTGGTCGGAGTATAGATGAAGATTTGACGATGAACTTTATTACCCTTGATTTAGGACCATCTTGGATGGGTCCCATCAGGGCATATATTAAAGAGGGAGAATTACCAATTGACAAGCTCGCAACCAAGAAATTGAAGTTTAAAGTTGCTCGGTATGTATTAACTAACGGTATTCTGTATAGACGAGGAATTATGGCAGGTTTGCAGAGATGTGTACATCCCTCCGAGGTGAAAGATTTGATTGAAGAGATCCGCGAAGGGTCCTGTGGAGCACATGTAGCTGGTCGGACGCTTTTACAAAGGATGATGATGCAGGGATACTACTGGCCGACGATGAGAGCTGATTGTGTAGCCTATGCCAAGAAATGTGACAAGTGCCAACGCTTTACCTCCATCCGAAGAACTTCACAAGCATTGTTGACGTCCATAACTTCCCCTTGGCCATTTGCCATGTGGGGAATTGATTTGGTTGGGCCACTGCCAACGACCCGAGGAAGGTTCAAATACCTCGTCGTCGCAGTGGATTATTTTACTAAGTGGGTAGAAGCTGAGCCACTCATTGATATGACGTACGAGAAGGTGTACCAATTTGTTTGGAAGAACATCATTTGTCGATATGTTCTTCCTCATGCTTTCATCACAGACCATGGAGAATCACCATATATGCTGGCGTTTGGAAGTGAAGCTGTTATACCTACCGATTTGGGCCGACCAACACACAGGGTACTGAATTTCAATTCCCCTATTAGCGACTTAATGAGAAGACTGGATTTATACATGCTCGAGGAAGTTATAGAAGAAGCAGACATCAGAAATACTGCATACCAGCAGCGAACAGCTTTGTTTTACGACAAGAGGGTGAAGAAATGCAACCTGAAAGAAGGAGACTATGTGCTGAAGAAAGTAATTCAAAAGCACAATAAACTGGAGACAAATTGGCATGGACCATACCGAGTTACAGAAGTTGTTCGATTAGGAACTTACCGAATAGCAACTCTAGAGGGGGAGGAGTTTAAGAATGCATGGAACGCAGAGCACCTGCACAAGTATTATCAGTGATGCATATTCCCATGTAATGCAGTTCCATCAATATGAATAAAATGAAGATATTCTGCCAAAGTTTTTCCTTTTATTGAGATTTTTCGGGGAATACTAGTGCTACACACTACTCGAAAAAGATCAGACTACTCAGCAAAAATATTCCTAAAAATACCAACCTCGGTTCGTTAGGAAACAAAATATTCTTAAAAATACCAACCTCGGTTGGTTAGGAAACAAAATATTCCTAAAAATGCCAACCTGTTTGGCTAGGAAACAAAATATTCCTAAAAATACCAACCTCGGTTGGTTAGGAAACAAAATATTCCTAAAAATGCCAACCTGTTTGGCTAGGAAACAAATATATTCCTAAAAATGCCAAACTGTTTGGCTAGGAAGCAAAATATTCCTAAAAATGCCAACTTATGTTGGTTAGGAAGTAAATATATTTTGAAAATGCCAACTTATGTTGGTCGGGAGGTAAATATATTCTCGAAAATGCCAACTTACGTTGGTCGGGAGGTAAATATATTCTCGAAAATGCCAACTTATGTTGGTCGGGAGGTAAAATTATTCCAGATAGCGCCAAAATCTACTAACTATGGCTGGTTGGGGATAAAAACCCACCAACTGTAGTTGGTCGACATGGAAAATTTACCGACCTTCGTTGGTCGAAAACATTTTATGGGAAAAATTATTTCAAAAAGGCTAACTATAGCTGGTCGGGATAAAAACCCACTAACTGTAGTTGGTCGACATGAAGAATTTAACAACCTTGGTTGGTTGGAAACATTTTAAACATTTTTATACTTATTACTTTATTGCTACGTTGATCGAGAAACGAAACTTTATTATTAAATGATCGAGCAACATTTTTGATACTCGTAATTATTACTAAGTTGGTCGAGAAACAAAATGTTGTTTTTGCCAAATGACTATCACAAGTTCAAACTACACAATATTGTTATCTTTTTATCAGATATGCATGCACAAATATAAAGTGTTATAAGACAATAGATAATAAAAATGAAAGTCTTTCATTGAATTCAAAATGAATTACATTGATAATGAAATGAAAGTTACATTGATATTGAAATATATACTAACTATTACATCAAAAATTCCTATTCTGCTGGTCTTTTCCCCTCTGCTTTTGACACAGGTTCCTCGCCAGCAGGCGGATCATCTAAAGCCAGAGGAGAATTAATGAAGTTGAGATCTTTTAATATCCTGACGTTCATCACGGATGGTCGATCCAAAATATGCTCGGGACGAGATATCTCGGCTTTTGAATGAAGATTGTAGTCAACGAGATACTTTGAAATCAAGATCCGAGGAATGGCTCGTGCAGGGATCCAACTCATATCCAATTTGTATGGTGGCACAGGTAAGTCGAGCAACTCGGGATCGTGGTAGTCCCACAGGTAATGACCCTATTCGAGCTGCAGCACACCTAAGGCGTTCAACCAGCCTTGTTTGTATCCCTCATTATTGGCATTCTGGATACGATCTTCCAAGTGGTAGAGCGCTTCATTGTATCCAGCCATCCAGAACTCCCTGGGTTGTTTGTGGAACTGATATGTTAGTTTGTCCAGCTGCCCGTGGAGATTTTTGACGAAGAGCACTTTGTCCTCCAAGGTAGATTTATGCTCAGAGAGCTGCTCTTCCAACTCCCTGATCTTCTTTGACATTTCAGCCAAAGCCTGGTTCTTCGCCATCAGCTGGAAGGCCTGGTTCTCTAGGGCAGACTGAGTCCTCTGTTCCTTGACAGGAATCCGAGTTGCTCTAGCTCGTCCCCGAGGTGCTCTTTCTCGTCCCCGAGAAGATGTGGAAGGTCCAGACCTCTTCAAAGTTTCCAACTCGTTCCTCAAGTTGGCATTCCCAACTTCCAGGAATGAAAATCCCTCATCGGTCACTAGGATTAAGGCTTTTGAAGAAGAGGCTGCAGACTTCAACTGTGATAGCTCTTTCTGCAGGTTGTTGTTCTCTTGCTCCAGCAACTCGACAATCTGTCTGCATTCCTCGACCTCACCTTTCAGGGTTCTCTCCCTCACATCGTACCCAGCAAAAAGCTTCTCATAGCCCTTGTCGGCAATGATCAGCTTGTACTTCTTCTCGTACCCCTCATGCAACAGGGCCGTGGATTCTTTGTATTGAAGTTGAAGGTCTTCGAGGGTGCCTTGGAGATCCTCGATCATATCATAATAGGCTACATTATTGTCCACCGCTCGATCAAGTAGACACGTCAGATATTGATATGATTCAACTGCCTGTTCTGAAGCATCCTGACCGAGGAAGTTGATAACTTATACTGCACTCAGGTCTGTATGACCAGCTTTAAAATATTCATTACATTATCACAGCACCTTAGTATCATGGGCAGATAGTAATTCCATCCTGGCCAGAAACTAGTAGAGAAAGAAAGAGCAATCATCAATAAGAAATATAAGCAGAGTATGAATAGAAGATAAATAACAGTATGCAAAAAGTTCAAGTTTTATTAGATCATAAAGTTCAGAGTTACATATGTGGGTTACATTTGAAAAAGAAAAAGATGAAGAGAAACCCGAACAACTCTACACCTTTTACTTATCTCCCAAAACCTTCTCGGGAGGCTGGGACGAGGAAGTAGGTTGCTCGAAGGGAATGGATAGTTTCTCAGGGAGCACTGGCAGTTGCTCGGAGGAGGTAACAATCTGCTGAAGTTCCTCGGAAGCAGGCTGAATGGCTGGGGGATTATCTCCCATCACCATAGAAGACTCTTCTGAGGCAGCTTCGTCCTCTTCAAGATCTTCTGAGGTTGGAGGGGGATCAGGAATGTGTTGCTGGAAAAGCTCAGAAGATTCATCAACTTTCATTTCCTGGAGAGCAGAAACCCATCCATCCCTAAAGTATTTGAGACTGCTATAGTCCACTTGCGACACCATAGCAACCAACCCCTTATTCCACCTCTTGTCCCAGCCAGCGCTGAAGGACTTCTTCACCGCCATCTTCCTCTTCAGTTTCTCCGAGGAGAGCTTCTCGGACAGCAGGTTATTAGCAGCTTTCAATTTGTTTTCGATCTCCTCCTTCTGCCGACCTACTTCCCTAAGTTGAGCCAGCTCCTCCTCAGCATCCTTGAGCTTATCTTCGAGCTCCCCAGCAGTTTTGAGCTTCTTTTCGAGCTCCTTATTTGCCTTCTCTAGGGCATTTATTCTCTTCTCCAACTCCTTGGAGGCATCAACAGCTCGAGCTTTCTCTTGCTCGGTGGAGGCAAGCTTTTTCTCCCAGACAACCTTGTCAGTAGCGTATGTCTAGCGAGAATCGTCCAAAGACTTGATAGCTTTCGCCAGAGCTCCATCCACACTGGACAAGGAGCATGAAGCTTTAATCGCTTCATCCTTCTTCAGGATTATATTAAAGCAGCTCGTCAACTGTGAAAGTAAAAAGAAGCAAGTCAGAAACAGAAATAACAAAGGAAATATGAAAAGTTCAAAGTAAGAAGAATTACAGAAGTAGGGTGACGAGCAGCTAACGAGGTGACCATGTCTCGAGTAAGGTTTTCTTCAGTACCTTGGACCTCGGGAATGATCCAGGACTTTACCGAGCTCATGGCAGAGCTCGGAGGAACAAAAGTGGGAACCCCTGTCCCAGTAGTTCTGGGCTGAGTGATGGTGTCAGCCAAATTGACCGAGGAGCTCTTCTTCAGCCTCCTCGGGGGAACAGGAACAGATTCAACCAAGGAAGAACCCTTTGTCGGTGATATCACAATCACCTCTCCAGGAGCAGCGGACCTGCTCGAAGCCACTGTGGGCTTCTCTACAACCTTCACGACAGCAGCCGAGGAAGGCACATCATTCTTCTTTGTCCTCTCCCCTGGGACATCAACTTTATTTCTTTTTACCTCTCCAGAACTAGAGGCAGGTTTCTCGAATAAAGTGGGAGGTCTTCTTCTCTTCATCCTTTCGCTTAAAGGGACGTGAGATTCAGGTGAGGAGCTGGTGGAAGCTGCACTGGCTCTGAATCACTTATCACTAGACAAGCAGTGAAAGAAGTGATGTAGCCCTTGTATTGCAGCAGATATGAAGCAGACCTGATATGCTCATCGGCAACAGATTGATGCAGACTCCAGATAAGTTTCAAATGTCTTATATTCACGTCTGCTTCCTTTGGACACTTTCTTTTACTATCAACTGCAAATAAATAAATAAACATTGAAATATCAGTGGCACATTTTATCAAACACAAAAGAAGCATTATTTTAAAATAAGTAAAACGAAATAAAAATAACATATCCCATTGCCATAAGGAGGGCATCCTGGTAAACCTCATCTCCATTTAATGGAGGGTGTTGCCAATTTTTTATGACAACCCCATGCTCAAAATAATTCCTTATTGGCATCAGGGATATTGACTACTAAGGCTCTATTTAAAAATCTAGTTTTTAAATAAAAAATGTTTTCATTAACTTCCCATCTATAGCAAAACATAATCTCAGGAATTCCTATGCGAGTTACATGGATTTGATTTAATCTATGCACCCCATTAACTATTCTCCATGTGTTGGGGGATATTCTTACAGGAACAACGTCAAAGTACTGACAGAATTCCAAACACAAGGGATTTGGTGGAAAAGAAAATCCACACTCAGCCAAGCGGAAATAATCAGAAGTATCTCCAGAACAACCTAGGAGGGAATGGAAATAAAAAGACTGGGGAACCAATGTCCCTCAGCCAAGCGGAAATAATCAGAAGCCCAGAAAGCTCTTCCAGAACAACCTAGGAGGGAATGGAAATATCAGAACGAAACTTATCAAGAGATTCAACAGGGAAAACCATGATGAATTAAAGAAATGAAGAAGAAGGAAGAAAATCTTACAGAAAAAGAGTGGATCTGATGACAACGGACGATGGAAAAGATAAATACACAGGAGAGAAAGAGACGACGGAAAACTCGAAGATAAAAATTTAAAAAGGTAGAAGACGATGGGAGTGTCTGTAAAGTTTAAATACCTTGCCTTGGGAAATGGTGAAGTAATTATTACAAAAAAGGATGATTACGTTACCAGCGGCTAAAAAAATGAAAAGGGGCACGGGAATCAAAGCGGGTAACAGCGGTTAAAAAGATGAAAAGAGGCGCGGGAATCAAAGCGGGCAACAGCGGCTAAAAGGAAAAAAGTACGCAGAAATCGAGGCGGTTATAAAAATTCAAAAAAGCATGATTCTACGAATTTAGAAGGAGAAATAAATACAAAGGAAACACTCCTAAAAATCAGGAGCACCATTTAAAGTTACCATATTCTGAGAAAGAATGTTCCCAACTCCTCAAATTTCGAACTATGAAACATTGGGGGCTTCTGTTGATACCAAATTTAGTCTGCTGACATGGCCCAATTGAATGAAGACACGTGGCAATCTACATGGTAACAACAAACACTTCCGAGGAACTCACACGCTCCGAGGAATAAGATAACAACGAGGAAAACTATTTCCCCGAGGAACACTGCTTCCTCGAGGAACTCATACGCTCCGAGGAACAAGACCTCACCGAGGAACTCTTAAATACCAAGAAGCTTAGGCGGTCCGAGCTGCACCTCGAACAAAGCATTAATAGCGGGATAACCAACAGTTCAACTGATTCATTTAATGATTATCATTCAGACGCACACGCTTAAGGGGCATTAAATGTATTACCTTTTCACATGTATCCCATTTAATGTATTACCCTTTCACATTACAGCCTTAGGGCTATAAATACATTGTACAATCCTCATTATAGAGGGACCCTGAAATCGAGACCGGAATTTCTTGAGATAATTTATAATCGAGAATTCTCATACAAACAGCAATACCAAAATAGTGGACGTAGGCCATTCTTATAAGGCTGAACCACTTTAAAAATCTTTGTCTCATTTATTTATCTGTGATTGAATAATTAGAGTGATCTAATTTTTTACATCAACAATATATATATACTCTTCCTATGTACTTTCACATTTGGTTTCCAATAATTGTATATAATTTCCCATCCATTACGTGAACAATGATGCATTTCGAATTATTTTACTGATTTATTACCCTAAAGTTCTCATATTATCTCCATTATGAAGAAATTCAGGTTTAATAAAACTGACTAGGGTGTATTTTACACCATTTTCACAATGATTCATTTGTGGAGTGTAGTACCCTACTAGAATGGAGTTGAAACACACTTTTTTTTAATCAATATATTAAGAGTTTTACCCAAATCCAAACTAGTATACTTTCTTCACACTACACTCTCAAGATTGCAAAATATGAAGTACTTCCAATAATATTGCTACTTTAGAGACTCCTCGTTGCTAATTTCTTAATAAAGTCTTTGACTTTGTTGATCTTGAATTTGGTTTGTGAACAATTTTTTTAGGAAACTTGATGTTTGTAGGTATACTACCTAGAAAACCTCGAGAGGCAAAACTTGTTATCTAAGATCACTTGGAGATTTAACATCTTGTTGTATTGGCTAAATGCAATTGTTTCACCTCCAGGATGGGTTTTCCAAATTTGTATAAATCTATTTTAGGTATTTTGGATCGTTTTTTCATTCTATTTCGAATTATTTCTAGGGAGTAGGAATTTGTAAGTAACGTTTGGTGATTAGTCACAATTCTTATATAATACCCTTTACAATTGAACGTTCACTCATTTCCATATCCATTTCCCCTATATTTATTATCATTTGCACAAGAACCCTTGTTCTTCAACATTGAGACCCTTTGCAAAGTTTATTTGAGCTTTTACAGGTACTGAAGATGCAATGTGAGAAGATGGATGCGTTTTGACCACATTGGTAAACACATATTCAAGAAACAATCTGTAATTTCAAACTCTAAAATACAGATATTGTAAAATCATGGATACATATCTCATTGATTCATCTTGGCGTGGCCTCTGATGTTGCATCAATTTGAACCCGAATGAATGAGTTATGGTCATTCCCGTTAAAAATCATTTAAAATAGTTAGAAGAAGAAGAAGAAGAAGAAGAAGAAGAAGAAGAAGAAGAAGAAGAAGAAGAAGAAGAAGAAGAAGAAGAACTTAATCTCCTTGACTCGGATCGATCCGGAATTTCCTGAATCAATCAAGTCAAGTATTATAATTACATTTTAATACTTAGCAGATAGAATGTATATATTCGAATCAATGGGGTCTTATTGAGTGATTTTTTCTTTGTTTTATTTATTTTTTTACTTACTATAAATATAAATTATTTCTATTTTTAATGATCTACTTCATTACTTATTAACCTTGTTTTCAACTTTTTTCCATTTACTCTTTTTTGTCTCCTAGGATCCAACTTTCCCCTCTCTCACTATAGTTAATGTAGTTATTGCTTAAATTAGTTCATTTTATTGTATTGAATAATTTTGTTCGCATTTATTGAAGTAGTTATGTTGACAACTTTAATTTAATGGATTGGTATTATCTTTATATCCTTACTTAATTATTTATTTTCATTGTCACCATGTGTAGCTAGATTTATTTGTTGGGCAGGAAAAATACACCAGGGATGCTTCAAATTTTGTTGCTAGGTTGAAAGTTTGAATAGATTTTATTTTGTGTGTTAAAATTGGAGTATGATTTTTTAGGATGCACTATGAAGTCCACTATGACACCCCTCTTATTAAAATAACGGGTGGCCAGCCCTCTACTAAAATAAAACTGGAATCTTATAGGTTCATTCTTAGCATCACTATCAAAACCATTTAAATACTAACCACCAATTATTAAATTAAGTCATGTGTCAATTATTAAATTGCTAATAGCTAAAACCAGGATGGTTTTTCTACAAAGGGTTGTAAGAGTTCCCATATGGGGCATGAAATTACCCTTAAGTCCTCCTATCGTATCCACTTGCTCATGTAACATTTCTTTATAGGCTGGTATCGTCGGGCATTCCTTCATTGACTGATTTGCCTCCCAAATAGCACACACCTTCTCTTTCATGGATCGGATTGGTTCTTTTAGCCTTGGCGTGACTACATCTCCCACAAGGTAAAGGCCTGGTGCTGAACAAGCAGTGGGGGTTTGTCGAACCTAATTTTGGGTGTTAGGATTGGAGGTGTCCCACAATTGAGTTGTCTCGATGACAAACCTAAGGTGAGCATCTGCATCGTGTTCATTTAATTCCCAAAATGGTCTCCCACACATTATCTCAACGAGTTGTTTAGACATTATACTTAGCCCATGGTGAAAGAAGGATATGAGACGGTACTTCTTAAAACCATGACGAGGGCATGTACTAACTAGCTCGTTGAAATGTTTGTAACATCGATCAAATGACTCATTTTCTTATTTTTGGAATGTTTGAATTTGAGTCTGGATGAATTTGTTCGGTGTGGGGGAAATAACTTTAAGAGAAATTTGGATTTCGTCTCCCTCCATGATCCAATTGAGTTCGGTGATAAAGACCAAAGGCAGGACTTAACTTTATCCTTTAAGGAAAAGGGGAAAAGCTTTAGGCGAACGACATCTTATGTGCAAGCTTGATCGCTAAATGTATCGCATGCCTCTTTGAACTCAAGGATATGGAGATAAGGCTTATCCAAATCCAACTTGTGAAATGTGGTAAGAATTTGTATCATCCCATTACGAAAATGGAACTGTCCAGCATTATAGGGAAGTCAAATGCATCATGGGGTGACAGTTCTCTCGGGATAGAGGAGTTATCTCATGGGATGATATGGCATCTCACCCTCACCCATTCCAAAACTAGCGTGTTCAGACATGGCTCTCTATCCAATTGATTCAGTATCCTCACTCGTTGTCCTAGAAGTGTGACTTGTAATGGAGTTTGGAGTTGTAGGAGTTGGAACCCAGAACTGAGATGCGTTAGGAGTGTGAGGGCCATTAGGATCGTACTCAACTATTCGATTCTCATGAATGCGTGTAGGAGTAGATTGAGGGGTTTGTTACGAATTTTGCATGAAAGGGCAATGAGAGAAGTTATATTTTATTTTATTTTCAATTTTTTTTTAACTTTTGATTTTGTAATTTTTTATTTGGATTTTAAGATTTGGAGTTAAATTTTAGATTAAATCGACCTAACCTAACAGTCTACCTAAATCTCCGGTAATGGCGCCAAAAACTTGATGCGACTCAAAAGGTGTCTCCAGTCCGCGCTAATTATAGTTCAAATGCAAATCGGTTGCGTAAGTAATAAACCCGGTAAGACGGGGTCGAATCCTCAGGGAAATAGGACGATCTCTCATGACGACGATAGGTAAGATGACTAATCCTAAGCTGACTCGTAAAAAGAACAAAAAGATTCATTCGGATTTAAGAATAAAGCATTGCATATATGAGGGTAATAGCCCGCATCATACATAACCAAATGTAAGAATAAAGCAGTGTCGAAACAGCTAACATGCATGTCGCACAACACCCCGGTTACCTAAGGCAAAATAAGGTAAAAAGACCTACGACGGTTCTGACTACTACACAACATGATTCAATCATTTATGGAACTCATGGAACTAATTTTATAGTCATGCAAACCACATCGGGTTGGGTTCATGCATCCCAACCTTTAAAAGTCTAGCCTAACATGGTGCAATTAATTAAAGCTATGTTTTCTACTGTGCATATATTAAAAACTATTATAAAATTATACCTAAATAAGCAAGAGAATCTAAGAACTTCTGGAAATAAACAAATCATGCACGAATTATAAACCTCATACAATAAAGGATAAGAAACAAACTCTATAGCAGAAATCTTGAATTGCAAATCATAAAATTGTAGAACTTAAGTTCTTATGGTTCTTGTCATTCCTCTCCCTCTAAAACAATGCAAAACGGAACCTTTTTTATGTATGATAATAAGTTGGAATAAAAGAACTACGTCTTTACAAGAGTTTGATCAATGAACAACTCTAATTTAGAAGAAAAATAATTCGAAAAATCTTCAGCCGAACTGATCTAGTGCAGGGGTATCAGTTCGGTTCGCCTTATACAGAAGCTTTGGGAATACCGTACTGGTTCATTTTTCATCTTAATCAATTAGGTTTGGATTTTGCAAAACATTTACCAACACCAGACCGATTCGTTTTTCCTATTCATCAGTTTGGTATAGCTTATTCAACTTTTTTCTTTTCCTTATTTTTCTTCTTGATTTCTTCTCAACTTTGACTCTTTGTAACTTTTGATCCGAGACTCGGATTTGGATGTCGTTTCTTCCTATCGGATTGTAGACTCAAAATCTTCAACTTTTCTTCGGCTTCTTGTCCGAATCATAGATGTAAAATTACTGTTTTTCCCTTAACTTTCCATGACTTGAAACTTTCTCGGGATTGATTTTTTCTTTTATCCAATTGTGTAAAATATATGAGAAATACGCAAAACTCAATGCATAACATAGAAAAGGTCAGTAGAAATGATATGAGATAAATCAACTCAAATTACACCGCACGAGATGATAAAAGTCTCTAAATTAAGGGGATAAATATGGATAATTTATGCCTAATCAGCCCCGCCACCAACGTAGAACTTTGATCGTCTTGAGCAATGTAAAACAATCAAAACAAGGTGAAACTCTTATCAAACATTTTATTGGTATAGAGTACCTCTTTCGCGAGCAAGCGATTGCATTTAGCATATGCAACAAGCCTTTAAAGCCCTGGGTTACCCTAGTAGGATGAGTGGTGTCTCGTGAGGGTTTGCAGTGAATATACCCACAAAATTCATTTTTGACTCAAAGAAAAATCAAAATACCTAAAAATTGTCCAATTTAAACTCCCCAAAAATAGTCACTGTAAATTCATATTCAATAGTCTCAATTTGTAGTGTGTGCGTGCGAAGCTGAGAATTAAATCGCCAAATTCCACCGATTGGTCATTATGTTACTTTTTCGAAAATTCGTTTTGATTTCAAAATATCAGGGGATGCTCTCTTAAACGAATCACTCGGAATGTGGCTATTTCGCTCGATGTGCGTGATATAAAAGAGTAAATATAATGGACACAAATTCATGCACACAATTTGAAAGACGAAATTTATTTGGGTGAGAGGATCACTACATCGAAATACGGTCATTGAAAAATGAAATACATCGCCTCTTTTTCACACCATGTTATCTCTCTTGTTATCTTTTCGTGTTTTAGCTCTCCACGCGGTAATTAATTTTGAAATTCGGACTCGATTAGGACTTGTTAGGGTTATAAGGTATATTGGACAAAATGAAAATGGTTGAAAAATTTAGAATTGGAACATGTTCTTATGATGTCCTTTAGTGATTTTCGGGCTTTTGCTCATTTTCTCTTTCTTTTTCGGGCTTTTACTCATTTTCTCTTTCTTTTTTCTTGCTATTTTTGTTGAGCATTTTTTCTTTCATTTTTTTTCTTACCCCTTTTTATCGCACCATTTGGACTTTATTTCTAAATTTTCAATTTTTCACGATTCCGGGATAACTGGGTTTTTTGGGTTACAAATGAAAAGGGAAAAAAAATTATTAGGCTCAAAGTGGGTTGTTGTAACACCCCGGGAGCCCAAAAGGACTCTCGGCATGCTAGTACGATAAAACTAAACTAAAACCATCAATAATGAGTATAGAGCATCTAAATTTTCATAGTTTAAATTCAGCAAATCCGCAATTCTTTTATTTCCACTATAATGATTACAATCATGTTTCTCTCAAAATACACAAATCTCCAATTATAATTACACCACCAATTATACATCAAATTAAATCTTCCAATCCATGCTCTAAAATAATTTCCCAAAATAGTCCATAGCGTCCCAATCCATGCTAACCTGCCAACTAAAAGAAAATACGGAGAAGTACACAATATGACAGGAATAGATGCTCAAAAATAATTGGCATAATGAATAAATCGCAATAATACGAATCCGCATATACAAATCGAATGCAATACTCAATCATTATATCAATATTAATGTCTCAACAACACATCAATGAGTCACCAGGTCTCACCTCACCTCTTCTCGGCATCTCAAAGCCATATACCAATTTGTGGGAATATTAGCGGGTGCTCATTCTCCGTGCCATATAAAATTCATGACACGATGCTAAAATCAACAGTTCAATATCTCAATAACATGATGGATTCCATCAATTTCATATTTCCAATGAAAATCACAATTCAACAAGAGTGAAATTGACACAGAAAACAAATGGAATACTCTTGAGAGAATTTAGGAGCATATTGTGTAAGTCCCATACCTTAAAATCATTGAATGAATCACCATATAAATTCAGCCTCAAAATTTGATCGCACCATTGCGCTCCTCTCACAAAAATAATCAAATCATGTTCTAGATCCAACATGAGATAACCCCAAATAGTTTGATTTTAAAAACCCAGAAAAATTAGATCCAAGAATTATTCGAATCACCAATTCGACATCAGATTTGGATTCTGCACGAAAAATTAGGTCAGGTATGTGTTTGAGATTTTTCTCAAATCTCATCTGACTCAAAAAGCATATCTAAACATTTCAAATTGGCTCTTCTCATTCCACTCATTTTTGCCTCTTTGGATTTCGTTTTTGGCCTCTATTCTTCATCTCCCTTTCCTTATAATCACCCAAAATATTCCTTATATAACCCCTCTCTCAAACCCTAGCTTGGAGTCTAAGATAACGCATATTACTATATTGCCCTTTAATTAAAAATTATTAACTTTACATATTTAAACCCTTACAAAATGTCCAAAAGCATTCCATTCATTTTAATTAAAAAAATATATAATATCCATATTCTGGTCAATAAAATAATATTATTATTATAATCTTATACATAATTCATAAATAAAGCCCTCAAAATTATGGAGTATTACTGTTGCAAAGGGAAAAAATTTCATAACTTTTTATGGCTAATATTTTTGGGTAACAAATGAGGGTCTACTTCATTGTCCGAATCACTCATTAATTTAACATATGCATCTCGAGATGAATTTAATTTAGAGATATTTTAGCGCATTTCTAAGACGACATCTCACATATTTCCCGTAACCGATCAAAACACAGGAATAGAGATCCCCAACGATTTTTTAAAACGTTGATATGAACTTTGAGTTAATTTTAACTCGGATTGATTTAATTACTCGCAAAAAGTGATAGGCTCAAAATCTCGTGGGTAAGTTAATCGCCACATTTATTCGTAAAGTCGTCAACTTTCTTTCAATTTCTATCTTTGGTTAATTTCGGCTTTGTGCATTTGAATTTTTACAATTCGAGACTTTAAACAAGTTTTTAGTGATATTTTTGAAATTTTTAAATCCCAATTTTTATTTATTTTGAGAAAAATATTTTTGGCTTTTTCGAAATTTCCAACTTTTTTTTTGGAAATTTTTTAATTTTTCTATTATTTTTATTTTTTGGGGAATTTTGGACTTTCTTAACTTTTTAAAGCACATGCGTACCCCCCCCCCCCCCCCCCCCCCTAACTTATACTTTTTCAAAGTCCTTATGCAAAAGGACTAAAATCTAATATAAAGGAAAGTGCGTAAAAATAAACAAAGGCAAAATGCAAAAAAAAAATTGTATTATTATACAAGGAGTATAAGAAAAGAAAGGATGGAAAATGCATAGATCTTCATCACCAAAAAAATACAATCAATAAGCACCCAAAAGTTTAAGAACTACATATTTAAAACAACCGCACAAACATCGGGCTACCACGGGGGTTGGTTTGACGGGTCGGGTGCGTTGTGATTACAGGGGTCATAGAAGTAAGTAGGGAGTGGCACCCCCTCACTTACTTGGAGCTTGTACATTTTCGCTTGAAGGTCGACCATCATGATGGCGTCACGTCGGTAAGCCGCTTGGTCCACCCTATAATCCCTCAAAAGGTCATTAAAACTCGTTTCCAAGTTCTCAATGCGACGAGCGATGTTCTCTCCCACCGGCTCGTTATCTGAATCAGCCGCTTTGTCATACTCCTCTTACTCACCCTCTTCCATCTCAACATCCGCAAACTCCTCCTCTTTCTCCACTTCCTCATTGTCGTTATCATCGTCATCATCATCATTATCCTTCACCCTCGTGACTCATATCACTTCCCTTTGCTTTTCACTCCTTGTGCGGTATTCTTGTCCAATGGGCTTTGGATTACAGGGAAACACTCGGGGGCAATACTGACATCGGCGAGGATTGAGGTGGTGAGATGGGGATATGGGAGAGGTGCCTGACCCTTTTGATACAAGGCCGAGTAAAGAATATTGGTGTAGAGGGTTCGGGTAAGATGGATAGTGGTGTTGGGAGCGAAGAGGTGGCAGACAAGGGTGGCTTGGAAAGGGCGCATTGTCAAATCGTTTGAAGTTTTTAGGATGTTAAAGCATACGATTTGGAAAGTGATGCGGTCCTTGTCATTAAGATTCCCCACCAAAAAAGTTTCGTGATCTCAATTTTTTCTGGGTGCAAGGCTGGAGAAGCACGTATTTTTCAGAATTGTGGGGGAATTATTGGGATACATATACTGATCAGGGCTTGAAACCCCCTTGGCTGCTAGCTTCTGGGATAGAATTTCTAAAGAGAATGGGACTGCGGTCGCATCGACGTAAGCTTCGACTTCAAACTATCCCGTGCAAATGAAAGAGATATAAAAATAAAGCTCTTCGTCCTCCCACACAACATCATGTAGCTCGTTGAAAAATCAACGCCACCCCCTTGGAAGGAAAAGGTTTGTGATGAAGGGAGGTAACTCGTTCCCTTTGACTTGGTCCTCAATGTGTAATTTGCAGGAATGATTGAAAAAGTTCTCGCACCATAGGCGCTCTAGACCCGAACAAAACTCCACATTACCATCGGGGAGGATTTCAACGGATATGTATTTGACGGCTAGAGCCCTGTTTGCCAATTGGAAATAGATTGGGGTTACTGGAAAAATAAGAGAAAGTAAGAGTAAGAGATGGAAGTGAATGGTGGGAGGTTAAATGGGTGGGATATGGTGTGTATTTGTAGGTGGTGTGTGGAGGTGGAGGAAGGAATTTGGAGGCAAATGGACAGAGGGAAAAGGGGGAAGAATGGAGGGAAATGGCTCGGGAAATGGCTGGAAATAGGATTTGGAGGGAGAGGAATGGATTGGGGGGAAAGGGGTGAACTTAGGGAAGCAACAAAAACCTGCAGAAAGAGAATAGGTCCGGGTCCCAGGGGCGAACCGATCTGGTTACCTTTTCATTTTATTCATTTTTTTATTACCGAATCGATATGGTCCCTTCTAGGGTAGAATCGGTCTAGTGTGCTGTAAAGCTCCCACTTCTCTTTTAAGTGTGGACTCTTTCTCTCTCAATTTTTCGGACTCTTCCTCAACTATTCCTATGAAAAATTAGCTCGGACTGCCCAAAAACGTCCCTCGAAGCTCTCTCTGCTCTCTTGAACTCTGTGCTTGAGGTCTTATCCTCTCACGACTTTCACCTATGGACTCCTAATGATCCTAACCTACACATTACTGATATACACAAGAATCACCCCGTACGCGTCGATGGGTGCGACGACCTCTCTGTTATAGCTCACTAAACCCCGTAGATAATCAAAAAGTGTCTTCTTCATCCACACACGCCTCTAGATAGGGCTTTAGGCATTGTTCGTTAACTTTGAATGTATTTTCCCCCTTCGGATCTTCAAATTCCACAGCTCTGTGGGGGTTTACATTTCTCAAAATGAATGGGCCAATCCATTTCGACCGCAATTTTTAGGGAAACAAGTGTAGCCTGGAGTTGTAGAGAAGCATATTTTGGCTCTATTAAAACTCTTTTCGACAGATAATTCGATCGTGGGTGAGTTACATCCTTTCCTTGGATATCTTTTCATTGTCATACGCATCATTGCGCAGCTCTTCCAACTCATTAAATTGAAGCTTTTGTGCTTCACTAACTTTATCCAAATTATAGCTCAACCTCTTAATGTCCCAATATGCCTTGTGTTCTAGCTCCACGGGGAAATGGCAAGGCTTGCCATACACAAAGAAAAATGGGGACATTGTAAGGGGATTCTTATATGCGATTCGATAAACCCATAGCCCATCATTTATGCGTAGGGACCAATATTTCTTATTATGATCGACGATCTTTTCTAAGATTTTCTTAATCTTACAATTTTCTAACTCAGCTTTCCCATTCGATTGGGGGTGATAGGTCGTCCCCACCTTGTGGACGACTCCATACTTTCGAACAATCTTTCGAAATGGCCTATTGCAAAAATGCTTACCGTTATCACTAATAATTGCCTTCGGAACACCGAAATGAGAGAGTATGTGTTCTTGTAAGAACTTGATCACCACTTTGTTGTCATTTGTCCTTGTAGCTATGGACTCAACCCATTTTGACACATAGTCTACTGCGATAAGGATGTATAGGAAACCAAAGTAATGGGGAAAGGGCCCATGAAGTCAATACCCCAACAATTAAATATCTCGATGACGAGTATAGGGGTTAATGGCATCATGTATCGTCGGGTGATAGCTCCCATCCTTTGACATCTATCGCAAGATTTACAATAAGGGTTCACATCCCGAAATATTATTGGCCAATAGAGGTCGCTTTGAAGGATTTTGACGATCCTCTTATTTGAGGAAAAGTGGCCTCCACTCGCTTCTGTATGATAAAAATTAACAACGCTAGGGATCTCATCATTCGGTACACATCTTCGAATGATTTGGTCGGCGCAATACTTAAAGAGATATGGGTATTCATAAAAGAATATGCGTGACTAAGTAATGAACTTCTTCTCTTGAGGTGTCTAATCGGGACGAACGACTCTCGTGATAAGGTAGTTAACTATATTAGCAAACCAGGGGAGAAAAGAAGTGGCAAATAATTGCTCATCCAAAAAATATTCATCTATGAACATGGAATCACTAGGCACGTCCGACGAAAGCCGGGACAAATGATCGGTAACGACATTTTCTACCCCTTTCTTCTCTTTGATGGAGAGATCAAAATCTTGTAGGAGTAGGATCCGCCTTATGAGGCGCGACTTAGCATCTTTCTCAGTAAGGAGATATTTTCGGGCCGCGTGGTCGGTAAAGCATGTGATTGGCGAACCAATGAGGTACAAGCAAAATTTGTCTTGGGAAAACACTATCGCTAGTAATTCTTTCTCCGTGGTGGAGTAATTCAGCTGTGGTCCAATTAAAGTCCGTCTAGCGTAGTAAATGACATGATCTTTATTATCCTTTTTTGGCCCAAAATACCCCCTATATCGTAATCACTCGCATCACACATAAGCTCGAATGGAGGGGACCAATCCAGAGCTTGCATGATGGGGGCGAAAGCAAGCATGATTTTCAATTTATCAAAAGTAACTTGGCACGCTTAGTTCCACTCAAAGGGGGTATCCTTCATAATGAGGTTACTCAAGGGTCTAGCGATGGAACTAAAATCCTTGATAAACCTTCTATAAAACCCCGAATGGCCCAAAGAGGAGCGCACATCCTTCAGTGATTTAGGTGGGGGAAGCTCGGCTATGACATCTATTTTGGCCCTCTCTACTTCGATTCCCTTGGACGACACTATGTGACCAAGAACTATTCCTTTGGTTACCATGAAATGGAATTTTTCCCATTTAAAACCAAGTTCTTCTCCACACACCGGTCGAGTACTTTTTTAAGATTCGCAAGAAAAAAAATCAAAAGAGGAGACAAAAACGCTAAAGTCATCCATAAATACCTCGAGGTATCTTTTAACCATATCGCTAAAGAGACTAAGCATGCACCTTTGAAAGGTCACGGGCGCACTACACAATACAAATGGTATACGTGTGTAGGCAAACGTGCCAAAGGGACATGTGAAAGTCGCCTTCTCTTAATCAAGAACATCTACCTCTATTTGGTTATATCCGGAATAACCATCAAGGAAGAAATAATATGGGTGTCTCGAATGGTAAGGAAAAAAATGATCTATCCTTGTGCCCGCATTGAGTTTTCAAAAATCAATGCAAATACACCACTCGGTAGTGGTACATTAGGAAATTAAATCACCATTGGCATTCTCGACCACAGTCATTCCCGACTTCTTCGGGATGACTTGGATAGGGCTCACCCATTTGCTATCTGAGATTGGGTAGATTATCCTTGCGTCCAATAAATTAATAATTTTAGCTCGAACTACCTCTTTTATTGTAGGGCTCAATCTTCTTTGCATTTCCCTTGAGGGCTTCACGTCCTCCTCAAGGTGGATTTTTTAGGTACAAATCAAGGGACTTATACCCTTCAAATCTGCTTTGCTCCAACCAAAGGCACTTCGGTGCTTTGACGTGACTAAGAATATGTCTCAGAAGTTCATTCTCTTCTAGGCTCAAGTGCAAGCCTGTCGCGTTAGTAATAAACTCGGTAAGTCGGGATCTTATTCACAGGGAAATAGGACAATGGAATTGTAACGACGTTGGACCGATGAAGAAAACCTAACTTTGACTCTAAAAGAAAAGGAAGAGATGATTTTATTTGTGGAATAACTACACTAGATGAAATCGTGAAAATTATGAAAAAGTGCAACTTTTCTAAACTACCTAAAATACTGATGAAGAATGATTTAAAACTTTAAACTATATGATGAGAAAAATAGGACGGGAATACAATTCCCCAACCCTAGTGTGTTGATGATATAAAACTAATCCTAAATTTAAATGATTAATTAGAACCAAAATTTAGTACTCCCAAGCATTACGTATATGAGGTTCAAGCCCGCATCATACTTAATCAGAGGACGAGTAAATCGGCAGTGCAATAGTAACACTCGAATTGTATTCTAAAGCATCCCAACTACCCGGAAGAAAACGAGATCTAAAGATCTACAATTATCGTGTTTCTATGCAATACGGTCATAATCAAACCATTAAATTTAGAGGATTAATTTTATACACATGCAACTACCACATCAGGTTGGGTTCATGCATCCCAACCTTTAAAAGTCTAGCCTACCATGATGAACTTAATGAAAACAATTTTGGAATTGCAAGAAATCATGATTAATCTAAGAAAGAATTGTAGAATGATGAAAACGAGAAATTAAACAGAGGAAATTACTCAATAATATTACCAAAGCACTCAAAGCATTAACTACAATTACTGGTAATCACTGAAATCTGAATAATCTTCAATCTTGGAATTAAATTCATAAGCTATCTCGAAACTAGGGTTTTTCTGAAAAGAATGGAAAATTAGCTAAATTATCCGTACTAAGAATGATAATAAAATGGGTTTAAATACCTTAAAAAACTCCAAGAGTTTTAGCTGCACTAGGACTCTCCATTAGAGGAAGTTTACCAAATTAAAACTCGACAGTCGGACCGGTCCGGTCCTCCTGCGGTTCGGTCTGCCTGGAATTCGGATCGGTTCTTTTAATTCTTGGGCGGATTGATTCGGCGCGGATCGATTATTTTGATTTCTTTTAGCTTCGATCCATCTTCGATCCGGGGTTCTCTGGAAATTGGTAATGCGGACCGGTCTGGCCCGGATCGATCTGGGATTCCTCTCACTTTTTCTTCAAACTTTGACTGCTCATAGCTTTCACACCGGGACTTCGATTAAGGTGTATTTCCTTCCTATGTGCTCAAGAACTTGATATATTCAACTTCTCTTAGATGCCTCATCCTAATTTCGGGTAGAAATTATAATTTTGCACTTTTGACTTTCCTTCTTTTCTCTTTTGATTCTTCCGGTTTCTTTCTTTCTTTAATTGACATCAAATACCTATAAAATCAATACGAAATACCAGAAACTCGATGTACTTGTTAGGATAAGTCAGTAGCAAGATTATGAGATAAAGTCAAATTGATTACGTTGTTCGAGGTGCTAAAAGTAACTAAATTAAAGGGATAAATTTGGAAGAATTTAGGCCTAATCATGCTTCCTCAAAATTTCTAGTAGTTTACCCTCTTGCTCTTTATCTAGGCTCGAGGAGACAACAACTGGAAATGTCTCATCCTCTCCCAAGTAAGCATATTTTACGTTAAAGGGTAGTTTCTTTAACTCGAGGGTGAGAATTTTTTCTTTGGAGACGATTATGCATGACTCCCTCGAGGGTAATTCCTCAAATCTAGAAACCCAATTAATCTATCTCAAGTCCTCAGTCGACGCTCTCTCATCTAATTGCGCTTTTAACCCCTCCACCTCTCACTTAAACTTGGTGTACGTACTCTCTCTCTCTCGTTACTCCTCACAAGGCATGTCTATTTGGCATCTCCACTAATAGTTCCCTCTATGTGCTCTTCCACTATCTCATCTATGAGATCGATCGCATGAATTTCGTCTTCTTCACCCACTTGTTTAGTGATATTGAAAATGTTTGTCTCAAGGGTCATGTTCTAGAAAGTAAGTTGCATTTGCCCATTGTGTGTATGGATCAAAGCATTAGCCGTAGCTAAGAATGGGCAGCCTAGAATAATAGGGGCATGATTGCTAGAATGGATGGAGGGCTCCGTTTCCCAAATGACAAAATCTGTCGGGAAGTAGAAATTGTCCACTTGGACTGTTACATCGCCGATAATCCCTCGAGGTATCTTCACTATGATATCTGCTAGTTGGAGAGTTATAGGTGTGGGTTTAAGGTCACCCAAATCGAGTTAGATATATATGGAGTACGGGATAATGTTGACACTCGCCCCTAAATAAAGCAAGGCTTTTTCTATTCGATTTTTCCCAATAATGCACGAAATCGTGGGTGCACCCCTATCTTTAAACTTTGGTGGGAGGTCGTTAAGTAGAACAGAGATCACATTTTGTGATAAAAAGATATTATTTTTCACCTTTAGCCTTCTTTTCACCGTCAATAAATCTTTAATGACTTTGGCATAGGCGGGAATTTACTGGATGGCATCGATAAATGGCAACTTCAACTTTACTTGCTTAAGGACATCTAGCACATATTCGCGGGTGGCTCCCTTATGGGGTGGAGCCAATTGTTGAGGGAATGGTGTGGTGGTGGGTGGTTCCACACGACTTCAAGTTCATTAGTGTCGTCATTCACACTCTCTTTCAAGGGGTCATCTTCGGCGTCTTTCTTGTTGGCCGAAACCTCCTTATCTTTAGGTGTGTCGTGTGGGGGAGGTAATATATCAACAACTCACCCACTACGTAGAGTGGTGACGGATTGACATTACTCTTGATGATCATCGGAGGTAGTGCTAACATTATCTTGACCTTGAGGAGATCTTTGGCCTGGAGCCAGTAACTTTCCCTTCTCTTGGATATATAAAGATGATTGCAACCTAGAGATATTAGCATATATCTCGGTCATCATTCTTAGCATTGGTTGTGTTTTGAGATTGGATGAATTGATTTTAATTATTCTCGAGATTTCTCCGCGGTGGGGTGATAAATGGCGCGGGAGGTGGTGCTTGCATAGGTGGCACTTGTTAAAAATGAGGAAGTCGAGGTGGGCCAACGGGTGAATTAGGATTCAACACAACCTGTTATTGCCCATAGCTAAAACCAGGATTGTTTTTCCACAAAGGGTTGTAAGAGTTCCCATGTGGGGCATTAAAATTACCCATAAATCATCCTATCGCATCCACTTGCCCATGTAACATTTCTTTGTAAAAGGGTATCGTCGGGCATTCCTTCGTTGAATGATTCGCCTCGCAAATAGCACACACCTTTTCTTTCATGGGTCGGATTGGTTCTTTTAGCCTTGGTCTGAATACATCTCCCACATGGCAAAGGCCTGGTGCTAAACGAGCAGTTTGGGTTTGTTGAACCTAATTTTGGGTATTAGGACCAGAGGTGTCCCAAAATTGAGTTGTCTCGGCGACAAACCTAAGGTGAGCATCTGCATCGTGTTCATCTGATTCCCAAAATGGCCTATCGCACATTGTCTCAATGAGTTGTTTAGACGCTATACTTATCCCGTGGTGAAAGAAGGATATTATACGGTACTTCTCAAAACCATGGTGAGGGCATGCCTCTTTGAAGAAACTCGCGAATATGGAGATAAGGCTTCTCCAAATCCAACTCGTGAAATATGTGAAGAATTTGTATCATCCCATTACAAAAATGGAATTGTCCAGTATTGTAAGAAAGTAGAATGCATCATGGGGTGACAGTTCTCTCAGGATAGATAAGTTATCTCATGAGACGATATGGCATCTCACCCTCACCCGTTCCAAAACTAGCATGTTCATACATGGATCTGTATCCAATTGACTCAGTATCCTCACTCGCTGTCCTAGAAGTGTGACTTGTAATGGAATTTGGAGGTGTAGGAGGTGGAACCCAGAACTGAGGTGTGTTAGGAGTGTGAGGGCTATTAGGATCATTCTCAACTATTGAATTATCATGAATGCGTGTAGGATTAGATTGAGGGGTTTGTTGCGAATTTTGCATGAAAGGGCTATGAGAGATGTTATACTTGTTTGGTTTTTTACATTTTTTTTAATTTTTTTTTTTTGAATTTTTGATTTTGTGATTTTTTTTTTGGCTTTTAAGATTTGGAGTAAAATATTAAATTAAATCGACCTAACCTAACAGTCTACCTAAATCCCCGGCAACGGCGCCAAAAACTTGATGCGACTCAAAATGTGTGTCTAGTGCGTGCTAATTACGGTTCAAATGCAAAGCGGTTGCGTAAGTAATAAACCCGATAAGACGGGGTCGAATCCTGAGGGAAATAGGATGATCTCTCATGATGACGATAGGTAAGATGACTCATCAAAAGAACGAAAAGATGATGGGATTTAAATTTGATCTACTAACTAAGTGTAATTTAAGTTAGACTACTGAATTAAACTACGCATGCAGAATTAAACTAGCTGTGATTAACTAAATATGAATGAGAAATATATGTTAGAATACACTCCACCGAACCCTAGTATCTTTACCGGATATAAAACTAGCCGTGAATTAGATAATTGATTAAATCCAGTCTTTATTAATCTCAACCATTGCATATATGAGGGTACTATCCCACATCATACATAATCAACAGTAAGAATAAAGCAATGTCGAAGAAGCTAACACGCGCGTTGCACTCTTAAATACCTCGGTTACATAGGGCAAAACGAGGTAAAAATACCTACGACGGTTCTGACTACTACACAACATGATTCAATCATTTATGGAATTCAGGGAACTAATCTTATAGTCATGCAAACCACATCGGGTTGGGTTCATGCATCCCAACCCTTAAAAGTCTAGCCTAACATGGTGGAATTAATTAAAGCTATGTTTTCTAATGTGCATATATTCAAAACTATTATGAAATTACACCTAAATAAGAAAGAGAATCTAAGAACTTCTGGAAATAAACAAATCATGCACAAATTATAAACCTCAAACAATAAAGGAGAAAAAACAAACTCTATTGCAGAAATCTTGAATTGCAAACTATAAAATTGTTAAACTTGAGTTCCTAGGGTTCTTGTCCTTCTTCTCCCTCTAAGACTATGCAAGGAACTTTTTTTATGTCTGGTAACAAGTTGGAATAAAAATTTATGTCTTTACAAGAGTTTGATCCATGCACAACTCCAATTTTGAAGAAAAATAATTCAAAAACTCTTTACCGAATTGATCCACTGTAGGGGCATCGGTTTGGTTCGCCTTATACAGAAGTTTTGGTAATACCGTACTGGTTCATTTTTCTTCTTCATCGGTTTGGTTTGGTTTTTGCATAACATTTACCAACATTGGACCGATTCATCTTTCCTATTCATTAGTTAGGTTTGGCTTATTCAACTATCTTTTTTTCCTTATTTTTCTTCTTGATTTCTTCTCAATTTTGACTCTTCGTAACTTTTGATCCGGGACTTGAATTTTGATGCCTCTTATTCCTATGGGCTTGTAGACTCGAGATCTTCAAATTTTCTTGGGCTTCTCGTCCGAATTCAAGTTATAAAATTATTATTTTGCCCTTAACTTTCCTTCACTTGAAACTTTCTCGAGTTTGATTTTTTCTTTTATCCAATTGTGTAAAATACTTACAAAATATACGAGAAATATGCAAAACTCGATGCACAATATAGAAAAGGTCAGTAGCAATGATATGAGATAAATCAACTCGACTTACATCGTTGTCTATAGATATTCACACATCACTCACTCTCACATATCCATGCTTAGTCTAATATCCATGCTCCATGATAGATTTACTTTTCATGATACTTGTACATTCTTCATTTTTAGTATAGTGCTCATTATGCCAATTAAAATACTCTCTCCATAATATACTAATCAAAGAATCATGCATTTTGCACACTAAATCACCAAGAAAATGGCTATTAACCAAAATTGTGTCCCGTATAGGGGGTTACTTTTTTATAGCCGTAGGTCTAGCAGGGTGTAGTTAGCCTAAGAAATATGGCTCTCACCTTCCATTGGCTTAGTACCTTCGACGTATAACGGGCGGTTCCCCCCTCATCATACCGCTTAACCGAACTCATGACAGAAGGTATATAGCAGGGAACTCATTAACTTACGTCGAGTATATCTAATTCTCTCTCACACATACTATCCCCACGAGGTATATTGTGAGGCAATTCACGTACACTCAGTATATAAAATGGTTTGTCCACACGTACCGATTTCCCTCAAAATCAATACGTATATCGTGGAACTCATGTCAAAGGGGGGAACGTTTCCACTAACCATACAACTACATACCCTCATATAGGCGTCAAACCTAGGGCACTCATAGTTAGTTTTTCGATTACTACATGAAACTCTAGCAAAATATCGGGTCGGCATGCCGCCCAAATTTTCGCGCAATTTCATCTTTTTTTCAAAATGGGACCCTGTCCATGAGACTATAAATAACTCAAACCAAGTTGTACATATTTTTCAAACCTAATTTTTCATAGGCTCGGGTTATGTCCGGCATTTCTTTTGCATTTAGGTAAACCGAATACAAGTGCAAACATAAACATAATAATAATCATGTTGAGGCTCTTCTCTCGTTTTTCCCTCTTTCTTCACCAAAAGTGTCAAAAACATGTTTCCCCTCTCTTATCAAAATACCAAAAATATTTTCCCTCTTTTTTTAAAAAAATACCAAAAAAATTTTGTCCTCCCCTTTCCAAAAGGTGTCAAAAACATTTTCCTCCATTCTGATAAAGATAATTATTTTGTTTCTCTTTTCAAAAAATAAATTTGAATCATTTTTCTCCTCAGGTCACTGGCATACCTGAACCTTGGTCTGGATCTCTATTGGCTTCGATCTTACGTCAAACCGCCTCGAAGCTCTGTCAGCTTTGCCGCTACTTCTTTCGAGTTCGAAATTTATCTTCACCAACCCTCCATGGAGAATGCAGACCAAGTACCGAATGTGCAGTCTGATTCGATGACAATCCTAGTCTAACTTACCGTCAATATTGACAACCTTCAGTCTGAGGTTCATAAGATACAGTGAAACCAAATCCCAGTTCTCGAGGAGCCCTAGGAACTCGTCCCTCGTGCTATGAGTCCACCCTCACCTGAGCCATTTTGGGTCCCAAAAGAATATCAGCACGCTCCACGTGCCCCTCTTGCCAATGGGCCCCCACCAGCTCTAATCCCTATACCGAATCTTTCCCAACCAGGGGCTAACCTGCATGTGTCTGTCGATCCAAAGGAATAAGAGTTAAACAAGGTTAAGGAGAACCTTAAGCTATTAACCAAGAAGTTTGACCAGGTTCAAATCTTCGGGAACTACATGGATTACACCCATATGTCTTTTCACCTTAAAGCAAGGCTGGCTAAAAAATTTAAGATGCCTAACACTGAGAAGTTCGGTGGCGACGAGACCCCAATCGTTCATCTTCAAAGCTACCACAAAGCCATGACTCTCCTAGGCCCCTCCGAGGAAATAATGACCCGAATGTTCCAACAGACTTTGAAGGACAGCGCTTTTCATAGTATGCGCTCTTCGTTGCTCGTGAATTTATGTCACAGTACAAATACAATGAGGAATTGGAGGTAACACGCCATGATCTAGAACTTCTAAAGCAAAACCCCTTAGAAATTGTCAGTAATTTCATAGTAAGGTGGAGGGATAAAGAGGTAAATATAACCGACCGTCCTTCCAAATATAAGCAAGTTAGTAATGTAAAGAAAAACTTCTTACCCCATGTCCGAGAAACGATGGGGGAACAGTATTCCCTACATTTTTTAGATCTCTGGGAAGCCAGTGTGGAGATTGAAGAAATTGTTGCCAAGACAGAAGTTGAGACAAAGAAAGTATCTGGACGGTTCACTCAAAGAAAATATGAAAAGCCTGCTACAGTCTTGACCATCAATAACATCTCTCATCCTGCTACCTCTTGGGCACTAGAAAGTCGTGCTAGTCCGATCAGAAAAGAATAAACCAAGATCCATGCTCCCCTCTCTAAATTCTACCAAACCTTGTTGAACCAAAATATCATTAAACCTTTGGACTCTTGTCCACTACCAAACTCACTTCCCAAAAATTTTAAATCCGACGCCCATTGTGATTTTCACCAAACTGCCAATCATACCACTTATTAGTGCTTCCATTTTTGGAATGTAATCCAAGGTTTAATTGATCGGGGTCTTATTGCCCTAATGGCCAATACCAAACCTAACACCACTCACAATCCACTTCCAAACCATTTAAATGCCATTTTCCTATATAACGACCTAGAATTCGATCCATCAACCCAGATTGTACCCTGTAAAGCACCCATCATACCCATATTATTACCCAAACCCCTTAAAGTATGCCCATAATTTATCCTACACCCTACCTATTTTATCGACCAAGCTCTGTCACTTCTCATAAAAACGTGTATTACCGTTCGTACCCGATCTGGAGGAAAAGATATGGAATTACCAGCAGTACTGAACCAACTTCTTGAGTTTGGGGTGAAATTTCCCTCCAAAATGACCATTGACTGTCAAAATTTCAGCATCATATTCATAAAATTCCAAAAGTGGGAACGAGAGTCAGATAATTGGGTGGTACCCGTTGACGAAGTCAGTTTAGATAATGCAGTACAAATTATGGCAGACTTGTTCTGACAGACTAATGAGATTTACAGTAACTCTGAGTTACTCGATGCCTTAAAGCTATAAGGGCGGTTGGTCCCTTCACTTCAGCATCTCCTTGTTGAGTGGGAGGATCTATATGAAGAAGTCGTTGAGGTTGTGGAATAACTTGACTTTTTATGGCAAGGCAACACTGTTGCCACCAGATGAGGGGACGATTTGATAGCTTAGATAAAGAACCAAGCCAAGAAAATGTTATTTTGATAATCAATGTGGGGGTATGATATCTTTTGAATATATGTTAAGAAAAATCAACAAAGTGGTCTTACATCCCGAAATAGATGAAGAAAATAGGTTTATGTTCTTCCCCTCCTCAATGAACCATATGAAAAGATCTGGGAGACACTACCAGAGTACGAATCCTCAGTCATCAGGGATAGATATAGGAAAGGGAGTCATCGAGAAACTCCCCAACCAAAAATGAACATCGAAAAGAGAAAATTCCTCAACCAACTCAATCAAACTTATGACAATATCACCTTGTGAGGACTCTTTATGTCTTCCCAGTTACACCAAAATGTCTGATAAAATTGCTTACAGGTCCCACAGTCCCTCCTTCCACCACTCTAGAAGAAACCGTGAATCTGGTCGAGTCCTTAACTTTTACCATATTACTTTACTTCTCTGTAGAACAAATCCCAACTATTAGTCATAATCATAACTATGCTCTCAACATCTCCGTTGAGGTGATGGGGGAGACAATCTCGCTCTCATTCATCAATAACGGATCAGCATTCAATGTTTTCCCATTAAGAACCTTTAACTGCCTGGGTTTAAAAGTAAGCGATTTTGCTCTAACTTTTGTTGCAGTGCGTGTCTATGACATCAGTCGTCGTGAGGTGATAGGATTCATATCACTCATAATAGGGGTTGGCCCTATCAATACGATTACTGAGTTCCAAGTTATCGACATACTGCTCACAGCATCAAGGGGGTGTCTTGTTCTCTCCATCAGAAATTGAAGTTCTTCGCCAAAGGGCGGGTCATCACCATCTTGAGGGATGATTATAATACTAAGAACGCCAACACCAGTAAACCAGTACTAAAAATATAGCATGGGGATAATGACATGCTTCTTGTCGGCTTCTGAGCTGAACCACTTCCACTCCTAACACGGGATAATTTTAAAGATCGAGTCTCTCCATAGCACAGTCCTCACGGTAATGTCAACGTAATACATATGTTCAAGAATATGCAATTCATACCCGGACTGGGGCTAGGACGACGACAATATGGGATATTAGAACCATACTCCTGAAGAAAGCCTTTCATCCATGTGACCTAGGTTATTAACAATCATTAGAGGAACTCAGAATGTTCTGCCAACACCAGTTGAAGAAAAGTTTAGAAAGTACTAAGACTGTTTCAGGGGATTCCTTGAGCGAAAGATTCATCAAAGAGGGTGAAGATTTTCCCTTATATGGATTTCCCGAACCATGGTATGATCATGTGGATAAGAAGATGAAGCCATGGATGAAGATCTTCTTTTCAAGATAGTTACTAATGGGTCGAAGACTCCCAGCATGATGTGCAACCTCTTGTTGAGAAACCTATAATTGTTACCAAGGTTTTTTAGGGAAGTTACTCTGATGACTCATTCAATCTGTAGACACTGGGGCTGACACTCTGCGTAATCCACTTAAGTGATACATCGTTGGATTCGTCAATTCTGATAAAGGTCGTTGATAAATCCCTCCTCAACAATAATGCTATACAGTTCCACCTTGTGAATACAACCTAACCCAGATGTTTACCCTATATCTTCCCCTTTTGTGTTCCTCCTTTTTATGATAATAATGTAACTGAGACCTCCTTTTACAAAGTTCTCAATGTTGTTTTTCTCGAGAATGAAATAAACGAAGATTTTGAGTATCTTGGTGTGCCTTACAATAATTGTCTTGATTCTAATCAAACTCTTGATAATGATGATTTTGCAAATGAACAATTTTTAATTAATCTTAATAAGGTTAATAACAAATAACATAATTGGGTTCACATTAATGAGTATGAAACTATTGTCATCAATCTCGGTTCTAGTTGATAACTAAGCGAGATTAGGATAGGGTCCGCCCTTGACAAGCAAGAGATCGTGCAACTCGAACAGCTGTTGAAGGAATTCGGTAATGTCTTTGCATGGTCCTATGACAACATGCCCAGCATCTATCCCGAGATAGCTCATCACAAGATTCCAAGTCTCCCAAAATGCAAACCGGTCAAACACAAACAGTGAAATCTCCGCACCAAATGGTTGCTCAAGGTTAAAGAAGAGGTGATCAAACAATTGAACGTAGGCTTCATCCGGATGATCGAATATCCCACATGGATAGCCAATATTGTACTCGTGCCAAATTCAGGAGGAAAAGTCCACATGTGCATTGACTACCGAGATTTGAACAAGGCATCTCCAAAAGATGATTACCCACTGCCCAATATTGACATGATTGTAACCAACATGCCTAGTCACTCGCTTAAGTCATTCTTTGATGGGTTTATCATATACAATCAAATTAAGATGCACCCAAATCATTAAAAAAATGCCACTACACCAAAAAGTCAAAATTATCACCTTTGAGTCGGCCAACATTGTTATAGTCATTGACCGTGACAAGTCCATGGCATGTACAGTTGTCACGAACTTATCACGGTCAAAGACCTTAACAGGTCCGTGACAACTTGATTTACTAAAACCCTTCCGCCTCTTTTTTCCCACCGTTTTTTATTCCCACCAATTCTTTGTCTCTCTCTCTGTGACGATTCTCTCTCTCTCTCAACGTTTCAGGTATTTTTTTTTCTCTTTCTCTCTTTCCTTTGTAAATGTGTGTGTGTATGTGTGTGTGTGTGTGTGTGTAGGACTGTGGGTGTGTGTGGAGGGGTGTGTGGGTGTGCGTATGTGTGTGAGTGTGTAGGTGTGTGGGGGTGAGAGGCAGTGGTAGTGGAAAGGAGGCGACAAGGGGGTAGGCGTAGGGCGTGTGTAGGTGGGGGTGGGGGCAGGAAAATGCATGGGGTAGGGTATGGGGGGTGGGGGTAGGGGTAGGGGTAGGAGTAGGGGCAGGGGGTGTAGGCATGTGGGGGGTCAATGTGTGTAGAGGTGTGTGTGTGTGTGTGTGTGTGCATGTGTGAATTAATGTGTGTGGGGTCTCAATATTTCTCACGTGGACCTAATTTATGCCATGTAATAATATTATAAATGACTGGGGAATATATTGATGGACCTCCTTATAACGTAACACACCCTTGTAAAATAACATTGTGTTCCTCTTTGGGCAAGAACACATTATGAACCCTTACTTGAGAACTTGTTATTATTAATATTTCTTCTCACGTAGACGATATAAGGAGTACGGGATACATGTTGATTCTTGTTTTGGTTAATGGTTTGGTTAATAACCTTTTTAATTTGTATACGTTGCAATTCTAAAGGACCTGTTTCTCTAAATTGAAATTGAATTGATATTGGTATTGATATTGGTATAAATTGAAATTGAAATTGAAATTGAAGTTGAATTGGTATTTATATCGGTATAAATTGGTATAAGTTTTAGTTCTTATGCGTACTTTAAATTAAATGAAACATACTTTAAATTACATACTTAAATGAAATCTCTCGAATTGTGATAATACATAATTAAATATGAGAGAGTACGAGTTTTTCTGAATCAAAGCTCTGATACCACTTGTTGGCGCGCAGGGCCCCCAATTCGAAAATATTATTATTTCCTTTTTATGTAAACTCGATGCGGAAGCGGTGTGATGGTTCAACTTTAAAACAACAAATTTTAATTTCTTAAACAAATTAAAATTACACTAAGTGAAGTAAAATTAATCAATTAATATATTCACTTAAACAATTAATTAATCCAAGTCCTAGAATTTGCCTAAGTCATATTTATCAATATTAGCAGATTAGGCGAAACCAAATTTTAGCAAATGACTTGAATTAAACAAACTTTACCCAATATATAATTTAGCACCAAATTAAATGAGTGTGATGATTTAAACCAAATTTTATCTTGAATTATTCTAAACATGCGTTCTACATTATTTTGCAAGATAAAATAAATCAATCACACTACGCCGCGATGTACGAGGAAAAACCCAAGACGGGAAACAACCTCGGACGGCCCTAGCCACAAATCCACTAGATACGGAATTACAAGTACAAGACAGATAGACTTACAACGCACCACTCGATCCCTCTCAAGTCTCGACGCTTCTTCTTGTAGACACCTCTTCCTAGCGGATAACCTTGGAACACCACCGCGGTCTCGGAATCCACCGATAGGACTTTATATGGTCACCGTCACCCGAGCAAGGAGCCTTTCTCCAAGTGGGTAGAATCGCAACAAAACGTCTTCTTCTTTGATGAATGTAGAAGCAAACCAAAACTTCTCTTTGAAACGGAAGAGATAAACCGGTGCCAAACTCCAAGCAATTGATATGTATATATGTGAACTTGGATAAACAATATGGGTGTAAAACTAGAGTGATAAAATATTTTCTCTTGAAAAATAGCACTCAAAACTTGATCTTTTTCTCTTTTTGTTTTTGCTCTCAAAACACTCTCTAAGAGTTTGTATGATATGAAAAAGATAGATTATCAAAAGTGATTCCCGCACATATTAAAGTCTGAAAAAGTTGGTTAAAAACAAAGTGGGGAAGTGGGTGAAAAATTGTCAAAAAACTGCCAAAAACTGTTCCCGCCTGGCATCTCGTTCGAACGACATTTCGTTCGAACGAAATTCTCGTTCGAACGAGACTTCTAACGACGTTCCAGATTGAACTCGTTAGAATCTCGTTGGATATCTCGTTCGAACAGAAGGTTCGTTCGAACGACATATCGAATGACATTTCATAGGCCTATACTGGAACCTCGTTGGCAAACTCGTTCGAACGACATCTGGTTCGAACGAAAAAACTCGTTCGAACGACATATCGAACGAACTTCCAGAAAGTTTGGAAAATTCGATTTTTAGCCCAAAAAACTTTATAAACTTATTTTAAAGTTCTAATTAATTCTTTGTGAAAATAAAACACAGTTTTTATTAAACCTAACACCCAATAAACTCGTTCCAAGTTCCTATATATATAATATTGCATTCATACCTTGGGAGCATGGAACTATGGTTGATGACGTAGAAACGAGGCACGCAAACCGGCATATTTGATGAAGCTTTATACTCTTTGCCACTACGTCTTCAACAAACACTTCATAGGCTTGAGAATATTACAATTAAATACTATCCTATGAATAAATGTTTTTGTCCGGAATTGAGCCAAAACTATATATGGACTCAATTGGAAATTTGTGTCCTTACAAAATAAAACATACTTTAAATTATATATAGTGCACATAGATACTAGACTTCTAGTTCTTAAGCATACGTATTCAATAGCCCTTAGACTCGTTCGAGAGTCATTAACCCTATAATGAGATCTCTCGAATTGTCCCGTTTGGACATTTTGGGACTACATAGTTTCTGTATAATAATATTCTTAGTGGCTTAAACTTGTTACTTTTGGAGAAAGTTTTGCGATCGTATCTTAATGTTCTCTGGGTACATACTAGATGATGAGATTTTAAGTTTTATTTCAATTGATAAATTGAAAATAACACTCACACTTACGAATCTATGTTCTATACTTGGAGAACTATGGGGATATGCTGCTAAATTTTCCTCAAATTGGAACAATGTTCATGAGTTGTTAAGTATATTACAAAAATATGCGGTCTTGAATGGGATAGGACCACTCACCTTTTAGAGGAGATGGAGGAAGTAGTAATTAATATTATAAATTAAATTTTGATTTCAATTTAAATTTCAAATTGAATTTGAATTTGAATTTGAATGCACGAATAAATTTACGCATAGAAACTAGCATTTTAGTTCTTATGTGTACGCATTCAATATACTAATGGGAACTAAATATTCACACTTTTGTTTATGCTAATCCACGAACACACGATTTTTACCCATAATAGGTGATCATTTGTAGTAGTTACGATGGGATATCCTAAATACAAAGAGTGGATGGGTGAGATAAATGAATTAGGGGATGTGTTTCGCAGGGATGCTAATGAATTTGTGAAATACGCAAAGTGATGTCATAATGATGAAAAGTTTTAGTGTCCGTGTGTTGGGTGTAATAATGGTAAGGTTTTTGAGTGGAAAACATTTGAACTACATATGTTAATATGGGGTATGCAACATAGTTATCGACTTTGGGTTTTTCACAAGGAATCGAACGTTCCTTTTGTCCTCGGGCAACTTCACAATAAGCTTCAACAAGAAGGATAAATGTGCAAAGGGAAGATGATAATGTAGATCATAATATGCTAGATGATTTAGTTGATGACGCGTATGGAGTTCATAAAGTGGAAGAGAATGAGGTCATTGGCGATGTAAAAGGTTCAGGTGCTCATGAAGATATCGGGATAAACCTTGACGATGACTACCAAAGTTTAAAATTTAATGCGAGCAAGCCGTTATACTCTGAATGTGAGAAAGATCAAACAAATTTACATGCCATGGTTGGTTTGCATAGTTTAAAGACCCAATATGGTTTGTCTGGCAATAGCATGACAGGAATTTTGAATTGGTTGAAGGGCTTGCTACCCAAATAAAATACACTTCCAAATAGGTATCCTACTATAAAAAATAGTTTGAAAGGTTTAGGAATGAAGTATAAATCAATTCATGCTTGTGTGTATGACTGCATACTATACAGAAAGGAGTATAAAATTCTCGACCGGTGTCCCGTATGCGATGAACCTAGATATGTCCAATCTACTGGCAAGGAAGGCGCAAGATCAAAAGTGCCTCAAAAAGTGTTGAAATATTTTCCCATTGGACCTAGATTAAAGCAATTTTTCACAGTACCATGGATAGCAAAGTTAATGACTTGGCATGCAAGGGCAGAAGCAGGTAATAATCTCATGCGTCATACTTTTGATTCTATAGCTTGGAAAAGGTTGAGTTTTGAGTATCCCAATTTTGCTCAAGAATGGTGTAACATTCGTTTGGCAATCCATTTGGAAATATAAGTGCCAATCAGAGTGTATGGCCAGTGATCCTTGCCCCACTCAACCTCCCTCCATCAAAGTGTATTAGACCTGAATTTTTGATATTGTCTTTGTTGATACCTGGGCCAAAGGCACCAAGTGAGGACATCTATCCTTAGGTCCTTATCACCTCCATGTACACCACAAACCCTAGGTTATACTCCGAGTACCAATCTAGAGGCCATCGGGAGCTCTTGAGCACCGTTTGACTTTGGTCAACTTCATTGCTTGAGTGAAAGCTCGATGAATCTTCGAAGGGATCTAAACTCGATTTCTAACAATACACCCCGTGAACGAATCGATATAATGGTGTGAACGAATAAACTATTTTACCATTAAAAATTGATATAGAGGCCACTTGGCGCTCTTGGGCCCTGATTTGACCCCATTCAGCTTCATCGTCAGAGTGAAAGCGCAAAGAATATTCAAAGGGCACTGAAACCCCTTTCCAACGCTCTTCTATGTGTGCAAAATGGCATAACCATTTGGATGAATAATCCATTTTCCTTCGAAAACTGATCTGAAGATCATCGAGCGCTCCCAGGCTCCATTTGACCAAAGTTAACTCTTCAGCTCAAACGAGACTAAATCAATCTTTGAAGGGCACTGAATACCCTTTTCCAATGGTATGGATGAATGGACCATTTTACTTTAAAAGGTCACCAGGCGCTTTCGAGCCCTGTTTGACCAAATTCAACTCTCCGAACCGAGTGAAGCTCCTTAGAACATCAAAGTGCCTCGCATAACCTTTCTAACGATCCACCCCGTGCATGATTCAGACTTACGATTTGGATGAATGATCTCCCGTTATCCAACGATCTCCTGTCCAAAGGACTAACGGCATTTTCGAGCCACGTTTGATCGAAAGTCAACTCTTGGACCCAGGAGCAGCCCAAATGATTCATAAAGGTCTCCGAATAAAATTTCTAACGGTAGTCCAAATGATTCAAAGAATCTTCAAAATTTTTAGGGTTACCTATCGATAGGAAGGGAAAGGACAATGCCGATCGGTAGTCCGTTGAACCTATATAAGGAGAGCATGAGCTCACTTTGAAGGGCATTTCATAACCATCAACTTCAGTGATCTCAGGAACATTCTTCTTAAGTTAGCGAGATTTCCTTGTTTGAAATCTTTCTCCACCTTTCATTTCCATCACTTTCACACCCAATTTAGCAAAATCCTCCTACGTTCTTCACCCACTTGCAAGGAAGCTCATCATCAATTAAGAACAATCTCCAAGTCTCTAAAGAAGTTCCAAATTTTCTTCCCTCCCTTTAAATTTCTTTGTTTTTGCATTAGTTATATAAGTTCTTAATTTAGATTTTACTTCAGATCATACACATATTAATCTTCAATCTTGTATTAGTAATATTGCACATAATATATTTTCTATAAAACAAACAAGAAAAAGAGGGTCACACCTATAAATTCCAACGAAATTTTTCATCACATTTTCTCAAAACTAAAAACACTTTTTCTTACACAGACATATCATTAATTGTCCTTTTGAACTTATGGGATAAACCCCACCCTCGTGTCACATGTAAACTTTTGGGACTTTGATGCCTGTATAGGCTACATACGTGTCTCGGGCTAAAAACCGACACTCGAGTCCTATTTTTCTACTTTCCTTTTTTTCCTATTTTATCCATATATTACTCATAGATATCATACTTGCATCTGATCTAACACATATTATCGTTTCATCATGACAATCAATATCTCAATAAGAGCACACATCATATTTTTAATTATTATTTTCGAAACACCCTTATAGATGACGTCACTCCGTCTTTTCCATGATGCGATTCGAGTGATTCCAATCTCCACTTATATATACACGCACACACACTTTACGGAGAAATTTAGGAGAATAATAACATAGGCCTATGAGAGACTGAAAGGGCAGGATGGGTGCCTAACACCTTTTCATTCCGTAACATAGCCTCTGAACCTCTGATCTAATTCACTTCGCAAGCATCTGTTTATATTGAATGTCGTTCTCTCGAGGTGGCAACTTGTTCTTTTACCTATTTTTTGTAAAATAGGTTGGCGACTCGATCTCTTCATATTACCCCATATCGATGATGACCGAAGAATTCCTAAAAATGGTGTAAGACCTTTCTCTCTTTCTCTCTCTACTGCACGCGCGAGTGCCAACCCCTGAGATGGAGAGAAAAAAACATCGGGATGGATGGCCACAGTACCGGTTGGACAAATTACTAGCCTTGATGGCCTTGTCTAAATCCACCATCACTCGGTCAGAATTTTCTTAATTTGTCGGGTTTCCCTATTGGGTAATTCTCTAGTGGTGTCCCATAACACCGATACATCCAGTCTTACTCTGCTGGCTAGGCTTCCCCAAGATCTTGGCTCCCTTCACATGGAAGTAGGGCTGAGCCTTTTTTCGAACATTCCGATTTTTCCTATGTTCGATCCGATATTTTTCGATTTTGGAACATATATAAGGTTTCCGATTTCTGATTTTTCGATTTCCAATTTTTTCGAATTAAATTGGATAGGAAATTGGAACTATGTTTTAAATTCCGATTTTTTGATTTTTCCGATCCGATTTTCTGATATAATTTTCGATTAATTTTTCGAATATTTTTTTCGATTAATATTCCAAATATTTTATCTATATTTTTTACCTTGGATTTCCCTTGTCTAATAATAAGAATGTTTACATTTCAATTTACCTTATTTTTTACCTTACCCATATATATATGTTGTTAGTTTTAGGGTTAGGGTTAGACATATCTTTCCTCTCTCTCTCTCAATACGACGCATACCGTCGAGTCCCCTCTCTCTCTTTCAACTCTCGTCCGTCTACTCACCTCTCTCTCTCTGGTTTCTACGCTTCTCAGATACAGATATGTAACGATTAGAATGCATCTCTTCATATCCAAGTCGAACGAAGGATCAGTAATCCCTTTTATCTGTTTCCCTTATGTGTAACGATCGGATCTGTAACGATCTAATCTGTTTATATTGTTATAGGATCTAATCTGTTTATATTGTTATAGGATGGGATATGTAACGATAGGATTGTTATAGGATCTGATTTATTTATAATATAAAGTTTTGATCAGTAAGCTTTCATATCCTCGTTATGGGATAAACTTTATATTGTGTAACGAGCGGTTTATAGGATCTGTAAGATTATACATGTTTTTTTTTTCTGTAGGACTGTTATAAGATCTGTTTATACATGGTTTTTTGTTTCTATAAGATTATACATGTTTATAGGATCTGTAAGATTATATATTGTGTAACGATCGTTTAATTACATGTTTCTATACCTATTTTATAGCTGTATTATATTGAGATCAAATATTAATTGTTGATTTATACTGAGATCAAATATTAATTATTGATTTATACTGAGATCAAATATTAATTATTGATTTATACCTGTTGTTTCTATATCTGTTTTATACGTGTTTCTATACCTATTTACATGTTGGGTTAATTGTAGAGTCTACACATATGAAAAAATGGTTAAATCCTTACATATTTACATGTTGGGTTAAATTTTTTTTTCGATTTCTTTAAAATGAGAATTTCGAGTAATCGAAAATCCTATATTAATTTTTTTGAAATTTCGGAATTTCCAAAATTTCTGAATTTTTAGTATACATTTTGAATTTCCGAATTTTTTCGAATTTTTTTCGATTTTTCGATTTTTCCGAATTCGAAAACTGTTTTGATTTTTCGAAGAAATTGGATACGAAATTGGAACAAATATTTTATTTCCGAAAAACTTGGAATTTTTTTCGAAAGGTCATTTTCCGATCCGATCCGGCCGAAACACAGCCCTACATGGAAGCATTGATATTGACATTATAAAAGTACGGTATTGACGATAACGTCGCCAGTCATTCGAGTCGGATTCCCATAAATACTGGTGTATCCTACCACAAGTCTGTCATCAAACTTAAGGACCCTATTCCCCTCCGTATCTACCATGTCGGGTACGAAGTTCGCTAAACACGCAGATTCTTCCTCGTACGTGACCACCGTCTGGATCTCTTGTAATAAGTACAATATTTCCTTTGCATCTCTGTTTGAACAAAAGATGAAAGGATTTGCGATCAAATCGCATCCAAACTCCTCAATACTTTCTAGTATATCTCTTCTTAGATGTCTTGACTAACTCCCATCACTACAACACTGATCCTAAGAGCTTAAAAATCGCCTAAAATTTAATCCTAAGTGTTACTTCACTTCATCATACGCAAATTCCTTTGTATATTCTCCTTCTATTGGCTAGCTGGTACACGTCTGCACTTTCCTCAAACCCTTGTGAATGGCTCTTCTCAAAATCTCTCTAACATTCTCCCATACCATTTGAACTGGGTGAGCCTGAATTGGCGCCACCGTCTGCTGTGGTAGTACCTGGGGAAACTATTATGCTCTAGCAGTCATCACAGCATTATCCGCGTGAGTAATGATAGTGGTGACTTCTACTACGACCACCATTCCCAAAATAGTCTATGGCTCGGGCTAAGTCTCTCCTCTAGTAGTCCTCCTAATGGCGTTCGCCGATCATCCTTATCCTATTCGGCTTCTGAAACTCAACTTAACTCGTATAAGATTCACTTCCATTATACATAATAGCAGGAGAACGTACATCGCAATGTGAATCAATAGTCCTAAACATAGGACTCGAAATTAAAGAACGCTATAGTAGAAAACATAATAAGTCCGTACAGATCCTAAGGACTCTAGAACATGATGCTCTGATACCATAAGTGACACCCCTCTTATTAAAATAATGGGTGGCCAGCCCTCTACTAAAATAAAATAGGAATCGCATAGGCTCATTCGTATCATCATTGTCGAAACTAACTAATTACTAACCACCTATTATTAAATTAAGCAGTGTCAATTTTAATCTTTATTAATGTAACCCAACAACACTATAATCAAACCATAATTTAGTTAGACAATAGCAAAAATCCACATTCACACATTAAGTCTGAAACAGAAATCCATTACATTCACTTAACCCTATAAAGCATCGGTATAACATTCATACAATAAATTCCAATAATGAAATAAAATAAAATAAAATCAATCTGACTGACATGGGCAACATGTCCGAATAGGAAAAAGGACCTTGTATAGAATATCAAAATAGAAACGGCTAAACAAAACCCTACAACATCCCACAGCTATTGCAACTTCGGTACTTGGAAGAATAATCACGCTTGGTATCCCTGTGGCTAGACACCTAAAAGGTTTTGAAAATAAATTCGATATGGATGAAAGTCCAAATCCTTTTGAAAATACATCGCAACTAATTAAAATGCATTAAAAATGTATATCGATTTACTCATATTTAAATTGGTAGCACACTTTCTCGTGAGACACTACTCGCCTCTCATCTAAAGTGTGCACCTAACGTAAGCATTTTAATCATTTAGGTATGTTACCCGCCTAACTAGTTCCCTAGTATCCTTAAATTCTATACGCAATCCCATCTTGCGTAATTTATTTATTCAGCTTTCACATTCACTAATCATTATAATTCACAATTATAATTTATTGAACTATTTTCAATAACTTTCCCTAGTTATTAATTTTCACATTTTAATTCAATATGCCCATATATTTTTTTTTGCACATATATATTCGTATTTTATTATCACAACATGCATACATATATATCATTCATTATGTATGTATAACCTCCATCCTTAATATCAATAGTAATTTATATGATACGGGTCTCTAATGTTATCATAATTCGAGGAATACTCACATCATCCTAGCTACTGCGACGAGATTCCATACCGAACTATGATAGAAAACAAACAATGATGTTGGAGGCGGTCATAGGTTCCTCGCTAGTGAGAAATAACCATACCTATAATTACCTCACCCCGAACTCAACCTTAACAGGCACGTGCGTGGCGACTATGACCCATGACTAATACTTACCCTGCATTCGCTAGCCAGGGAAGATCACTCACTTGCGTAACCTCCGATGATAGCCCCTAGAGGGGTATGTCATTATACCCATATAATTATATCTTTCACACCGACATAATATATATATCCAAAATACAATTTCTGGACACGCAAATAAATCACTCAGCCCATATCCCAGTTTTCAAATTTTCATCACAATTCATTAATAAATCCTCGAGTATGATTCACCATAAAAACTCTAAATTTCACCCCGAAAAATCTCAATTTTAGATCTGTTTTAAAAATGCAAAAAATCATATATCAAAATTATACAAATAAATAATTTGACTTCAGATTTAAATTCTACATGAAAAATTGAGTCGAGCATTTGTTTTGAGTTTTTCTCGAATGTCTTCTGACAGCACTAAAAAAGAAGACCTAAAACTCTCCAAAACAATTTTTCTCCATTCAATTTCAACCACCTCAATCCCAATTCACATCACAACCAATATATAAAATTCATATAAATCCCAAGTATAATACTCCAATTTTATCGAATATTCAACTACACAAGATGATTATATGAAATTTATGCTTAATCTCAAATTAACATGAAATTCTTTTTTTTTTCTCAAATCTTCCTATCTGCATCAACTCTAGAAAATTAAGAATTCTCAATCAATGTTAATTCTCCAAAAATCAATAATTTATAACATATTTCAGTTATAAATATTTCCAAATTATAAATCGTTTTCCAAAATTTCATCATTTTTATGTGAAAATATTCCAAAATATCATTTCTCAACTATGATATGACTAACGTTGAATATGAAAATTAAATAGCAAGTTAATTACTTGTCTTAAGGTTTGTAAGTTCTGAATTTAATAAAGAGGTTGATAATCCTCTAAGAATTTCCTTTCAATCCTTTAATCATAGAGTAGTCTTGAGTTGTTCTTTAATCTCTCACTTGGACTCTTGAATTTTTCTTCTCAATTCTCTTCACTTTATCTCAAACTCTTTGTATAACTCTTCTAAACCTTTGGACTTATAAAAATGACCTTTCCTTCAATCCAAACACTTCATTTTATAAGTGTAATCCCGTTTTTTACTTTATATATACTATTAAGAACTCCAAAAGTCACTTAAACTAGTGCCGACTAATCTAAAATGCCCCGATACCCAAACACAACCCCGGGTACTCAATTATGACTATTTTGACCCATTTTGGATCAAACGTGCACTCGAAATCGTCACTCAAGTCACTTAACAATATTTTCCATCTCGGTCTACTATAATTTAACCAAGCAAGTCCCGGTTAAGATATTATTAAATTCGTCGCGTTTACTCACTTATGACAAAATATTATTTTGTAATCAATTTTATTTACTATATAATTCATTTCAGTTTAAATTAATATTTAATTATTTTCTCATTATTTCTTGATTTAATTAAATTATGTGGCACGCACATAATTTAAATATCCAGTTAAATATATATAAAAGTACGGGGTATTACGTCAACCTAATTGTTTATATAGTTCATTGAAACACTCATCTTTCATTATGAGTTTTGCATCTGACATGTTTGATAGTTGGTCTCAATGTGTTAATCCTATTTAGTTGTGATTTAAACCTAATAAATTAATACTTGTATCAAATCAAAGTGGTGAAATTCTCCCTAACCTTTTTCCCTCAATATTAAGTCAAAACATTAGTTAAAAGTCACTTAACATTATTTATCATTAGTTAATTGTCCTTTATATACTAGGTCAAATCATAACCTTTAACTCATACTTTAAAAAAAAATCAAATTTTTTTTATTTATATTTACAAATTAACACTTACCAAAATATTTTTAACATCACTATATTTCAATTTCTTTGGATTTTAGCTCCTGCCTTACTTGAATTTTACTACTCATTGCATTTATCTTACATTTGAGCTAAATAATATTTCGAACAAGTTAGGATAGCCTACCATTCTTTTTTGAATTTCATGTGATATACCGTGGGTATCATTCACATTACTTGAATTTAGGATACTATCATTTGATTGAATTTAGGATACTATCATTTGATTAAATTTTAGTTGTAGAGTTTTGTATGTCATATATTAATCATATTTATTGCTTACGATCATAGGTTTATGGGACTCGAAATTGCACTCATTACATTTATGTCTAGTTCATTCGGAGGTGTATGGCTATATTCAAATTGGATCAGTTTACACTATTTGAGTTTGTATTAGTTATATTGTTAAATTTTTATTTTGATACCTATGAATATTCTGGTTTTTAGTTATTTTCACATTTCGGTGGTTTGAGACATCCATATGTTTATTTTCACTTTTTATGTTATTCCAAATTCATATCCTAATTATTTTTAGGCAAAAATATGATTTTCACAAACAAAAAAATGATGGTAAATAATATTTCACAATGCTTGATAATAAAGAAATGTAGTAAAATAAATCGATACGAGATGTATGTGGTTCGATCGGGCTCAGCCGAAGGTATAAGGGAGTCATTTTATTACTTTTGGGAATATTGAAGATTATATAGAATCGTACATGGATCCCTTGTGAGGGGAGATCTCGGTTACCTTTTACAATGGTTACGTGCCTTTATATAGGCCAAATACACTCATTAGTTCCCACCTAAATAGGACATGTGCTTATATAATTTGAATGAGAACATATGTAACATCTGATAAAAATAATTTGTCGCAACGTTTGGCCTTTGGGCTCCTCATCTTCGATATGATCGGTCGAGCATTTATCGCATTCATCCATACGCCAATTCGGTCAAGTATTCATCTATTCATCTGTTCAACCAAGTGTTCATCCTTCTCTCTCATTAGACTGAGTGATCAACACCGTTTGGTTCAGTTCAGATTCGAGGAATATTTTTCCCTCATTAGTTATTAATTTTTTAATACTCGTAAATCATGTAATTAAACCTAATCAACCTAAATATATAATTTACAGATTGTCATTGATTATTGAAAATTTTGACATTATAATGGTTGGGATTGAATGTTTATTCAATGAGGGGCTAAGTCTAAGTACGCAAGGACAGATTTCTTAATCGAGTCAATTTGTATCAATTGATTTTATTCCGTATTTGGACAAAACTTGTTTGAGTCATAAGTTGTTAGGAATTGAGTTATTTCTCCTTCAAGAATGTGTGATTTAAGATTTTAGCGGCCAAAGATAAAGTAACATCATATTTCAAGCCGAGTTTCGTCTTCATCATCCAAAGGATCTCAATGAGGTATGAATGCATGTTTATGTGTGATCCTTGTATTTTTCTAGGGGTGTTGAGTGCTTATAAAAAAACATTAATGGTTTTGAAATGATTTTATCGTTCTTATATTTATTGGGAGAAAAATATTTTTTTTCGGGACTTCATTAGAATTATCTTGGGAAGTCGTTCGAACAGGATATAGTACCTCGTGAGAACAGGTTCGAATGAGACTTCAAACGAGATCAATTTTGGCAAACATTGGCTTCTCTGGTATCTCATAAAAAATGTCGTTCGAAAGACGTTCGAATGAGATGTTATACTTCGTTCGAACGAGGTACAATATCATTTGAACAAGCACGTGAATTTTTGAAGAATTTATGTTTTTCCAATCATCTTTTGATCCTTATCTCAGTTTCAAAAGGCACCCTATAAATAGGAGTGCAGAGAAGATTTTTTAGATGAAACTTTTGTAAATTTTTTAAGTTCCCTAACTTGTTTAAAAATCTCTCTACGTTATGTGCTTGTTTTTAGAGAGATACTTCAAGGCTAAAACCCTAGTTTTACACCCATATTTGAGATCCAAGTATCCTATATACATATGTCTCTTGAAGATCTCTTGTGTGTTGCACTATATTAGTTTTCTCTTCATACTGTAAGTGTTTCGAGCGGTGGAGACCGTGTTTTTGTTGTGTGGAGGCTAGACTGGTCACGAGATAAGCAAGAATGGTGGGATACTAAGATGTGACAAAGAAACCGTGTGGTGTTTGTGTTGGAAGGCATCCAACAGTGGCTGTGAAAAAGGTAATAGGGGATGAAGAAGTGTGTCAAGGCTTGAAGGTATCGAGTATGTGAGTCAATCTAATTTTTTATTATAACTAGACCTATATCATAGTGAACTTGTGTGGTTGGGACGTTCGAGGTTTTTTTCATTGTGGGTTTTTCTCGTATATCGTCATGTTGTGAGTTACTCATTTTACTATTGATTATACTCACCTGGATACATGCTTAGGTTAAGACTAAAATTGGTAAACTATTTCACACAACACTTATGGTTTATCTAAATTGGTGGAAGTTAATTTAAAATTATGATTAAAAAAAATTGGTGGTTTTTCCATACGAATTCTAGGAGCGCTTAGTCTTATCAAATTTGTATCAGAGCGAGTTACACTAGTTTACTGCATTAGATCCCTGTTTTGTGCTTGTTTAGGGATTAAATGGATTTTAACCGAGAGTATAGTTCTGTTGGTCAGCCTCCATTATTTGATGGGTTAATTGGAACTCGGTTGAGTATGGGTGGACTACTCCCACCGAAGGTGGTGCTCCTAAAGCATATGACTCCTGGATAATGGCTTAAAAGAATGCCTCGACTTTTAATTCCAGGGATGTGACAGCTATTTTTTATACTGGGACCACTGAAGAGTTTGGACACATTATGACTTGCTAGAGCACTAAGGATGCTTGGGATATTTTACAATCGACACACTAGGGAACAAATATTGTTGGGGTTTCCAAGTTACAAAATTTGACGACTAAGTTTGATATGATTAAGATGTTAGAGAATGAGTCTTTTGATGAGTTTTATGCTAAGTTGTCGGATATTATAAACTCCTCGTTTAACTTAGGTGAGTCGATCCTCGATTCTAGAGTAGTGAAAAAAAATCTTAAGGTCGTTGCGTAAAAGATTTAATGCCAAATTCATGGTCCTATATTTGCTAGGTATATGAGAGTCCAATAACTTATAGGTGATCTTCAAACCTATGAGATGAACATGTATCTTGTGACGACTCGAATATGAATGTGATAAACCATGTTTAAATCATGCTTATCGTATGGGATGAGGATAATGTGTTATTAGAATATATAATTTTAAGTTATTGTGTTTATTTTAATCCTACCTTCATAACTTATGAAATATTGAATTAGTCACAAACACAAATTTGTGAAGTCTTCAGTAGGAATGTTCGACTTCGGGACTAGTTTTGGCCACTATAATATAATAATTGACTTGAGATGAAAACTGTATAGTTGTATATATATGAGTTAAGTTTGTAACACAACAAACGGTGTGTAAAATAGAGGTGCGATCAAGAAGTTGTGTTGGAATTACGAAGCAGGGGCAAATTTGTCCATTCATTAAGTGGTATTTTGTCTTATATGTATAACAAATGGATGAATTTCATTGGTTGGAAAGGGGGGGCAAGCTTGGCCGACTTAAGACCATTTAAAGGGACTTCTTCTTCATCCAAACTCATCCATTAGAGAGTTTGGCCTAAAGAGAGAGAAACGGGAAGTTTAAGAAGAGAAAGACAAGGAAAAATTAGAGAAAAATCCATAGGAAATTACGAAAACATCCCTAAGGTAATTCTACCTGTAAATCTTGTATATTGTTGGAATTATTGATTCAAAATGATATAAATAATCATTTGTTTACTAAAATTCCGTGTTTTGAGGTATACGTATGGATAGATGCGGGTTAAGCAAAGTTGAACGTGTAAAACATGTATATTGATTAGATTGGAAACCCTGTGTATTCAAACTCCTATAACTTTCTGTATATTTATTGGAAATGAATAATTCAAGTTGGATATGAAAATAAACTCATATATGTATAACATATACGAATATTATGTGAAAATATCAAAAAATGAATCTTTGGGGATAGTTTGAAGTTCATGTATCAAATCTGCCCTAAAGGTGTAAGTATGCACACGAGGTGTTCGATGTTTTGCTTGACATAGAAAATGAAGCTTAAAAATTAAGAAACTTTAATTTTGTATTTTTAAATATGTTTATGGATGTTGGGTGAAATATCAAAGGAAGTTATGATGCAAAAAAATTATGAAAATTCTTCGAAGTTGACTGGACGATAAAAGAATCTATAGGGCCGATTAAATTTGTAATATAGAAATGGACACATCTTGCTCTAGAAAACTTGAAATGATGCATTGTCTTTTATATTGGGAACCTTATATGATAAGAATTGGAGTACCAAGAAGAAATTAAAGAATGTTTAGGCTATGGGTTGGATATGTTAAATATTTTAACATGAAATTGAATGAGACTTCATTTATGATAAATGATTAGAATGGGATGCTATGATGCTTATGAATTCGGTTAAGGTTAAGTTTTCTTTGGATTGTTAACATCCTTATGATCCTTAATATGATACTAATATTATAAGAATTAATATATGGAAGAGAAGAAGAACTGGTTGAACCAGTGCCAGACAAAGGCTAGGAAAAAACACATGAAGTGGCCAAGGTGAGTGTACTCACAAGTAAGATGTATTTATACATGATTATGGATATTATATGTTTTACTTGTCGAGTTAAGTATAAATATGAGATGTTTTACTTATTGAGATGATTATGGATGTCATATGTTGTACTTGTTGAGTTGATTATAAATATGAGATGTGGTACTTACTGAGATGATTATGGATATTATATGTTGTACTTGCCAAGTTGAGTATAAATATGAGATATTGTACTTATTGAGATGATTATGGGTATTATATGTTGTACTTGTTGAGTTGATTATAAATATGAGATGTTGTACTCATCGAAATGATTATGGATATTATATATTGTACTTATTGGGTTGATTATAAATGTGAGATGTGTTACTTATTCAGATGGTTATGGATATTATATGTTGTACTTACTGAGTTGAGTATATATATGAGAGGTTATAATTATTGAGATGATTATGGATGTCATACATTGCACTTGCTGAGTTGATTATAAATATGAGATGTGGTACTTATTGAGATGACTATGGACATTATATGTTGTACTTGTCGAGTTGACCATAAATACGAGATGTGGTACTTATTAAGATGATTATGGATATTATATGTTGTACTTGCTGAGTTGAGTATAAATATGAGATATTGTACTTATTGAGATGATTATGGATATTATATGTTTTACATGCCGAGTTGATTATAAATATGATATGTGGTACTTATTGAGATGATTATGGATCTTATATGTTGTACTTACCGAGTTAATTACAAATATGAGATGTCATACTTACCAAGTTGAATATGGATATAATATGTTGTACTTATTAAGTTGATTATGGTTAGGATATATCGTACTTACTGAGTTGATTATGGATATGATGTGAATGTATTATAAGAGATGTTATGGCTTATTATAGCCAAGAGATGTTATGGCTTATTAATAGCCAAGAGATGTTATGGCTTATTAATAGCCAAGAGATGCTATGGCTTATCAACAGCCAAGAGATGTTATGGCTTATTAATACCCAATAGATGTTATGGCTTATTATAGCCAAGAGATGTTATGACTTATCAACAGCCAAGAGATGTTATGGCTTATTAATAGCCAAGAGATGTTATGGCTTATTATAGCCAAGAGATGTTATGGCTTATTAATAGCCAAGAGATGTTATGGCTTATCAATATCCAAGAGATGTTATGGCTTATCAATAGCCAAGAGATGTTATGGCTTATTATAGCCAAGAGATGTTATGGCTTATTAATAGCCAAGAGATGTTAGGGCTTATCATCAGCTAAGAGATGTTATGGCTTATCAATAGCCAAGAGCTGTCATGGCTTATTAATAGCCAAGAGATGTTATGGCTTATTAACAGCCAAGAGATATTGAGATGTTTTATATTGTTAGATAGATACGACTTATTGCATTTAATTTTATGCACTAGTGTAGTAGTAATGCATTCACTGAGCTGTTTTACTCACGATTCCTATGTTACATTTTTTTTCAGGTAATGAAATGCCACTGCCAAATCTAGTAGGTCGGGTGGGGTTAGCAAGGGATGCGTAAAACCATAATTTTGGTCAAATTAAAAAGGGGTAATTTAATCCTACTTATCCTTTGAGCAAGTTTGAATAAGAATGATTACTTTAAAATTTTGAAAAGTTCTTAGTGTAATGGCTTTATGCTGATATTGAAAAGGGATATTTGTGTTTATTGTCTGGTTAAGGCAATTATGGTTTGACTCACTTTGACTTTCAAACGAAATTATAAGTAACTGGGTTGGGGTGTGTCATATCCTCCAAAGAAAAATGAAAAGAATGCCATTTCTTTGAAAGCCCAAAAAAAGGGCATGTCAAATTTCGGTAGTGATGGTGAGCTTAATGCTGAAGAGATATCTAGGTTTTTTGGAAGTTCAAGCAATTTTTTAAGCTTAAAGATGAGAAAATCATTGAGAAGAATTTTTTAAACAAAATAAACTTAAGAACTTATCGACAATGATAGGTGGATGACCGAGATAAGTGTTTTAAATGCCAATGTTTTGGGAATTATTCTTATGAGTGTCCCACTAGACTAAGGAAGGACGGTAAGAAACCGAAGGTATATAATACCACCCTTAGTGATAGTGAGTCGAAAAAGGAAGTTAATTCCCCCAGTGATCGTAACTACACCATGTTCACGACGGGCCATGTGGGCTTAAATGAAGTGTCTTCCCCTTTTAAAGATGATTATGTGCATGATGGTTTTGAGGTCCTGTCTTTAGGTTCCCAACTCAATAAGGGGATTAGCGATGAAGAAGAAGATGAAGAAGAGGAGAGTGAGATTTAAGTGGCCTTTCGAGATTCATACACCAAGTTGTTGAAGTTGAAAAAGGCCAACTTACATTTAGAAGTTAAGGAGGTAAAGGAACGTTCCATAAGTGATGATAATGCTAAATTGATTGAGGATCTTAGGGAATGTGAGAGGACCCTTAAACAGAAGCTTGAGTGCATTTAGGGGAGACAAATAACCTTTTAGGTTTGATGAAGTCTTTGAAGAATGATCTTCTTGCATTTGAAGAGACTAGGTGTTTTCTCGAGTCAAGGATAGTGGAGTTAGAAGAGAATTTAAGATACTCGAGTAATATCAAATTAATTTGGATTCTGGTCAAAGAGGTTGGATAAAATATTAGGAACAGCCCGAAACAAAATGACAATTGTGGGATTGCCTTTGATGAAATAGATACTTTCGCTGCTAAAGACAAGACCATGCATTTGAGAGAGACAACCAAAGCTAGGGACATTAGAAAAGGTCAACCTAAAGGTAACATTACCAATGTCTTCACTTGCACACACTCATACTGTGGTAAGAAATGTCACCTTAGGCATTTTTGTTATGATCTTAGAAAATGTCCAAGGAATATTAAAGCTAGTGTCACCAAGGCTCCTCGAGCCCAAGTTTATCACGTTACACCTATGTGGGTTAGGAGATCTGATTTGAAGGCACTGAATGTTAGGCTTATTGACGCTTATTTCCTTTCATATGAATTATCCTATGATATATCTTATAATTGATTGTGATTGCATATATGTCATAAACTAGTATTGCGTTGTATGCTATATTTTATTGCTAGTGCTATGCCGTGTTTATCTTTTGTAATTTAATTTCCATTTTCTTTTTGAACGTAATGAGAAAAATATAAAAAGATTTTTCTTGTCTTTTGAGTTTATTTTTTTTATTGGTATCATTTTGAAAAATATTTAAAAACTCAAAGGGATTTATGGTTTTTGTGTAGTTCAATTTAACACATTATGTGTGGCATATCGGTGTGTTTGACCCCATTCCTTCCCTGTATCCCTGTGACTATGGAATTTGATTTTGATTTTTAATGCTTGGATTGTTCTTAATCATGTTTATATAAAGTAGTTTGAAATTAATTTGCTAATGGATTTACTTTGAATATGCCTCCGCACACACTTTGCACGAGCTCTTTTGGATTTTAACTTTATATGTCACATGATCTAAGTGAGGTGTTCTCCAAACAATCTTGTCATATACATAAAAAAAATTACTATGGGGGAGTTGTGCATGTAAAAACCATTATCCGTGAGTTTTTTTTTTTTTGTTTATAAATATGAGTGTGAACAGGAAAGGACTATAAAAGGATAAAGGCCGTCGTTGGCAAGAGGCTAAAAAATTTAGAGGCAATAAAAATAGAAAAATTGCCAAAGCCTAATTTTTTTTACATTGATGCTTCGAAAATTAGATATCTTCAAAAGAAAACGAGAGAGAAAAATTATATATATATATATATATATATATATATATATATATATATATATATATATATATATATATATATATTTATTTATTTATATATATATTAGGGTGTTTAGTTGAAGATCAATGGGTTTGCACAATATGTCCTAATTGAGCTTAATTGTTTTGATGCTATTGATTCTAGAATCATCAAAAAATTTAGGCAAGTATGTATTGTGTTTGTTTGTCCTTTTGACTTCTATATTTGACATGTGAGGCTAAATCTAATGTTGATAAATTATTGCGATCAAATAGATCTTCTTAGGTATGTTTAAATGATTGGATCATTTTGTCTTATTTCTAGTTCACGCCCCTTTACTTCGTACCACGTTTAGACACAATGATACTATGAGAGTGTGTAAAAATGGTTTGTATCATAAAATATGTGGCCATTTATACATATATATAGTTGTGCTTCATTGGTATATGTGTGATTATATATATGGAAAGTTTTATGTTTTGGGTCTTTTCGTTTTTCATCTAATCCATGTTTGCCTTATGCTTAATCTTTGATTTACAATGGCATGTGTTATGGTCATCTTGGTATTCTATTCTTCAATAATTGAATCATAGTTGATACCATTTATTTGTAGTTCTAACTATTTGTGATTGTGTTATTGAACTGTTTGTCATTGCATGCTTCCTTCACACCATTGCATGATATATTTATTTTTCCTTTATGATTACACATGTTTCACTTAGGGAGAGATTTGATTTTATTGGGAAGATGTGTACTTTATTAATTGAGTATTCCTGTACAAAAAGGGGGAGAAATGATATCTAACTCTTTTAGTGTATGAGTTCGTTAACTTAGGAAGAGACATCATTTCATAGGTAGAGATGGTTAGATAAAGGGGGGAGTTTTTCATATGCAATTTATACATTGTTATATTATCTTTGCATTTAAAGGTGTGTTTAAATGTGCAGGTTAGAAGCGGCGCGATAAAGGTTTATACAAGAGAAAAGATACTCAAGTTTGTGTTCATCAAGTGTCTGTAACTTTTTTCCTTTTGGGGTTGGGAATTGAGTCTTAGTGAGCTTGACGACCCAATAGTTTTTCGTCTTGAGTTTATCCCGAAATAGCCAAATGGAGAGATTTGTAAGGATAAATTTTTAAATCAAGTCAATTTGTATGTATTGGCTTTATCCGTATTTAGATCAAAATTATTCGAGCCATAGATTGTTGGGACCTGATTTTTTTTGTCCTTCAAGCTTGTGATGTGTGATTGAAGGTTGTAGTGGTCGATAATAAAACAACATAATGTTTCGAGCCGAGTTTCCTCTTCATCATCCAAGGGATCTTAATGAGGTATGAATACATGTTTATGTTTTATCCTTGGATTTTGTTTTAGATGTTAAGTGTTTGTAAAAATATTTTTAAATGTCTTTAAAATGATTTTATCCTTTTATATGTTTTAGGAGAAAAATAATTTTTTCGATACTTCATTAGAACTATCATGGGAAGTCGTTCAAACGAGATATAGCACCTCATTATAACAGCTTCGAACAGGACTTCAAACGAGATCAATTTTGCTAAACCTTGGCTTCTTTGGAATCTCGTTGGAAATGTCATTTGAAAAACGTTCGAAAGATATGATATACTTCATTCGAATGACTTACAACGTCAATCGAACAAGTATGTGATTTTTTGAATAATTTAAGTTTTTTCAAACAACTTATGATCCTTATCTCGTTTTTTACAAACATCCTGTAAATAGGAATGCGGAGCAGATTATTTAGATGGGAATTTTTCAAGCTTTCGGAGTTCCCAAACTTATTTATAAAGCTCTCCAAGTTTATGTGTTTGTTTTGAAAGAAAGTCTTCAAAACTAAAACCCTAGTTTACACTTAATTTGAGAGCCAACTGTATATATATATATATATATATATATTTGTTTGATATCTCTTCTGCGTTGCACCATATTGGCTTGCTCTTGATACTGTGAGCGTTTCGAGCAGTGGAGACCGTGTTTGTATTTTAAAACAGCTAGATTGACCACGAAACAAGTAAGATCGGTGGGATATTGAGATGTTGGAAATCTATTGCATAGTATTGATTTTGAAAGGTGTACAAAAGTGTATGCGAATAAGGTAATAAGGGATGAAGAAGCGCATCAAGGCTTGAAGGCATCGAGTCTATAAGTAAGTCTAATTTATCCTTATAACTAAACCTATATCTTAGTGGACTTGTGTGGCTAGGGCGTCTGAGATCTTTTTATTTCAGATTTCCCTCGTACATCGTCGTGTTGTGAGTTACTTAGTTTACTCTTGCTTATACTCACCTAGATGCATGCTTAGGTCAAGACTAAAATTGGTAAATTGTCTCATACAACGCTTGCGGTTTTTCTAAATTGCTGCAAGTTAATTTAAAATTATGAATATATGATTTGGTGGTGTTCTTCGTACGAACCCTAGGGGTACTTAGCTTTCTTAAAGTAATTTATTAAACTCAATATGATTGGATGTAATTCAAATTAATTGAGTTGAGTGTTTTTACTAATTTATAATTGGATTCAAGGTTGTTTGTCATTTAGGGATTTATTCATCCCGCACTAAAATTACTAAGGATGAACCTTAAATATTATATGTTTCACTATATTGGTCGTATACTTTGTCTCAAATTACCAAACTATCATTAATCATGGTTAAAAAGTATACAAAAATAAAATATCTCTTTATGTCTTTGTGTGTGTGCGTGCGCGTGCGCACTACCATAACAAACAAAAAACAAAAACTAACAAAATGAGAATATTGAGAAATCCAAATAAATTCAAATTTTTGAAAAATCCTAAATAAACCCACAAATTTCATGGTCGTCTAATGAAAATCGTCATATATATTTAGGATTTTTTGCTATTTTGAGGAATATTTCTTTTGGATTTTTTAGGATTTTTTTTATTTTGGGAAAATATTCTAGGAAAATGCATAAAACAAGTCAAGAAAGCATCAAACCTATAGGGAGATTATTTTTAAAAAATTATGACTTTTCCCTAGCTATCTTCATGAACTTCAACAAAAAAATGGATCTTTTTTTATAATCGTTGATCTTTTAAGTTTAAGAAATCATGGTCAGCCAATTCGTTATATATATATATATATATATATATATATATATATATATATATATATAGAGAGAGAGAGAGAGAGAGAGAGAGAGAAATGAGAGTTTTTCAATCTTTAGTAAAAGTAGGTGTGTAATTTTCTACTATTATTTAAGAGTACTTTAGTAATTTTACAAAAAAAGGTCAAAATGTACTACTAGACCGTCTAAACTTGGGGGTCATCGTCAATAAGAGTTTTTTTTAGGGGTGGGACTGGGGGTGGGGCTGGGGTTATTAATCCCCCAAGTGGCCAACACTTTTAGGCACCACAATTTATATCACCCTTGAATTAATTATGAAAATAATTGAGCCTTTGAAAATTGGGTAACTTTAACTTTGGAAACTATTTATTCAGTTTGATTTTAATTTTTCCAAAACAAAATTCATATTATACCTCTAACCCTCACCCCCCCCCCCCCCCCCCCCCCATCCTCTCCACCAACACCAACACCACCCTCTTCACCACCGCCACCACCACCCAAAAAAAGGTGAGTACTAATAAACCACACTAAAAATTCGTAGAAAAATGTCAATAAAAGTCATTAGGGGAGGAGAGGGCGAAGATGCACTATCGCAAACTTTGGCTCCTTCAAGTGTAAGAGAACAAATTGAATGATGGACATACTTTAAAGTACCATAACCAATATTTAACGAATACTTGATAAAATGTTATTAAATTTTTGGATGGAATTCTTGAAAATTGAATTTTAACAAATTAATTATTAAAAAGAGTAAAATTTTAGGTAAAAAAATAAAAGCATGACCAAATAACCCTTTAAAATAAAAAAAAAAGGACTCTAGAGTAATTTATTCCTCGTATAACACTCATTATATAAGTGGGGAATAGTTTTTTTTTTTTAATTTGATGCCAACTTTAAAAAGAGGTGAATCCCATTTTCCCATTTTTTGAGTTATTGTATCCAATATATATGAGGTGTATTTGAGGGAAAAGATGGAAAATTAAAAAAAAATAACATTCAAATTTTTCAAGTCAAATTTTTCCCTGAAAAATGTAGCCAAGCTAAAATTTGCTATTTTATATGTTTGATTGTAGTTGTGTGAAAAGATAGGGAAAAAATGAGTTATTTAGGCTGAAAAGATGAAAATCTTTCATGTAAATTTTTTCCTTGGGGTGAAGTAAGAAAATAAAAGTTAGAAATTGAAAATTTTCATGCTTTATGAAGTTATATTTTTTTCCCCGGTTAAAAAAATTGAAATAATTAGCATTAGTCCCTAGGAGTTAAGTACTCCTTTTCACCAAGTCCACCTTAATTTTTTATGTTACAATAAGTCTCTTGTCTATTTTTTTGATAACTTTTTATTTTGTTTAGGATAAGAGAAGAAAGAGTGTTTGTGATTATTCTATATGGTGCGATACTTTTTTGAACAAAATAAAAGGGCTTTGATTAAAGCTAATTAAAAATATCAAGAAATTTTTCGTCGAATGATCCAAATAAATTTCAAGGCAAATATGTACAATAAAAAACCTCTTAAGTTGTAAAATATGAAATATTTCACATCTGCGATGACAAATGTTAAGTATCAAACACATCCTTTGATCGACTCTAGCATATTTATGATTTGTTTGGGACAATAAATGTCGTGACACTTTCAAACAATTTGTTTTAATATAGCAACATTACAAGTGTTGGGAGACTCGCGTTCAACAATTGTGTTACTAAAGAAATTATTAGACATGCTTAAAGTTCATTACACTTTTTTAGTAGAAAAACATAGGCCACCTTCTTGACACGAAACAATAACACGTCATAAAGTTAGTAGGTTATGTTTGAATATTTCTTGACATTAATTCAAAAATGACACGAATCCATCAATATAAATAATAAATGGACGGAGTTTATGTCAAAGAAAAACAACCATAAAATGACACAAATAAACCCGATTAACTATTATTAATCAAATATTTTATATATCACCACATTATATAGTTAAAGATATAGTATTTTATTTCCAGTATTTGTAATTAATACATTTTTAGTTTATCATTGTTGAGATAAAATAATGTCTTAGTTTTATGTTTTGGTTAGTGATTTATGCGTGTCAATCCAAATATGATATTGCGAATAATCCGGTTCGATTAGTGACAACTCATTTAACATAATAATTAATTGAATTAAGATTACCTATTACTTGATATGAATTTGAAATAACACAAATTGAATGACAAGACGTATGAATATCATTTTTATATTTAGGTCATGTTTGGGTATGACACCACACCAAAAACACTATTTAAACACAAACATGACATGGCTTGTGATTATATTTTTTATCTAACATTAACATAAGCCATTTAAATTATGACAGTTTACTATTAGCATCTTATATATACTCTAAAATGCAATACAACATTTTAAATGCTCATTAGCTAAGGAGTTGTTCATGTGGCATTGTCTTTATTTATCTACAATTATTTTCCCATACCAAATACATAAAAGCAATCCGTCTCTTCCTTCCATAGAACATTATCCACTCCCGCTTTCAAGAGTGGGTTTCTTTTGTCTCTTCCTTTCCCAAAACAAAAGGTGTGGGTTTCTTTTGTTTCTTCCTTTCCCAAAACCAAATATATTTAATATACCTCCACGTTTAATTAAACCCACTTCCATTTCATAAATTCAACTTCTCTCCCTTCTTCCTCGTCATACGCTTTGTCCTTTTAACTAAAAAACTAACGTATTTTTGGGATTGAAAATTCATAACAACAAGAAAGATGATGGTTAATGAAGGCAATGCGGTTGTTGACGTGGTACTAGAAAAGGATGATGATGGTGGCTTTGCTAGTGGAGGATGGAAGAGTGAATACAGAAAACAAAGTTGCGGATACTCGAGTTATAGGGGAAACAGAGCTAGCATGGAGGATTTTTATAATGTAAAAACTTCCAAGATTGATGGCCAAATAGTCTGCCTCTTTGGGATATTTGATAATCATGGTGGTACTCGGGCGGCTAAGCATTTGTATTAAGACATAATCAGTTATATTAGCTGTGATAATTAGTTCCAACTAATTATGTTTTGATTAAACTATTAGTTAGTTTACTGTTAGGTCAGAATTAATTCCAACTAATTTTTTTTAGAACTTTTGTTATATATAGCACACTATGTACGGTAGTTTCAATCAATGAGAAGTTTATTCTTTCATTTCTTCTTCTCTTATGCTTCCTCTCTTTAATATTAGTTCTCGCTTTTCTAGCACTTTAACTTGGTATCAGAGCTTCTTTGATCCACCATTAATGGGGTCAGAGGTTCCAGTTACGAACTCTTTACCTTCATCTTAGACATTCACACCAGTTACATTCAAACAGAATCTTTCAGTATAACTCAATGATAACAATTATCTTTTATGGAAACAATAAGTTCTTGGTGTCATTCGAGGGAACAAGTTGTAGAGCTTTCTTCTACCTTCAGCCCCACCAAAATTCCTTTCGACCATTGATGTCACTGCTCAAATCTTTAATCCAGCATTTTTTTACTGGGAACAATAGGATCAATTACTTATTTTTTGGCTTTTTTCTTCGATGGAAATTGGGATCTTGACTCAAATGGTTGGGTGTGGCACTACTTCCTAATTTGGACCACTCTTGATCAACATTTCTCAGCTCAGATTCGTGCCAAAGTCTCACAGTTTAAAACACAACTTCAGAACATAAATAAAGGCTCATTATCTTTAAATGCTTATTTATTGAAGATTAAAACTTGTATAGATCTTCTCACTTCTGTAGGTACTTTTTTGTCCGCTACTGATCAGATTGATACCATTTTCAATGGTCTCCCCGTGGAATATGACACGTTTGTCATATCTATTTCTTCAAGATCATAGGCTTATAGTGTATAAGAAATTGATCCTTTGCTCCTAGCTCAAGAGGCTCGAATAGATAAATATAGTAAAGAGCTTGACTCCGCCTCAGTCAATTTGTCTCAAGATAATCCTAATCATGAATGTTTTTCTTCAAGAACACCACACTTTAATAATTTTCAAGGGGGATTTAATTCTGGTCCTCGAGGATGTGCTTCTTATAATGGCCATGGATATGGTTCACAAGGTGGACATGGTCTTCAGGGAGGTTATCAACACAGAGATGGTATTAGAAGTGGTCGTTCTCACTGGCATAACAATGGTAAAACACAATGCCAATTGTGTGGTAAACTAGGTCACTTATATACTACTTGCTATCACATATTTGATAAAGCTTTTCAGGGGTATCAACCACAAGTCTTTCTTATAACAATGCCATAATTCAACTGGGATTGTGCTAGCTGTTCGGACTCAGAACTATAATCATAAAATGGGATGCAAGCTTATCTTACCACTCAACCAACCACACCAGCTACATCGTTTGACACCAATTGGTATCCGGATTCAGGGGCTACCAATCATGTAACACCAAATTCCTTAAATCTCATGCAAGGTACTGAATATGATGGCCAAGATAAGATTCATTTTTAAAATGGGGCAGGTTTATTAATTAAACATGTTGGTCATTCCACTTTTTCATCTCCTTTTTCTTCCAAAATCCTTTCCTTAAACAGTCTATTACATAACCCAGATATAACAAAAAATTTGCTGACCGTTTCAAAATTTGCCAAAGATAATTATGTGTACTTTGAATTTCACTCTTCTACATATTTTGTTAAGGATCTAAATATGAACCAAATACTTTTGAAGGGGAAACTCCAGAATGCCCTCTATATTTTTTAACAAGACTAGTTGCCCTTAATTCCTTCCAAGACTCCAAGTTGTCTATCCAAGTCTACCTCTTCATCCGAGTGCACCCCATCAGCTTTAGTTTGTACAAAAGAGTCTCAAGCTTCAGTTTGTACTAGTTCTTCTTCTTTGTTTGATGTTTGGCACAATAGTCTTGTCCATCCATCTAAAAAGATAGTCAAATTCATTTTGAGTCAATGTAAAATTCAAACTTTTAGCAATAATAATTCACCATGCTCTGCATGTTATCTTGGTAAAACCCATTGCTTTCCTTTTCCATCATCTCAAACACAATATAATGCACCATTACAACTAATTCATTCAGATTTATGGGTTCCCTCACCCCAACCTTCTCATAATGGTTACAAGTATTATATTCACTTTGTAGATGCCTATTCCAGATTTACATGGATCTATATGCTCATGGCTAAATCAAAAGCTTTTTCCACATTTCTTAATTTCAAAGCACAAGTTGAATTACAATTGAACACAAAACTAAAAATGTTGCAAACTGATTGGGGTGGGGAGTTTAGAGCTTTACTAACTACCTTAATGAGAATAGAATAGTTCATAGAGTTTCATATCCACGTGCTCATCAACAAAATGGGGGTGCTGAGAGGAAGCATAAACATATAGTGGAAAATGGTAAAACTCTCTTAGCACATTCATCACTTCCGCTCATGTTTTGGGACGAAGCTTTTTGTACCTCTACTTACCTTATTAATAGACTTCCAACTCCTACTTTAAATAAAAAAACACCATTAGAAATTTTATTCAAAATGCCTCCTAACTATTCTGCTTTAAGGGTGTTTGGATGTGCTTGTTACCCAAACATTAGACCTTTTAATAAAAATAAACTTCAATATAGGTTAGTTCAGTGTATTTTCCTAGGATATAGTTTAAATCATAAAGGTTTCAAGTGTCTAGAACCTAATGGTCGTATCTATATATCAAGGGATGTTATTTTTAATGAACATCTCTTTCCTACAATTACAATAACAGTCACCTCTGATTAAGTGTCTCCTCAAACTTATTATGATTGCTATGTACCATCAACTACAATTCCCACTCATCCTTCATTTTCATTCAATTCTCATGACCAATATGTTATTTCTGATGTTAACTAGATCCGAAGTACAAGCAAATCTTCTATTATATCAGTTTCTAGTTCACAAGTACAAGGTACTTCAATTAAGAATGAGGCTCCTGGTGTGCACCATCTTATTTCTGGTACTACAGCCTCTTCATCCACAAACTTAACAAAAACTCACGTTGCATCAAAACATGATCTGAATTCAGCAAGAAATGTTAATGATCAACTTCATGTACCAAATTCTTCTAACACTGATATCATGAAAACTAGATCTAAGTTTGGTATCGTAAAGCCTAAAGTGTACCTCACCATTAGAGAACCAATAACAGTTACAGAAGCTCTTGAGCATGACCAGTCAAAATCAGCTATGCAGGATGAAAGACTTGCTTCGAAAAGAAATAGCACATGGATACTCACTAATTTACCTAAGGGAAGAAAGGTAATAGGGTGTAAATTGGTTTTTAAGGTTAAAGAAAATCCAGATGGTACCATAAACAAATATAAGGCCAGACTGGTTGCAAAAGGATATCATCAACAAGATGGATTTGACTTCACAAAAACCTTTAGCCTTATAGTGAAACCGGTGATAATTCGAATTATATTGACACTAACTTTGAGTAAAGGTTGGATGGTGAGACAACTTGAAGTGAACAATGCCTTTTTGAATGGAAATTTTCAAGAAGAGGTATATATGATCCAACCTCCTAGATTTGAGCAACTCAATGCTAAATAATTAGTTTGCAAGCTTCAAAAAGCTTTATATGGCCTTAAATAAGCATCGAGGGCTTAGTTTGATAAGTTGCAGCATGCCTTGGTAACTTTTGACTTCACTTCAACTAAGGCAAATCAATCTCTCTTCACTAGAATAACTTTTTAGCATGTCACTTTAGTTCTAGTCTATGTAGATGAAATTCTTGTTACAGGAAATGAGTTATCTCTCGTAGTTAAACTTATTTCAGACCTTAATAACACATTTGCTTTAAAGGATCTAGGAGAATTCAACTATTTCTTGGGAGTACAAGTCACTTTCACCACTATAGGACTGCATCTATCTCAAACGAAGTTTGTTCAAGATTTGTTATGCAAAATAAATATGTAGTTTGCCAAACCTAATTCTACTCCAATGACAAGTGGACTTCACCTTTCAGCATATGGCAGTGATCCAGTAGAACACCCTTAGTTGTACAGATCCATTGTTGGAGCTTTACAATATGTCATTGTTACTCGTCCTGAAATTGCATATAGTGTTAATAAGGTCTGAAATTTTTTGCAGAATCCTTTGTAATGCCATTGGAATGTTGTCGTGTCTCAGTGGCACGATGGAGATTGGGATTCATTTACAGAAACTTCCAACTTAGAGATAAAAGCCTTTTGTGATGCAGATATGGATTTTGATCCCGATGACAAGAGGACTACATATGGTTATTGTATTTTCTTTGGTGCTAATATCTTGGCTTGGCAATCAAAGAAACATCATATTGTATCTCGCTCAAGTACCGAAGAAGAATATCGAAGCCTTGCAGATGTTACAATCGAGCTCACATGGATCAGATCTCTATTCTCTGAGTTCCAGGTTCCAGTCTTGAAGCCTCCTATTATTTGGTGTGAAACCTAAGCACAGTAATGCTCTCTGTTAACCCTGTCCTACATGCTAGGACTAAACACATCGAGTTTGACCTCTATTTTGTTTGAGAGAAAGTGATGCACAGGCTCCTGGATGCTCGACATGTTCCATCTCCAGCTCAACTTGCTGACGGCTTTACTAAAGACATCTCCTGCTCAAGATTGAAATAATTAAGATCCAAACTTAGTATAGTTGATCTATCTACACTAAGTTTGAGGGGGAGTATTAAGACATAATCAGTTATATTAGCTGTGAGAATTAGTTCCCACTAAATCTGTTTTGATTAAACTGTTAGTTAGTTTGCTATTAGGTCAGAATTAATTCCAACAAATTATGTTTAGAACTTTTGTTATATATATCACACTATGTACGTTAGTTTCAAACAATGAGAACTTTATTATTTCATTTCTTCTTCTCTCATGCTTCCTCTCTTTAATATATGTTCCTTAATTTTCAAGTTCTTTAACTATTTGAAAGAACACTTGTTTGACAATCTTATGAATCATCCAAAATTCGTGATGGATACCAAATTGGATATCAATGAAACATATTAACAAACTTACATGAAATTTTTGGAGTCTGAAAAGGATACCTTCAGGGATGATGGTTTTGTTGCTTCAACAGCCATTTTGGTCAGTAACCATATATATGTTGCCAATGTTAATAGAGACTCCTAATGCCCGTGGCAATGCTAATAATATCACTTGTATTGTAGTGAAATTTACCATGTTAAAAATTGTACCATTCAAATCAAAATCAATTGGTTTTGAGTAGAAAGCCATAAAATCTTATATATTAGTTCAAGCCTCTAATTTTTTTTCATGTGTAACTTTATCTTTCAACTACATGCTCCCTTAAAACTCGATTCACCCCAACTTTATCTCTCTCACACACACCCTTATATATTCAATTATAACTATAATGTGATAATGTGACTCTAAAATAAATCACCGAGTCTTTAGAGGTCTTTTACCTGCCATTCGGGCACCGAAGGAAAAAAATGGTTTTTTCATGCCACGAGATGCATATCATGATTAATTAATGGTGACACTATGTGGGAAACTGAGCTAAATAGCAGGGTTACATTTCTTTACAATGAAAATCATAAGGCATTATATAAGATAATGGATAAAAAGGATACAGGTTGGGGAAATAAGGTATACATGGAAAATGCTTGGTTTGTGCAATGTGAATCTAATCAATATGGGTTGCTGGGTTGTGCACTTTTGAATACAATTCAGATTAATTTATCTAAGTATGAGTGGATGTTGATCATTGGATATAAACCTTAATAGTAATATATAGATGTTGTCGGTGTTAATGAGTTGGTGTTCACTTATATGTTACTGTGTTTTTTGAAATCTCAATATTGGTAAGTTCCTTTTAAAATTCTATTATAATTTTAATTTAATCGTTAATATTTTTTCATGATTTTTTTATTTTGTACGAATGTTTTTATTAGGTACAGATTACTAGAGAACTTCAAATTGATTGTAATGGTAACTCTTTTAAATTTATATTTAATTTTAATTTAATTATTAGTTAAAAATATCATTTGGACCAAACGCTTAATTTATTGTAGGCCCGGATATAAATTTAGACCCGCTTTTTGGTTCACATTTCATTTCTTTTAATTATCTTCGGTTCAAATTTTACAAATATTTTTTTTTATATCCGTACTCCTTTTTGTCCTTTAATGTGACGAATAGATGATGAGATGGCTTAAGAATTCATGTATTATAGGTTAACAAATTCTTGAAAAAAAAAAATTCATCATATTCAATTTCTTTAAAAAAAATTAGGTTTGAACTGAGTGGCTATATAAATGTTGGGCGAAGTGATTTCTAATTATACTACACATAATATTCTTGCTGCTTTGCATTTATCGCTTATACGTTTGCACGTGTTTATATTTTATATTAATTAACTGTGTGTTGCCCGCGCATCGTGCGAGTTACACACTAATGATTAATAATTTTTCGCGGCAACGCACAAAAATATGAGAAATATACTAGTCACATGACAAAATATTAATAACACAAATTATAGTTTCAACACAAACATAATAAGATGGGATACTATTCCGTACAAAAATTCTTGACACTTATATGAAATAAAATAAAATTTTAATTCCAGGTTAGTTTTGTGTAATTTCGTGTGGTGTTAAAATAGATAAAAGGGTGTTGGAAATGATCCCACCTATAGTGACATAATTCATCACCAATGGGTAACGCACACACAACGAATCAAATCTGAACTGAGTAATACATGTGTGACATAATTGATGTGTTACACTAGTATTAGCTCGTGTCTAAGCCCAACAATAATGGAGCCCAAACACAAATTAATGTGGATTCGACGCGTCAATTGTGTCCCACTTTTATGTCCCGTTTTTATATCGGCCTAATACTTTTCAATCTCAACTATATCAATCAAGACATGGAGTAAAGCCCAACCATGAAAAGCTAGTAGAAATTCCCGCAAGGATAGGCATAGTATCTTTGTAGTTATAGGGGTGCATGGGACATTAACATTTAACAATATATAATAAAGCTTTAAGTGATGAATATAATTTATGATCATTTGGCGCTCTTTTTGTTTATACATGTTTGACATTCATTTTGGATAGAAACCATTAAATTTTATGTTTGATCATTAGTTGACTAGAATTCTCAAGATAAAAGTCTTTAATGCCCTTGATTTCTTTTAACAAATCTCTATAAAGCCTTTTTTAATATAACCTCCTTTTCTTATTATTTATGTTTGTTTTTCTTGGATATTTCTATTTTATTACAAAAACTATTAAATGTTAATATTAAAAACAATTTAACATAAAAAAAAAAATTTAGAAATAAGGTTTTGTAATAAAAAACGGTTTTTATTATAAAAAAATTGGCATTTTATTATTAAAAAAATAGTTTGTTAACGTTAAAAATAGATTTTACATATTTTCTATAAAAATAGTTTTTAACGTTAATATTATATAAAAAAACAGATCTTAATACTAACGTTAAAAACAGTTTTGTAAAAAATAGCTTTTTCATTAAAAAAATGTTTTATTATAAAAAAAAAGTTTTTATAATAACAATAAATATTTATATTAACTTTAATATTAAAAAAAATGTTTCATAATTAAAAAGATATTAAAAATAATTTTTTAACATTTTTATCTACAATAAAGTTTTTTTTAAAACGGTTTCAACATTTAGAAAATTTTCATTTTTATATAAAAAAAATTAATAATAAATATTTGTTTAAAAAAATATTAATATTAATATTAAAAATAGTTTTAATACTAAAAATCAGTGTTCTAAAAGACTCGCCTAGGCTTGAGGCTTAGGAGAAACGCTCGTCTTAAGCCTTTTATACCTTATTCTTGGTAAAAGACTTAAGTCGCACTTTTTTTAAAAATAAAAACGCTTTAGTGAAACAATATCGTCTTTTAAAGATTTTTTTTTTAAAACCGGACCAATATCTCATTCAAAACAATCAAAAGATAAATGGTATCCCAAACCTATCTACCTCTCGTCATAAAAAATGTGCATTTTTTCTTTTCTTTTTTTGTTTTTTTCCTAGTATGTAAAAAAATAGTATTTTAGTTTGCATATATTCAAACATATTTTAAGGTATGTATTATTTTAGTATTTTTAATAGCCTTGTTGTAGTTAAAAATGTTAAAATATATTAAAAAAATGCCTAAACGACTTTTCACACCTTTTTACGCCTAAGGCCCGCCTAGCCTTCTAATGCTTAAGGCTTGGCTTCGACGTCTCGGTCACACCCCGCGTTTTTTAGAACCATGCTAAAAATAATTTTAATGTTAAAATTTATTTCTAAAATAGTTTTAATGTTAATATTAAAATTAATTTTAATATTAAAATAATTTTAAGTTCAAATGAAAAGACTATTTGTTATTAAATATAGTTGGGGGTTAATGGTAAGTTATTATTTTATTAAATAGAAGAGTATTGTTGGATTTTATCAAAAATTGGTTAAATTTATTGTAAGGACATTTTTTACCATTATCAATTTGTTATGTCTTACGCCGTTACACCGTTGAATAAATTCAAAGATTCATACAGTCATCAACGGATCCGAATATCAAAAGAAGAAGAGGAATCAAAGTCTGACAGGCCGGACCGGTCCGCCCTGGAAAAAGAACCGATTCGCCTGCGAACCGGTCCGCTTCAGACTCGGACCGATCCGCTTGTTGAAAGCCAGTATACCTCGGATCGATAGAGAACCGAAAATTCCAAATAAAAAACGAATCGGTCCGCCTACCCGGATCGATCCGCCTCAGACCCGGACCGGTCCGCCTGGGATAATCTTCAACAGATCGTGGTCAGATTTTCTAGGCTAAGCGTTTCCTTTATAGACCCACTACGAGAAGTGGTTTTCTAAGACTTCCATACACGATTTTTTAGAGTATAAAAAACTCTAAGTCTTCACCTATTGAGTACCAAGACTCTAGGTTTTTTATTCACACAAATTTCCAAACACATGTGAATCACTTTGCAACCCAGGAATGCACTTTTGTTGTTCATACCATTGTGGAGAAGACCGTTCTTCTTCACTGCAGCCCTACTGGAAAGGGATAACTGCAGCCGCCGACTACAAAATCCGACACCTGAGGGTAATTCTTAGTCACTTGTATTTTCATTGTAATCCGAATTGTACAGTTACAATACTATAATGAAAATAAATGGTTTTGCCCCTTTGGGGTATTTTTCCTCACAAGCATGTGTTTGAATGTTCTTGCTTAGTTCATTATCTTATTCAATCACATATTATTGCATGTTTAGGGTTTGTTTGGGTTAAACTGAATTTAATATATAATTTTCTCATTTGAACGCACGCGCATACTCTCTCAAATTGGTATCAGAGCAGGTTACGCTAATCTATCGCGTATTCCTATTTTTCGCAAAATCTTTTCTAAGATATCATTTTTCTAAAAAATTTTGATTTTTGAAAAGTGCGTGTTCAAATGGAGAAATCATATAATAAATTACCTGTTTTTGACGGGACAAATTATGCTTAAGGGAAATCCCGAATGAGGTCGTCTTTAAAAGCCATAGATGAAAGGATTTGGATTTTAGTTGAAAGAGGGTGGACACCTCCCTCCGTCACTGTTGAAAACGTGACTAATTTAAAACCTGTCACCTCTTGGACTGAAGATGAATTTAGATGGTCTTTTTTTAACTCTAAAGGTTTGAGTGCTATTTTCGGTTCAATCACTCCCGATGAGTTCTGACGTATCATGACGTGCACCACATCGAAGGAGGCATGGGATGTTTTACAACTCACCCATGAAGGAACAAATGCTGTGAAAGAGTCTAAATTGCAAAATTTGACAACTCAATTTGAAACCATCACCATGCATGAGACTGAATGTTTTGATGACTTCTATGCTAGACTTTCTGACATTGTTAATACTAGCTTTAATCTTGGTGAACATATTCCTAATGCTAGCATTGTCAAAAAAATTCTTCGTTCTTTGCCTAAGCGTTTTATCCCTAAAGTCACTGTGCTAAATTCTATGGGCAATTTAAATACGCTAAAATTGGAAGAACTTGTAGGAGATTTGCAAACTTATGAAATTAATATGTTCCCTAAAACTGCTAGGTCTAAAGATAAGGAAATTTCACTTAATGCCAAAGAGAAAAAGAGTGAGGGGTCGGCTAGAAAGAGGGAAGAGTCATCTAGAAAGAGAGAGAGAGACTGACACGTCAGATTCTGAGTGTGATTTTGACTTAGATGATTTGGCTCTTTTTGCAAAAAATTTCAAGAGGATTCTCAAATTTAAGAAAAATGGCAATTTTAAAGATTAAAAGAAATTTGAGAAAAATAAGGTTGAAAATAAAAATGAAAAAGATTTTAAAGATCCTCCTAAGGCAGACAGTGAGAGATGCTTTGAATGCGATGGTAGGGGTCATAGAGCCTTTGAGTGTGCCACACGTTTGAACAGAGAGAAAGGGAAAGTTGTCCTAAATGCTACCCTTAGTGACGACAGTGAGGTTGAGTCGGTGGACTATGGAGATGAGTCTCTGCATGAGCATAACATCACCGCACTCATGGCAAGTCATGTGAGTACCTCCAATGCTTCTCACGACGATGAGGATGTTACGTCACAAGGACACCTCGACAGTGAGAGCGATGAGAGTGAGGGGGAGGATGAGGCATGTGAGAGCGAGTGTGATCTCCCACGCGCTTACGCCGAGTTATATTCTGAGTTTTTTGAAACCAAGAAGCGTTATATAGCGTTAGCTCTTAGGATCACCGCTTTAGAGAGAGATTTAAGATTGTTTGGAGAAAGAGAGAGTTGTGATGAGAGTGGAAAATAAAGAAAGAAAGAACTTGAGAAGATAAGATGTTTTGAGTGCGATGGGACAGGGCACAAGAAATTTGAGTGTCCGACTAAACTTAGGAGAGAGCGTAAGAAAGATGCCATTCCCACTTCTCTAAGTGATAGTGAGGATGAGGATGGTGATGAAAGTGTGATCCGAAAAGCATTTAAAAAGTTGTTTATCGAGACCATGGAAATAAAAAGGTCAAATAGGATCCTAGGTCTTCGAATTCGTGAGTTGAAGGGAGAGAATGATGAGATAAAAAGGAAAAAAGATGACTTGACCAACATGGTGTCTAATCTGACGACACGTATATCCCATCTCGAGGATGATCTTAAACAAGCACGAGAGGTCCAAGTCACATTAGAGAATGCATCTGAGAAGGTTGATAAGATGGTTTCCTATCCCGTTTTGAATGATGTTGGAAAAGGTAATGACGGTACATTCATTTTTTTTAATGCACCCGAGCCTATATCCACCTTGGTGAGTGAGTCCCATGGGAGCCCGTCTAGGAATGTTCTTCCCAAAATTGTTGACACATTACTTCCTAGACCGGTTTATGTTTGCTCCCACTGTAAGAAGCGAGGACATCTTAGGGAGTTTTATTCCAAGTTGGGCTTTGTACCATATCATGCCACTTCACACATTCATGCACATACACCCACTCATGACATTATGCCTGCACATTATGATAGAGAGTTTGCACATATTCGCGAGCAAGTGAAGTTTTTGATCAAGACAACACATGATCTAGTGGAGTGTGTTCAAAAGATGTCACCATCTTTGGAAAACTCCACCGTTACTCCTGGTTGAGATCTTGTCTTGGTTGCTATCTTAGGTTGATTTTCATGTTGTTTCTTTTGCCTATTGCTAGCATGTACCATTAGTTTGTTTTATTTTTGTTCATTTTTTATTTCGTTAAAACAAAAATACAAAAAGATTTTCCTTTAAGAAAAGCACAAAAATATTTTATTTTTATATAATTTTTGAAAAATCCAAAAAGATTTCTGTTTTTGCTCCTTTTATGAATGAGCATTTAAGATAGCCAAGTCACAACTTCATTCCATATATCCATGTGACTGTTTGATAGAGATTTGAGAGGCTACATCATTTCATCCATGTGCTTTACATTGTTTGGAGTCTTTGAGATGTAATTAGTGATATCTTCCTACATGTTTGACTCCTATATCCTTTATTGCACACATGCACGGCTATATTTGATTATTGCACTTGTCTATCTCACAGTGGCTTGAGTGTTTCCATCTCAATTCTGTCTAAACAACTTTCAATATGCGATAAAACTTGACAAGATTGGAATGCATGTAAAAAACCGTTTTGGTGAGACTGTGTGTTTTTGTATAACGGGGAGGGGCTGCGAAAGGTAATCATCTATTCTTTGCGCAAAAGCCACCGTTAAAAAGGACCTAAAAAATGGAGGAATTTTAATATCCGAGGTCCAAAGAGGTTAAAAGAGCCCAAAAAAATTTAAAGGCAATAAAAAGCAATTCATGCCAAATATGGGCCACTTAGGTTTCACCATCAATTCTCCAAAGTTTGAGAATTTAGAAAGCCTCTATTCAAAATTACATCTGAGGGAGTTTGGTTGGAAAATGTTTAAACGGGTTTGCACTTCCTTGAAAGTCCTGAAAAAGCATAAAAAGTTTTGGACGTTTGTTGATACCAAAATTAATATGCTGATATGGACGAATAATACGAAAACACGTGTCAATCTACGTGGCACAATAGTAGCGAGGAAGTTCATTTCTTCGACCAATTCATGTTCTCTTCGAGCAACGAGGATACCCCGAGGATCTCTAGCACTCCGAGATACTCCAGTACTCCGAGGATCTCTAGCACTCCGAGATACTCCAGTGCTCCGAGGAACTCTTGTTCGACGAGCAACTAAGGTGGTCCGAGCTGCATCTCGGACGTAGCATTAATTACCAGAATATCAATAGTTCAACTATTCATTGAATGTTTGGATCTTGACGCACACGTTGCATTAAATGTATTACCCTTTCATATGTAAATCATTTAATGTATCAACCCTTTCATGAACAGCCTAAGGGCTATAAATACCTTGTATCACCCTCATTGAAAGGGACCGGAATTTCTTGAGAGAACTTGTAATCAAGAATTCCACAAACACTCAGCAATACAATAACAATGGACGTAGGCTTTATTCCTAGCCGAACCACTTTAAAAATCTTTATCTTATTTATTTATCTGTGATTGAATAATTAGAGTGATCTAGTTTTTTACATCAACAGATTGGCGCCGTCTGTGGGAAACGATTGTTATTATCGTTTTTCACCAAAAATCATTCATCATCAATGGCGGATAATCCAGAATCTAGCAATCGAAACGCTGGAAATGCTGGAAATCCTCCAAATCCCTCTGCACCACCAGATCTGGCGGAAATCATGACGAATCTGGCTCAAGGACAAACCGCCATGCAAGACACAATGAGGCAACTCCTACAAACCTTAAATGGTGGTGCTGCACCTGCACGATCAAGACAGCAAAGTGGTCAGAGGCAAACCTATTTACTTTCTTCACGATCCAGGCGTACTGAGTCACGTCACAATGAGGAGTCTGATGATTTCTCTTATCAACCTGGGCGAACTTCGTCAATAAGGGTGACAGATACTGATCAACATATCACCCTCTCTCCAGAAAGACCCAGCGCTCTAGAAAGACTGAGTAGGGCATCTCCTTTCAGTCGATTAGGCCCCAGGAGGAATAGGAGTCCACCTAAGACCATGTCGAGGAGTTTTCGACGACCATCAGATCTAAGAGAAGGATCAGCACAGTCACGACCAGTTGCTCGTCGGGATAAATCTCAGGAAGTTACTTCAGAACGATCGATTGCTCGAACCAATAGGCCCGAGGAAGGAAATGAAGCGTGGAAAGGATCTCTCCAACGGTTGGAGGATAAATTGGGAGAAATGGCTAAAGCGAAGAACCCCCTACAACGAACTTTTATACGAGGAACACCTTTTGTACAGGACATTGTGGATTTTCCTACTCCATCGAAATTTAAAGCACCCGTGATAACTCCCAAATATGATGGAAAGACAGATCCTGTTCTTCACATAGAACAGTATCAAGCTGCTGCTGACATCTATGTTGTTCCCGACGAGATGAGATGCAGGGCGTTCTCAGGAACTCTTACTGGATCTGCCCAGATATGGTACAACAATCTTCCTCGGGGTAAGATCTCAACTTTCTGTCAATTGGCTGATTTGTTTATTGGCAATTTCTGTTTTGGAGCAAAGCCAGTAAAATGAGTAGCACACTTGTTAAGTGTTAGACAAAAATCTGGTGAAAGTACTAGAGATTACATAACTCGTTTCAATAACGAGAAGCTAGAAGTCATAGATTATGAAGAGAAGACAGCAATCACCGCCTTGATGAGTGGATTGTTGCCTAATAAATTGTATTACACCTTGGCGAAAGATCCACCTAAAACTATGTCAGAGTTAATGGAAAAAGCGGCAAAAATCATGAATGCCGAGGAAGCTATGGCTGCAAAGAAGAATATGGATAAAGACACCAAGATGGATGCCGACAAGTCTAAAAATAAAGAACATAAGGACAATGGTGGTGACTGACGTTCCAGAAATAATAAATCATCATGGGAAGTTATGAAGAAGTACGATCATTATACTCCTTTGAAAATGGGAATTCATCATGTCTTGGAAGAAATCAAGAATAACGAGGAGGTAAAATGGCCAAAGAAACTGAAGTCAGATCCTGATTCGAGGAATAAGGATAAATATTGCGAGTTTCATAAAGATCATGGTCACATGACCAAAAATTGCATAGCTCTTCGGAACGAGATTGAAACGCTCATACGAAGAGGACAGCTGTCTAAGTATGTAGATCGCAGAGGTGAAAGAAAAGATGACGACCGAGCTAAAGAAAGGTCTAGATCTCCTCGGCGGGTAGAGGAGAAAAAGAAGAGAAACCATGAAGACGATCCAGAAGATGACCCTGATCTTCCCAAGAAGCCAAGACAGCCAGAACGAGAGGTATTTTCTATACACTTTGGATCATTTGATTGTAATGTCATTACAGGAGGAGATGCAGGAGGAGGAGACCTTACTGCAGAAAGAAAGGCTTACCTCGGAGAAGCTCAAGCCTGTTCATATATTCAGCGAATAAATCTAGCTGAAGAAGATCGACCGAGGAAGGTGAACAAAAAGAAGCTAGTCATTGGTTTTTCAAAAAACGACTTGGCAGGTGTTCTTTATCCTCACGATGATCCTCTGGTAATCAAAATGAGGATGAAGGAAGTGGTAATTTCAAGGGTGTTGGTAGATAATGGAAGTTCGGCAGACATCATGTACTATTCATGCTTTGACAGCTTGAACCTGAAATTATCTCAGTTGGAACCATATCATAGACCCCTCCTAGGTTTTACTAGTGAGAAAGTTTTTCCACTTGGGACGATCAAGTTGGATATATTCATTGGAACCTGGCCTGCTTGTCGAACAGAAAGAATACGTTTCTTCATGATGGATAAGAATGTGAAGTCAGCCTACAACATCATCATGGGAAGAGTTGGTTTGAAGAAGTTTGAGGCGGTTCCATCTACAGTACATCAGTGCTTAAAATTCCCAATAAACTTTGGAGTAGGAGTTGTGAAAGGTGATCAAAAAGTAGCTCGGGAATGCTATTATTCGTCTGCCGAGCAAGAAAAGCTTGAGGAACCAAGGAAAAAGAGTACTACCTACCAGGTGGAAGAAGATACAGAGATTGAAACTCTCGATCCCAGAGATGAAACCCAACTTGTAAAAGGACAGGTGGTGGAATCTACAGAAAATATTATTTTGGATGACGAACATCCTGAACGAGTAACCCAGATAGGTTCGTCGCTGGATTTTTCAATAAAACAGGAGTTGATAACTTTCTTGAGAAATAGGAAGAAAACTTTTGCGTGGAGTCATGAAGACATGCCTGGAATAGATCCTAACTTCTTATGTCATGAACTCAATGTGAATAAGGAGATCAAGCCTGTAAAGCAGATAAGAAGAGTGTTTAGTCCCGAGAAGAACCAGGCCATACAAGAGGAGGTCGAGAAGCTCCAGAAAGCCCAATTCATTGAAGATGTGAAATATCCGGACTGGTTGGCAAATGTAGTGATGGTAAAGAAGAAGAATAATAAATGGAGAATGTGTGTCGATTTCACCGATCTCAATAAGGCATGCCCCAAGGATCACTTTCTGTTGCCCAGAATTGATCAACTAGTGGATGCTACTTCGGGGCACGAGCTACTCAGCTTCATGGATGCTTACTCTGGCTACAACCAGATCAAAATGAAACCTGAAGACAGGGAAAGTACTTCTTTTATCACCCCTAGGGAAACTTATTGTTATAATGTTATGCCTTTTGGTTTGAAAAATGCAGGAGCAACATACCAGCGGCTGATGAACAAGGTTTTTACCGAACAAATCAGCCACAATATGGAAGTCTATGTCGACGACATGCTGACAAAAAGCAAAAAAGCTACTGATCATTTAGTTGACTTAAGTCAAACTTTTGATCAACTGGATAAATACCAAATGAAGCTTAACCCGACGAAGTGCACCTTTGGAGTACGAGAAGGAATGTTCCTCGGATACATCGTCAATCAGCGAGGTATTGAAGCAAATCCAGATAAGATCAAAGCTCTTCTAGGGCTTCGATCCCCGACGACGAAGAAAGAAGTACAGAGTCTTACAGGACGAGTTGCAGCGCTCAACAGATTTGTATCCTGAGCAACTGATAAATGCATACCATTCTTCAAAACACTTCGAAAAACCTTTGAGTGGAATGAGGAATGTGAAAAAGCCTTTCAAGATTTGAAGAAATACTTGGGAGCACCTCCACTGTTGTCCAGGCCAATAACAGGAGAGAAGTTATATTTGTATCTGGCAGTATCAGAGAATGCAGTTAGTTCAGCATTGATCAGATTGGAGAATGGAGTCCAGAAACCAATCTATTACACGAGTAAGGCTTTCCGAGGTGCAGAAATCAGGTACCCAAAGCTAGAAAAATTGGCATTGGCATTAATTGAAGCAAGTAGAAGAATGAGGTCGTATTTCCAGGCCCATACCATCGTCGTTTATACCGATATGCCATTGAGACAAGCCCTTCATAAGCCAGAAAAGTCAGGAAGACTGGTGTACTGGGCAGTAGAACTCGGTGAATATGATATTGTGTATGAGCTCAGATCATCATTGAAAAGGCAGGCTGTAGCAGATTTTATAGCAGAATTTACATATCCTGATGCCCCCGAGGAACAAAAGCTGCTCGCTGACCAACCTGTGGATGCTACAGGATCAACAGACATAAATCCAGACCAACTCCGGTTGGTAAAAGGGCTTGTGGATGTAGAAGGATCATCAGCTTCAAACTCGGACCAGCTCCGGTTGGATGAAGAACGAAAAGAGATGGTCGACGAGGAACGAAAAGTGTCAGGAGAAGATGAAAAGAAGCGACAAATATTTCACCGAGGAACTCTATCAGATAAGAAATTTGAAGACGGGTTGCCTATATGGAGATTATATGTAGATGGCTCATCTTGTACAGCAGGTTGTGGGGCAGGAATTGTTTTGAACACCCCAGACGAGATTAACATGGAATATGCTTTGCGATTCCAATTCAAGGCCTCCAATAATGAGGCTGAGTACGAGGCCATGATAGCAGGTCTTAAGTTATCAAAGATTATGGAAGCGCAACAAGTGATGGTATTCAGTGATTCTCAATTGATTGTGAATCAGATGATGGGAACGTATGCAGTTAAAGGAGAATTAATGGGTAAATATCATGCCAAGGTAATGGAGTTATTGGCAGAATTTAATGCGATTCAGTTGATCAGGATACCCAGGACAGAAAATGCACAAGCAGACGCACTGGCCCGACTAGCATCAGCTACTCGTACCGAGCTGCGAAGAACAATACCAATTGAAGTATTGGAAAGTCGGAGCATAGATGAAGACTTGACGATAAATGTTGTTGCCCTTGATTTAGGTCCATCTTGGATGGATCCTATAAGGGTATATATCGAAGAGGGAGAATTGCCAGAAGATAAGCTTGCTGCCAAGAAATTGAAGTATAAAGCTGCTCGGTATGTATTAACTAATGGTATTTTATATAGACGATGAATTATGGCAGGTTTGCAGAGATGTGTACATCCCTCCGAAGTGAAAGAATTGATTGAAGAGATCCATGAAGGGTCTTGTGGAGCTCATGTAGCAGGGCGAACACTTTTGCAAAGGGTAATGACTCAAGGATACTACTGGCCAACGATGAGGGCTAATTGTATAGCCTATGCTAAGAAATGCGACAAGTGCCAACGTTTTTCCTCCATCCGACGAACTCCACAAGCATTGTTGACACCAATAACTTCCCCTTGGCCATTTTCCATGTGGGGAATTGATTTGGTTGGACCACTGCCGACCACCCGAGGAAGATTCAAGTACCTCGTCGTTGCAGTGGACTATTTTACTAAGTGGGTAGAAGCTGAGCCGCTTATCGATATGACGTATGAGAAGGTATACCAGTTTGTTTGGAAGAATATCATCTGTCGATATGGTCTCCCTCATGCCTTCATCACAGATCATGGAACACAATTTGACAATGAAGAGTTTGTTGCCTATTGTCAACAATCAAACATACTGAAGACCCACTCAGCACCAGGACATCCTCAAAGCAATGGGCAGACTGAGGTAACGAACAGAACGTTGTTAAATGGTTTGAAGAAAAGGCTAAATGAAGCTAAAGCTAACTGGATTAATGAGCTGCAATCAGTACTGTGGGCTTACCGAATAACTCCCCGAGCAGCAACTGGAGAATCACCATACATGCTGGCATTTGGAAGTGAAGCTGTAATACCTGCCGAGTTGGGCCTACCCACACACAGGGTGTTGAATTTCAATTCTCCGATCAGTGATTTGATGAGAGGACTGGATTTGGATATGCTCGAAGAAGTCAGAGAAGAGGCAGCCATTAGGAATGCTGCTTATCAACAACGAACAGCTATGTTCTACAACAAAAGGGTGAAGAAATGCGATCTAAAGGAAGGAGATTTTGTACTGAAGAAGGTCATTCAGAAGCACAATAAATTAGAAGCAAACTGGCATGGACCTTACCGAGTTACAGAAGTTGTTCGACCAGGAACTTACCGAATAGCAACTCTAGAAGGAGAAGAATTCAAGAATGCTTGGAATGCTGAACACCTTCGCAAGTATTATCAATGATGTAAAATGTACAACGAGTCCATCAGCATGAATAAAACGATGATGTTTTTCACAATTTTTCTCTCCTTTGTTTCAAAGTTTTTCGGGGAATACTAGTGTTGTACACTACGCTGCTTGATAGCAAGAAGAAGACTATAGTTCAGACCCACGATCAACTCCGGTTGGTAAAAGGGCGAGAACAACTGATATACTCCTTTGGTTAGGAGACGTACACTGGCGTGATCAACTCCGGTTGGTATAATAACTAGTGTACAAGATAGTTCGAAAGAACACGATAGTTCAGACCCACGATCAACTCCGGTTGGTAAAAGGGCGAGAACAACTGATATACTCCTTTGGTTAGGAGACGTACACTGGCATGATCAACTCCGGTTGGTAAAATAACTAGTGTACAAGATAGTTCGAAAGAACACGATAGTTCAGACCCACGATCAACTCCGGTTGGTAAAAGGGCGAGAACAACTGATATACTCCTTTGGTTAGGAGACGTACACTGGCGTGATCAACACCGGTTGGTAAAATAACTAGTGTACAAGATAGTTCGAAAGAACATGATAGTTCAACTCCGGTTGGTAAAAGGGCGAGAACAACTTTCTTATAACGCCAATCTCGGCTGGTTTATACTCTTGAATGCTAAGTATGGTTGGTCGGGGATAAAAACCCACTAACTGTAGTTGGTTGACGAGGAGTAAAATTATCGACCTTAGTTGGTCGGACACATTTTATGAAAATATTTCAAATTGAACCAAGTATGGCTGGTCGGGGATAAAAACCCATCAACTGTAGTTGGTCGACAAACATTATTTAACAACCTTGGTTGGTTGGAAACATTTTAAACATTTATACTCATTACTTTATTATTGAAGTGATCAAGCAACATTTCTAATACTTGTAAATTTTAAGTTGGTTGATGAACCATACAATTTGCAAACAAGAAAATAGCAACAGAAAACAAAATTCTTTCATTAAGATAAAAATATATTACAAACTCTACATATGTGCTAAGTATTACATTGAAAAACCTATTCTATTGGTTTCTTTCCTTTATCTTTTAAGACAGGCTCTTCGCCAGCAGGAGGATCTTCCAAGCAAAGAGGAGAATTAATAAAGTTCAAGTCCTTCAGCATTCTGACATTCATTATTGAAGGTGTATCCATTAGATGCTCTGGACGAGATACTTCGATTTGGGAATGAAGGTTATAATCACCGAGGTATTTTGAAATTAGGCTACGAGGAATGGAACGAGCTGGGATCCAGGCCATGTCCAATTTGAAAGGTGGCACAGGCAAGTCTAATAACCCTGGAGCATGATAATCCCATAAAAAATGCCCTTGCTCCAATTTTAATACACCCAGGGCGTTCAACCATCCCTGCTTATAACCTTCATTGTTGGCATGTTCAATACGAGCATCCAAATGAACAAGAGCTTCATTATATCCTGCCATCCAGAATTCCCTGGGCTGCTTATGAAATTGAAAGGTTAATCTATCCAATTGTTCGAGAAGATTTTTGGCAAAAAGATCCTTAGTATGAAGAGCAGATTTCGTTGCAGTAAGTTGATCTTCCAAGGATAGATTTTTCTTGGACATTTCTGACAGAGCACGATCCTTAGCATTCAATTGAAACGCTTGAGTTTCCAAGGTAGACTGAGTGCGAGCTTCTTCAACATTGCGACTAAGAACTCTTGATCGGCTCCGAGAAGCAACTGGAGAATTTTGCTCCTCGACAATTCTTCCTCGTCCCCGAGAACCTCTTCCTCGTCCCCGAGCAGTCACAGGAATAACAGATTTTCTCAAGTTATCCAGTTCTTGCCTTAGTTTGGCATTTTCAACCTCTAAGAACGAGAAACCTTCATCAGTAACGGGCACTAGAGCAGTGGAAGATGATGTTGCAGATTCATATTGAGCCAATTTCTTCTGCAAATTATTATTTTCTTGTTCCAGCAGCTCAGCGATCTGCCTACAGGTCTCAACTTCACCTCTTAGAGTTCTCTCCCTAATGTCGTATCCAGGGATAATCTTTTTATGGCCAGTTTCGGATGAAAGTTGTTGATATCTTTTTTCATAGTCCTTGTGCAACAAAATAGTTGATTCATTGTGTTGATTTTGAAGATCCTCTATGGAACCATGAAGCTCTTCAATCAAGTCATAGTAGGCAACATTGTTGGCCACAGCTCGGTCGAGTAAATTTTTCAAGTACTGATAAGCCTCAATTGCCTGTTCTGAGGCATCATGGCCAAGGATGTCAGCAATTTCTGATGTACTAAGGTCTGTATGACCAGCCTTATAATATTGGCGACATTGCTGCATCAGCTCGGTATCATGTGAAGATATCAGTTCCATTCTAGCAACAAACTAAGAACGAGAAAAAGACAACAATCAACAAAAACAAATCATCAACAATAGAGATGAACAAAGATGTATTTTATTAGATCATCAAAAGATTACATTGTTTGATTACAAGTGATAATAGAAGATAGATATGATACCGAACAACTTCACACCTTTTCCTTGTCTCCCAAGACTTTCTCGGGAGGCTGGGACGAGGAGCTCGGTTGCTCGGAGGTAATAGCAGCTTGAGCAGCAGGAGCTGAAACTTTCTCAAGAGGAGGAGGCATAAAAGAAACATCCTCGATGGCAGATGGCAGAGAGGCAAGAGTTTGATCATCTATGGCCAGGGAAGATTCATCAGAGACAGGTTCGTCTTCTTCTTCTTCCACAATTGTTGGAGGAGGACCAGGGAGGTGCAACTGGAATAGATCAGAATCATCCATGATCTTCAGTTCCTGCAGAGCAGATACCCAGCCATCGTGAAAGTATTTCAACTTCCCGTATTGAACTTGGGATGTCATCGCAGCAATTCCCTTATCCTATCCTTTCTCCCAGCCAGCGCTAAAGGATTTTTTGACTGCGACTTTTCTTCTTAATTTCTCCGAGGAAAGTTTTACATCCAATTCCTCTTTTTTTACCTTGATATCTCGCAGGGTAGATAACTCTTCCTCTGCCTTTTTCAGCTTGCCATCACATTTTTGATGCTCGACTTCTAAGCTTTTCATTTTATCCTCCAAATTCTTGGAGGTTTCAGCCATCTTCACCTTCTCAGCTTCAGCCACAGCCAATTTTTTCTCCCAAACAGCTTTTTCCTCAACATACTGTTGACGAGATTCCTTTAAAGATTGGGTCAAACCCAACAGAGCATCCTCTACACCTGACGAGGAGCTTGAAGCTTTAATAGCTTCATCCTTCTTCACAATATTATTAAAACAATTCACCAGCTGAAAGATGAGCAAAATAGTAAAGTCAATACAAAAGGCAAGAATTCAGAGAAAGAAAGAAAAACCAGAAGTATGAGAAAATTACTGAAGCAAGATGACGAGCAGCTAGGGATGTCAATGTATCCCTAGGAATTTTTTCATCAATTCCATGGACCTCAGGTATGACCGAGCTCATTGCAGAGCTTGGAAGAATGATGTTTGGAACACTAGTACCACCAGCAGGCAGAGAGGAGGCAGTTTCAGCCAGATTAACTGAGGATGATTTCCTCAATCTCCTCAACGGGAGTTCAGCACTTTCAACCAAAGAAGACTTGGTCGGAGAGATAGTAATTACTTCTACAGGAGCAACTTTCTTGCTCGGAGCCACTGGGAGCTTCTCGGCAGCTTTAGAGGGTGCAGCATCCACTTTCTTAGTCCCCTCTGGGACATCAGTTTTGCCTCTCTTAGCCCCAACAGCAGAAGTAATGTCATCAAAGAGAGCGGGAGGAGCTCTTTTCTTACCCATTCTTTGACTTAAAGGAAGATGAGAGTCTGAAGAAGAATCTTCTGGGGTTGAAGCTGGTTCAACAGGGCGAGCAGTATAAGAGGTTGTATAGCTCTTATACTGCAGCAAATATGATGCAGACCTGATGTGCTCGTCTGCAACGTTCTTATGCAAACCCCAGATAAGTTTCAGATGCTTGATATTAACCTCTGATTCCTTTGGAGTTTTTCTTTTGCTATCAACTGCAAATAAATACATAATGAGATATCAGTCATACATTTTGTCAAACATGATGAAAACATAATTTTATAAGTAAAATAAAATGAAAAATAAACCTATCCCATTGCCATATGGAGGGCATCTGGGACCGTTGTATACTTCATCTCCAGCTAAAGGGGCATATTGCCAATTTTTTATGACCAACCCATGCTCAAAATAATCTCTATTTGAGTCAGGGAGGTTAACTACAAGAGCCCTATTCAGAAACCTAGTTTTTAAGTAATAAATATTATCTAGAGTGGTCCATTTATAGCAATACATAATTTCAGGGATCCCCATACGAGTCCCATGGGTTAGATTTAATTTGTGCACCCCATTAATTATTCTCCATGAATTGGGGGCTATTTTTGCAGGGACAAGATCAAAATATTGACAAAAATCAAGACACAATGGGTTTGGTGGAAAGGAAAAATCACATTCAGCAATGAAAAGACTGGGGAACCAATGTCCCTCAGCCAATCGAAAATAATCTAAAGGCTCAGAAAGAACCTCTAGAGTTACCCAGGAAGGAATGGAAAAATCAGAACGAAATTTCTCAACAGACTTCACAATATAAACCATATTGAATAAAAGAGATACAGAAGAAAGGAAGAAGATCTTACAGGAAGAAAGGAGGTATGTTGACAACGAACGAAAATAAGGATGAACGCACAAGAGAGAAGAAGAAAATAGAAAGCTTGAATGCAAGAAATTGGGAAAAGAAGAAGACGGTATGGTTACCTAAGAAGTTTAAATACTTTACCTTGGGAAGCAGCGAAGGAAATGATTACAAAAAAGAAACTATTGAACTTCCGGCGGCTAAAAGGACAAAAAGGACACAAAGATCGAAGCGCTCTTAAAAGTTCGAAAAAAAAGGCGGAGGCTGCGAAATGAGAAGGAAATTTGAATACAATGTTCCTGAAACCCAGGAAGGTCATTTAATATTGCCATATACCGAGAAAGAATGTTCCATACACCTCAAAGTTCGAAATATGAAACATTGGGGGCTTCTGTTGATACCAAAATTAATATGCTGATATGGACGAATAATACGAAGACACGTGTCAATCTACGTGGCACAATAGTAGCGAGGAAGTTCATTTCTTCGACCAATTCATGTTCTCTCCCAGCAACGAGGATACCCCGAGGATCTCTAGCACTCCGAGATACTCCAGTACTCCAAGGATCTCTAGCACTCCGAGATACTCCAGTACTCCGAGGATCTCTAGCACTCCGAGATACTCCAGTGCTCCGAGGAACTCTTGTTCGACGAGCAACTAAGGCGGTCCGAGCTGCATCTCGGACGTAGCATTAATTACCAGAATATCAATAGTTCAACTATTCATTGAATGTTTGGATCTTGACGCACACGCTGCATTAAATGTATTACCCTTTCATATGTAAATCATTTAATGTATCAACCCTTTCATGAACAGCCTAAGGGCTATAAATACCTTGTATCACCCTCATTGAAAGGGACCGGAATTTCTTGAGAGAACTTGTAATCAAGAATTCCACAAACACTCAGCAATACAATAACAGTGGACGTAGGCTTTATTCCTAGCCGAACCACTTTAAAAATCTTTATCTTATTTATTTATGTGTGATTGAATAATTAGAGTGATCTAGTTTTTTACATCAACAACGTTATTGGTGTAGAAATCATTTTTCGCTTTGATTTGTTGATTTGATTGAGTCAATATCTTATATTTCCATTTTTTTTACACCAAAGGGAGCATTTGAGTTCATTCGCTAGGAATATCCGATATTCATCGTGCACATATGTCTTGCTTGTATGCATTGATTTTCCTATCGAATTATGTTCACACCCATTCATTAACGCTATCATCGACTTGGTTGCTTTGTGTTCATTCATGGTGTGATTTTGTTTGAAAATTTTCGAAAAATTCAAAAAATAATTGAGTATTTCCTTGTGACACCCCGTCATTGCTTGTTTGCATTATTTCTCTCATTTGTCTATATGGTGACATCATAAAAAGGGGGAGAAAGAATTATCACATTAAGGGGGAGTGAGTTTTGTAGTGTTGAGTTGTTTAGCATATTGGCATATCTGTTTATCTCATTATCAAACTCGATACGTCACTTGGTATTTTGCTTTTTCTCATGTGTGTAGGTACTACATGGATTATTATTGGATTGCACACCCTGATGAGAAAAGTGTTGAGATTCCTAAAGATTCGAAGAGCAAACGTTGAAGTCTTATTCAATTGTATCTTTCCAGTTTTGGGTTCATGGAAGGGTAGATTTGTATAGGCATTTTTAGTTGGTTGATAATTCGGATGTTTGTTTTTATGTATGTACCGGCATAGACATAGGGGGAGATTTGTAAGGACATTTTTATCCATTATCAATTTGTTATGTCATACGCCGTTACACCGTTGAATAAATTCAAAGATTCATACAGCCATCAACGGATCCGAATATCAAAAGAATAAGAGGAATCAAAGTCTGACAGGCCGGACCGGTCCGCCCTGGAATAAGAACCGATTCGCCTGCGAACCGGTCCGCTTCAGACTCGGACCGGTCCGCTTGTTGAAAGCCAGTATACCCCGGATTGATAGAGAACCGAAAATGCCAAATAAAAAACGAACCGATCCGCCTACCCGGACCGATTCTCCTCAGACCTGGACCGGTCCGCCTAGGATAATCTTCAGCAGATCGTGATCAGATTTTCTAGGCTAAACGTTTCCTTTATAGACCCACTACGGGAAGTGGTTTCCTAAGACTTTCATACACGATTTTTTAGAGTACAAAAAACTCTAAGTCTTCACCTATTGAGTACCAAGACTCTAGATTTTTTATTCACACAAATTTCCAAACACTTGTGAATCACTTTGCAACCCAGGAACGCACTTTTGCTGTTCATACCAATGTGGAGAAGACCGTTCTTCTTCTTCATTGCAGCCCTACTGGAAAGGGATAACTCTAGCCGCCGACTACAGAATCCGACACCTGAGGGTAATTCTTAGTCACTTGTATTTTCATTGTAATCCGAATTGTACAGTTACAATATTATAATGAAAATAAATGGTTTTGCCCCTTTGGGGGATTTTTCCTCACAAGCATGTGTTTGAATGTTCTTGCTTAGTTCATTATCTTATTCAATCACATATTGTTGCATGTTTAGGGTTTGTTTGGGGTTAAACTGAATTTAATATATAATTTTTTCATTTGAACGCACGCGCATACTCTCTCATTTATCGGTCAAATATGTTGACCAAACGATTTTCATCCAAATTAAGTGTCAAGTTTGTATAAATAAAAAGAGTTGGGTACCAAACTGTAAATTATGCAAAATAGTGGATATCAAATGCCAAATGATCCTATAATTTATACCAACTTATAAGAGATATTTGTGACAGAATATCGATGTGTGACCCTTCACTAATTCTATACGTAATTTTAGCTTACCCCATTTTTATTTTCAATTTTACAATAGGACTTCATTTTTTAAAATTTGTTATACATTCCCATTTTATTCACTCTCCATCCAAATGGATGGTGAACAGTAATTAGGGTAGAAATTATGAGCTTTCACCCCATTTTTATGACTAGTTTAGCAATAGATCTTCACTTTTATAAATTTGCAATACACCCTCAATCTTTTCTCCTCAAATTAAATTGAAAAAGTCTGCATATATTGAAAAATTTGCAATACGCCCCAAATTAAATTGGCATATATTGAACAAATTCGAAAAAGGTTTTAAAAATTAAGAAATTTCTGAATAAAATAAGAATAAAAAAATCCTAACTGACATCTACTAAAAAGTCAGAACAATATAATTTCAAATAAGAAAAATATGTCAAAATACAATCAGAATATTTTCAGAAAAAAGCTAATAGACATTTATTAAAAAGATCGAAATAATATAATTTTAAAAAAATAGAAAATATCTTAAATTTTTTAAAATTAATTTCAATTTCGAAAATATATGAACAAATTCAAAAACAGAAAATATATTTTGATTTTTTTTCAACATTATACAATTTCTAGTTTTTTAATATATGCCAATCAGAATTTTCACATTTTCCCGATTTTATTCTGAAAGTATTCCTATTTTAGGTTATACTCATACATATAATTTTCTTATTTGAAATTATATTAAAATTTTTAGTAGATATCGATTAATATTTTTTTTATTCCATGATTTATTATTTTGGGACTTTGTTCAATGTTTTTTGAAAACTTTGTTTAATTTTTTTAATATATATCGATTATGTTTAAAAAGGGGAGTTAAAAGATTGGAGGTGTATTGTAAATTTTAAAAAATATATAGTTCTATTATAAAAGTGATCATAAAACAAGGAGAAAAATAAAAAAATTCAACAAAAAAGATCATTGTTTGCTAATAATTTTGATGGAATTATATGGAAATGTTTGTAAATGTTTGTAAAAAAAGATCATTGTTTATAAATGTTTCCTACGAACTTCATTTGTTCGTAGGAATTCTTACGAACAAATAAAGTTCGTAACAAATATAAATAATTATTTGTATTATATCTTTAGGTTCCTACGAACAACATTTGTTCGTAACATTTTCCTACGAACAAATGTTGTCCGTAAGAAGTGGTTTTTTAATTCCTATGAACAAAAGTAGTTCGTAGGAAACTGAGTTACAAATTTACTACTGATCACCACTGTGAAGAAAGTGACAGACGAAAGGTAAAATAAGGTGTTGAATTTGCATAAATGCCTTTCGTCTGTGTTCACCAGTACGGTTGCTCTTAGAATGAGGGTGGAACCAGGTGAATTCATGAATCCAAGGTCAGTATGTGGTGGACCCCCAATGTTGTGGTACACCATTATTACATAAGTTACGTGTCTCATGTTGAGTCCACCGAAAGGTACATTCTTTTACCTTTGATAGAAATGTGTTTGCATGACTAACCATGTAATCTCAACCATGGATTAAAGTTTACACAAATTCCAGCAAAGGATCTGTTTGGTTCGTTACTCAAAAAATTTGATTTAAACGATTTTTTTAAATACAGTTTTAAAATTCAGTTTTGTGTATTTATAATTATTGGTGTGCGTTTGGTAAGCTTGTTTTTAAATAGAATTTTTTGAAAATTTGACAAAATTGACTATCATGTATATTTATATCGTACATATATATATATGTGAGCGTGTGTTCATATATATATATATATATATATATATATATATATATAACTCCCCAACATACCTCATTAAATATACCTAAAAATACATGATATTAAATGTACATGTATATAATTTATGATGTATGTATGTATGTATGTATGTATGTATGTATGTATGTATGTATGCATTCATTCATGTATCATATATGTATAAAAGTTTTATGTACATAAATGTACATGAAAGTTTTATGTATCATGTATGTATGAAAGTTTAATATCATAAATACATGATATTAATACATACATACATACATACATCATAAATTATATACATGTACATTTAATATCATGTATTTTTAAGTATATTTAATGAGGTATGCTGGGAAGTTTATATATATATATATATATATATATATTGTAGGTGCAAAAAATCTCACCCGTCGAAGGGTGTCAATTCATCACGATACAAGTATAAAAATAAATACGAGAGAGACAAAGATTAGCGCAACCCCACTTGATGGATACACACATTTATTTGTACATTGTTCGTTTTCATCTCATAATACTTCATTTGCTCACAAATTATTCTCACGATTTTTATCATCATAAATTTGTTAGCAGGGGGCTATCTATACTCTATACTTCACATGAGAAAAACAATTGATTGCCACTACACAAATTTTCTGTGAAAATAATTTTTTGAAACCGAACTTGTATTTTAAGTATTTGCTTAAATCTATTTGCACAAATTCCAAATTAACTCATGTGCCATACATCTTGATATATTTGATAAATTTTGCATCTTTCATTCGTCTTTATTACAATTATTTTGTCCACATAAATATTGGGGCACACTTAGAAGAGCACTCATGTCATTTATCCGGGCATTTAATTTTCAATATTGTCGTCTAGCTATTATTGGTTATACTAATGAAAGGTCGGTGTAATATCTTTACTTATACTTAGCGTAGCCCCAACGAATGCTCGAGCGCGGCCATCCTCATGAGATTTTATGATAAAAATCATTGGATCTTTATTACATTCATGCGCGACTATGAATTTTTTCCTCGACAAATGGTCAAGCGGATGCATATCTTATATACTTTGTTGAACATATCATTTTCATAATAACTTCTATTTTGATTTAGCCTCAACATATGGTCGGGGAATTTACTAACTTCCACAGGTACAAGATTCAATCTCGACGGATGCTCGACAATAATCTTAAGTCCCTGGAAATCTCATCGATGTTTTGACGGATGCTCGAGCACGAATTGCTCACTATATCTACTTGGTATTCTACAACTTTTCCCCGGCGGACTATCCAGGCACCATTCATTTTATTATTGCTCCGACAGATAGTCGAGCACACTATAGCACCTCATACCCAAATAAACGCTTGGGCAAAATTATTATTACTCCGACTGAAGCTCGGATTGTATGATTCGGTAACCTGAAGGACGGTCGGGCACATTTGAGATTCATCTTGGCAGATAATCGGCAAAATATTTCTATATATTTAGTCCCGAAGATATTTTCCTCGCATGTCGTATTTTATCCCCAGTGGATAGCTGGCCAGGATAATTCTTGTATTTAGCACAACCTAAAAGGTAAAACAGGCGGATATTTACATGCGAGGCATTAGAAAATGGAAAAATGCAAACGTAATTGGTATTACATTAAATTGTGGGAAAAACCTAAGGCAAGGTCTTACCCCTACTAGGTATATGCTCGAGCAAGGCTCGATACATTGGCTTCTGATCGGCCTCTCCAATTGGACCATATGAAAAACCTAAGGCAGGGTCTTACCCCTACTAGGTACATGCTCGAGCAAGGCTCGACGCATAGGCTTCTGGTCGTCCTCTCTAATTGGACCATATGAAAAACCTAAGGCAGGGTCTTACCCCTACTAGGTATATGCTCGAGCAAGGCTCGACGCATAGGCTTCTGGTCGGCCTCTCCAATTGGACCATATAAAAAACCTAAGGCAGGGTCTTACCCCTACTAGGTACATGCTCGAGCAAGGCTCGACGTATAGGCTTCTGGTCGGCCTCTCCATTGGACCATATAAAAAACCTAAGGCAGGGTCTTACCCCTACTAGGTACATGCTCGAGCAAGGCTCAACGCATAGGCTTCTGGTCGGCCTCTCCAATTGGACCATATGAAAAACCTAAGGCAGGGTCTTACCCCTACTAGGTACATGCTCGAGCAAGGCTCGACGTATAGGCCTGTGGTCGGCCTCTCCAATTGGACCATATGAAAAACCTAAGGCAGGGCCTTACCCCTACTAGGTACACGCTCGAGCAAGGCTCGACGCATAGGCTTCTGGTCGACCTCAACAAATGGACCATATGAAAAACCTAAGGCAGGGTCTTACCCCTACTAGGTATATGCTCGAGCAAGGCTCGACGCATAGGCTTTTGGTCGGCCTCTCCAATTGGACCATATGAAAAACCTAAGGCAGGGTCTTACCCCTACTAGGTACATGCTCGAGCAAGACTCGACGCAAAGGCCTGTGGTCGGCCTCAACAAATAGACCATACGAGACCAAAATACAGGGAGACGCCCTAAACTTGATGCACGCTCGATAAAGCCTCAGTAAACAAATTCTGAACAGGCCTGTGGTCAGCCTCACGAATTGGGCCATACAATAAAATAGACAATGAACTACGTCCGACCTGATCCCAAAAGGGTACGTAGGCAGCTCGACACTCTCGAGTCCGGTTCCCATATCGATTGAACGCCTCTCAACTCAAGCCAAGCATTCATCTAAAAACCTATGAAGGCGAGAAGATCAACCAAAGAAAGCTTAAAAGTTGAACGACAGATCAAAGAATGCCAGTCCACTTCACACCACCAACTGCATATGCTTAAAGAGATTGTGGACCAGCTCCCAGCTCATCTCAGAATCAACTCAGCTGAACTGCGACCTGTGGGGCTATTGTGGGGGCAAAATATATGCCTACGGAATAGCATGACATGTGGGGAGCACCCCGGTGAAGATGGCGACGTGCCAGCAATACAGGGACGACTAAAGTCCTTAATAAACGGGAAGACCGAGGAGCAGTATCTGATGGGAATGAAACTCCACGAAGATAGGGCTCATCCATATTTGTTACCCATCCATATTTGTAATCCTAATGTAACCCCTAACTCTATATAAAGGGGACACCCCCCATTGTGAAAGGGGGCTTAGAAGTTAGAGAAACACTCTCATGTAAAACTCTCTGATCATCTAATGGAACACACCAGCAGCCCCGTGGACGTAGGCCATTCATGGTCGAACCACGTAAATCTTTGTCTCTCTCGTATTTATTTTTATACTTGTATCGTGATGAATTGACACCCTCCGACGGGTGAGATTTTTTGCACCTATATATATATATATATATATATAATTTAATATAAAATTATATACATACATGAATTGATAATATTTTTTAATACATATGTACTATATGTATATTTTATATTATTCCATACATGAATAATACATGTATAAAACTATATTTAAGTATCATGTATCTATTGATAATATTATTTAACTTTATATTATTCCATACATAATTTTATATACATGTATATATTTTATTTATAAGAATTACACACATATAATGTATTATGTATGTATATTATATTTTAAGGTATAACTGCATTAAAATATTAAAAAATAATAATTTTGAATTGAAAAATAAAAAACAGATGTTATAAAACACCATAAACCTGTTTTCTTAAAAACTTGATTATAACACAGAAATATTATAATTATGTGTTTAAAAACAGGTTGTCAAACGCAGATTTTTATCAGAATTGTATTTAAACACATAAAATAGAATTATAGTTGCAAATCAAACAGGCCCTAAGCATCTGAAACATTTGTCTTTTTAAATGATCTGAACCAAAATGAGCATGTAATATCGAAACATAATCTCATTAGTTTTTGATATTTTTGTAAAAAATATATAATTTTTTTATCATTTGGGTGGATGGATAAATAGTTATATTTTTCTAATATATAAAATACTAAATTTTGGATATAAAAAATATCAAAATTTTCACCCATCATCTTTATACTTATTCTCATCGATCAATAGTGTTTCATTTACTTTTTCGAAATGTTTACGAAACATAATAAAAAAGTTCCTACTTTTTGGACTTGCGAAACACACTCTCAAAACAAAACTTTAAACCATGATCTCAACGTTTCGTCCTTCTGTTATTCACTTAGGTTCGGCAAGTCAGAAAATACCTTAAGTAATTTTGCCACGACAAATTTTTTCATGACAAATTCTATAATTTTTCGAGTATCTATATTTGATAGCATTAATTTTTCAGGTTGCAAATCATATTTAGGATTAGTATAATTTTGTATAAAAGCAGTTTTTTATTTTGCTGTTTTTAGGATTAGTATAATTTTGATGTTGTAAAAAAAACTTAGAACCGTTTTAAAATGTACAATTTTTCTTATATAAAAGCAAACTTTTTAAAACAAAACAATTTTTGTTAAAATCTACAATTTTTGTTAAAAAAAAGTTTTTTAAAACAATCAAAACAGTTTTGTTTTATAAAAAATAGTTTTTTATTTTTGTAAACAGTTTTTAAAAATGAAAGTGTTTTGCTTTTTAATAAAAAGTGATTGGTAAAAAAAATCTGATATGAAAATAAACCATTAAGGTTAACAATATAGAAAAAACTTTTATATTAACAAAAAAAAAGTTGACAAATTTAAAGTGGCAAAATTTTCTTTGAACGTGACCAAACCCGGATCGACAATGAAAAAAGGTTTTGGTCAGTTTTTTTAAGGTCGGTTTTCGGTTTTGGTCGGTTTTTCAGGGCGGTTAATGATTTTTGGATATAAAAATAAAAGTAATTTAATATAAATATTGGTTTCGAGTCGGGTCAGTTCGGTTTGAATCGTTTTTTTCTTGTGTAAAACGTCAACCGAATCAACATGATCGATTTTTTAAATTCTTAAACCGATCGAATCGGGCTAAAAAATTTGCCAATTTTGAAAAGGTTCGGAACAAGACGGTTCGATTCGATTCGATTTTGAGGCGAATTTATTTTTTTGTACACTCCAAGTGAGATTACAAAACTTTACTACAAAAAGATGAAAAAAGTTGGTTTTAGACACCATAAGAAAATGACGTTGGTGATGAGAGTCTATGAAGGAAAAAAGTTTATGCATTATAGGCCATATAGGTAGAGGTGAGTCACCCCTTCAATCAATATCATGTGACGCTGTGATGTTTGTTCTGATGAGATCAAATGGCATTGTGCTAATGAGTGAGTAACACGTATAAAGGAGGTGGGACGGGACACACAGCGGATCTATCGGTGATTAGACCTTCCACAATTTTTGGATAGAGCTTTTGGGTAATAAATTAGTAGATTCCATCTCAATTACTAAAGTTCAGTTTCATACACGCTACTTCTCGCGACAAATCTGATAAATGAAACAAAGAAATAATTTCCACTTTTGTTGATTAAAATTGCTTACTTATATAACAAATAATTTTTTTTTCACAAATTTATCATTCTTTTTAAAATTATTTTTGGTTTATTAAAACTTCTTTTATTTTATTAAAATCGTTTTTTTTAAAAGAAACCGTTTTTTTTTTCATTAACATTGTTTTTTTCCTTAAACACTATCTTTCTTAAAAGATATTTTTTATTTTGTTGAAAGCAATTTTAGAAAGAAAAAAAACAGTTTTTTTCTGTTAAAAACTGATTCTTTTTTTATTTAAAATTATTTTAAAAATGTCTTTTTGTTAGAACTGTTATTATTATCAAAAATATTTTTTCATTAAAATTCTTTTCTTTTTATTAAAAAATTGTTTTTTTTAAAAAAATCATTATAAACTTTTTTTGTTGAAACCGTTTTTATTTCTTTTATTTTTCGTTAAAAACTTTTTCCTATTAAATTATTTTTATTTTTCATTAATGCTATCAAACAACTTAGTTTTATCATCTGAAAATTAATACTATCAAACAAAATATGTGAACAATTAAAAGATTTATCCTCACAAATATTATCATGACAAATTTTATCAGTAAAAAAATTATCACCCAAATCATTCACCCACTTTTTTATCAAACAGCCTAACTTATATATTACCTCGACATGTAATATTTGTTGTCTTAGTGAAAAGTGACACAAAAGTGGTGTTTGATGGGTTGCATAACTTTTGTCCAATTAAAGCAATTTCGTCAAAATACCTTTCAGTATAGTTGTTGTAACAATTCTCATTTTCTCACATAAAAACTAGTTAGACACGATACGTCGAATGTGAGACTTTTTCACAATTTATATCATTCTCAGCACTAGAAGAATATAGACTTTGCTTAATTAATCATCAAATTTCATAATTAAATAATAACGTCTGAACAACTGATTTAATACAATAATACAAACTGAATCATCACCCAATGCTCACAAAATAAATGCAAGTATAAACTGATATAAATGAACTCTCAGGCTCACGCCCATATAATTTGTATATGAAATAAAATAGGAGTAATTATTTTGAAGTCCCATTCACTTGGTCAATGATGCAAGAGATCATTTGACTGAGTCAATAGTGTCAAAGGTCCTAATTTGCCAACTCAACATATTAAAATGACAAATACACCCTCAAAATCACCCTCGCAACTCTTTACAGCTCTTAACATCGTTTTTTTTTTAAAATACCAAATCTTTAAAAGTCCATAACTTCAAATCTACAAATCCAAAATTCATAAAATTTATATATTTGGAATCTACTCGTCGAGATCTATCAAATAACACACATATTTGATATTTTTTTACTAAAAAATCGAAACAGATAAATTTATCTGTTTATATAAAACCTCCATATATTTTCGGCGAAACCTCCATTTTTTCTGGCAAAAACTCTCATTTTCCAGCTCGGGTGATGGTGCCGCTGGCTCGGACCAAAAAAAATAAAGAAATAGACAAAGAGAGAGAGAAAAACACTCCGGCGGCCTCCGACGAGAGTTTTCGATAGGCTGTTTTCGGTGAGTCTTCGGTGGGGTGGGGTGGGGTGGGGTGGGGTGGGGGTGGGGCTGTTAGAGGGAGAGAGTGTGAGATTATGTGTTTATTTCTAGAGAGAGTAAGTGGGTTTAAAATGGGTACATGTGAGGATATATTTGTCTAAATATATGTAGTTTATAATGAAAAAGAACTTGGTGCATAAAAAAGAATCAATGGGATTTGGTGCATCTTTGATCCAATAAATGGGACTAGCTTTGAATTATCCCAATAAAGAAGTAAAACCTATAATAGAATCAATGGAATAGAATCCGCTACACCCAAATCAACTGCAAGTCTGATCCATCGTCAGTCATGTCATTCCCGTTTCTGAGAAAAGATGAGGAGAAAAAATATTTATAATTTTGGATCAGAACTCTAGAGTTGCAAGGATTCTTCATCATTAAATATAAAAAATGTAATTAACTCGTACTTCACGTCTCTCCATCGACCCAGGCATGTATCGAGTATCTCACCTCTCATCTAGAAGCAATCCTACTCGCATCCTCAAACAAATATCAATTATGAATTTTAATGTGTAAAGCTGACATGTAATAATAAAGTTATCTAGCCATACATCAACTAGTAGTAGGTGTTACATTGAACACTACAGTCCCTGGATTAACTTCATATTGTTGACCACAAAGTCATGTATAGTTTCAGTGTATATTTCTGTGTAAAATAATGGTCCTTAACTTTAGTCCATCTCGTTAGACTGTTTAATTATTAATTCAAACCAATTATCATCTACGCCATTAGACTATAGATTTCATTCTCTTTAATTACTGTCTACATCTTTAGACTGTCCAATTATTATATTCATTAATAATAGTCCATCGCATTAAACATTAAACTTACTTTTGTTATCAATTATCTAATTTGCTATGTTAATCCAACTTTGTTATTATCAAGTTTTGTCTAAATCTACAGACTATGAGAACGTATTCTCATACAAGGCACGCCATAATGTGTATATAGATAAATACATATGTCCGCATATATGTATGACACACGAAGACATCTATCTTCGGCGTCATATTCGTGCTTTATCGATAATACCCGGAGGAGTCCCTCATCTTAAAGCGAGAAACAACAAAACACAAGCAAGTGGGATGGTACCTAAGTAGTACACCAGTTCACAGCCTATACCCAGTACTGACAAAGGATCCCATCATCAACACCTACCTCATAAGTGACCCTGCTACGTAGTGTCTATTATATGACCTAACACTAAGTCTAGCCCACCTGTGCCAACGTGTGCTCCGGTCCCAAATGCTTATGTAACCCCAACCGATAGGACAATCCATGAACCCAGGTATGTACTCACAAAGTAATAAAAGGCATATTATCATCCAATATGTATAAGCAGTTACTCTATAACTAATTTTGCCCCCAAAATATCCAACCATAAAATTATAGCCTTCTTGGCTCAATCATAACATATTAGTAAGTTATTACACAACTCATATTAAGTCGCCATCCTATGACTACATCCTAATTAGATATTGATCGCATATAATGCCTCCTAATCTTAATAATCACATTTATTTGATCATTTATTTCTCCATACATACCTTTGTATAGTTATCGCAAACTAACCTTCCCAAAACTATTATAAGTATAGCTATTCCCAAACTACCCTTGCCAACACAATTATTGGTCCCAAACTACCCTTACTAATACTATTGATGATTTTAGCCAGTTGCCTTCTCAGCTTAGACCTAAATCCTTCTAGATTATTAATAATTACTCGCTTCCTGTTACCTTTTCACTAAGGTTCATATGTACATACATAAGGAATCCACTAATATGAATAAGTAGTTTCACCCCCACCCTACTATCACAACCGTTCCTAGCCACTTAGACTTAACCCACTAGGCTTAAGATGAATTTCTACTTAATATTCTTACACGATAAAAAATCTGAGGAAGTTAACTATTAATTTTATCCCCACGCGTCTGACTTATTTTTAATAAGTATTTATTTTATTCACATTGACATTGAATAAATTATAATAGCATCATCGTGTCTTTTAGGGTCATATCATTTATGTGCCCACTACCAACATTACCCAATCATCTAGGCATATCCCAACCTTCTAATATATTCATTTCGTATGGCGTTATTCAAGAATTCTACATAAATCGTCTTCTTTAAAAGTTACTTGCATTTTAAGTGATCACACATGCATTACCATATCCCGAACCCATCCTGGTTTAACGATGTAACCCCTAGTATGTTTGAATAGCCATCGACCCTCACTCAGATGAATAACTGAAGCATAAACCATTAATAAGAACCCAACTGTAAATTATGATCAGGTCTGAATCGATTCGCTCCTTAGCCAAATCTATTTGCTCAGCAGTCGAATCGATTCTCCTGGGATGCCGAATCGATTTGGACCTGGGCAAAAGCCTAGATCTGCTACGAAATCTTTATAAGAGATTTTTATACCAAAAACTTTTTACACTGAATATCCTTATAATAAATTAACAACTTAAAACGTGATATAGAATAAGCCTCCAAAACATCATACGATCATTCTAAGCATGATTAAACATTCAATTCCTCCCAAGATTTTCATCAAATCATCAAGGTCTTTCAAGAACCTATGAACATGCAAATTTCCAGATTTCGTCTCACCCTACAACAATGATTTTCAGATTTGTTTGAAGGGTTATACAATATGTTTTCTACAACAAATCTTCAATTTAAACCACACAACTCGATATTTAATACGAGGGGTTACAAATCTAAGCATGAATCATACGATTATCATCAATTTCGACATCAATCAAAGGATCTCTAAATATGCAAGTCCTAACACATGATTAAATCTTAATTTACGCATGGAAGAAACATTAATACAAGAATAGTAAAAATTGAATAAGTATGGCAAGAGAATCCTTGCCTGAAAGGGTGGAGAAACTCTTTTTTTCCTCCTCTTAGGGTGATTCTTCCTCTTTTTATTGGGTGGGGGTGCTTATGTGTGACAACCCGAATATAATTATGATTAATTATGCTTAAATCATGCCCAGCTTATGTGATATGATTAGTGTGTTATTAATATATGTGATGTTAATTTATTATGTTTAGTCTAATCCTACCTTCAAAAAGCATGAAATGTCGAATTAGTTACAAATACAAAATTTTGAAGGTTTCGGTAGGAATATTCATCTTTAAGGCTAGTTTTGACCTTTATGACATAACAATTGACTTGAGGTGAAAACTATATAGTTGTAGAAAAGTGAGTTATGGTTGTAACACAACAAACGGTGTATGAAACGGAGGTTCGAGTGAGAAGTTATACCAAAATTACGAAACAAGGGCAAAATAGTCCATCCGTTAAGTAGTATTTTATCTTATTATGGCAACAAATGTTTTATTCTCATTGGTTGGGAAGGGTGGTGGCTTTGGCCGACCTTAAACCCTTAGAATTACCTCTTTATTCATCCAAAATTCAGCCATGAGAGATTTTAAGCTTAAGGAAAGAGAAGTAGGAAGTTAGGAAGAAAAAGTGAGGAGAAAATTGAAGAAAATTCATAGAAAATTACGTAAAAGCCCCGAAGGTAATTCTAACTGCAAATCTTATTGTTTTTCTTATATTTATGTTTTAGATGATAGAAACCATCATTTGTTTACTAAACTTTCAGCCCTTGATATATATGTTTGGTTAGATGAAAGTTTAAGTTAAGTTTAATGTATAAAACCCTAAAATTGCTTTGTTTAGAAGCTTTGTTTATTCAAACTTCCATATATTTTTGTATACTTACTGGAATTGATTGATTCCAATTGGAGATTAAACTGGACTCATATATGTATGACATATCCGAAAATCATGTGAAGATACCCAGAAATGAGTCTTTGGTGAGAGTTTGAAATTCGGGTATGAAATCTGCCCTAAGGGTGAAAATATGCACGCCATGTGTTCGGTGTTTTGCTTGACATAGCAAACGAACCTTAAAAATTATGAAACTTTAATTTTATATTTTTTTAATATGTTTACTGATGTTGGGTGAAATGTCATATAAATTTATGATGTAGAAAAATTATGGAAATTCGTGGAAGTTGAATGAACGATAAGAGGGCTTATAGGGCAGATTTGCCATGTGGTAAAGAAATGAGCATATCTTGCTCTACGAGACCTAAAATGATGTACCGTCTTTTGTATTGGAATACTAAAATAACAAGGATTGAATTTCCAAGAATAAATGAATTTATATTTGGTCTATGATTTGGATATGTTAAATATACTAGCATGAATTTGGATGGGACTTCACTTGTGATAAACGATTTGAATGGAATCATGTGATGCTTATGGATTGAATTATGTTTAAATCGTTCTTTGGATTATTGATATTATTATGATGATACTAATATTTTAAGAATGATAGGAAGGGAAGAAGATCTGATTGAACAAGTACTGGATAAAGGCAAGGGCAAAGCCAGTTAAACTGCCAAGGTGAGTGTACTTATGATTTGTTTGATATATAAATATGAATATAGCTCTAAGATAGGATTTGTTTGAATACTTCGGTATTCAGGATTTGTTTGGATATTAAAATATCCAGGATTTGTTTGGGTCTCATGATCCAAGATTGGTTTTAATACTTTGGTATTCAGGATTTGTTTGGATATTAAAATATTCAGGATTTGTTTGGGTCTTATGATCCAGGATTGGAATTGGACAAAGATCCAATGATTTATTGGAACTAATGTTCCAGGATTTGTTATTGCCAATGGACAGAATTGTTTGGATCTTATGATCCAGGATTTGTTATTGCCAATGGGCAGAATTATTTGGATCTTATGATCCATGATTTGTTATTGCCAATGGGCAGGATTGTTCGGATTTTATATCTACATATTCGATATAGAATTGTTATTATATTGCAGGGAAGGAGTACCTCACTAAGCTTAATGCTTACGGTTTATATTTTAACAATTTCAGGTTCATACGCTGCCAGCTAGGATACCATATGACCGGTAGCTTTGAGAGTTGCACCGTTGGAGAGAGCTGGGGTTTAAGAATGGGATTTTATCGTTGTCACACTGAAGATTTTAATATACTCACACATTGTATATATTGATTTAGTATGGATTGAGTTGATCATAGTTAATCACGGTATTGTATGTTCCCTTAATTATGGCTCTGATATTGACTTTTATGATATAAGAATAATATTATGTTCATTATGCACATTATGTAGGAAAATATTGATGAATGAATCATATTTCCAATGGGCTCAAGATTATGATCTAATTATTCCAATAACAAATGATTAGTATGGATATTGGGTTTTGGGGTGTGACATTAGGGTTCTTGGATATAACTCCCAATGAGTGGGTTAACTCTAAATAAATATTATTTGTCTTCAAATCTCGAGTTGGGGGCCTCAGATCACAACTTTGTACCCCCAAAATACATTATTTACTTAGCTTGATAGCTACCCAACTCATATATATATATATATATATATATATATATATATATATATATATATATATATATATATACCCCAAGACCATTCGTGAGGGTCTAAAATGCCCTAACGATCCCATAATGTCTCCTAAAGTGCGTCCTAAATATGTTTATCCAAAAATATATTTTAATGGTGATATGACACATGTAATTCTTCTTGATTAAAAATATAAAAAAATCAACTTAAATTTATTCAAACCTTTAAAGTCCAACTCTAAAATTTATAAAAATAACGAGTCTAATCATTCACACCCTTCATTAATTTATTCCACCGAATTAAATTAATTCCCACTAGGTTTTATTTTATTCCAAAAGAATATGGGGTATTACATTCCCCCCCCCCCCCCCCCCCTTATAACGAAATTCAGTCCTTGGAATTCACTGTAGCACGAAGTCATATTATATTTCACACTGTTATTTTAAGTTTATACCTAACTAGTCCATACTCATATCCCATGAGATAAATGAAAATGATCATTTATGCCTATCACAGCGTTACTGAGTTGCCCATATATTGCACATTATATGTACCCGCGCGTACCATTAACAATTACTAATGATATGAGTATATATAATTTGTACCATTTACATTAAACATCTTCACACAATCATCATGAGTCAAATTTATTAGGATTCGTACTCGTATCTCATGAGATTAATGGAAAGGCTCATATATGCCTATAATAGTGTACCATCACTAGGACACTCACACATCACAATCACAAGCATCTATATGCAAATTATAAAACATAACTGGCACACTGATATCCATATACCAATGATACATACCATGTATACATATGAGGAATAAGTATATCCAAATAGCCTACCGACCATACTCATACTCTTCACTACTCGATGCGTATCCTCATTACATACGTACCAATTATTAAGCATAATGTCTCAAAGCCAAAGGTCCTACAATTCCCTACACGTACTAAGTTTTATGCGCAGGACGTCTGAGCGATCGCGATAAGCGCGGCGCGTGTCAGACGCCGGTAGTTGTTTTCGTTTCGCCAACTCAATACAAACAAACCTAAATTACGACTACACTTGCGGGGCAAGTCTAGCGGTAAGTTGGGTATCGAAAATCCACAGAGACGAGTTGTTAGAATTTATATGATTTAATATTCCGAAATAAAAGTGTAAAAAGGTGATTACATACTGAAAGGAAAAAGATGAATAAAAGGGAAATGATTAACTAGGCGAGGGTATTGAAACTAGATTATGAAAGCGAGTAAAATTATAGGCTGCGTCGAATATCCCTCACCCGAGTTAATTTGTATAAAATGGTTACATGGGTCGACGAGTTATTACAAATGCGTCTCATTTTGACAGTTAATTAAATAAAGGGTTGTCACGCCCCTAAATTCTCATAAAAGCCTAATAAGATTTTGGTGTCAACAAATATCCCGGAAATTACGCGCGAAAGATTGTAAGCGCGGAACATACATGATATGCCCCATCAAATCTCCTAGGCACAATAACTAGGACAACGCACCCGAAATAAACCCGTAAACACCATCACCAAAGCCAAGTAGCGCATTAACCCGAGTGAGCTCAATTCAAGCACAACCTAATATTAATTACCTAGAAAGCATGTTAAAAACGCGAGTAAATAAAAGCGATAAAACTACACTAGCAAGCACAAGAAGAAAGCGCGTAAACCTAATTAGAAAGCATGTAAATTACACTACAAAGTAAGAAATAATGAAATACAACTATATTAAATGGAAAGGGTGAATGAATAGTCTACTTACAAACCCAAAAGGGTGTTAATCCATGAAGAAATGAAGAAGAACTAACCAAAATCACCCAAACCCTAAGTTAACCTAAGCTAAAACGAATTATTCTATTTATTACATCAAAATTGGTATTTATAGTAAGTTGGAATTAAAATAGAAAATAAAAGAGAAAAGAAAATAAAGGCCAAAATATCTGCTGAAAATAGGGGATCGATCGATCGACCCCTTTGGTCTATCGATTGATGGTGAACAAATATCCCACTCTCGATGAGGATGGATCGATCGTTCCCTTTTGTCGATCGATCGATCAAGTAGGACAGAACACACTGCATTGCTGTTTTGGTTTCTAAGCTTTTCTCCTCGGTTCAAATTGTCGTAACATCTTCGCTCTATATCTGAATCGTGCACCATTCGCGGCCATGCGAAGCTAGCGAGGAGGGATACAACTTCCGTGTAGATGTTGGGCCAGGTGCCCAATCTGTGAAATGACTAAATTGCCCTTGAACGTGCGATCGCATACGAAAATCGTGCGAAATGCGTTCGAACTTCACACTTAGCATCCAAATACCTAATAAAGCTTAATTAACCCCTACAAAGCATGTTAACATAGAAATCCGAGGTTGTCTAATTAACGAGCATAAATATAGGGAATAAGATACCGAAGGGGGATAAATTGTATAATTTCGGAGGATGAAATACGCAATATTTATGTATCATCACATCCCCTAACTTACACATTGCTATTCCCTAGCAATGAAATATGATGTAACAAGAACTACAAGCAAACCAAAAGCAGGAGATAGTACAAAAGTATGGTATAAAAGCAAAAGGCCACTTTCGCGGGCGATTCGATTGCATTTAGCGTATGCAATAAGCCGTTAAACCCTAGGTCACCCTAGTGGATGAGTGTCGTCTCGTGTGGGTTTTCAGGGATGATACACACAAACATCATATGGTTTCCTCAAAATAAGCCCAAACCAACATGCGACAAGCCCAAAAATGGCGAAAAGGATTTCATAAACATTATTAGCACATTGAACGGATTCAAACAAAAGTCCAAATCATTAACATTATAGAATTCACCTCATAGAATTGAAACCTTAAAATGTGGGAGGGGAGCGAGCACATGCAAAGTGTCATTTGGCAAAAAACTTAAATAAACCGGATAAATGTTAAAGCTAGCATACATTCAATCCTCACGGGCATTACGCTCATCAAATCAATTTCACTTGAAACAGGGAGGTAACACACGAAACATGCGGGCTAAAGAGTAAATGTAAATGGAAACTAGGACGCACACATGTCACAAATGAAGAACTCTACATATAAACTGAAAAACTGTAATCTCAATGAAAGGATACCGCTCACTAAAAGAAGAGAAATGCCTTTTCACAAATTATCAAAATTGTTATGACTTTTAAATTACATCAACCTAAGATCACATAGGACTTCACTAGGGTTGTAATGTAGGCTAGGCTAGGGTACGAAATAAAGAAATGTATGTACGGATTAAAAGTGTTCGGAATGAAAACTCGGGATAATGGGAAAATGCGAGCAATATCAAAATTGGAAAATAACTTCCAAACGAGCATTAGATATATCATCGGGAAGAGCAATCATAGCTTATTGAACACAATACAACATTTACAACTTTTTCTTTCTTTCCTTTTCTTATTTTTCTCTTTTTTCTTTTGTTTTCTTTTGCTTTTTGCTTTCTGTTTTTCTTCACTTTTTTCACTACGTTCTTTTCTTTACTTATCAAACTCTCATATGCCTAAATTTCAACCGACATCATAACATCATCGTTCAATCCCAAGTAACATTCCAAATAAAGGTATGGAAGGTGTATGTACGGTGTAAGACTCCAATGTAGAGTTGGTTATGGGAATGGGGTTATGAAACGAAAGGCTATATTTAGTCTCAAAGGGGTTAACGAGAGTAAACATATAAGGGTGAGGTCAAGTCTAATATGGGTGATATAACAAAGAGGGCCTATGATCATTTCCAAAAGTTTACGCAATTATCGAATCAAAACAATATACGAAAATCATGATCAAGTAACACATTTCAAGTATGAACTCAATTAATGAACGATTAAATGAAAGAATAGTGAGATTACCAACGAATTCAACGTTTTCAATGAGAAAAGAATAGTGCATACACTCACAAACGACGAAAGGTACAAAGCTTACTCGGTGTAAGTATATACAATGCAACAAAAGATTAACGAGTTATAAAAATCTTAAACCAAATTAATATAACAACGAAAGTGCATGTGCTCATGGGATTAAAGTTTAATTCATGAAGTTATTCATAATATCGATAATGGAGACTAAAGTTTAATAACTTCTAAAATTGAGAACATGCATCATTGAGTTGTTAATAGACCGGGCAATTATTGAAATTTATCATCGAAAACAAAGGCAAAATGCCCAAAAAAGGAGAAAAAAGAAAGAAAATCTTTTTGAATTTTTTGAATTTTTTCTAAGAAAAGCATACTAAGTAACTAACATGTGAGCAAAAACATGGACTAAAATAAAGAAATGGATAGAATATCCCACATCCCCTAACTTAAAACTTGACATTGTCCTCAATGTTAATTAAGAAGCAAGTCAAAGAGAGGAAAAGAGCGATATTACCAAAAGTGGAACGACCCCATAAGAACAAGTCCAAAGAATCTAAGAAAGAAGTTAGTACCGAGCATAGAAAAAAATAAATAATAAAAAGTTAACTAATTACAAGAGGCTAAAAATAAAAAGAAAGATAGAATAAAAAACTAACTATATACAACCTACTATTTAGGCCTCACACTAACTGTACACTAGAAGTCTAAATAGCTGAGGGTCCACCATAAGAACGATTTGGCTTTGGAGGATAATCGGTGTACCCTCACATACAAGAATGCCCTCCAAAAAATATGAATTCTGTTTTAACAACGGAAGGCATGTGTAAGGCATAAGAAAGGAACCATCGCCAATTAAAAAATTTCGAGGGATAATGGGGGGTTTGGATTGAACGGGTGATAAAAACATGTGGGGATCGAGAAAAGACGAATATCCTCCCAAGGATGAAATTGGAATGGGAGGCGGCGCACACGAAGGTAAAGATGCGACTGTGGTAGTCGACTCAAGCAAGTACTCCTCAGCGGCGAAAAAGTTTAAAACATTAAAGTTTGAAACCGAATTATCGGGTACTTGTGACGGTGTGATAATAGAGGATGAAAATGGGGATGAAAGAAATTCGAACTCATGAGATGAATCATCATCGCATGAAGATTTAATTTGGAATGAAACAATATCATTTTCAATGAAATGTTCTTCTTTGGGGGCCAAAGAAGAAATCATTTCATTGTAAATAGATTACGTCATTTTCATCCTCTTTTTCAATATCTATTATGCAATGGGCAAAGTCTAGAATGGTTTATTCCAAAGTAGGCACAAGTACCTCATTTGGTTCAAAACATTCTTCGACCTCAAAAGTCTCGAAATCAAAATCATCGTCGGACTCGAAAAGTAAATCCAAGTCATGTTCCACGAACGATTTTCTTCCCGATAACGATTTTGAAATTTCTCATTTTCATACATACGCAAGCCCTCATCGAATGTCATGGGTCAAGGTGCGAATGCATGAAAATGAAAACTTTGAAAATTACTATCGGACTTAAACAAAAACTCATTATTATAGGAATTTTAAAAACTATTGCAATTCGTTTCAAAATTTCTATTATAAAGAGGTAAAGGCCCAAAATCATTAACATCATCATCAAAATTCCAATAACCCAAATTTTGACTTTCGTTATACTCGCCCAAACTCATATTTGAATTTGTTATACTTTGGGATTCTAAGTATTCACCGAAAGTCATAGGTGTGCGAGAATTTTTAGAATTATAACAATGATTATCGAAAGAATTGGAATAAGACATGCTTACCCCAAAAATGGCTCAAAATGGCGGATTCCACAAAGTAAGTGCGCGGGGAAAATTGGAGCGTCTCTAAGTGCTTAAATGTGGAAGTCCTGCAAAATTATAGCAAATAATACAAATAGAAAGAAAATACTATGAAATACTAAATATAATAAAGTCTAAAGCAAACAAGTCCCCGACAACGACGCCATTTTGATCGAGCGCGAAAAGCGCAACGTGTGTCAGACGCCGATCGTTGTTTTCGTTTCGACAACTCAATACAAACAAACCTAAATTACGACTACACTTGCGGGGCAAGTCTAGCGGTAAGTCGGGTATCGAAAATCCACAGAGGCGAGTTGTTAGAATTTATATGATTTAATATTTCGAAATAAAAGTGTAAAAAGGTGATTACAAACTAAAAGGAAAAGGATGCATAAAAGGGAAATGATTAACTAGGCAAGGCTATTGAAACTAGATTATGAAATCGAGTAAAACTATAGGTTGCGTCGAATATCCCTCACCCAAGTTAATTTGTATAAAATGGTTACATGGGTCGACGAGTTATTACAAATGCGTCTCGTTTTGACAGTTAATTAAATCAAGGATTATCACACCCCTAAATTCTCATAAAAGCCTAATAAAATTTTGGCGTCAACAAATATCCTGGAAATTACGCACGAAAGGTCGTAAGTACGGGACATACTTGATATTCCCCATCAAATCTCCTAAGCGCAATAACTAGGACAACTCACCCGAAATAGACCCGTAAACACCATCACCAAAGCCAAGCAATGCGTTAACCCGAGTGAGTTCAATTCAAGCACAACCTAATTTAAATTACCTAGAAAGCATGTTAAAAATGCGATAAATAAACGCGAGTAAATAAACGCGGTAAAACTACACTAGAAAGCACGGAAAGAAAACACATAAACCTAATTAGAAAGCATGTAAATTACACTACAAAGTAAGAAATAATGAAATACAACTATATTAAATAGAGAGGGTGAAAGAATAGTCAACTTACAAACCCAAAAGGGTGTCAATCCAAGAAGAAATGAAGAAGAACTAAACAAAATCACCCAAACCCTAAGCTAACCTAAGCTAAAATGAATTATTCTGTTTATTACATCAAAATTGGTATTTATAGTAAGTTGGAATTAAAAGAGAAAAGAAAAGAGAAAATAAAATAAAGGCCAAAATATCTGCTGAAAATAGGGGATCGATCGATCGACCCCTTCGTCGATCGATCAATGGTGAACAAATATCCCACTGTCGATGAGGATCGATCGATCGACCCCTTTGGTCGATCGATCAATCAAGCAGGGCAGAATACCCTGCATTACTGTTTTGGTTTCCAAGCATTTCTCCTCCGCTAAAATTTCCGTAACATGTTCGTTCTGCATCGGAATCGCGCACCGTTCGCAGACACGTGAAGCTAGCAAGGAGGGCTACAACTTCCGTGTAAATGTTGGGCTAGGTGCCCAATATGTGAAATGACTAAATTGCCCTTAAACGTACGATCGCATACGAAAATCGAGCGGAATGCGTCTAAACTTCACACTTAGCATCCAAATACCTATAAAAGCTCAATTAACCCCTGCAAAACATGTTAACGTAGAAATTATAGGTTGTCTGGTTAATGAGCATAAATATAGGGAATAAGATACCCGAGGGAGCTAAAATGCGTAGGTTCGGTGGATAAAATACGCAATATTTGCGTATCATCAATGTCTTGTAAGTGAAATCCAAACAATGAACCCTCCCAATACACAACTACGTAGTTTCGTCGATCATCGAGGCCCATTTAACCTAAAACCCAACATAAATGAATACGCTAACCATAAAATTCAAGAGTTATACTAAGCTCCTTTGGAGTCAATCGACCTTACCATACCTAACACTCAAATCAGCATGACCTAGGTAGGACATTATTTACTTGTATTTAATCGATAGAGAACTTAGTCATTTCTAAGTCTCCTAAGGCATACCCATTCCAATTAGGTCTACCATTACCACTTAAATGACCACGTCACTATACAAATATTAAACTTGATTATATACAATCTCAACAATCAGAGTTGTCACTAGCCTGACTCTTACTTTATTTTTTATACTTGTTAAGGCAGCATTTCCCCAAATCATACTATTACGTTATCCCGCAACCGCTTTCCCCAGCATGAAAAGACCTTGCTCCAACCTGAGCCCGAAATTATTCACACGCATTTACCTCCTTGACTTATTCAAAATTTGAAATCACACTCACATGTTGCCTCCCTAAGCATACTCAGATTTCTAAAGGTCTTTGCACGACCTAAGTTCCCATTGAAATTCATTGTTTAACACTAGGATCACCCATAAAAAATTCTCATAATAATTCTTACGACTATGGTAAACACCAATTTCTAACTAATCTTGTCCTTTAGACATGACCATAACTCATAGCAGTCCATATAGAACTAACATATTCCAAGTAACTATTAATCCATTCCTGAGAAAATATCATACTCTGACATAGCTAACAAATAGGCCTAAACTAGACATAAACCTCCCAGTATTCATTTATATACCTCTACACACCAAAGTGAAAATGTCCCTTCTCACCCACGATGCCAAAGTACAACGCTATCCCAAGTAAGAAGTCCATCTTCTCTAATGTACTAACACAACCCGAATCAATATTAAGTCCAAATATTCAACAAAACATATCCTACATACTCCAAAGTAGGGAAAAACACATCCTTTATCACTCATACTATCACTAGTCGCTTGTTTTGAAAATAAATTCATCTGTAACCCGATGCCCCTCTCACTGTGGGTCCTAGCCTTGTCAGCCCTACTTGTTCTGACCATCGAAACCTTTATATTCTCTACATAGACTACTCACTTGGAATCCTTCAAATTATTGGGGACTTTAACAAATGTTATCACTGATCTCATCGTGCTGGCACGTCGTCGAAAAAGTTAGATCTCTTCCTACCTCGTTCTTCATTTTTTATTTGGAGATAAATGCTTGGGAAACTTCCCTACGGACTTTCCCCCGGAGCAAAATCACTAATTAATACTATCGTTCAGTATCACATTCCTCAATTTCTTTAAATGTTTCCCTTTCAATTACTAGGCACTAAATTTTGAACTTCTAGCAATTCTAGCAGGTGACCCACACTGGGGGCTCGATGGCTCTCTCTCCAAAACTTACCCCTTGCCCGAACGGGTAGAAATGACTCGCAGATAATACAATGATTCCTAAACATAGGGCTCTACATCAAAGAACGCAATGCAAAACGTAACTATCTCAAACACGGATCCTAAGGACACTAGAACCGTATTCTGATACCAACTGTAACAACCCCAATTTTCTCACGTAAAGGCTAGCCAGGCACGATACTTCAAAGATGGGTCTTATCCATAATTTATACCATTATCAACACTATAAGAATATATACGTTGCTTTTATTAATTACCAAATTTCATAATTAAATAATAATGTTTGAACAACTGATTTAATGCAATAAAACAAACTGAATCATCACCCAATGCTTACAAAGTAAATACAAGTACAAACTAATATAAATGAACTCTCATGCTTACTCTCATACAATTTTGTATGAAATAAAATAACCCAATGAAGAAGTACAACCTATAATAGAATCAATTGAATAGAGTCTGCTACATCTAAAGCAATTATAAGTCTGATCCATCATCAGTCCTGCCATTCGTGTTTATGAGAAAACTTGGGAGGGAAATATTTATAATTTTGGGTCAAAGCCCTAGAGTTGCAAGGATTCTTCACCATTAAATATGCAAAATGTAACTAAATCATACTTCACGTCTCTCCATCGACGTTCGCATGAATTGGGTATCTCACCTCTCATCTAGAATCAATACTACTCGTATCCTCAAATAAATATCTATTATGATTTTCAATGTTTAAAACTGACATGTAACAATAAATCTATCTAGTTGAGCATCAACTAGCAGTGGGTGTTACATGTAACACTACAGTCCTCGAATTAAACTTCATATTATTGACCACTAAGCCATGTATAGTTTCAGTGTGTATTTATGTGTCAAATAATCTTCCTTAACTTTAGGCTATCTCGTTAGATTGTTTAATTATTAATTCACGCCAATTATCATCTACGCCATTAGGCTATAACTTTCATTCTCTTTAATTACTGTTTTCATCCGTAGACTACCCAATTATTATTCTCATTGTTAATTGTCCATCGCATTAAATATTAAAATTAGTTTTGTATCCAATTATCCACATTGCTATGATAATCCAACTTTGTTACCGTCAAGTATTGTCGACATCTATAGACTATGAGAACTTATTCTCATACAAGGCACGCCACAATGTGTGTGTGTGTGTATATATATATATATATATATATATATATATATATATATATATATATATATGACTCATGAAGACATCTATCTTCGGCGTCATGTTCGTCATTTATCGGTAATACTCGGAGGAGTCCCTCATCCTAAAGCGGGTAACAACAAAACAAAAGCATGTGGGCGGTGCCTATGTAGTACACCAATTCATAGCCCATACCCAGCAGTGACAAAGGATCCCAGCATCAACACATATTTCTCGTAAGTGACGCTGCTACGTAGTACCTATAATATGACCTAACAGTATGCCTATCCCACCTGTGCCGACATGTGCTCTGATCCCAAACGCGTGTGTAACCCCAACTGATAGGACAATTTACTAATCCAAGTATGTACTCAAATAGTAATATAAGGCATATTATAATCCAATATGAATAAGCAATTACTCTATAACTACTTTTACCCTAGAAATGTCCAACCATATAATTCTGTCTTTTTTGGCACAATCATAACGTTTTAGTAAGTTATTACATAACTCATATTAAGTCTCCATCCTACGACTACTTCTTAAATAAATATTAAATCGCATATAATGCCTCCTAGTCTTAATAATCACATTTATTTCTCCATACATATCTAGATATAGTTATCCTAAACTAACCTTCCCAAAACAATTATAGGTATAGTTATCCCCAAAATACCCTTGCCAACACAATTATTGGTCCCAAAATACCCTTACTAATACTATTAATTATTTTAGCAAGTTGCCTTCTTGGCTGAGACTTAAATCCTTCTAGATTATTAATAATTACTCGCTTCCTGATACCTTTTCACTAAGGTTAATTATATGTACATATATAAGGAATCCCCTAATATGAATAAGTAGGTTCACCCAGCCTACTATCACAATCGTTACTCACCACTTAGACTTAACCCACTAGGCTTAAGATGAATTTCTACTTAATATTCTTACACGATAAAAATTTATGGAAGTTAACCATTAATTATATCCTCACGTGTCCGACTTACTTCTAATAAGTATTTTTTTTATTCACATTTACCCCGAATAAATTATAATAGCATCATCGTGTCTTTTAGGGTCATATCATCTATGTGTCCCCTACCAACATTACCTAATCATCTTGGCATATCTTTACCTTCTAATTTCGTTTGGCGTTATTCGCAAACTCTACATAAATCATCTTCTTTATAGAGTTACTTGCATTTTAAGTCATCACTCATGCATTACCATATCCCGAACCCATCCTGGTTTAACGATGTAATTAAACCCATAATAATACCCCTAGTATGTTTGAACAAACCCTCGCCCCTCACTCAGATCAATAACTGAAGCATAAATCATTAATAAGAACCCAACTGCAAATTCTGATCAGGTCCGAATCGATTCGCTCAGTAGTCGAACCGATTCGCCCACTAGTCGAACCGATTCGCCTAGGAGGTCGAATTGATTCGAATCTGGGCAAAAGCCCAGATCTGCTACGAAATCTTTAACGGGATTTTTTATACCAAAAACTTGTTACACCAAATATCCTCATAATAAATCAACGACTTAAAACATGATATAGAATAAGCCTTCAAAACATAATAGGGTCATTCTAAGAATGATTTAACATTCAATTCCTTCTAAGATTTTTCAAGAATCTATGAACATGCAATTTTTCAGATTTCATCTTACCCTACAACAATGATTTCCAGATTTGTTTGAAGGGTTATACAATATGTTTTCTATAACAAATATTCAATTTAAACCACACAACTATAAATTTTATGCAAGGGGTTACGAATTTAAGCATGGATCATACGATTATCATCAATTTCTACATCACTCAAAGGATCTCTAAATATGCAGTCCCAACACATGATTAAATCTTAATCTCTGCATGGAAGCAACATTAATACAAATTGAATAAGTATGGTAAGAGAATCCTTGCTTGAAAGGGTGGAAAGACTCTTATTTTCCTCCTCTTATGGTGGTTCTTCCTCTTCTGTGTTTATGGTTTTTGGATATGACTCCCAAGGAGTGGGTTAACTCTAAATAAATATTATTTGTCTTCAAATCTCGAGTTTGGACTTAGGCCACAACTTTGGACCCCAAATGAGCCCAAATACATTATTTACTTAGCTCGATAACTACCCAACTCATATATATATACTCCGAGACCATTCCTAAGGGTCTAAAATGATTTAACGAGCCCATAATGCCTCCTAAAGCGTGTCCTGGATATTTTTTTCCAAAAATATATTTTAATGGTGACGTGACACATGTAATTCTTCTAGTTTAAAAAAAATCCAACTTAGATTTATTCAAACCATTAAATTCCAACTCTAAAATTTATAAAAATAATGAGTCTAATTATTCACAGCCTTCATTAATTTATTTTATCGAATTAAATTAATTACCACTAAGTTTTATTTTATTCCAAAAAAAATACGGGGTATTACAGCTGTCACATTGAGAAATAAATAATAGTGAGATAATTTTTCCCAATTTTTAATTCTTTCAAAATTTGATTTTCTATTTATCTAATGTTGGAATTATATCGATGATTGCCAAATTTTTATTCTTTTGGATTTTGTTTAGAAAAAATGGATTGGAATCATAAGTAAATATGTTTTCAATTTTTTTTAGAGATGTCAAGCTAATTTCCCATAACTTTTAGTTGTTTTCCAAAATTATACTATTCCAATTTTTCTAATTTATGTCAATTTGTTTTTTTTCCATATATTATTTTAAATCTTATCTAATGGTTAGGATTTGTTTTACTTTCCTAAAAACATTTCATATTTTGTTGGTTTCCAATTTTTTTCTTTGTAAAATCTTTAATTTCATAAAAGATCAATTCAAATCGAAATAAAAAATTGTAGACATATTTGGAAAGAGCTTTTTTATTTCAATTTTTTCGAAACACAACCCAAGAAAAAAGTATATTATTTCATCTCTTCAAATTATGAGTATAAAGTCTATATTATGTAAAATAATAAATTAAAGTTTGTATGATTTAAAAATTACTTTAATACAATGGGATTTACATTATTAATCTTCAAAATGGACTAATAATTTAAAATAGCGTCTTAAAACAGTCATATATTGATTGATTTTCAAAATAGAAAAAATAACCATTTTGAGTTGATTTTAGCGGTACACTTTTTTGGACAAACATTTTTAAAATAATAAAGATTATTTTGAGCTGATATATATATATTCTAAAATGAGATCCTATGTTATAGACCAATTTTTAATAAATAATAAAAAATTATTTCTGGTTGATTTTTTTTTACAAGGTATCCAAACATTCCATGGATAATCCTATGAACAAATCAATCCAAAATAAATTATTTTTTATATAAAAAAATATTGGTAACTATTTGTCATTTTTTAAGATGCTTAAAATTTGATAAATGTTGATGTAAAAAATTAGATCACTCTAATTATTCAATCACAGATAAATAAATGAGACAAAAGATTTTTAAAGTGGTTCAGCCTTATCCATTTCCCCTAATCTATCCTCCAGCCTTTGAATAGATCCTTTCCAAGCATCATTTCCTTCCTCGGGCCTATTGGTTCGAGCAACTGATCGCGTTGAAGTGGCTTCCTGGGATTTATCATGGCGAGCAGCTGATCGGTCAGCAGATACATCTCGACGAGTAACTGGTCGTGACTGGGCAGATCCTTCCCTTAAATCTGATGGTCGTCGAAAGCTCCTCGACGCTGCATTAAGAGGACTTTTGTTCCTCCTTGGGCCTAATCGATCAAAAGGAGAGGCCCTGCTTAATCTTTCCAATGCGCTGGCCCTTTCTGGGGAGAGGGTGACACGTTGTTCAGTATCTGTGGCTCGCATTGACGAAGTTTGTCCTGGTTGATAAGAAAAATCTTCAGATTCCTCATTGCGATATGAATTAACACACCTAGTACGCGTAGAAGGCGCACGGGTATTTCTTTGGATATTTCGTGATCCGGAATGGGCTGGTGCACCGCCATGGAGGGTTTGGATGAGTTGTCGCATTGTTTCTTGCATGGCGGTTTGGCCCTGAGCCAAATTTGCCATTATTCCAGTCAGATCTGGAATGATTGGTGGTGCAGATGGATTTGGAGGGGTTCCGGCATTTCGATTGCTGGATTCCGGCACATCAGCCATTGGTATTGGATTGTTATTGGTGAGAAAACGATATTATCAGTCGATTCCCACAGACGGCGCCAATCTGTTGATGCAAAAAACTGGACCAAATCCCATTTTTATGATCACAGATAAATAGATGAAAGCAATCCAATCAAGCACATAAGAGACAAAGATTTTTAAAGTGGTTCGGCTATGAATAAAGCCTACGTCCACTGTTATTTTATTCCCAGGGGTTTACAATAGCACCATAGGGTGTAGAGAGAGAAAGGATGTGTATCTTGTGTATGGGGTTTCTAAGTTCTCTTGGATCTCCTTTTGGCTAAGGGAATACATGTATTTATAGTGATGGGAGATAAAGAGATTCATTGTATGTAGACATTTTATACATTATGTCTACATTCAACGAATCTAATTGTTGAATTGCGTGGTATGCTATGTGTTGTCATCTACAGTATAAATGTACATTAATGCTCATTAAATGCATAGTTATCCTTTGATCTTCCTGGTTGGTATGCTGATCAACTCTCCTCGGGTGCCGACTAACTCTCCTCGGGGGCTGACCAACTCTCCTCGGGTGCCGACTAATTCTCCTCGGGTGTCGAATATTGCCACGTAGGATGACATGTGTCCTTTTCTGATTGGTCCTCGTAGATGGAGAATTTTTGCGTTAACAATAAACATTATTTATTTATTTTAAATAGTAAAAAAAATATTTCCTTGATTTATTACAAGGTATGTATAAAATATTTAGATACCTTATAAAATCATCAATCCAAATATTTTTCTTACTATTTTTTAAAAATTAGTTTGCAAATTAGGACCTTAGTTTAGGTATGTATTGGAATAAGGATTGTATATATAGAGGGCACGACTATTATCACTCCACTTGGTACTCTAACATTGCAGAAACACTTTTTAAGACACTTTTAATACTTTTGATGACATTTTTGGAGTGTTACTAATAACGATATATATATGCATAGATCATGTTGTATTTGAAAAGGCTTGGTATTGCTTGCTAATAGATATTTGTAGTAAAAGTTGAAGATTATAGAGGAAGAATGCAAACGGAGCTATTAAGGAGAAAGAAATAACAACATTAAAGTATATACCTAAAGTTGTCATCACAACACAATGTCGACATTTATTACACTTACACGATGACATGTGTACACTTTATTAAGTCATTTATCAATTTTGTATTATCTAGATTAACGTAGACACATATGTATTTGGTCAATATATGCATTTAGTTAGTTCATGCATTAGGAAGTTCATGTATAAAAGTCTAAATGGAGTATGTTTATATTAAATGCAATAGATACATATATATGGGTATATACAATTTAGGGATCCTATGAATGTCCATATAATGTTGGCATTTGAAGTGAAGTCAATAAATTTCAAAAATATTGTGTGAGTAATAAAGAAAATTTATCTCCTCATATCGAGTGTTATCTCTGAAATATTGAGCGTGTCATTGTATTGTATTATCTCTCAAATATTTTTTTTATTTTTTACAATCATGTGTTTGGATGAAGGGTTTACGGAGGTGTTCTTAAGTTAAATGAATATTTTAGCTATTTGAATGAAGGCACTAATGAAAATTCATTTACTGTCTAAAATTTTTGGGGTGTGATGGTTTTAAATGCTTTATTAAGTTTCTTAATTTGTATGTATGCTTCACATATTAGTAGTGCACTATATTTACACTTATAATTTTTCAGCTATAGATATTAATAGTTGTGCTTATTAGGTTTGTTAAAGTATGTTTTGTATAAATTTATAACGTGACATATAATGTATAATATATTTAATGTTATATATTAAGATTTTTAATATATTTCATGAGTTCATCTTGAATGTTTCGGGGTTATTTTACATTATTTTCTATGTACTTTTAAACATAACAGTCTCTTTTATAACAGTTATCACAATTAATATTTCCAGGTAGTAAACAAGTAAAGAAAGAAAATAAAATAGTCATATGCCTATGTGATTTCGGCAACTTGCCTACGTCCACGGAGAGGTCACTGTTTTCTTATTAAGTTTCTCTTAAATTATCACAGTTACATCTCCTTGACCCTCGGGTGAGGGTTTACATTTATAGTGGTGTTCAAGAGGTTGAATTGTACATGTAAATCTTCCTTCTTGAGTATAGCTCGTAAGTTGTCCCTGAATATTTATACGAGATTGTTGGTAACTGATTTGAGCTTATCATAATGTATTTAAGCACCTATTAAATACATAAGTGAAATTATCCATTTAAATTGGGTCGGGAAGTCCTTGTCTCGTAGTGGGCTAGTCGTCCAACTTTGTAAATGGGCCTAGTAAATTATTTTAGCCCCATAATTTCCCCTAAATCTCTTGGTTGAGATTTGTTGGGACAACATATTTTAAGCTTGTTGTAGGTCCGTGATCTATTGTTGTTGAGGCTGGCATGACAGTCTTGTAATAACCCTGAAGTGCTGAAGGTACGCTCATCTGAGCAAGGTTATCATGGAAAAATTGTAATAACCCTAGAACGTTGGGGGTACGCTGGTCCGAGCAATAATCTGAAGTGCCAAAAATCATTTTCGAGAACTGCACCCCATAATCATACATAAAGTTTGAAACAAAACTCGTTCACTTTAAACCGTCATCTTGCATTCCTTAACTCTCTTCTTCGCAAATCTTCTGAGAGTTTATTTTCTGCTTCCCATTTCTTCAAAGCTTCCTTGCATTATCTCTTTCTCTGTAAATCCTTCTTTCTTGCCTCTTTCGTTCACAGTTTTCATCTCTATTCTTTGTTGCTTGAACTTCTTCCATTAATGGTTACTCTTCACATCAAAAGTGTTGAGGAGTTTTGAAAAATGTACTCGATTCCTGCTTGGGTGGAAATCGACTGTTCCCCCATGCCCAAAGATGTCAGGGATATGCACGGGGGGCACTGGATCCACACCCTTCCAGTAGTGTAATGGGGTTTGATGTTTCCCCCAAATCGATTATTTTTAGAATTATTTAATTATTTTCATGGTTTTTAAGCCTAGTGTGCCCCCGATACTTGGAGAATAGTGAATGGGGTACAAATGATCAACGAGCTTTCTGGGACTAAATTGGGGATCCCAAAAATTAAGTTTTGCTACGTCTAGTCGCACACCATTGATGATCTTCTGTACTTGAAGTGAGGAAGGCTAATAGAATTTTGGTTGTGCAGCTAATTGATTCCAACAAAAGATATTAGGATTAGGGTTTTATTGACAAGAATTGGCAACATCTTCCCCTTCCCGAGGGAAAAAAACACATAGGGCCTTTGTGCTCGGACTGGGGGAAGATCATATAGGTTTTTATTTTTTATTTTTATTGCTGACTTTTTATTTTTATCACTTGCTCTGCTTGTTAATGTATGTATGCCTCATTTTTGTGCAACTCGCAATAATAATAAAGATCTATCTCTCCAACATATAAAGGTTGTTGATCGTTTGAAGGTTTGAAGAATCAGGGATAGACTGCTCGATAGGGAACATCCTCGGTCGGCTGCATATTTTCTTCAGCATACCAACACCACTTTTAGCTTTATTGCTCGCCCAGTAGACGAGATCCTAGAGATCACTCCTCTCGATGAGTCAACTTTTTATTTAACTGAGCCAATATATGTTGAATCTTACTTTCAAGAAAAATAAGGAGGAGATCAAATGGATCCCCCTAGGAGGAGGCTTCTGCTTACTGAAGGTGATGAGGATGATCAAATTCTCCTTTCTTCCAAGGTTAAGGCCCTGAAGAAGTAAGTAGGGTATTCCCCTAGAGTTGGTGGCCCTAGCACAAGCCAAAGAGAGAAAAGAAATAGAGGAGAATGGGAGAGGAGAAGAGAAGAAAAAGAAAGCCATTGAAGCCCTGGCGAATATTTCCTCTTCTCTATTTGGTACTTTTCAGGCCGATAGTGTGTCCCTCAATCCATCTCTGTCCCTAGTTTGAAGAGGGGGGCAATGCTTGCTTTTGACTGTGAGCGCTCGATGAGGCTAGGTCCCAACCATCTATCTGTACGATCTTCCCAAGCTCATGCCTTGGTAAGTGTTCTTTTCTTTTTTTGTTCTGTTATTTTGAACTGTGGTGTTTTTTAACACTTACTTCTTTCCTCTTTTATAGTTTGTGACATATTTTTTCACTCTTTTATCGACCAGTCAAAGAAGAACAAAGAATTGACTGAGTCTCTGAAGAAGTCATAACAGGACTTGGTTGATGCCTGAAAGGCCTTTAAGCAAGAGAGGTAGACCACTATTAAGGCGATGGCCTCACTGAGGACGACTAAGAGTCTTCTAGTCGTGGAAAAAGAAAAGCTTGCTGGAGATATCACGAATTTGACCAATGAGGTCCCTGTTATTAAAGAGGCCAGCTTTGCGTAAGTCTATACTGAGGCGTACGACGACGTCAAAATCCAGATTGCCTATGCTCAGAAGGAAAACTTTAAGAAGGGATGGGAATAAGCCTTGAAAGAAGTAGGAATCCCTCTTAATTCAGAGCTTTTCGAGAAGCATCACCCAATTCCTACTCCAGTCATTGAAGAGGAGCTTTTTACTAGCCGTCCTGCTGACCAGGTTGAAAAAGCGTCAGATCATATTGAGACAGCTGCTCACCATGCGGAGAAGGCTGCGACCAGATAAAAGGCTCTAGAGTTGTCTGAGAATGTGAAGGATTGGAGCTTATAGACTTAGGATTTTTCTCTTTTGTTCTTGTTCAAATATTTTACTTACTATTTTCCTTAGTTGTAATGGATCTACCTACCTCTTTGGTATTTAATGGAAAATGACTCTTTCGTTTCATCGATTTCCCCTTTGTTTTTTATTTGCTTTATTTCTTGTAGCTTATTGCCGAGGATGTTTTCTCTTTTAAGAATCTTGATAAGTTTCTTAGTACAAATGTAAGCGAGCAAGCTTGTCGTGCATTTTTAAAGGTCTGTAAGGCGTTGAAAGCGAGGACCGAATCAAACAATGATGAGTCTGCACTAGTCATAAAGTTGAAGGACGATCTCCAAGACTTGGAGGACATGAGCTCCTTGATGCAGAAGGCGATAACCGACCTTAAGGCCCATCTTGCAGAGAGAAATGATATACACAATATTAGCGAGTTGCTTCAGTCAAAGAAGGATGCTTTGAAGAAAAATCTCTCTAAATTGAAGAAAGATTATAAAAGGAAGAATGTCATCATTTTCGGGTTGTAGAGTGACATAAAAAAGCTCAAGTACTTATTCAAAATGGGTCCTCGGGCTGTATGGTCGGCAAGCTATGATAGAGGCTAACAAGATGCACCTATCACGTTGCAGGAGGCTCAAGACGTAGCATACAAGCATGGGTGGTTGAATTCCCTTAAGGTGCTCAAAGAACCCAAGGAGTCTCAATTGTGGTATATGCACTAGGTGGGTTGCACAGAATATCATCGACCTCCCTTTTGGAAAGATGAGAAGTGGATTCCCTTGGATACTATCCCTCTCTAACTATGAAATGACTTCGAGGTGGATCCTGGTAGTGAGGATGAGTTTTCTCCCAATCCGGATGATGGTCGGAGAAGGGAAATGGAATAATTTTTCTCTCGCCGACCATAATTCGTTGTATAATTTCTTTTAATTTGACTGTGTAACTGATATGTTTTGTACTTTCTGCCTTTGTCGATTAAGTAAAGTTAATATCAATCATTGTAGCATTTTTCCATTCCAATATGCCTTTGCATGTGTTATTACATCTTCCTTACCTTTTAGGTAACGTCGTCACACTCCCTTAGGCCTAAGAAAGATAATGATAAAAATGCACCTGGTTAATGGGCCAGCCCCCGTTCAAGATTTTTTAGCCAATCGAAGTTGGATTTTATGCCTAGGGATCCCCCGTAAGGCTTTTTGTTATTGCTTGGGCAAGTCATGAGGTCATTCGTGTTTGAAAATAACAAAGACCTTTGGACCCTATTCTTCATTAGAATAAACTGAACAACTTATTGTAATTGAATTATAAGGACCTAAGGATTTTCATTAATTGAAATAAACATAGTAACTTATTGTAATCAACTTGAATTTTGTTCGGTGTGAGGAAGTTCCTTGATTGAAATAAGCTGATTAACTTACAATAATAACGCGAAATCCTGCTCGGCGCGATTAAGTTCCTTAATTAAAATAAGGTGAATAACTTACTGTAATCAACTGAAATTCGGCTCGGTGCGAGGAAGTTCCTTAATTGGAATAAGCTGAATAACTTATTGTAATCAAGTGAAATCTTATTCAGCACGAGGAAGTTCCTTGATTGAAATAAGCTGAATAACTTACTGTAATTTAGTGAAATCCTACTTGGCACCAAAAAATGAGAACTTGTTGCTTGGAAGTGATGCATAAAATTGAGATAATCGAGACATTTAAACAAAAAGTCCTTTATTCATTCATAGCATAAAAAAAACTACAAGCAACATAAGTTTGAAATAAATATTTGCATAAACTAAGTGTGCTGAGATAAAAGAAGTTTAGAAGTAAAATCTCTTGAGGTTGGTCATATTTCATGCCCTTGGTATTTCTCTGCCCTCTATTTTTTTCTAAGTGATAAGACCCTTGAAGGTCATCTCTGACCACCTTAAAAGGTCCATCCTAGTTGGACCCCAGTTTGTCATCCGATGGCCTTACGGTGTTGTCGAGAACTTTCCTTAAGAAGTAATCTCTTACCTATAAAGTCCTCGGAATAACCCTTTTGTTGTACTGTCTTGCCAATTATTGCTGATATGAGACCAGCTTAATCATAGCTTACTTTCTTCGTCCATCTTCCAGATCAAGTTCAGTGTAAAGGGCATCATCGTTAAGTCATTGATCGGTTAGCCTAGTTCTCATGGTCGGGAGGTCAGCTTCTGGGCATGGTACGATATGCCCAAAGAACATGGAGAAGCTCATCCACCCAAGCGCTTTTTTCTCTTTCCAGCCTTTTCTTAAGGTCGTCGAGCATTATTTTATTAGAAACTTCTGCTTGACCGTTGCTTTAAGGATATGCTACCGAACTGTAGTGGTGTTTGATTCCATGCTCGTCATAGAAATTCTGGAAAGGGCCACTCTCTAATTACATGCCAATATCAGTGATGATGGCTCTTGGTACCCCTAAGAATTTTATAACGTTCTTTTAAATGAACCTTATTATGTCGGCATCTCTGATGTTGACCAGTGGTTCTGCCACTACCTACTTGGTGAAATAGTCTATTTTGACCATCAAATACTTATGATTCCCAGGTGCGGTAGGTAGTGGTCCCACGAGATCTAAACCCTATTACGCAAATGGCCACGGGCTAGTCAAAGGCCTCAAATTATTAGACGGCTGATGAACTATTAGAGAGAACCTCTGGCACAATTCGTACTTACGAATGAAGATGCTTTCATCTTTCTGCATATATGGCCACCATTATCCTTCCTTAATTACTCAGAATGCCATAGATCTTCCTCCTATGTGACTCCCTTAAATCCCATCATGAAGCTTATAAATAACTTTCTCGACATCACGTACTGGAGGTAAGGATCCGTGAAGGAACTTTTGTAAATTTTTCCTCCATGATGGAGGTAAAAATGGGTAGACATCACCCTAACTTGGTGAGAGAATTTCTTATCATCTGTTAGCATCTCATTTTGAAGGTAGGCAATGATCAGATCTATCCATATAGGATATTATTTTATGACGATCATATACTCGACGACCACTACTTTATCAATACTAGGATAAGCGAGGAACTCCACTTTGATTATTCTTCTGAGGTTAGAGTCTACTGCTGAGCTTAGGGCTTCCAAGGCGTCAGCGTGACTATTTTATCCCCGAGAGAACTGTTGGATGTGGACCTCTTCAAACTACACTATGAGCTTGTGAACCATTGCGAGGGAGGCTGACATCCTATCATCTTTTACGTTAAAGTTCCCACTGACTTGATTGGATACTAATTTAGAATTTCCGAACATGTTGAGCCACTTTTGCCCCCAATAGTTCGGCATTGCATAGTTTAGCTATATGTGCTTCATATTTGGTTTCGTTATTGGAGGCTTCAAAACCCAGCCTGATTCCTTAATTAATGACAGTGTCCTCTGGTGTGACGAGGATGATTCTAACTCATTCCTTCTTGGAATTGAAGGCTCCATCAATGTATAGGGTCTAGTCCTTAGACTGTTATTCCTTGTTCGATGGTTAATCCGCAAGTTATTGGTCGGTTGGCCTATCTCCTGTGAATTTCATAATAAAATCGATTAAGATCTGCCCCTTAATCGCTGCCCTTAGCTGAAAGTGAATGTCAAAACTTCCAAGTTCGATTGACTACTTTGATAATCATTCAGAAAGGGTCGGCTTTTCTAAGTACATATTTAAGGGGGAGTGAAGTGATTATCATCATTAAGTGGGCTTCAAAGTAGTGCTTAAGTTTCCTTGAGGCAATTACCAAAGCTTAAGTTAAGTTCTCTAACGACAAGTAGTGATGCTCTACATCCAAAAGTGTCTTGCTGGCGTAATAAATAGGGTATTATCTTCCCTAATTCTCGCACACTAAGGTTGACCTGACTGTGTGACATGATACTGAGAGGTAGAGGTATAATGGATCTACATCATCGAGGATTTCCAGTAAGGAGGTCTTGTTGAGATAAGATTTGATCTTTTCTAGGGATTTTCAGTAGTCATCGTTCCAGGCGACGCCCTTATCCTTCTTGAGGAGATAAAAAATGGTCAACAGCGCTCAGAAGACTTAGAGATGAAGCGATTGAGTGTTTTGAACATCCCAATTAGCTTCTGAATAACTCACAATGTCTTTGGTGGCTGGACCTTGTTGATAGCATTAATTTTATCTGGATTGTCCTCAATACATCTCTTTTTTACTAGATAACCTAGAAATTTTCCTGACTGGACAACGAATTAGCATTTTCTTGCATTGAGCTTCATTTGGAAGTGCCTGAGGATTTCAAAGGTATTGTCCAAGTCTCTGAGGTGGCCTCCCTTGTGTTTGCCCTTAACTAACACATGTCATCGATATAGACCTCTATAGTATCTCCCATATATTGCTTGAATATTTTGGTGACCAGCCTCTGATAGGTAGTCCCATCCTTCTTAAATCCGAACGATATGATTTTATAGTAGTATAGTCCAATTAGGGTGATGACCGACATCTTGTCCTCGTCGAGGCCGAATAATAAGATCTGGTGGTACCCTAAATAGGCGTCCAAAAAGCTCATCCATTCATGTATTGTTCTGGCATCGACCAACTGATCAATCTTCAGCAGATGGAAGTTGTCTTTGGGGTATGCTTTGTTAAGATCTGTAATGTCGATGCAAACTCTCCAACTGCCATTACTCGTTTACACCACCACTGGATTTAAGAGCCACTTAGGGAATTAAATTTTCCTAATGGACCCTGCATCCAAAAGTTTCCCTAGTTCATTCTTTATTACTTTAACATTCTCTGGGGTTGTTCGGTGTGCCTTTTGAGTGACTAGCTTGAAAGTTGGATCCACATGAAGGTAGTGACAGGCTACCTCGAGATCAATCCCTGGCAGGTCATAAGGCTCCCAAGTGAATACGTCCAAGTTAATTTTTAAATAGGTTATCAGCTCCTTATTTTTGTGATCTACGAGTGTTGCCTCGACCAGAAACTTTTTCTATGACAAGTTATCATCAAGTTAACCTCCTCCATGCTTTCAACGACCCTATCAGTGGGGTAGACCCTGGTCTCCTCCAACCCTGGTCGGTCGTACCGTAATTGCTATTTTAAAGGGATAGCCCCATCTTGGGCTTCCTCTGAGATAAATTTATTTTCCTTCTTTCTTACTTTTCGGGGGAGAATAACGACAATCAAGCACAATCAAGTAGTGGCTTGGTCACCCCAAATCTCCACTACTACCGATCAGTGATACATTTGAGTTTCTGGTGGTAAATGGAAGACACGACCTTCATAGAGTGAAGACACCCTCTACCCAGAATGGCATGGTAGAGAGAATTAATATCTACTACCAGGAACTCAATGAACTTTGAAATATTCCCAGCCCTTATTGGCAGGACTATTTTTCCCAACGACAATGTGATCTTCCTCGCGAATTTAACTATTTAAATAATTTCCTCCTTAAGATTGACTAAGTTGAGCTTTAATTTATGGAAGAGCTCCAGGTACAGTACCTCGGACGATCTCCCTTGATCTACTAGAAGTTTTTTGATGTCCCAATTTAAAATCCTAAGGGTAATTACGACCGAATTATGGTGAGGGGTCCTTACCCCAATCAAGCCTTCCTCCGTAAAGACGATGAGATTGTTTTAGTCGACGTCCTCTGGTCACCGGAGCTTTCGTGTATGGCTTTTAGCGGGGTCAATCTAGAAGGCCTCTATAATGGCTGTGACCTCCTTCAGTTCCATCTGTACAGTATTTTCTTAAATCTTCTTAAGGCCGAAGGCTCCGTGGATTACTGCGAATTCTTATCCCATGTCATCATTTAGGACGTTGTCTATTTTCTGGTCATCATTGGCTGTGACCTTGTCAGTCTTATTTTTTATGTACTCGTTAAGATGCCCATCCTAGGCCAACTCCTCCAAATAAGATTTCAAGGCTTTGTAGCCTTTTGTTATATGGTCGCCTTTCTTTTGGAATGCGCATCACAACGCATGATTCATCTTCGTAGGGTCTCCACCCATCTTCTTGGGCCACTTCACAAATAGTTGGTTTTTGATATTTCCAAAGATCTTATAGATCGATTCCTTGAAGTTAATGTTAACAACCTGGAAGGATTTTAAGGGATCAATATTGTTACCATTCTTTGAATTATTTTTGCCCCCATTCCCGTTCCCCTTCTTGAGATTATCAGCCTTGTCTCCTCCCTTGTTGGCTTTGACGCGGCCAATTTCCCCAAGACTGGCGTGAACCACATCCTCAACCTTAGTGTATTTTTAAATACGCGCCATGAAGTCATCGATGGTGTTAGCCTCCTTCTTTATGAGGGACTGGTGTAGTATAGATGTGGTCGGTAGATCATTCTTGAAGGATGATATAACAACCTACTCCGAGTAATCTTATATTTCACTAAAAACTTCCCAATACCGTTTGGCTTATTTACGATGAGTCTCATATGGATTCTTCTTCATCATGAGGAGTGAGTCTATCCTCTTTCGATGAGAACTACTGGTTATAAAGCGAGCAATGAAAGCCTTGACGATGGCCTCGAAGCTCTTGATGGGCCTGTGTGGTAGTCTCTCAAACCACTTTTGAGCTACATTGTGTAGGCTAGAAAGGAAAATACAGCACATGAGGGAGTTATTATGACTCCACAGGACTGTCTCCTACCTGTATTACTTGACATGGTCTATGGGGTCAGTTTTTCCATCATATATTTTGAATCTGGGAATAACAAACTTCTTTTAGGGTTCTTCCTCTTCAATCACCCTTGAGAAAGGGGATTTCATTTGCTTGTTGAGAGTTCTCCTAGCCAACTCTTTAATAGACCTAGACCTTTAGTTGGTTGGGTGTTGATCCATTTCTCTCCAGACCAAGATCCATATGTTGTCTCTCTGACAATCATTGTCTCTGTGGAGCCTTTCTGACCAGTCATGTTTTAATCGATCCCGATCACACCCGAAACTCCTCCCTCGACTACAAGTCTTGCTTGTCTGAGGATTGGGAGTCCATGCACGATGTTTTATTTATCTTCGTATAGATCCCTTTTCATTTGTTCTAGTCGCCTGTGACGGTGATTGTTCTCTTCCATTTGGAGGCGTGTGGCCTTCTCCTTCTCTTGAAGCCTAGCTTCATGCACGTTAATCAACTTGGAGATCTGTGTAGACCTAGGTGGTTCATGATTTTCTTCAAAAGGCAGTCTTTGCTGATGAAACCTGGGATTTGGGTTTTGGCAAATTTTAGACCTCACCCTAGTGGTAACGAGGTTAGCATGCACATCACCGACCTAAGGTATGTTGATGCTGTTATCAGACATCGAAGCACTTCCTTTTAGTAGTTGCATTCGTAGGAAAAGAGGAATCATTCCCAATGACAACGCCAATTGTGAGTGTAGAATTATCACAATTAACATTTACAGAAAACAAACAAGTAAAGAAAGAAAATAAAATAGTCACATGCATAACACAAAATATACGTGGTTCGACAACTTGCCTACATCCATATATAGGTGGCTGTTTTCTTATTAAGTTTCTCTCAAATGATCAGAGTCACATCCCCTTAGCCCTTGGGTGAGGGTTTACATTTATAACAGTGTTTAAGAGGTTAAATTATACACGTAACTTTTTCTACTTGAGTATAGCTCGTAAGGTGTCCCCGAATATCTCTCCGAGATTGTTGGTAACCGATTTGAGCTTACATTATGTATTTACGCACATGTTAAATACACGAGCAAAATTATCCGTTTGAGTTGGGCTGGGAAGTCCATGTCTCGTAGTGGGCTGGTCGTCCAACTTTGTAAATGGGCCTAGTGAATTATTTTAGCCCCCATAACAATTTTATATATAAATTTAATATTAGTTTTTATTTAATTAATTTAATATTAAGATATTCAGGCACATTATGCACCATCAAAATATCGTTCTCCTATATTAAATATATTTTCAACATGCCTTGATTATATTCTCTTTCACAATGAGAGCCTCTAAAAAGTATCATTTTATGGCCACGCAATTGCAAGCTAGTAAACTCCATAAAATTAGTAGTTGCCAACGCATAAGTTTGTGAAACTTTGTATCACCAAAATCGCCAAAGGAGATACCATGGAAATCAATTTTTGCATATATTGTGATAAAAAAAATACACAAATATACATACACACAATTACACATTCTTAGGATTTTTCTTTCTCCATTTTAATTGCATACACACATGGAATTAAAGGAGGATAAAGTACTTTAACCTACAATCCAAAATGAGTTTTAGTAATTACATAATATAAACAAATATATATAGAGAGAGAGAGTCCGACTCTTATGCGAATTTTTCTATGCGGCTAGATAGCGGATTGGCTAACGTCCAAATGAGTCTTAGGACCGCGTTTGCCTTTTATGGACCGCCAAGGGACCACTTTCTCTTTCTAAGGTTTCTGGGAATATAAATATCTACCCCAATGATTTCTAAAGTCTATTAAGCTTATTCTAAGGCCTAATTAATCTGGAAGTCTAAGTATAGAAGTTTCAGGGTTGCTGCTACTTCTCAAGCTTCTTCCATCACTACCTTACTGGGATTCTGAATAGCGAGGATTGTCTATATAAATGGTTTCTTCAGGAAGTCTAGAAACTGCAAACGGTTTTTGTAGGGAAATATTCTAGTCTTAAATAATTTATACGGTATCGCAGGTTTATCAGTCTAGTTTCTATATATATCTGATTAACAATATCAATTATATCGTTATTTATAAATTCGTCTAAATTATTATCAACATAAGATGACAAAAATCTACGATATGTTCTAAGGGCAGTTGTTTCTACGTTTTTAAGGAGAGAATGGATTTCTCCGGCTCTAATTAAAATAGCTTTGGTTTCAGCTAGCCCTTTTTGTCGAATAAATTTCAATACGTCTATACTGTCTTCAAGTATTCTAGTGTATTCTTGATATTTTTCAGGTCTTAACAGCTCTTCTGTGAAATCTTCGGTTCTTAATTTTTGTCTAAAGAGATCATGGATCCCTGTTCTAATTATTTCTATTCTCGGTACTTCACGTACCAACCACTCAATAATCTAGTCTATATATTTAAAAGTACCACCTGCGTATGTTAAAGGATATTCTATAAGTTCTTTTTCTTTAGGGTCTTTAAGAGTTCAATCTTGGATTTCTCTAGTTAAGTCTAAACTTATTTAATTAACAAATTCTAAAAAGTCTGTAGTGATTTATAGGCTCATGCAAGATTCTCTTAAACAATAATATCTAAAATAGTTAAGGGTTTGGTTCGAGTTATACCTTCCTTCTGGTCTGCAATATCTTTATCTTCCTTCCTTCTTGTCTTCAGCTTTGTTACTATTCTTCTCCAATCTCGGCCTCCTACAACTCTCTCTTTATGTGTCGCACCTCAATCCACTATTTTGGCATTATACCCGTTTCCTGCCTGTACGCCTTCACGCCTAACACCCACCCGGCTAACGCCTTACGGCAAATCGGCACCTGACGACGGTTTAACAGTATAACACCTTGTGTGCTACACCAGAGGTTCCACACAATAGCCCTTTATGAACAGAAAGTTGGAGACAATTTGGAAAATAATAACAACTCAACATAAAAGATTTCTGGAAAAGAAAATACTTTTATTGCATTACATAGGTAAATACAACTCTCCCCTCTCCCCTAACTATGAGAGGTTTACTCACTCATGTACATATTACTTACTACAAGCTTGCACACTCTTTCTCACTTCTAAACTTCGATATCTATTCCTACTCCATACCTATCCTTTTATAGCATAAGGAGACTAACAAATGACTAGTAACAGGTTACAAAAAGTGATTCGGTTGAAAGCACACAATGATTAAAGATAAATACAAGAATTAAAAGTTTAAAGTTTTGGAATTTTTTTATTCTTCCCTTTTCAAAAGAAATCTTGGCGTCTTGCAATTATTGCGCACCCAACGTCTTCATCAGTCTCTTTTATCTTTATAAAAGGAGGTTATCTGGGGCCCATATGGGGCAGGTCTGAGCTGTCTTCATCTTTATACTGCAAGGGAGTCATCCGTCTAAATAATGGAGTTTTCGGTCTTTAATAATTCATTGATTAGGGTGGGGCCCTTCTCTGTTCTATCTTCGTCTTCTTCTGCCTCGTATTCTCCTGGTAGAGCATTATTGTTGAAGAACTCATCAATGAGGGCTACCACTCTAAGGTTGGCTGGAAAAGCAATCTCCACCATTTCCTTAGATTCTTTCTTGAGTCTTTCATTAAATGGATCATCAGCCTGGATAATGAGGTCCTCTTTATGGTATGCAGTATACCATCGATCTTCTCTTATTAACAGTTCCATTATTTCTATCGTCTCCATAGCTTGGGCAATCTGAATCTTGGAATTATTAACAATTAAGTCTTTAGTTTCGTCTTCGGCTAGAATCTCTACATCTTCAAAAGAATAATTAAAAAATCTAACAAGTCCAAACCCCTCAACTCTCATTCCTCTGCAAGGACTTAGAGCAATCTGGTATATTCTGGCGAACAGGGCAAGGAAGTCTTCTACCTTTTTAACATACTCATGGACTATTTTTTCAAGAGCAATAGCGTCTTCTACCGTCTTGATCTGAATGAGTCCAATAAACTCGTAGTCTGCTAAGGTGATCTGGGATATGTCTGCCTTTCTGAAAAGATAAATTTTTGGAATGTCTTTGAAGAAACCTTTAAACATTAAGGAATCTCCATTAATTTTTAATAATAACATTTTAAAATGTTCAATAATGTTATTAACGTCTTTCTGATATAGGAAGATTATTATGATCAAAAGGTATAACAATCTTAGTCTTAAAAGTCTTTTTCTGATAACAAAAATCAGCAGGTCTAGTTTTGGAGGATTCTCCAAGAGTCTGAGCATAAGTTTGAGTCTGTGTTTTAGGCATAGCAGTACCACTGAGTTGGGTAACTGCAAGTCTTTGAGTCCTCATGAATCTGGCAATGACTACCAAATTTTATTTGAACTCGATCCATAGTCTATTCTTCACGTTCCACCATATAGCGTTTATAAGAGTATTTTTGTCATCTGAAAATTCTCGTCTAAATTTTATTAAGTCTGGATATCTTTGATCATGTCTATATTGGGGAAAATACATCTTCCTAATGAGTCTATTTTGAGAAATAATCTCATGTCTAGATTTTCCAGGAGAAACTAAGATATCATCAACGTTCTCTAGTATTGGTCTTTTTTGAGAGTCTTGAATATGAGTCTGTCTTTGCGTTACACAAACATTTGGCCTTATGCCTCTAAGATAGTCTGCAACGTCTTCTTTGTTCAGTCTATTCATTGTAGAGGAACTCATTCTGTCTAGGTCTTCTGTTTGTAACATAAAACATAAAATCATATTAGTGTTAGCAAATATTGGCTCTCTTGATATAATGTCTGGAAAGGTATTTTTTCTTCCCTTAATATGTATAACAGAGAAGTAATAACCATTAAGCAATTGTTGCCATCTAATAAGTCTATTAGTCCTTTATTTGGACAAGTATAAGTCTTTGAATTTTACTATATAAGAAGAGTCGGTATAAATAGTAAAATGTTTAGGTCTAAGAAAAAGCATATATTTTTCTATTGCCCTTACTATAGCTAAAACTTCTTTTTCATGCGTAGTGTATTTTATTTCTGGGTCTATAAAGGTTCCAGAACTATATCTACAAAGTTTTTTCTTTTTTGTCAGATGATCAATGGCAAGTATATTGCTCCCCATTGTTTATCAGAGGCATTTGTTTCTACTATAAACTGGTCTTCTGCATTAGGAAGTTCAAGTAAAGAAATATTCTTGACTGCATCTTTAATTTGTCTTATGACTTCAAAATCATCTTTAGTCTAATAAAAATGATTAGTTTTGCCTGTTCCTTTTAATTTGGCAGTTAAGTTTTATCCTTTTGAGGCAAGGTCTTTAATAAAGTCTGCATTACAATTAAGCAATCCTAAAAATAATTGTAATTGTTTTCTATCTTTAAGGTGGTCTGGAAACTCAAGAATCTTTTTGGTTATGTGTTCTGCCAAGGATAATTTTCTTTTATTAATATGCATTCCCATAAAGTCTATCTCAGTCTGAAATAATTGCATTTTCCTTTCGGAAATAACAATACCATGTTTGTCTAATTCTAAAATAATTTTTTTAAGATGGTCTACATGCTCTATCTCAGTCTTATTGGCTACAAGAATATCATCTATGTAAACAACACAAAATTCTGAATAAGGTCTAAATATATTATCCATTCTTCTTTGGAATACTTGAGGAACATTCAAGTATCCAAATGGCATTACTAGTCATTCGTATTTTCCATGGGGCACACTAAAGGCTGTCCAAGTAATACTGTCTAGATGCATCTTAATTTTCCAGAAGCCTGATTTGCAATCAAACTTACTAAATATAATTCTATCTTCAATCAGATTGATTAAATTATTCTTATCTGGTATCTTATAAGAATAAAATTCACAGTTCTTATTTAATTGTCTATAATCTATAACCATACGTCTTTTTCCTCTTTTACATTTAGATTCATTTTGAACATAGAAGGCAAGGCTATTATTTCTATTTTTACTTTCTCTAATAATGCATAACTTAAGCATTGCATCTATGTCTTTTTTAAATTCTTCCATGTCTTCTTGTGAATATCCTTTCTTATAGGTTCCACCATTAATAGTGGGGTCTGGGTTAATAGGGATGATTTCACAATAACTTTGGTCTTTATCCCACTTGGCGATGGTATTTTCTCCTAAAGTAGACTCTGCTAGTTGCCTAATCTTTTCCTTTTCTACTTCTATATCTATTTTCTTCTGTTTGGATATAGCTTGAACCTGTAATAAGGTATGCTGAGCTTGATCTAAAATGTCTTGTTGTATAAGCACTATTTTCTTATAACACTTTTGGTCTGAACACTTACATTCTTTTTGTAAGGGTTTAGTAATTTCTAAGGCTTCTTGTTGGTTTGTAAGTCTAAGCCCATCATGCTCAGCTGAAGAACTCTGATATTTTATGGGTCTATAGTTGGGTTTGACCTGCATAACGTCAAAGGCAGTCTTGTGATCAATTATAGGGGCTTTAATATTAAATTCCTCTGTATCACTAATTAATATCTTATCGTTATACTGAGTATAAGGATAATATTTACTAATAAAGTCTTATCTTAAAATAATGTTTCCTATGAAACTAGGACGAGGATCCATTATCCAAAATTGGTGATTAACGGTTTTGTTGGTCTGATTTCCTAATTTAAAATAAATAGGAATAGTCTGGAAATATAAGGTAAATGGATCTCCATTAGCCACTTTACCATAGATTTCTTGAGTACTTTCTAAAAAATAGTCTTCAGGGAAGGCATTAGCCTTGCAAATACTCTGAGAGCATCCTGTATCTATAAAAGTTGAAAGTCTTTTAGGATAGTCTTTGTGTTGAACGAATAATTCTACAAAACAAGCATGTGGTTTAGTAGAAATTCCTAAATTATTCTTTTTCTAAAATAGATATTCCTTTCTGGGGTTTATTTATAAAATCGAGGGTTATTTGGTCTTCTGAACTACTATCAGAGTGGTATCCTTATAAATCTTAGGAAATTCCTTTTCCTTTTAAGTCTTCATTTTCTTGTAATCTCTTAACTATATTTCTATCAATGTCTTGATAATATGTTTTAATATCTAAATCTATTTGAGTGTCATACTGGCTAGTATAAATTGCTCTAAATCTAGTTCTCCAACAGTTTTCATGGTAGTGTAATTGACAAATAACACAAAATATAAATAATTATGTTTGTATAATCTCAAAGCATTCTACGCATCTAAAGTCTTTCTTGCTACATTTTATTTCAAATGTGCAGTAATGTATTTCGTCAAAGTAACATCTAGGTATATAGGTTAGTAACTCAGGATTACTAACTATCCATCTTTTCTTTAAAAATGGGCTTAATATACACTTATACCAAGCTTCTTCAAAGTCTATATATTCATTATCTGAATCATCTTGATTAGTTTTCATCATATACAAGTCTAAAGTATCCTGAGAGTCTTCATAGTCATCAGTATCACTATTATAGTCTTCTGAATCACTGTCTGTATATGCACTATAGATAGTGGTATTATCATCATCTTCTATGTCTGATATTTCTATAGCATATAGAATATCTAATTCTTCTTGATCTTCATAGTCTAATATTGTATTAATAATCTTAATACCTTCTTTATCTTTCTTATTAGGGAAGCCTTTGGTAAAGTTTCCTTCTTTGCCGCAAGTTCTACATTCTTTGATGGAAGTCTTAGATTGAGCTACATCTTTTTCTTTCCTATAATTAGGAACATTTTTATATTTACTAGTGTTCTTCTTAAAATATCTTCTTTGGTCAAATTTATTTTTCTTAGTCTTAGTGTTTTTTTCTCTAAAGGTAGTAGATGGTCTAAATCTATACTTCTTTGGAAATCCTAAAGGTCTAGTTTTAAACTTCCTATGTTCCCATTCTAATTTCTTTTTGAATTTCTTAGATTCATTTCCACATCCCCATTGTATTGGAGCGATGTCTCTTTCGTCTTTGATTGGAGGGATCTGTTTGAAATTTTCTTCTATAAACTTTCCCTGAGTTATATCACGTCTCTTAGATATGATATAGTCTTTGGCGAAATTAATTCTTTCACTAAGGGAGTTGTTCTTAACTCTAGCTACTCCTGGTCAATTCCTATATTCGTTAATTAGGATTTGTCCTATGGCTGATATCGTCCTAAAGTATTCATCTTTTAAGGTCTCTCCAAATTCTTTAACTTGGTAATATAGCTGCTCATAATTATTGCTATATTCATTTATCTTATTTAATTTGCAAATGCAAAGGAGGGTTAACTTAGTTTTTGCTAGGTCTTGTTCATTGATTTGAGCTAAATGTCCAGCTCCAAAGAATTCTAAAGTGAACAATTGACTATATTCTTCAATTGATCTTTCTTCTAGACCCTCTTTCATCTTCTCAATCTTAGCTAAGAAGTCTTCATCTGTATCTTTTCTTAAACTATCTAAATAATCTTCTGCAATACCTCTAATGGATTGCTCAGAGTATTGTTTACATGAACTTGCATCCCATTATTCATTAGATGCAAAACACATGTTCATCTGATTACGCCATAAGTCTAAGGCCTTCTTCCTATCTTGGACAATGTCTAGGTTAAGGTAGATCCCTACTGGATTTATGGCTTGACTTTCCATGGTCTTAGTATGAGTAATACTCTTGTCACTAGTTGAAAAGTCTTTTATATAATCAGGTTTATTCTTAACTAAAGTGCTAGAGTTTATAGGAATATTTATTCCTATTGGTTTACTTAAAAGTCTAGGAGTATCTTCTAGACTACTTCTTCTTCCTATATCTTATTTATTAGGTTTTACTTGTGTAGCTGACATTAGTCTTTCTTCTCCTTTTTCTATTAGTCTTAAGTTTCTAAGAAGTTTCTTAGTATTCTTAGATTCTTTTAATTTTAATATCTGGTCTTGAGCTATCATATTAAATCTTTCTCTTTCTTGAAATCTAACCAAATGAATTTTCTTAAGGTGATCTTTAAATATCTTCATATCCAATTCTGAGGGTTCATGTCCAAAGTTTTGGATCCTACCTTTTTCTTTAATTAAGTCTTTTTGTTCAAATGATCTTCTAGGTCTAATTACCGGGGCTTGTCTTAGTAAACTAGAACTAGGCTTCACCCATATTCCTAAATCTAACTTCTTCAGTCTGGATATTCTTATTGATAATCTTAGGGGGTCCAAACTGGATGGTAATATTTCCATTGACATCGTCTTATTTAATAAGCAAGGGTTTATTCTATATAGTCTTAGTTTCTTGGAATTCTGGCAATTGCCAAAGGGTCTTAGCTTTTTCTTTCATAGGTCCAGTATTCCTAATGCTATAAGTATGATTGTAGTCTGAAACATTGGTTCTAACTAAGATTTCTTCATTAAGTCTACCGCTAGGAATTCCCGATTGCATTCCTTTATAAGGAAATTGGGAGAAGTTCACATAGCTGTGGAATTTTATATTTATATTAGCATCTGGGATAATATAGTCTTAATAGCCACTAGCATATAAGATTAACTTAAAATGTTTGGCTGTGTCTACGGTTACTGTAAATACCGGAATGACATTAAAGTATCCTATATTGTCTGACATTTCTAGTTGGGCTATCCCTATAAGGCTTTTCTCAAAATATTTCCATCTTTTATCTACTAAACAACACAATATGTTGATATTATTCTGAGGTCTATGTAATCCTTGGATCCTTGCTTGAAAGAGTCCAAAGGTTAGGAATTGGAACTTCCTATTAATTCCTCTATATCTAATCCATTCTGAGTCAAACACTTGGAGCTCAGTATAGGATTTGTCTAACACATTATTCCTGCAATGGTAAGTCATGTTATAATTAGGACTCTTAGTAGTGGCACCTTCTTTAAACAAATATATGTATCTAATAGCTGGAAGTTGTCCATTATGAATGGAATATTCAACAATCTTTCAGTCAACTTCACCCCATTCTTTCCATTTGAGAGGATTGGTAAAATTTCTCTCCTTCCACCATGTTCTATCATTAGAGGGTGAATCTTTAAGTCTTTGGAGCATACAATTACACAGTCCAATATTTGGGATAGAGCTAACTATCTTACTAGTCTTATCTAATCCGTCATTTATGACTCTTCTACCTATGGTCTTCACTTCTCTAGTTTCTATAGTAGGGGGTTCTCTAAATTTACAGGTGGTTACCTGTTTTTGTTCGAGTCTTTTTTCAATTTTTTCTAAGAAGTCTGAATAATCGTTTTGTCTTTTTATCTGACTAAGGATCTCTTCTTTAAAAATCTTATTCTCTTTTCTTGCCTTATCAGAAATTTCTTCACTATGTTTGGATAGAGAATTAACAAGGGATTTTGCAACATTTGTAATATAGTCTTTTACTTCATTATCTTTTTCTTGTTGTTGCATGGATCTAATTTCTATAGATTCTACAGTGTTTTTCTATTTTATGTAAATGAGTTAGAATAAAAGGAGAGTTTATTTCTACTTGTGAAGGTTTATTATAAACAACCTTAATTCCTTGAATAATTTCTTTATATTTATCTTTTGCTTGGTCCATGTTTAGTCTAAGTTCATTGATAATACCAACTATTCTAGATTGGTTATGGCCTTCTATGTTGTTAAGATAATTTGCCAAATTTTGTTGGAATCTAACAAAGTCTGTATAGAAGGTGGTTAATCCTTCTGTCTTAGCCTTTAAATCTAAATGTAAGTCTTTAACAAATCTACTGTTATAGTCTTGGGTAGCAGCTATGGATGTAGAAATTAAATTTAATCTTTCTGATATGAGTCTAGTTGCTTTAGCAGCGTTGGCAATCTCATTTTCATTTATCTTATAATCAAATTTATCATCGTTTATCTTTTCTAAAATTCTTTGATAAAAGTCTGATAAGATCTGAATGGAAAGGTTTCTTGGTACCTCATTCCAGTATGATCAAACTAGGGATAAGCTTAGCTTGTTCTTTAGTGAGTTTAATTAATTCACTGTCTTGATTTTTAATTAAAGTTTTAATTTCTAAAATTTCTTTGTTAAGGACTTCTATATGATTAGTCTTAATATTTATTTCTTGTAAAACATGTATTAGGTCTATTGGGATTTGGTTATCTATTTCTAGTAGTTTTTTAGAGATATTTTTTATCTCTGTTTCTAGGGTTTGAGTGTCTTTTATTAATTATTTTAATATAAGGAGTATAAACTTATTTTGGTCTATTATGTTATTAATAGCACTAGTAGTAACTTGTCTACTATCTGTGAGTTTGGTTAGGATGTGTTCAGTATGTGAACAACCGTCTATGTGAGAGGTTAAGCAACCTTCTGAGTCTAAATCAGTTATGGGTACAGGTTGGTAGTCTGGGTTGCTTCCAAAAATATCTTTGTAAATGCGAGGGATAAATCCCAAGGGCATTAAAGTCTTTTTACTAAAAAGTCAAAAAAGGAGCGTCTTGGCTCTGATACCAGAATTTGGATTTTTGGTCAGAATTTGGTGAGTTTTTAAAATATTTAAGTTCTTGATACCAATATGGGTCTAAACTATAAATCTTTTAAATATCTAGTCTTAAATTAAGGTTTTAATATAAGACAAGAGGGGGACCATCTAAAGAAAATAACAAAATGTCTTTAGGCACCACGAGGGGACCACTTGAGGAAGAGGATCAAGTTCGCACCGGGTGCGCACGGTTTTGTCCGCACCAGAGAATATCCTTATATATATATATATATATATATATATATATATAATTTGAATAAACATCTCTCTCCCTCTCCCTAACCCTAATTAGGGTTGCATGGCCCCCACGTCCAAACCTTTACCAGACTATAACAGACCACCTCCAAACCAATTGAATAAATCATTTGCATGTGTACTCAAATCCTCTACTGCTCAGGAGGATATTCCCCTGATCTCAATTACATCATTCAAAGGAGAGCTAGTGATTAAATTTTCACCGGATGATATCAAGAAACTCTCTGAACCGTTCAAACACTCAATCGTGGGAAAATTCTCCCATGGTCGACTGGCCATTGAAACCATAAGGAAAACATTGCTCACAATGAATCTTAATACCTCCTTTCATGTCGGTATATTGGATAAAAAACATGTCTTTACACGATTGTTCAATGAAGATGACTACACACGATTATGGATGAGAAACAGTTGGAATATAGGCAAATACCCAATGAGAACGTCCAAGTGGACTACAGATTTTAGACCAGAGATTGAAAGTTATGTTGCTCCTGTATGGGTAAGTTTCCCTTCCCTCCCAGTCCATTTTTTCTCTAAGGCTGCCCTTTATTCCATCGCACAGGTGGTGGGCCAACCTTTGAGACTAGATGGATCTAGTGCTAACCTTAATAAGCCTAGCACTGCTAAAGTATGTGTGGAACTAGATGTCTTGATCCATAGGCCTGAAAGATTATGGATTGGATATGATGTTGATGGATTTTGGCAAAAAATTGAGTATGAGAATGTGTCATTATATAGAACTATGTGTTACAAAATGGGGCATGACAACTCTAAATGCATTTTGGCTGCTAAGAAAACTCCTGATTTATCCCAAAAACTAACACAAACTCGTAATCTACTTATAACTGAACCCATAGAACCTAAAGATACCACTAATGCTCATCCTATAGACCCTTAACCTAAAACTCAACCCATAGATACTGATACATATCTTACCCATACACCATCTAAAAACTCAAACCACAATCACACTCAAATTTTAACCCATTGACAATCAGACCTTAACCAATTGTCAAATTACCTCACCTAAATTTTAAAAAGACCAGCCAATACTCATTTCACTAAAAATCCCAATCAAAACCCAAATATTACCCCTAACTCACAACCAAGCCATCATCATTCTACCAAAACCATACTTGCTTCTAAAATACAAGACTTCATCACTAAAATTCAAAATGTTGATCTTAAAGACCAAGAGATTAGAGCTATTGATTGCTTAAACTTATCTCCTATAGCCACCTACCTGCTTGACTCAGAGCCAAATGATACACATGAAGGCCTTGCTTTTACAGATAAAGAAGAAGATGAGGATTCTCGTCCTCCCATGATAGAAGAACTACAAGTATTCTCCAGAAGTATCACAAGAAAGTTGGAATTAAGAAGACAAAAGCAGAAAGAGCTAGCCATCAAAATCCCATTCATCAAGAAATTTTACCCTAAACTAAAACCAAGACAAAGCTTCCAAAATTCATGACACAATGTTCAGAAGACTGACAAGACCTTCGATGAAGTTCTCTCAAGTTGTCCTCCCCAAATGTTCCAAATGATTAATTTCATCCTATGGAACATCATAGGTTTATCTAATAAACCTTCCCAAAGAAGAAGAATAAAACTGTTGTAATACCCCGTACTTTTGACTATAATTATTTTTGGGATTAATTAATTAAATTGCGTATTAATTGGAAATTAATCCGGGTTATAAATACTAATGAGATGCGAATTGGTATTTGATTATGTGAATATATGATTATATATGTATTTGGTATTATAAAATTTGTCGTGAGATTTATATACGGCATTTTAGAAATTTTGTTGAGACGCGTGGGACCGCCGCGTCACGGTATAATATTTTGTTATTAAAAGTGAATTTAAAATTGATAATCCATATGGTCGTTTTGAGTGCGCCAACGCGTCCGGAAGGGTCGAGATAGTCAGAAAACACTAGCCGGGGGTATAGTTTGGGTCCCGGGGTATTTTTAGGCCATACCGGTAACTTAAAGGGTATTTTAGTAATTTGGTATTTTTGGGTAATTAAAAGTGACGAAAATTGAGAGTTGTAATCTGATAAGGAATTGACCCAACCAACCCTTATTAACCCAACAAGCTACGGAGGTTTATTAAATTAGGTTTTCATAAGTTCCCCAAAGAAAACCCTAGCCACCATAGCTTTTTGGAGAAGAAAGCTTGGAGAAGGAGAGAGAGAGAGAAATTCTGCAGAAATTCTACACCAAATCCACACCAAATTCAGAGACAAACAAGGCAAGTGACTTTATTCCATTTAAATTCTGAGAATGTCTTTTCCATGTTAGAAAATTTGGATTTATGGTTGTTCTTGATAGAAAATATGAAAACCCATGTAGTCTAGATCATAAAAGTTGAGGAATTTGAGAAGGATTGCATGTAAAATAGTTTGGAGACAATTAATCTGATGTTAATACATGTTTGGGTAAAAGAAAAACGAATTAAATTCTGGATTTGATGTTGATATATATATCTAGGGTTCATGTTCTTGATGATATTGGGGAAATAGTATAAAATCTTGGGATTTAATGATGTTTAGGATGCCTTATTGCCTTAAAAGACGTTAGTTTATAACCCAAGCATGTTTTAGTATGATTAGAGGACTTAAATCATGGTTAGGACGAACTTTGGAGAAGGATTGAAGTGATAAAAATGGTGAAAAACGATTTTTGGAAAAATCTGGGCCGAAACTGGCAATTCGTTAGAAGCAGCCCCCAGGTCGTTCGAACGAACTCGTTCGAATGAGCTTCTAACGAGTTGACCAGTCGTTATTAACGAGTAGGGATTTTCGTTCGATATCTCGTTCGAACGAGATATCGTTAGAAGGGTCAGTTCGTTCGAACGAACTGGGATCTCGTTCGAACAGCCTCGTTCGAACGAGACTTCTAACGACCTGACAGTCCAAACTCGTTCGAAGTCTCGTTCGAACGAGACTTCTAACGAGTTGACAGTTTTATCCCTTTTGGACTGTTTTGATTTTTGGAGTCCCGGAAACTGGTTCGAGGGTAGAGTTAACATTCTTTGATGATGCAAGGATAGATTTGGGACTTTTGGGTTATTGAGAGGAGTAAATTATATACGAGAGATATATCCAATAAACCATTTGGGTTGAGACGTGAGTGTCTACTGTGATGTGAGGATGAATTATAGCGCGTATAATTACAAACCGGAATACTACGAATTGTGATAATTATAGTTAGTACGAGAGTGCAATATGTACTACGATTAAAATATGGTATTACTAAGACATGTGTTTACTTAGTATTGGTATATGGATTGTGTGTATGACATACCTACCATACTTGCTATCACGGGAGGTTGCGTTCGCTTAGGACCCTCTATTCCTTGTGTGCCTACGGGGGGGATATAGACTGGTACCTTGATGAACATAGGTCATAGAAAGACTTATTGTGATATTAATAAGTCCGCTGACTATGGGAGCGTAGGTATGTGCGTGACCCATGTGATGGTGACTGTGTTCGCCTCCACTATTTGTGTTTTGTGTTATCTGAACTATTCCTGAGAGATTCGGAATATGTAATCCTTATGTACGTGATGTACCGGGATGGATAGCAGAGTATGTGTGCACCATAGCTTAGATTGCGGGGTGCTTGTATCGTATATTTATGATGTGAATAATATACCTTAAATTAATGGAAATCCTCATGTTAATGTTGTAAAAATATTACGGTATTATTTCGAGATATATAATGAGTTAACTGATAGTTATATCAATGGCATATTTAGTAACTGAGTTTACGTTAAACCTCTATTTAATTACGAGCGTTGTTATGTTAAATAGAACCGAGTAATATGGGTAGAACCTTTGGCAGTCTAGCTAGTTATGTTGTCAGTTAGCTAGTAGTATGGGTCGTTATAGATGGGTATCTGCGTTAGGAGTGCACAGTTAGACGAGAGGTGAGAATATCATGTGAGTGCACGTCCTAACATGTACTTTGCATTTAATGTTTTAAATGTTTTTAAAGCACTTGCAGGTTTTTAAAATATAACTCCACATTCGGGCTCTGACCCGTTTGCTTTTCAAATCTCTTTTTCTTTGTAAAACCATTTTAGGTGCCCAGCCACAAGGACACCAAGCATAGGATACTCATTCAGATGACGAGCTGTAGCTGCTTGTGGAAGCTACAGGGATTTGCATGTAGACGCTTCTATCTTTTGGATTCCAGAGTCACTATCTATCAGTTGTAGGGCATGTCGCCCATTTCTATTTAGAGCATCTTTTATATTTCAGTTTTCAGACTTTAGCATGTTTTATTTCAATTTCGGATATTCATTTCTGTTATGGGATTGTAGTGAGGAGTTTTTCCTCCAGACTTTATTTACTCTATTGTGATGGTTATTCAGTTTACTTCAGTATGGTGAATGGTGTTATTTAATTCTTCATTACAATTGTTGCATGTTAATCAGTCTTAATTAAAATTTGGCAACTTGATTTTTAAATACTAGGTGGTTAGTAATAATAAAATGTTTTCGACAGTGATGCTATTAACTGAGCCAACTTGGCATTTTGAATTAATTTTATAAAGGAGTAGCTACCCGGTATTTAATTAGTCGGGGTGTCACAGGTGGTATCAGAGCATCAGGTTCTAGTGTCCTTTAGGATCTGTACGGCTATTATGTTTCCGCTACGTTTTCTTTGATATAGGGCCCTATATTTTAGGATTGTTGTACTCTTATTGTGTATGCTTCGTTCTTCAGCTATTCTAAGTTTATAAACCGTGAACTTATAAACTTTGTTCTTATTTCAGATGCCTCCACGACGTACACGACGAGTTCCCAGGAATGCAGTGCCCGAACCCCAGCCCGCTCCAGTTCAGGGCATGTTGAACGCCACTGAGGTTACAGCTATAGTAGCTCAAGCGGTAAATGCCGCGATTGCCGTGATTCAGCAGGCACCACCTCAGGCGCCGGTTGCCGCGCCAGCACAGGTTAATGCATTTCCGTCTGCTTGGGAGCGTGTACGTGACGCTTTTCAGAAAGCGCATCCGCCAGAGTTTGCAGGTAGCTCAGACGTGGTAGTCTCGAGCCAATGGAAGAAGGACATACAGAGGCATTTGAGGATGCATGAGTGCACTGATGTTCAGAAACAGGTGCTAGCTACTTTCAAGCTAGTGGGATCTGCGCTACAGTGGTGGGAGTCTATTACCACCACGGAGGAGAGGGATACCCTCACAATTCAGGAGTTCTGGGTGCGGTTCGACCGCAAGTACTTTCCGTCCGCTGTTCATACAGAGATGAGGAGGAAACTGATGAGTTTGAAGCAGGAGGGCAAGACAGTGGCCGAATATGAGGCCGAGTTCACTAACCTGTTGAATATCGTTCCAGACGAGATTCCAACAGAGAAGAAGAAGATAGAGAAGTTCACCGACGGGCTGAATTGGAGGATCCGTCAGCATCTGCTAGGGAACCTATCGTTGGCCACGTATGCTGATGTGGTTAACGCAACATTATTGCACTGCCAGGACCACCGTTTTCATATGGCCGAGGGCAAGCGGTCGGGGGAGTCTAGCCATCAGGGCAGGACTGGAGGACATGGTGCCAGCGGGGCACAAACCGGTCAGGGGCAGAGACAGACTGAGCAGGGCTCCCAGCAGGGGGATAATAAGAGGTTCCGATCAGGGAACTACAGGCAGGGTCAGGGAGGTTTCCGCCAGGGCCATCAGGGTCCAAACGGCCATCAGGGCCAGCAGGGGCAGAATGGGCAGCAGTTTCATCAGGGCCAGCAGGGCCAAGGGAGGAATGGTAACGGCCACCAGGGCCGGGGACAGCAGGGGCAGAGGGGAGGGAACTTCCCAGGGAAGTGCTTTACTTGTGGCAAGACTGGCCATAAGAAGCAGGATTGTCCTGATAGGGGCAGGGCCCCACAGCAGCAGCAGCAGGGTGCTCGCCAGGAGCCGCAGAGACCTATGTTTCCCGCCGCTCTTCCTGCACCACCACAGATGGCAGCATTGCCACCCATTCCAGCAGTCCCAGCTCAGCAGGGGCAGCTACAGTATGGACGTGTCTACAACGTTCACCAGGCTGCAGTTCCACAGGCACCGCCCGCGATCGAGGGTACGTTTCCTATCCATGGCACTATGGGTCGGGTGTTATTTGATACGGGTGCTACACACTGTTTTATAGCTACGCACTTCGCGAAAGCTTTAGGATTGTTAGCTACGGCAGAGAGCACAGTGACGTGTGTCGACTCACCATTAGGGAGTGGGTCACTTATTTTCTTTATATGCCGGGGAGTGGGGGTAGAGGTTGGTGGTTTGGTATTACCTGCGAACATGTTAGTGTTAGACATGCATGTTCACGATGTGATCATCGGTATGGATTGGCTCGTAGCATATAGGGCCATGATTGATTGCATCAGCGGGAGCATCGTTTTTGCCATTCCAGGGCAGGAGATGTTTATAGTGGCGATGCCTCGCCCAGAGGGAGGATCGACCGCTCATCTGTATTACATAGAGGAGGATACCTCTAAGGAGGTTGTGATTCCTTTGGATTCGATCCCGGTTGTCAGGGAGTATTCAGATGTGTTTCAGGAGATACCAGGCTTACCACCCAGTCGTGAGATAGATTTCGTTATAGATTTGCTACCAGGTACGAGACCTATAGCACGTGCACCATACCGTATGGCTCCAGCTGAGATGCGAGAGTTACGGGATCAGATAGAGCAGCTGTTAGGGCAGGGCTTTATTCGCAGGAGTACCTCACCTTGGGGCGCTCCAGTTTTGTTTGTGAAGAAGAGGGATGGTTCACTGAGATTGTGCGTGGACTACCGAGAGTTGAATAAGGTCACGATACGGAATAAGTATCCGTTGCCTCGAATCGATGACTTATTCGACCAGTTGAGAGGAGCTTCTTTCTTCTCGAAGATTGACTTGAGGTCAGGATACCATCAGTTGCGTATCAGGGAGGAGGATGTCTCGAAGACCGCATTCTTGTCGAGATATGGTTCTTACGAGTTTCGGGTTATGCCGTTCGGCTTGACTAACGCTCCAGCAGTGTTTATAGACTTGATGAACAGAGTGTTCAGGGATTTCCTAGACCAGTTTGTCATTGTCTTCATTGATGATATTCTAGTTTACTCTCAGACAGAGGAGGAGCACGCCGAACATTTGAGGCAGGTTTTGCAGACACTTCGTCAGAACGAGCTGTATGCAAAATATGAGAAGTGCGGGTTTTGGCTGAAGGAAGTCCAGTTCTTGGGCCACATTATTTCCGATCAGGGAATATCTGTCGATCCGGGAAAAGTATCAGCGGTGAGGGAGTGGGGACAGCCCACGACACCGACGGAGATTCGTAGTTTCTTGGGTTTAGCAGGATACTACAGGAGGTTTATTCGGGGTTTCTCAGAGATAGCAGGTCCTTTGACACATCTTACTCGTAAGGGTGTGCCGTTCATTTGGAGTGATGCCTGTCAGTCGGCATTCGATGAATTGAAGGACAAGTTGACCTCAGCACCTGTGTTAGCATTGCCGAGACCGGGAGTTGAGTATTTGGTTTACACCGATGCGTCCTTGCAAGGACTGGGAGGTGTATTGCAGCAGGAGAGACAGGCCATAGCTTATGCTTCCCGTAAGCTTAAGCCTCATGAGAAGAATTACCCCACGCATGATTTGGAGTTGGCAGCAGTGGTATTTGCCTTACGGATTTGAAGGCACTATCTTTTGGGGGAGAAGTTTCAGCTGTTCACGGACCACAAGTCACTACAGTATCTGTTCACGCAGAAGGAATTGAATATGCGGCAGCGTAGGTGGCTTGAGTTTGTGAAGGACTACCAGTTCGACATCCAGTACCACCCGGGTAAGGCTAACGTGGTAGCAGACGCGTTGAGCCGTAGGCCAGCAGATGAGGTGGCAGAGATGTGGAAAGCTAAGTGGAAGGAATTGGGACACCAGGATGCAGTGGCCCGATCTTTCATGTCTGTGATGACCGTTACACCGCAGATTGTCACGAAGGTAGTACGGGCACAGGCTAATGACTCGTTCTGTCAGGAGCAGATAGTTCGATTGCTAACAGAGGGAGCCGAGTCCTATACCGTTAGCTCAGACGGGGGATTGCGCTTCAATGGAAGGTTGGTAGTTTCGGAAGGGGAAGAATTGCGGCACGATGTGATGACAGAGTCGCACGGCTCACGATTCGCGGTACATCCCGGAGGGGACAAAATGTACCAAGACATGAGACGACAATATTGGTGGAGCGGTATGAAGAGAGATATCGCTGAGTTTATCTCGAAATGCGCCGCTTGTCAGCTTGTAAAGGTGGATCATCAGAGACCAGCAGGATTGCTACAGCCGTTGGAGGTTCCGGTGTGGATGTGGGAGAGCATATCCATGGATTTTGTCACTGGGTTGCCTACGTCGCAGAGGGGTCACGACTCCGTTTAGGTAATTGTGGACAGGTTGTCCAAGGTCGCTCACTTCTTACCCGTAAGGACTGACTACACTACGGGACAGTATGCCCAGCTTTTCATTTCAGAGATTGTGAGACTTCACGGTGTGCCCCTGAATATCGTGTCTGACAGAGACAAGATATTTGTTTCGAGGTTTTGGGAGAGTTTCCAGGAGGCCATGGGCACGGAATTGCGGTTGAGTACGGCATATCATCCGCAGACCGATGGGCAGACAGAGTGCACCAACCAGATGTTGGAGGACATGCTACGCATGTGCATTATTGACTTCGGGGGTGGATGGGAGCAGTACCTTCCACTGGTGGAGTTTGCTTACAACAACTCCTATCAGTTCACTATTGGTATGGCTCCGTTTGAGGCATTGTACGGTAGGCCTTGTCGTTCCCCAGCATGTTGGTTGGAGGTGGGGGAGAACAAACTACTTGGGCCGGAAGTGATTCAGGATACTTCGGCAAGGATCGAGTTGATTCGGAGTCGCATTCGGGTAGCTCAAGACAGGCAGAAGAGTTATGCTGATGCGAAGAGGTTTTTCAGAGAGTTCCAAGTGGGGGACCAGGTTTTACTCAGGGTTTCTCCGATGAAGGGGATTATGCGATTCGGGAAGAAGGGGAAGTTGGCACCGAGGTACGTGGGGCCGTTTCCTATTATTGAGCGGATCGGACCCGTTGCGTATAGACTTGGACTACCGGAGCACTTGCATCGGATTCACGACGTGTTCCATATTTCCTCGCTGAGGAAATACCTTAGAGATAATTTGGCTCATTCTCACATTGCTGTGGAGGACATCGATCTCCAGTCGGATAGCTCCTACGAGGAGGGGCCAATTGCTATTTTGGACCGAAGCGAGAGGAAACTGCGGTCAAAGATAGTTCCGTTAGTGCGTGTTCAGTGGCGACATCACAATGTCGAGGAGTCCACATGGGAGCGCGAGGATGAGATGCGCGAACGTTACCCAGAGCTATTTTTAGCAGGTACTTTCTAGTTTCGAATTTCGGGACGAAATTCAGTTATTAGGGGGGAAGTATGTAATACCCCGTACTTTTGACTATAATTATTTTTGGGATTAATTAATTAAATTGCGTATTAATTGGAAATTAATCCGGGTTATAAATACTAATGAGATGCGAATTGGTATTTGATTATGTGCATATATGATTATATATGTATTTGGTATTATAAAATTTATCGTGAGATTTATATACGGCATTTTAGAAATTTTGTTGAGACGCGTGGGACCGCAGCGTCACGGTATAATATTTTGTTATTAAAAGTGAATTTAAAATCGACAATCCATATGGTCGTTTTGAGTGCGCCAACGCGTCCGGAAGGGTCGAGATAGTCAGAAAACACTAGCCGGGGGTATAGTTTGGGTCCCGGGGTATTTTTAGGCCATACCGGTAACTTAAAGGATATTTTAGTAATTTGGTATTTTTGGGTAATTAAAAGTGACGAAAATTGAGAGTTGTAATCTGATAAGGAATTGACCCAACCAACCCTTATTAACCCAACAAGCTACGGAGGTTTATTAAATTAGGTTTTCATAAGTTCCCCAAAGCAAACCCTAGCCACCATAGCTTTTTGGAGAAGAAAGCTTGGAGAAGGAGAGAGAGAGAGAAATTCTGCAGAAATTCTACACCAAATCCACACCAAATTCAGAGACAAACAAGGCAAGTGACTTTATTCCATTTAAATTCTGAGAATGTCTTTTCCATGTTAGAAAATTTGGATTTATGGTTGTTCTTGATAGAAAATATGAAAACCCATGTAGTCTAGATCATAAAAGTTGAGGAATTTGAGAAGGATTGCATGTAAAATAGTTTGGAGACAATTAATCTGATGTTAATACATGTTTGGGTAAAAGAAAAACAAATTAAATTCTGGATTTGATGTTGATATATATATCTAGGGTTCATGTTCTTGATGATATTGGGGAAATAGTATAAAATCTTGGGATTTAATGATGTTTAGGATGCCTTATTGCCTTAAAAGACGTTAGTTTATAACCCAAGCATGTTTTAGTATGATTAGAGGACTTAAATCATGGTTAGGACGAACTTTGGAGAAGGATTGAAGTGATAAAAATGGTGAAAAACGATTTTTGGAAAAATCTGGGCCGAAACTGGCAATTCGTTAGAAGCAGCCCCCAGGTCGTTCGAACGAACTCGTTCGAACGAGCTTCTAACGAGTTGACCAGTCGTTATTAACGAGTAGGGATTTTCGTTCGATATCTCGTTCGAACGAGATATCGTTAGAAGGGTCAGTTCGTTCGAACGAACTGGGATCTCGTTCGAACAGCCTCGTTCGAACGAGACTTCTAACGACCTGACAGTCCAAACTCGTTCGAAGTCTCGTTCGAACGAGACTTCTAACGAGTTGACAGTTTTATCCCTTTTGGACTGTTTTGATTTTTGGAGTCCCGGAAACTGGTTCGAGGGTAGAGTTAACATTCTTTGATGATGCAAGGATAGATTTGGGACTTTTGGGTTATTGAGAGGAGTAAATTATATACGAGAGATATATCCAATAAACCATTTGGGTTGAGACGTGAGTGTCTACTGTGATGTGAGGATGAATTATAGCGCGTATAATTACAAACCGGAATACTACGAATTGTGATAATTATAGTTAGTACGAGAGTGCAATATGTACTACGATTAAAATATGGTATTACTAAGACATGTGTTTACTTAGTATTGGTATATGGATTGTTTGTATGACATACCTACCATACTTGCTATCACGGGAGGTTGCGTTCGCTTAGGACCCTCTATTCCTTGTGTGCCTACGGGGGGGATATAGACTGGTACCTTGATGAACATAGGTCATAGAAAGACTTATTGTGATATTAATAAGTCCGCTGACCATGGGAGCGTAGGTATGTGCGTGACCCATGTGATGGTGACTGTGTTCGCCTCCACTATTTGTGTTTTGTGTTATCTGAACTATTCCTGAGAGATTCGGAATATGTAATCCTTATGTACGTGATGTACCGGGATGGATAGCAGAGTATGTGTGCACCATAGCTTAGATTGCGGGGTGCTTGTATCGTATATTTATGATGTGAATAATATACCTTAAATTAATGGAAATCCTCATGTTAATGTTGTAAAAATATTACGGTATTATTTCGAGATATATAATGAGTTAACTGATAGTTATATCAATGGCATATTTAGTAACTGAGTTTACGTTAAACCTCTATTTAATTACGAGCGTTGTTATGTTAAATAGAACCGAGTAATATGGGTAGAACCTTTGGCAGTCTAGCTAGTTATGTTGTCAGTTAGCTAGTAGTATGGGTCGTTATAGATGGGTATCTGCGTTAGGAGTGCACAGTTAGACGAGAGGTGAGAATATCATGTGAGTGCACGTCCTAACATGTACTTTGCATTTAATGTTTTAAATGTTTTTAAAGCACTTGCAGGTTTTTAAAATATAACTCCACATTCGGGCTCTGACCCGTTTGCTTTTCAAATCTCTTTTTCTTTGTAAAACCATTTTAGGTGCCCAGCCACAAGGACCCCAAGCATAGGATACTCATTCAGGTGACGAGCTGTAGCTGCTTGTGGAAGCTACAGGGATTTGCATGTAGACGCTTCTATCTTTTGGATTCCAGAGTCACTATCTATCAGTTGTAGGGCATGTCGCCCATTTCTATTTAGAGCATCTTTTATATTTCAGTTTTCAGACTTTAGCATGTTTTATTTCAATTTCGGATATTCATTTCTGTTATGGGATTGTAGTGAGGAGTTTTTCCTCCAGACTTTATTTACTCTATTGTGATGGTTATTCAGTTTACTTCAGTATGGTGAATGGTGTTATTTAATTCTTCATTACAATTGTTGCATGTTAATTAGTCTTAATTAAAATTTGGCAACTTGATTTTTAAATACTAGGTGGTTAGTAATAATAAAATGTTTTCGACAGTGATGCTATTAACTGAGCCAACTTGGCATTTTGAATTAATTTTATAAAGGAGTAGCTACCCGGTATTTAATTAGTCGGGGTGTCACAACTGTGTAAAACCTATAATCTTCCATTCATTACTATTCTAGAACCTAAATCCAAGTCCAATAAAATTGATGACTTCATAAGAATCATTAAATTTGATGGTGGAGTGTCCAATTCAAATAGCAATATCTGGTTTTCATTGAGATTTGGGATCACTTGTGAAGTCATAAAAAGAGAAGAGCAGGCCATTCTCTTGAAAATTAACCATCCTCAACTTCCTCAATCTGTGTTTTTCTTTGTGCTCTATGTTAAATGTACTAGATATGATTGAATCCCTATTTGGGACTCTCTCATGGCCCATAAATCCTTAGTGACTGACCATCCTTGGCTTATCATGGGGAATTTCAACGTGGTGTCTAGGAGTGGTGATAAAAAAAAAAGAACCCCATTAATTTAAATGCAGTAGTGATTTTAACCTTTTTATATCAAATGCACGCCTTCTAGAAGTGAGTTATTCAGGGTCAAACTACACATGCCATAACTTTAGAAAAAGAGGAAAAGTGTGGGCCATATTAGAAAGAGGCCTGGTATCTCCTGGTATCTCCCGAATGGTATCTCCTGATACTCGTAATGTTCCCACTGCTGGATTCACAATAGAGGGTATATTTGTTGGGACCGTCCCCATTGCACTTGTGCTTGGTGGGCCCTTTGGGGCTGCCCCTGGTATCATGAAAGATTTGGCTTCGTATCCTCCCAACACCATTGAAGCTACGGGAGTTTTCAAAAACTCGTAAAATTTACTCATGAGGATTGCAACTTGCTTTGGCCCAAACCCAGCGCTCGTGGAAGCTTGCGTCACCCCTAGAACGCCTGTCGCGGCCTGTACTGGAGGTAGCTCTATTCGAGGGGCCCCGTCCCTTAGAGCCTCCAGTTCTCTCACCGCTTGCTCTTCATTGTGTTGGATATCATCAAAGTTGAGCCTCCGATTAACGTTATCTTACGCTATACTCCTTGTTTAGAAGAATGTCTTCCCAGCAGAGTCGCCAAATGTAAGAGGGTAGTTTAGATAAGATGGAGGCGTAACCCCTTTTGAGTATAGTAATGATAAGTTAAATAGCAACACTATTGATTAACCAAAGGACATACAAACACGATTCGATGAAGATAGACTCAGTTTGAACTAACAAATCTCTCTTGTATAACTCATAAGGTAGTAATGAACTTAGAATTAACTTAGTTAGAAGGAGAGAGAAGTAATCACCCTAGATACACCTTGGCAGGCAGCCAAACACACCAACCACCTTCAAGAACCTCTGTCAAGTATTAAAAGCTTCGTAATAAATAACAATGGCGGGTGAGAAAACTCTCTGGTTTATAATAACTATTCCTCTCTCTAATGTATATCCTCTATAGTAATAACTTCTGAACCCTAAAAAATATCATCCTCTCCTCAGAGGTGGTTGGGGTCCTTAAATAGCCTCCCACACCACCCCCGAGGCAACTCTACCATTAATGCCTGTGAAAGACATCCCTCATACTTTATGTCACAAACATTAAATACCTGATGCACTAGTTGTCTCCACGTCATAAACATTAAATGCCAAGACATGCATTTTGCCTAACCACTGTGTGTCAGGGGGCTGTTGTCAGTGAGGTGGCTCACCAACTATCTGACAACCCCAAATACCACAGTAGTTTACTCAAGTTCAGGTATAACATTGCCTAGCTGGTTAGTTACATCAGATAAAGTGGATGTGACATTAAGTAGAGGGTTGTTTGGCTCACAACTCAACGCCCGATGGAACTCAAGGCCGCTCCCCTCGAGGTTCCACGATCAGGGTCCTTAGGTGTTTTACCATGTGTATCTAATATAGTCAGGACAATCCCAACGGTGCCTCACTTCTCAATCATCCAAACCAAGTCCCTTAAAAGTTCCCACGGTGAGGTCGTTCGATAGAGCATGAAAGCTCTCCCAGGCCCTGCGAAGCCTGGTCTCTCGCGAGTACCGTTCGACCTCACAAAAACTCATCATACTCATTACATCTTTACAATCGTTATAGCTCATAATCAATATAAACAAAAGATACAACAAGACTAAATTAACCAACATGACTAAAGTATGAGTTGCCACGCCAAGCTGCCTCGCTTGAGCTGCCACGCTTAAACTGCCTCGCTTGAGCTGCCTTAATTCCAAACACTGTTGTTAATGGGGGGAATATCCCTAATCTCAGGATTATCTTCAAGCCCCCTTTACATTTGCCCCTTCCTGAAGAGATTTATTTTGGGAACAAGAAATTTCTGCACGAAAACTTCTCAATCCGATGAATGTTCTCTGTGTGAAAATTTTTTGGCATCCTTTCCTTCATTATAGCCACTGCGTTAGAACCTCCAGGAAAAAGTAAAATTCTCCCCGATGTACCTGAGACGAAGCGGGGCGGCTTATTGGTGCTTTGGCGAAGGGACATCTCCACTTTTTCCTTACACTGAGCGTCAACCGTTCTAGCTTAACTATTTGAAAGTCTCCCGAAAGGTTTACTAACCTTCTCGAATACTCATTTTTGCTCCGGGGAAGTAAAATTCTCCCGTTCATGCTGTTGTGGAGTATAGTTGTGAGTAGTGATTTTTCGTTAGGACTGCCCCTATCATTGGGACTTGTGAAATTCTCCCTTGTAATGCTTCGCTATGTTCGAAAAAGAAAAAATTCTCCCCGATGTAGCCGAGTCACAATTTAAACAACGTTTGGACTTATGGCAAGAAGACATCGTAGCTTTTTGAACCGTTGGGACATCTTCTTCGTTTGCCTGATAAAAATTCTGGCGGCAAAACTCAAACTTGCTTAAGAAGGCAACCTTTTCCATTCCCCAGGCATCACTTCGTAAATGACGTGGCGCTGTCTTTTCAGCCTTCAAAACACTTCTCGAAGCTCCACGTGTTCATTTAAAATGATTATAGGTGGCCTTGCACGTGTAGTGGTGGTAAACTCAATAGACATGTTTAAAAGGTTTCAAATGTTTCTTTTTTCAAAACCCTTCTCTTTCCTTCATTTTCTTCAAGCTCCCGTCTTCTTTAGAGAGATATCTTTATGCGAAAACCCCATTGTCGCCCAGCTCTTTACCTAGCTTCTTCCTTCTCTCATCTTTTACGCCACCACCTGTGGTTGTGCTCCTCCATTTTCGTTCCCCAACCCTTTTTTACCAAGCTTTTGCACCTCCTTGTTGTCTTCAATGGCCTCGTCAAGTAATCCTACCATATCTGCCACCACTCCTCCACTTGCTACCCCTGTTGTCACCACCTCTGTTGCCGCCTCATTGACTGCTGCCCGCCGGACCAGTTGCGCTTCTATCGTCGGTCCCCCATATTCGGCCAGGGTGATGATTTTGCTGGGTTTTGCAAGACTTGCATTTTAAACGCCAAGTATGATGCCCTGACACTTGGTGATGAAGATAAAAGTGTTGTTGACTGGGGCTTTCTCCCCCTAGAGGGGACGCTTTGATTTTGTCTTAAGCGAGGGGACTTCTCGTGGTCCCATATTGACTTCGAAGGGCCTGAGGGCTCTCCTTCTCATATCTCTACCTGAAACTCCCATATGCAGAATTCCTACGCTGATACCCTCACTAAAATTATGCTTCATTGAGATAAATGGTTTGGTGAGTTTACTTTGTCCAAAAACAATGTTGCCCTTCCCATTCTAGTATCTCGCTGAAATGTTACCACTCATACGTTCATTACCACATGGTGCGAGTTTACAATAACATTGGAGGACGTGTTCGAGCTCCTAGGCCTTGAGGCAACAGGCTATGAGCCTTATTCTGATGAAGCCCTGGATGCCCAAGAGACTACTGACCATTTGGAGTTAGACCGTATATGCCGAAGGTGCATCGGTACTTCAAACAAAGCTACCTTCACTCCTCTTATCAACTATTTCTTCAAGGATCCTTCTGAAGGTAGTTCCTCTGAGTATGCCCCCGGTCAAGGTATATTGTTGGAACTTCCTGCCTATATCCTTATCATTCTTTCTCATTTTCTTTTAACGGGGAAACCTAAAGACCAACCTCGAAGGGAACTTATCAATATATCCCTCCATTTGGCTCGGGGTATCAAGCTTCATCTGGGTGCAATTCCCCAGGGATCCCTTTACACGTAGCTTGATAGAACCATTTTCGACATGGAACGATCCCTCTACATGTGGCTTGATAGAACCCTTTTCGACATGGTTGGGCGAGTCACTATCCCAAGTATCAACAGGCAAGGGGACGTGACCCCTCTATTTGCAGCAAAGTACTGGCCGAGGCAACTGGCCCACAATCTCTGAGTTCATCGATGGGGATCCGGTGTACCCTCCAGTTCTTCCATTTTCTACCTTGGAGTTGGGGTTAAAAGTTAATTCTGTTCTTGGGATTGAGTTCCTTCTAAGAAAAACCCCCAAGGTACCTCCCACTGAACTTCCTCCACATTGCTCCATGATCCCCACTGCCAAACCCAAACCCAAAACTGATGCTACTCCCAAATCGCCTGCCCTACTACCGCAGTAGCCTCTGGCGAAGGGGATTTCGAGCCACTAGCTAAAAAAGCTAGGAAGGGAAAAAGTGGGACATCCCTAAAATCCAAGTCCCAAACCCCTTTGGCAGTATTCCCCATAGCCTCCGTTCCTCCTCCCATGCCTGTAGAAAATGCTAAGGAGTTGAGAAGGCAATCTTGGGCAGAGGTAGAACGAATAAACGTTGAGTTTCAATGACGCTCTATCGTCGTTCCTCCTTCGGCTGCCTTTCCCACGCTCTTAGTTGATCCAATTGAGCCAACGGCAAAAAGGAGAAAAAGTTCAAGAGTTCCTTAAGGTGCTGGTAAAACGGGTATGAGGAAGAAAACTCTGGGTACCAAGTCCCAAAAGAAACAGACTCTCGAGATACATCCCTCGCCTGCTCCTGTTGTTGCTGCCTCCTCTCCTCCCTCGCCGGTGGTTGTATCTTCTCACTCTCCTTCCGGATCTAAGGTATGTATGCATGTTTTTGCTCTTATTCACATTTTTCTTAAGGCATAATGCGTCTACTTATCTCTTGGTACCTTTGGTGCAGGGAATTGAAGAAGGAAGATCCAGTCCCCCCATGAGGCCTTTCGTGGGGGGACGTTTTGGTATATCTCAAGTCAATACTACTCCTCCCTGTTCTGTCATGATCGGGCTTACTTATTCCCGACGCATGAAAGACACTGCTGTGGGGGGAGGTTCCGTTGAATCTAGGGGCGTCTCGTCTGAACTAGAGACAACTCCCCTAGCCCCTTCTGAATTTTCATCACAGCACGAGGTCCTTCTGCCCATCGTTGTAGCTAAGGTGATTGCCCCTGAGGTAATATAAATTATTACTTGTCATGGCTCACGTCTTTTCTTGTCCCATCCCCTTTCTTTCTTTTCATGTTGAACTGTAATATGATGAGATGTCTTAGGTGGAAATGGCATCCTTGATAGCTGGCATTCTTCTCCCCACTATGCTGACGAGACCGATAACTGCGGTTCCCCTTTTTGGTGCCATAACGGGGGTAAGTAACACTTCGATGTATTTCTCCCTTTTTCCCATAGTTGCTCCCCATGTCTAACTTGCGGCTTCATGTCTACAGCTTTCGCCAAGTCTTACCCCGCCCTTTTCTCTTAGCGGTCTTCCTCTTTTCAAGTCCAGGGTGGATGCTTTTGCCCAGCGTGATGGTTTTTCGGTGCCTATGTGACACCCCGACTAATTACCTGTGACACCCCGACTAATTAAATACCGGGTAGCTACTCCTTTATTAAATTAATACAAAATGCCAAGTTGGTTCAGTTCATAGCATCACTGTCGAAATACGTTTTAACAATTACTAGCCACCTAATATTTAAAAAGTGAGTTGTCAATTTTAATTAAAACCGATTAACATGCAATAAGTAGATTATGAAATGCTAACATAACCACCAAAACATAGTCACAATAGAATAACCATAAAATAATAATGATTCTGGAGGAATACTCCTCACAACAATCCGAGTAACTGAAATAAAAAAATACCAAGTCCGCATCACTAAATTAATCACAAACCAAAATCTGAAATAACTGAATAGATAAAGTATCTCTAAAAAGAAATAGGGCGACATGCCCAACAGATGAGAGAATCTGATAATATAGATTCAAGATCGAAAATGGAGGCGTCCACTGTCAAGGTCCTGTAACTTCCACAGCAGCTACAGTATGTCACCTGAATGGAACTCCTATGCTTGGTGTCCTTATGGCTGGGCACCTAAAAGGTTTTACAAAAAATAGATTTGAAAGCAAACAGGTCAGAGCCCGATTGTTAAAACAGTTTAAAAATTTCTAGTGTTTAATATCATTAAACAGTGAATATAAAGTACATGATAGTGTGTGCACTCACATGAGTTCCTCACCTCTCAACTAATTTTGCACTCCTATCGTACCCGTACCCATTCTAGTTATTTCCATACTTAACTAGTCTAATATAAAATCTAACATTTTTATACGATTCACGATTTAATTCTGGCATCTTCATCTAAACAGAGTGTCTTACATTTCTTCCCGGTTTCCCATATTAGTAATACTACTTACTAGAGGATTTCCATTTTTATCATCTTTACGAAAATGTTACTATTATTTATACTCACATTTATACATGACAATGCATTTCAAATTACAGTATATTATTCTCATCATAAATATACAATACTATCACCCCGAGGCTAAGCTGCGGTGCAAACATACTCTGCTATCCAATCCCGGTACATCACGTACATAAGGACCACGCATTCCGAATCTCTCAGGAATCGTTTCAATGAACAACAATCACAAACAATGGAGGTGAACATAGTTCACGTCACATGAGTCACGCACATACCTACGCTCCCATGATCATCAGACTTATTAACTTCTCAATAAGTCCTTCTCTGACCTATGTCCTCGAGGTACCAATCTAAATCCCCCGTAGGCAGGCAAATATTAGATGGCCCTGATCGAATGCCGACCTCCCATGATAGCAATTATGGTAGGTATGTTATATACAGATAACCACATATACTAAGCATTCGCACGTCTTAAATATCTCAGTATTAATAAAGGTATACTTCTCGTTCTTATACCATCATTTATTGTTATACATTTACAAGTCCCCGATTTATATGCATTTAAGTTGTCAACTCTTCTCACGTCGTAATTAGGTACTCGCTTCCAAATCTACAAATGTCATCCGGTTTACTACAAGATCCTAAGTTTTACTCCTCAACGTACCCCAATCTCACAACTATACCCACTAGTTAATAAGGGAAGGTTATCTCTTCATTTAAACAAGTCTACGGGACATTTGAAATAAAAATAGGCCAAAAAGCCATTCTGTCAACTCGTTAGAAGTCTCGTTCGAACGAGGTCATTCGAACGAAAGGCTTCGAACGAACTACCAACTCGTTAGAAGGGATACTGTCATCTCATTTGAAGCTCGTTCGAACGAGGTCGTTCGAACGACCTGGGCAGGTCTTCTAACGAGATGGCAGATCACGCTCAGAAATCCCAAAATTCATTTTTTCTACATTCTTTTATTCTCTAAATCCACCCTAAGGTCATCCCAATAGAATTTTAATGTTCCTAAACCACTCTAAATCCTCTTAGGTCGTTTCTTACCATCTTTATGGGTTTAATTACTCCAAATCAACATATAATTTACAAAATTTCCCAATTTCTCACTCCAAACCCTATGAACATAAGACTAGAGTTTAAATGCAAATAAAGACTCCTTAATCCATTTTTTAATTATCGAAAGTTATGTTTTGTATATTGAATTTGTCCATTTATCACTCTACATGCAAATCCCTACCCGAAACCACAAGTTTCACAATAATTCCATTGGGTGTTCTTCATCAATATTTTCCAAGATATAAACAGATTTCTACACTACACATGGAGGAAATATTCAATGAAAATAACGACATCAAAACACTTGCCTTAGATTCGTTCTTCTGAATTGATGTTGGTGAATGAAGGTTGATTTTCCCCTTTCTCTCTACAGATTTCTCCCAAAGATGGTGATGGTGGCTAGGGTTTCTTTTGGAACCTCTTAAGACTCTCCCTTTAACTCCCGTAGCCCACTACTTGATATATGTTGTTAATGGACATAATGGGTTCATTACTAATATAAAATTAACCTCTAAAATTCGTGGGTTTTAATTCCTCTATTTTTAAAATTACCAAACTACCCTTTTGGGTTGCCGGTACGGCCTAAAAATGCCCCGGGACCCAAACTAAACCCCCGGCTAGTGTTTTCTGACTATTTTGACCCTTTCGGACACGTTGGCGCACTCAAAATGACCATTCGGTTGATAAAAATATAATTCACTTTTTAATTTAAATAATTTCATTCCTGACGCGACTGACACGCGCATTCCCACTAAATTTCCAAATTGTCGTATTTCTGCCTCGCGGTAATTTTAATATTATTAATACTCATATATTACCATACATACTCGAAAATAATAAATTTTTAACATCATAATCAAATACCAACTCACATCTCGTTAGTATTTATACTCGGATTAATTTTCAATTAATTCTCATTTAATTTAATCAATCCCTTAAATAAAAATCAATAAAATTACGGGGTATTACAACCTACCCGAGCTGAGGTATCGGTTGGAGGGCCATTGTCTTCTTTGAGAGAAGATCCTATATTGGCCTTGGTACCTTTTGTTGGAGGGGAGCTTTGCCAACCATTGAGGTTTTTTCAAATAAGGTCAACGTTGAGGCTTCCGAGGATGTAATCCCGCCCCCAACGGTTCCTACCGCTATGGCCTCCATGCTGACTCCAATTCTCGCTCCTGCAACTGCTGAGGTACTTTGCTAATTTCTATGCATTTCTCAACCTTTCAAACTTCACATATGACGGTGACTTATCACTGAAAACACTTGTTGAAGATTTTTTCACAAACTCAACCTATAACGGTGACTTAACAATGAAATCGCTTGTTAAGATTTTTCATAAACTCCACCTATATCGGTGACTTAACAACGAAAAACTTGTTAAGATTTCTCATAAACTCCACCTATATCGGTGACTTAACAACGAAAACGCTTGTTAACAAGTTTTTTTGTTGTTAAGTCACCGAAAAATCTCGAAAAATCTTAACAAGCGATTTCGTTGTTAACAAGCATTTTATTCTACAACACTGATAACCAATTAGATAACACAAAATAATTTGAATGCAATTGGAATAAACATTCCCAAATAATATTAATCCATTACAGTAATCCCAACAATATCAAATGTATTAAAATGACACGAATACCATAGTATTTGATCCCGATAGAAGAAGATAACTGAATCCTTTGGGCGACATGCCCTACTAAGAGAATACTGTGAATCAAATGATGATAGGCGTCTAAGCAAAACTCCATAAATCCATAGCCGGTCATAATCCGCTAAGGTTGGCGTCCCTGTTGCAGGACACCTGATATAGAAGATACAATAGAAAAGAAAATATGCAAGGAAACGGGTCAGAGCCCGATTGTGAAAATGATTTTTAAAACAACAAGTAATTAACAAGTGCAATAAATATTTTATTACGTACATGTTAGACCCAACTCTCACTTGCCATTCTCACCTCTCAACTAGAGTGCACACTTAACGTTTCCTATTAACCTCCTAGTTAATGGTTCCTCTTTTCTAGTCTCCATATTATAATTTCATCCCAATATCATAATCCCCGTATGTCCCATACCATACGTCACATTATTATTCATTTACATTTCTCATCGTTTCTCATTAACATGAATCATTTCTCATTAATATGAATTAAGTTTTTCAATAAACATTCATTAGTTTCATGCGTGGGGTGTCTCGCAAGCGAAATCCAAACAAGGAACCCCTCCAATACAGTACTACTTAACTTTGTCGATCGAGGAGGTTCGTCAACTTCAAATATGCGATCGGAATAACCTCATCCCCCTTTTCAACCAAATGTGTTCTAAACTCCCATATCTATCCAGGAGCCATACCACTACGCTCTTGTACTACACTCAGCCCTTGCGAAACCAATAATGAGCTTAAACTCAGTCCTTGATGTTTAAATTGTAACCCTAAGGCTACCCAGGTGTTATATTAAATCTCCCCTACTTTAACTATCCTTAATCCTCATACAAACAGATTAGAATCCAACACATGAATCTAGCAACCGAAATCTCTTTAACTTTAATTATCATAATTCTAATCAATTAAATCCCAATCAAATTAATTCAAATCTTAACTAGGGCTTACTGATCTTCTCTAAGTCCCATAATATCCAATTAATAATCACCGAAGATCTACAAATGTTTTCGGATAAGAACCAACATTAAAAAGAAACAACATCATGAATTCTCATATTTTAAATACTCAGAAAAATCAGATCCAAAAATTATTCAAATCATCAATCCGACTTCAGATTTGGATTCTACACGAAAAATTGAGTCAGGTATATGTTTTGAATTTTTCTTAAATCTCATCCAAATGCACTAAAAAAGAAGATCTAAACATTCTAAATTGGCTCTTCTCATTCCACTCGTTTTTGCCTCTTTTTCTAGAAAATTATCAACATATTATCTTCAAGAACACAAAATGATTTTCAGAATTTCTTCCACAGATTGATGAATATTTATTGGATTACTAACTACCTACAATATGAGTTTAATTCCTATATATTTTTAGATTCCAAAAATCCATTAACAACTATATCCTTTCATCTTCTAAGCATGAAAATCATCTCTTTTTATAACTATCCTAACATGGACAATATACGAACTTAAATTGCAAATATCAAACACTTGCCTCTAATGAAGATCTGATCCTTTGGAGTTGAATAACACAGGTGGTGATGGTGGTGGTGACCTTTGACCTTTGGTTCTCCTCCTTCCCAAGCAAACTTCTTTTTCTTTCCAAGCAACCTTCCACTCTCTCTAAGAAGATGACTTTTCAATTTTGTGTAGAAGAGATGAAATGAACCTACATACACTAATCTCCAAATATTTATAATAAGACAAAACCCGAAATCACTATTCATCCCCCTTGTAAAAATAACCAAAATGCCCTTTTGGGTTGTCTTTTCATTTCCAAATGATCCGAGACTCAAAATTAACATTCAAATAGACTTTTTTGACTATTTCGAACCTTCCGGACGCAACGATGCAGTCGAAATGACTATAAGGTCGATAGAAAATAAATTTCTTTTTTAATTTAATAATTAGTCCCGACACCTCCCATACCGCGTCTGACTAAAAATTCAAATTACCGAATTTATATCATACCGTCATATCAATGACATCACATTCATATATTACCTAAATATCTTTAAGTAATATTCATAATCATCCATTTTAATATCCACAATTCGGATAAAACCCAAATGAATTAATTTATAATAAGATCCAATTAATCCATTAATTTAAAATATAACCCATTTTAAAAGTCATTAAAATTACGGGATATTACATACTTCCCCCCTTATAACACAATTTCGTCCCGAAATTCAGAAAAATGAACCATACTGATAAGGTCAACTCCGAGTGTAAATCTCACATCGCAAGAAATCTAAGTAGTACCGCCCATACAGTACATTAACGAAAATCCCCATCGATGTTACACTAAGTCTCACCATATAGTTCCAACTGAATCAAATTTAAATTATACCCAATTTTCCCTATACCGTCCTCGTGACAAAGTTTGGGAAAAATGATCCTCACTTAATAAACAAATAAATCCTGAAGTCACAACTACTTACTGTTTCACAATTTTGAAAACTACTACAATCCAACCATCCAAGGCGCCCATACACCCTATCGTACAACTTTCATTATAATAGCAAAGGTTATAAACTCATATCCTAAAGACCTATCTTATTTCGACTCCCAACGGTTATTAGTTTCATGCGTGGGGTGTCTCGCAAGCGAAATCCAAACAAGGAACCCCTCCAATACACTACTACTTAACTTTGTCGATCGAGGAGGTTCGTCGACTTCAAATATGCGATCGGAATAACCTCATCCCCTTTTTCAACCAAATGTATTCTAAACTCCCATATCTATCCAGGAGCCATACCACTACGCTCTTGTACTACACTCAGCCCTTGCGAAATCAATAATGAGCTTAAACTCAGTCCTTGATGTTTAAATTGTAACCCTAAGGCTACCCAGGTGTTATATTAAATCTCCCCTACTTTAACTATCCTTAATCCTCATACAAACAGATTAGAATCCAACACATGAATCTAGCAACCGAAATCTCTTTAACTTTAATTATCATAATTCTAATCAATTAAATCCCAATCAAATTAATTTAAATCGTAACTAGGGCTTACTGATCTTCTCTAAGTCCCATAATATCCAATTAATAATCACAGAAGATCTACAAAAGTTTTGGGATAAGAACCAACATTAAAAAGAAACAACATCATGAATTCTCATATTTTAAATACTCAGAAAAATCAGATCCAAAAATTATTCAAATCATCAATCCGACTTCAGATTTGGATTCTACACGAAAAATTGAGTCAGGTATGTGTTTTGAGTTTTTCTTAAATCTCATCCAAATGCACTCAAAAAGAATATCTAAACATTCTAAATTGGTTCTTCTCATTCCACTCGTTTTTGCCTCTTTTTCTAGAAAATTATCAACATATTATCTTCAAGAACACAAAATGATTTTCAGAATTTCTTCCACAGATTAATGAATATTTATTGGATTACTAACTACCTACAATATGAGTTTAATTCCTATATATTTTTAGATTCCAAAAATCCATTAACAACTATATCCTTTCATCTTCTAAGCATGAAAATCATCTCTTTTTATAACTATCCTAACATGGACAATATACGAACTTAAATTGCAAATATCAAACACTTGCCTCTAATGAAGATCTGATCCTTTGGAGTTGAATAACACAGGTGGTGATGGTGGTGGTGACCTTTGACCTTTGGTTCTCCTCCTTCCCAAGCAAACTTCTTTTTCTTTCCAAGCAACCTTCCACTCTCTCTAAGAAGATGACTTTTCAATTTTGTGTAGAAGAGATGAAATGAACCTACATACACTAATCTCCAAATACTTATAATAAGACAAAACCCGAAATCACTATTCATCCCCCTTGTAAAAATAACCAAAATGCCCTTTTGGGTTGTCTTTTCATTTCCAAATAACCCGAGACTCAAAATTAACATTTAAATAGACTTTTTTGACTATTTCGAACCTTCCGGACGCAACGACGCAGTCAAAATGACTATAAGGTCGATAGAAAATAAATTTCTTTTTTAATTTAATAAATTAGTCCCGACACGTCCCATACCGCGTCTGACTAAAAATTCAAATTACCGAATTTATATCGTACCGTCATATCAATGACATCACATTCATATATTACCTAAATATCTTTAAGTAATATTCATAATCATCCATTTTAATATCCACAATTCGGATAAAACCCAAATGAATTAATTTATAATAAGATCCAATTAATCCATTAATTTAAAATATAACCCATTTTAAAAGTCATTAAAATTACGGGGTATTACAAGGTCCCTCATAATTTGCTGCAAACTTAGGTAGAGGAAGCCCCCTGATGTGTTTCACAGCTACCTTCAAAATAAGGTCTCCCTCCACGAATTTTCTTGGCCTCACCAGGTTATCGTATGCCCTGGACAGTGGCTTCGTGTACATTTAAAAGTGTTGCATCGCATTATCTCTGTGTTCATCCAATGCTTCCAACTACACACGTCTATTTTGAGAGAGCATGCTACTTCGCAAGGCATATCGAGTCGAGGGAATTTCCAACTCTACTGGGAGAATGGACTCAACCCCATAGACAAGGGAGAACGGAGTATACCCTATGAGCTTTATCTTAGTTGTTCGATAGGCTCACAATACAATTGGTATCTTATCATCCCATGCTCCTGAGAAATCCTCCATCGTTTTAGCCAAGATATTAACCAAATTTTTGTTAGTTGCTTCGGCCTGACCATTTCCCTTTGGGTATGCCACCGTTGAGGTATGATGAATAGTGGAGTACTTGTCTATGAGCATCGTTACTTATGAATTGACGAAAGTGGTTCCATTATCTGAAAGAATAACCTTTGGGATCCCAAAATGGCAAATAATGTATTCTCTGATGAATTTGCTCACCACCCCCGCTGTTTCCCTTCTAAGTGGTATCGCTTCAGCCCACTTTATGAAGCACTCCATTGCTACTAGTATCCATATCTTCCCCCTCGAAGAAGGGTTTATTACCCCAACCAGGTTGAACGCCCAAGTGTGAAAAGGATAAGGCATTATCAGGGAGTGTAGGTCCACCAATGGGGCATGGATCATATTTTCATGAAGTTAGCAAGCCTTGCACTTTCGAATGAACTCAGCAGAATCTTTCTCCATTGTTGTCTAATAGTATCCCAATGTCATCAACTGGTCATACAACTTGGCCCCTCCTATGTGAGCTGGATCGTGCGCCTGTTTGAGGACTTCGACTGCTTCTTCCTTTGTGATGTAATGCAACGGCCTGTTCAAGTAGCCTCTTCGATAAAGCTACCCCTCCTGAACGTAGAACCTCGGGTCCCTTCGCCAAAGTCCCATCGCGACAATTTTTTATGTTGGGGCAACTCCATCTCCGATAAAGTCAATATACGGATGTCTCCAATCAGGTTGAGCTTCCACGAAATGACAGTCAGCTGCTTCAAAAAATAACTGGCATTTGTCGCACTTCCATTATAGCTCTACCGCGTCCTATTTCATTCTAGGCCAAAAATACCCATCTCTTTGAATTCTTCGATAGAGAGGTATCTCAGTTGTCTCGCAGTGCTCTTCATGTGTTCTCTTCAATCTCCGCTCTTTTTCTTCTAGGCCGATGCACCTCGACAACCATCCTCCTATGTTTCTAAAGTAAAGGTTTCCTTGGTTCATGAAGTATCGGGCTAATTCCCTCAGCCCCATCTCTCCTTCCCCAGATTCCAATTGCCCTCTAATCTCTCCCCTCCAGTATGCGTCCTCCTCCATCGGTAGAATTGACTGTACTACCGAATGAGTTGTTCTTTATTGGATCACGATAGTAGTTATATCGTTCCTCGTAACCATTTTTTGGGCACTGGTGGCATAGGCGTCTGGGTGGTGGTTCATTATTCTGGGATGTCTCTTGATCTTGGTCCGATAGGACTGGCAGATGAGCCTCTGAATGATGGTTCTGTATGGTGCCAGACTCATGTGTTTCAACGCATACTCTCCATTCACTTGCTGAATCGCCAAATTCGAATCACCTTTGATGCAAAGTGAACGAATCCCCATTCGAAGAGCCTCTAGCATCCCTAGCACCAGTACTTCATATTCTGCTTCGTTATTAGAGCAGGGGAAATCTAACTTGTAGGAAAGACAAATTTCCTCTATTCCTTTTGAAAGAACGACCCCTGCTCCTACTTTCTTTTCTGCCGAAGATCCATCGAACTGCATCGTTTATTTCGCATCCGTTGCGTCTAGGTGATTGGCCTGCAAATCGTCTCCTGGAATACTTTCTTTGGGTGGCTCAAACGTTCCCGAGGGGAAGATTGCTAACATATTGGTGTACACTTGGATTTTGATCACGCGAGGAACCCCACACTTCAAGTCATATTCGAAGAAGATGAGGAACCACCTAACTTCCCTACCAATCAATATAGTTCGTGCCAATAAATACTTAATAGGATCACATCTAGTTACAATACGAATTGTATGAATTGGAAAAGATAGCATATAATATCTAAGTTTTTGTGCTACAAAAACTAAGGCCAAATAATGCCTTTCCAAGCTACTATATCTGACCTCTGTCCTATGTATGGTTCTGCTAAGGTAGTAGATCGATCATTCTTCCCCATAAATCTCTTATGCCAATACAGCTCCCATGAATCTCGTGGTAGATGTAAGGTACATCTGTAGCAGTATTCCAACCTGCGGGGGAATCATGATCTGTGGTGAAACGAGCAGCTTCTTTAGTCCAACGAGAGACTCCCAGTGAACCTCTTCCCACCTGAACTTTGTGTTCTTTCGCAACAGCTGCATCAATAGGTGTGTTATTTCAGTTAATCCAGGCACAAATCTCCTAAGGTAGGAGACTTTATCAAGGAAACTCTTCAGCTCCTTCGCCGTTTTTGGACTTGGCATCTCCAAGATCGCTCGCTGCTTGTTTTAGTCCATCTGCACCCCTATTCGATCAACCACGAAGCCTAAAAATTTTCCACTCGTTACTTCGAAGACGCATTTTAGTGGATTCATCTTCAATTTATACTTCTTGCATCGGGCAAACATTTTCCTCAAATCGCTCAGATGGGACTCCTCCCTCCTCGACTTGATGACTAAATCATCCACATAGAATTCCACAAATTTATGGAAGAAGTTATGGAAAATAGCCATCATTGTGCTCTGGTAAGTAGCCCCAGTGTTCTTGAGTCCAAACGGCATTAATCTGCACATAAAATTTTCCAACGAGGTCCTAAACGCCATTTTCTCTGCATTCGTGGGGTCCATCTTGATCTCGTTGTACCCTACATACCCATCCATGAAGCTATACATTTCATGACCAGCCGTTGCATCTATCAAGTTGTCGATGAATGGTAGAGGGAACTCGTCTTTGGTGTAAGCTCTGTTAAAATCTCTGAAGTCCATACAGATCCTTATCTTATTTTTTTCTTTCTTTCCCACCGGCACAATGCTAGACAGCCAAAGCGGGTGCTGTATCGGTTTGATGAATCCTACCGCTAATAACCCTTTGACTTCTTCCTTAATCTTCAAGTCTAGCTTAGGTTTGTATGTTCTTATTGCTTGTTTCACCGGGATGGCTGAAGGCATCGCGTTCAACTTGTGGCAGCTAACTCCCTCATCCAGCCCTTCCATCTCTGTGTACTTCCACGTGAAAACGTCTATGAACTCACGAATTAACTCCACTAAGGCCTCTCACTTCTCCTTACTAAGATCTTTCGAGATAAAAATATGCCTTGTATCCTCGCATTCTTTTGCCAAGTTTAACTGCTCCAACTCTTGTACCTGGGGCTTCGGTTAATCCGCCATGTAATCTGATTCTTCAGCAACATCCTCCATGAACTCTTGTATATTGGAGTTGTCTATCACCATACATTATCCCTGTTGATCTACCAAAAAGCACTCATATATCAGGTCAGACTTATTATAAGCTTCTTCGGCCACCCGTTCATACTATTATAATCAATATACCACTTTTTCTTCTTCGGTAATGACTTTCTTGCACTACATGCTGGTAGCTATAACTGCCTTCCTCTTCTTCTCTCTAGAACCCTTAGCCACTCTCTTTCCTAAAAATCAGCTCAACATGCTTCGTTGTCGAACCTCATATTCCATCGGATCCACTCTAGGCCTCATTCTGTCTTTGAGCTTCTTCGAGATGTTTTGGGGCCGAGGGACCACTTGGTGAGCTTCTTCTGCCATTACGTCTTTGTTGTTTGCAACCTTTTTGTTCTGCTCATTCAAAGGGCCCATCCTTTCCCTGATCGAGAGGACCCATGCCCCCTCTATTCTTCTCGTTAGAATCCTGACATCCTCATCTAGTTCCTTGTAAAAGGCAGCATCTACTATGTGAGCTTCCTCGATAGCGAAGGGTCTCTTTGTGGACCTAATGGTCACCTTTGTTCCCTTAATATTTACCTTGGCGCATTGGTGATACGTCGAAGGAACTAGCCCTTGGTTGAGCATCTATACCTTTCCTATCAGCAGATGGTAGGAAGTTGCACTCTCTATTACGTGGAACTTGATATGGGAACTCAAATTTCCCATCACGATCTCGACATTCACGTAACCAATGGATTTGGAAGATTGGTTATCATATCCCAAAATCACCAAAGGCATGGGAACCAACCTTTCTTTCGGAATATTGGCCGTGTGGAAGGAGTTGATGGGCATGATATTGATGAAAGCTCCCCAATCCATAAGAGTCCTTGCAAAACTAACTCCGTTGACGTTGGTGGTCACATAAAATGGCCTGTTATAAGGGAATCTTATGGCCCTATCCGCATCGCTGAAGGTTACTTATGACAGAAATCTCTTCACCAACCTATCTATTGGTCCCCTCCATCTCAGCAAGGGGACTGCGTCCTTCCTCATAATGTCCAGTATTGCCTAGGTTATCTCCAACCTACTCTCCTTTGGTATCCCCACCTGGTCGAAGAACCAGGTGAACTTTGGGGATTTTAAAACTGCACAGTACTCCATGACTAGGTCTGCCTCCTCGCCTTCAACACTATATACGTCCTTCACGTCTTTAGCGCTTACTTCGTCATAGGCTAATACTACGTTAGCCATTCCCTTAGTACAGGCTTATAAAGCTTTTTCGAACTCCCCCTGCCTCGTCGTTGGTTCTCTTTCTTCTCTTTTGGCCTCCTTATTATAAGCCACCACCAGATTAGCCCCATGTGCTGGGAGTAGGTTATTGTTAACATTCTACGGAGAGTTTGCAGCGTCCCTGCCTTCACATACTTATCGATGATTCTTCTAAGTGTGAAACAACCCTCTGTTGGATGCTGGATCTTTCGATGAATCTGGCAATATTTGGGATCCGCCCTTATTGCTGCATCAGGTTCCCCAATGGGAATGCCCTTTGATTCGTAGACCGTTCCTCCTTGGACCATTGTGTTGTAACAGCTGACAGCCTCCTCCACTGTACAAGGCAATGGTGGTGGATCCTCCATGTCTCTTCCAAACTTCCTCTTATTATCCTTCTTCGACGCCTTGCCCCCATCTGTTCCCCCGGTGTAACCTACCCGTGGGGGCTGAGACCTCCCCCCCCATAGGTTGTATCGCCTTCCTAAACATCATGGGCACTACCACTGAATTTGGCCGCACGACCAATGAAATATTTCTTACCGCTTTTATGAATGCCGAAAAGGTCCCCTCGCGCGTCTCATCGATAAGATGACAAATGTACTCAGGGAGAAGTCTTTCCGCACAGATTTGCAGTTGCTTGGACTCCTTGGCCTCCTCCCTCACATCGAGGGATCTCTCCCTGAACCTTCGAACGTTGGCCACCACATCTTCCCCTGGTCGTTGTTTCTCCCTTCCCAGTTGGGTTAAAGTAAACTCATCTTTCGCCAGAAACAACTTCTGGACGAACAAAACATGCATCTCCTCCCATGTAAAAATGCTCTTAGGAGCTAAATGAGAATACCAAGTATATGCTTTAATAGTTAAGGATTTGGAAAATTCCCTCAACCTGAGCTTCTTATTATTGCAATGCGCCCCAAGTGTTCAACGAAGTGTTTTATATGCTCCTTCGGGTTTCCACCATTTCCTGTGTATTTTTCAAAAATAGGAGGGATATAATCTTTTGGGTATAGCTCATCGTTGTATTCCTCGGGGTAAGGTGTCTGAAAGTCATCGTAAACCAAAGTTACCTCACCAAGAGACTGCGAGGACTCTTGCATGAATTTCAGCATCTCTTTCTGCATCTCCTTCCTCATTTCCTCCATGGGTGATGCCACTGGAGCAACAACCAATGGGACCATAGGTTGAGTGCCCGTTGAAGCTGGAACAATCATCACAATTGGGGCTATTGATACTCTTGATGTTCCCACTACTGGATTCACAACAGAGGGTATACTTATTGGGACCGTGCCTATTGCGCATGCGCTTGGTGGGCCCGTTGGGGCTGCCCCTGGTGTCACGAAAGAGTTGGCGTCAAATCCTCCCAACACCGTTGCTACGAGAGTTTGCAAAAACTCATAAAATTAACTCATGAGGATTGCCACTTGGGCTGTCCCCAACCCAACGCTCGTGGAAGCTTGTGTCACCCCTGGAACGCTTGTCACCGCCTGTACTGGATGTACCTCTATTCGAGGAGCCCCGTCCCTTAGAGCCTCCAGTTCTCTTGCCGCCTGTTCTTCATTGTGTTGGATATCATCAAAGTTGAGCATTCGATTAACGTTATCTTGCGCCATAATCCTTGCTTAGAAGAATGCCTCCCCAGCAGAGTCACCAAATGTAAGAGGGTAGTTTAGATAAGATGGAGGCGTAACCCCTTTTGAGTACAATAATGATAAGTTAAATAGCGACACTATTGATTAACCACGGGACATACAAACACGATTCGATGAAGATAGACTCAGTTTGAACTCACAAATCTCTCGTGTATAACTCATAAGGTAGTAATGAACTTAGAAGTAACTTAGTTAGAGGGAGAGAGAAGTAAGCACCCTAGATACACCTTGACAGGCTGCCAAACACACCAACCACCCTCAAGAACCTCTGTCAAGTATTAAAAGCTTCGTAGTAAATGACAATGGTGGGTGAGTAAACTTTTTGGTTTATAATAACTCTCCCTCTCTTTGATTTATATTCTCTCTAGTAATAACTTCTGAACTCTCAAAAAGATCATCCTCTCCTCAGAGGTGGTTGGGGTCCTTAAATAGCCTTCTACATGACCCCCGAGGCAACTCTACCATTAATGCCTATGAAAGACAACCCTCATACTTTATGTCACAAACATTAAATACCTGATGCACTAGTTTTCTCCACGTCATAAACATTAAATGCCAAGACATGCGTTTTGCCTAACCACTGTGTGTCAGGGGGCTGTTGTCAGTGAGGTGGCTCACCAACTATCTGACAGCCCCAAATACCACAGTAGTTTACTCAAGTGCAGGTCTAACATTGCCTAGCTGGTTAGTTACATCAGATAAAGTGGATGTGACATTAAGTAGAGGGTTGTTTGGCTCACAACTCAACTCCCGATGGAACTCAAGGCCGTTCCCCTCGAGGTTCCACGATCAGGGTCCTTCGGTGTTTTACCATGTGTATCTAAGATAGTCAGGACAATCCCCAATGGTGCCTCACTTCTCAATCCTCTAAACCAAGTCCCTCCAAAGTTCCCACGGCGAGGTCGTTCGATAGAGCATGAAAGCTCTCCCATACCTTGCCAAGCCTCGTCTCTCGCGAGTACCGTTCGACCTCACACAAACTCATCATACTCATTACATCTTTAAAATCGTTATAGCTCATAATCAATATAAACAAAAGATACAACAAGACTAAATTAACCAACAGGACTAAAGTATGAGTTGCCACGCCAAACTACCTCGCTTGAGCTGGCATGCTGAACTGTCTCGCTTGAGCTTCCACGCTTGAACTGTCTCGCTTTAGCTGCCATACTTGAGCTGCCTTAATCCCAAACTTTGTTGTTAATGGGGGGATTATCCCTAATCTCAGGATTACCTTCAAGCCCCCTCTACACATATATCAATCTGAATTAACTAAAGAGGGTTCCAACTTCTTTTAATTGAATGAAAAGGAGTTCTAATTAACTTCGCTTGCAAACTTGTGATTTGGGTTCATGTTAAATTTAGGTAGTAAGTCTAAGTTAGTTAATCTTCAAATAGTATCATAATTAACATGACTTAATCTTCCATGTCACACATTACGAGATTCAAGCAAATAAGAAAAATATATATTTTTCTTCTTCTTCTTCGTATTATTATTATTATTATTATTATTATTATTATTATTATTATTATTATTATTATTATTATTATTATTATTATTATTATTATTATTATTATTATTATTATTATTACTACTACTACTACTACTACTACTACTACTACTACTACTATTATTATTATTATTATTATTATTATTGATAGGCATCACAGTCATTACATTGAGTTTAAATAGCCCATCGCTCAATATCCTTTCCCCGCATACATACCACTTTTAGTGAGTACAAATTTGTCAGATTCAAACACTAGTTTAAATCCCTTCTTGTTAAACAAGGATCCAAAAACCAAGTTCTTTCAACTGTTTAGGATATGAAGCACATCATTTAGAGTGGGTTTTTTCCTGAAATCATTTTGAGTATAGTTTTTCCTTTCCCTTCAAACTTCGAAGAAAAAGAGTTTCTCATGAAAGATTTCTCCCTATGATTGGAGTCTTGGTAAGAAGTAAATATGATTTTATCAGAACATATGTGATGAGTGGCCCATTGTCCACCACCATTCACTAGTATTTCCCACTATATTGACTTTAGAAAGCCCAATGTAAAGGCTTGAATCAGTAATATCATCTGAAACATTCTCAACCTCAGTGACATTAGCTTGTGTGGGATTTTGTTTCTTATTTTCTTGATTTTTGCACTTACGATAATCTATATCATGGTGTCTTTGCTTGTCATTTATAAATCATTTTCTATAGAACTTATTAACGTTCTCGCTCTTGCATCCTTTGAAAGGAGTACCTTGATTCAAACACTTTCTCTTCTTACACTTGCTACTTTGACCTTCTTACATAATATGTGCTTTGGATTCCATATAATCTCTAGTTTTCTTCTCGAATGCATGATTATCCTCTCCAATCCTTCATATCATAATCAAGTCCTCAAGTCCCGTGTCTTTTCATTTATGTTTCAAATATTTTTTGAAATCTTTTTAAGATGGTGGTAATTTTTCAATCATTGAAGCCACTTGGAATGATTCACTCAATTCTATTTTTTCAGAAAATATTTCATGATAAATTAATTGGAGCTTTTGCGCTTGATTCTTGGCAGTCATTGAATCAACCATTTTAAAATCCAAGAATCTTTCGATGACGAATTTCTTCATTTTGGCATCTTTCATTTCGTAATTTTTTGTCCAAAGACTATCACCTCTTTAGCCATTTTTTAAAGGGCTATAAACTTTATTCCATCCGAGTCACTTATCGTCAATTTGCCATCTTATTCCCAACACGAGTCCACACGCATGTCCCGAATAAGATCCTGTTAACTCGTCGATTTTACCCACATACGACGTAATATAAAATAATACAATTGCATTTACTTATCACACGAGTAAATATAATAACACATAAATTTAAATCTAATATTCGCTAATTAATATTTATTCCATTCACTTTATTTCTCAAATTAATTAAATGGCGAGTACACGTGTAATTTAAATATTCCCTAAAATACGGGATGTTACACCCTTAAAGTCGTGACATTCAAATCTTAATTTTAATGTAGTATGCCTTATTTCTTGACCAATTTCAACAATTATTTGATCGATAGTAGTGACAAGTTGGCTCGTATAACTAATTTAACCAATATTGTATGTTCCATCATCGATTCTTCTTGTACTAATCATGATAAACACCTATATAATACTATTGTCTCACAGGGTGTGACAAAAATATGTTTCGTTGGCTTGGTTGTTGTGTATGGGTTTTAATGTGTTCGAACATGCCAAGAAAAGTTGTAGTCCTGCCAACCACTTAATTATTGGTTGAGATTCATCTATTATTATCAAATTTCAGACTTATGGTTTTGGTATCAAAGTTTATTTAGTTCATGGATGATATTTATCATATTGTTGTTTCTTTATTATTCTTGTTGCTATTTCTTTACGCCCATAATGATATTTAATAATTAGATATCCCTTTTGGATTGTGCACGGGTTGGCCACCTAATGTATAGAAAATAAAGGGTGTCACACTTTTTAGAAACATATCAAAATTACATGCTTTGCATTCTTTACACCTATAAAACCCCAATCAAACCTTATACAAGATATTGAAAAACCGAATAGGTTCGGTGTGTGATACTTGATTAAATCAAATCGCAAGATTCTAATAAACCCTTATTTAATTAAAGTCTATATACACCAAAGTAAATCAACCCCTAAACATATATCTATCCGTGTGCGTGTGTCAAACCATAAATAGATGAAGCATGTGACACAGAGTTAAGGAAAAAACCCCTTTCGGGTAAAACCTTTTATTTCTAGAACTTTAAAGAATTTACAAAACCATTGACTTACATACAACCTGATAATCGCCCACAAGTGTAATGCACGATGTCTGCGTCAAGCCTCCAAAGCCTCCAAAGCAACGGCTAGAAATACAGTGTGACACAGAAATACCCGCAGGTGTCGGTTCTGATGTCGTCGGTTGGAATCTCCCTCGGGAACTCCAGGTGCGTAGCAATGAAGAAGAAAACGGCTTCTCCACAAGGGTTGAACAAACTCAAAGTTATGTTCTTGGGTTTCAAAAGGATTCACAAAAGGTTTGGCAATGATGTGTGAATCAAAACATGAGTTTGAGAAATCAAAAATATGAAGACTTGAGCTAATAGAACTCTCAAAATCGTCTCTCCAAGTCTTGCAAAACAACTCCCCCGAAGTTGGCTTTTATAAGGAAACCAAAGAGAGTTTTAAAATTCTGGAACTCTGCCAGCGTACAGGTACCCCGAACCGGTTCAGATGTACCGCGAACCGATTCGCCCCCCGAACTGGTTTGGCCTACGGTTCGCAAAAGATCGCTGGATTGGGGCTTTAAAATTACATGGCATTCACAAAAGGATTTTTTTCATTTTCAAAGGGCCATAACTTCTTCACCGTAGCTCGGATTGAGGTGCCGTTTCTTCCAGTATCTTCGTGGCGGCGAGTTCTTCAACTTTCCAGTTGACCAAACCTCTGGACGATGGTTGTATAAGTACCAAAATTCCCTTGAATATTGCTATCTTGCCTTCTTTCACTGTTTTGACTTCTCTTGCGTACCACTTGCATAAAGTCCCTAAAATCGTGGAACGTGAAGTCATTGATGCAGATGTGAGACACGTGATGGAGATAATGAATGCTTGATTCCTGGAATTCGGATAGAGGTCGTTATGAGAGATCGTGAGGAGACGTGCCTAATGTAACGGCGTATGACATACACAAATGTAACATGTTGAACATGAGAAAAATGTCCTTATAAATCTCCCCATATGTATATGCCGTGTAATACCCCGTATTTTGATGATATTTATTTTTGGGATTAATTAAATTAAATGTGTATTAATTAGAAATTAATCCGGATAAAAATAATAGCGAGATGCGAGTTGGTATTTGATTTTAATGAGTAGATATGGCTATGTATGATTATTGAATTATGAAATTTGTCGTGAAATTGAAATACGGCAATTTGGAAATTTTGTTGGGACGCGTGTGACAGTCGCGTCAGGAATATAATTATTTGAATTGAAAAGTGAATTTTATTTCTATTAACCGTATGGTCATTTTGAGCGCGCCAACGCGTCCGAAAGGGTCGAAATAGTCAGAAAACACTAGCCGGGGGTTTAGTTTGGGTCCCGGGGCATTTTTAGGCCATACCGGCAACGTATAAGGGTAGTTTGGTAATTTTGGATTTTGGGGAATTAAAACCCACGAAAATTAGGAAATAAATATTTGATTTGGTAATTACCCACTAATAACTTAATGGGCTACGGGGGTTATTAGAATTAGTCCCAAAAGTTCCTAAGGCAAAACCCTAGCCACCATTGTCACCAAGACTTGTAGAGAGAGAGAGAGAGGAGAATTCTGCAGAGAGAGAGAGAACACTTCATCAATTCGACATCAAAATCATAGATATACATAAGGCAAGTGGTTTAATTTCGTTTATTACAAAGAATGTTTCTTCCATGCGTAGGAATTTGACAAAATTTGTATTGTTCTTGGGAGTTTGATAAAAACCCATTAATCGGATTTAGAACTTTATATTTTGATGAAAGGATTGCATGTAGAATTGTGTTAGGAGGATTATTCTGATGGAAATACACCTTTTTCATAACAAAACGGATTTAATTATGCCCATTGGTGACTTTAAAATTTTAGGGTTCATGTTCATGTGATTTGGGGATAAATGAAGGGATTTGATGATTCAATGATGTTTAGGAAGAATTAGCCCTATATAAACGTTAATATATGACCTAAGTATGTTTAGGAATGATTAGAACCCATGAAAAATTATTGTATTGATGTTTAGATGAGGTTAGAGGTGAAGAAAAGTTGGAAAAATGAATTTGGGAAAATCTGGGCTCGAAACTGGCCTCTCGTTAGAAGACCTGCCCAGGTCGTTCGAACGAGCTCGTTCGAACGAGCTTCTAACGAGTTGACAGTTTGACTTCTAATGAGAGGGATGTTCGTTCGATGACTTTCGTTCGAACGAGATCTCGTTAGAAGGCCCACTTCGTTCGAACGAACTCTCGTTCGAACAGCCTCGTTCGAACGAGACTTCTAACGAGCTGACAGTTTAGGCTTTTTGGACTGTTTTGAGTTCGCTTGTCCCGTAACCTTGTTTAATTGTAGAGATAACATTCCCCTAATGATAGATGGATATAGTTGGGACATTTGGGATATATTGAGGAGTAAAACATAGAAGTGTGACTCGAATTGAATGTATTGAGGAATAGAACGTGAGTGAATATTACGATGCGAGAATTATTGACGGCTTAAATAATTATATTAACCGGGAATATGTAATTGTGTAACATTATACATCGGTACGAGAAGGAGAAGTGTACCACAAATAAATTATGGTGATTTCTAAGATGTGTGCATACTTAGTATATGTATATGATTTTATGTGTATGACATACCTACCATACTTGCTATCACGGGAGGTTTACGTTCGCTTAGGGCCATCTCATCCTTGTGTTGCCCGGATTTAGATTGGTACCTCGAAAACATAGGTCAGAGAAGGACTTATTGGGATGTTAATAAGTCTGGTGATCGTGGGAGTGTAGGTATGTGCGTGACCCATGTGATGTGACTGTGTTCGCCTCCATTGTTTGTGATTGTTGTTATCTGAGAACGATTCCTGAGAGATTCAGAATGCGTGATCCTTATGTACGTGATGTACCGGGATGGATAGCAGAGTATGTGTGCACCGCTGCTTAATTTCAGGGTGCTTGTATTGTATATTTCTGATGTGAATAATATACACTTAAATAATGGGAACCTTCATGTTGGTATTGCGAAAATAATTATGGTAATGTTTTGAGAAAACATAACGGGTTAACCGATAGTGAATCGTATTGCTACTAATTGAGAATCTGAGTTTAAGTAAAGTCCTCTATTTAATTGATAACGCTAGAATGTATAACGGGAATTGAGTAGTAAGGGGTAGAACTTATTACGGCTTGATTAGATGTGGATGTTACTTAGATGGGTACGGTACGATAGGAGTGCACAATTAGTCGAGAGGTGAGTACTTCATGTGAGTGCACGTCCTAACATGTACTTTGCATTTATTGTTTTAATGTTATTAAAACACTTGCTGTTTTTAAAATAATCCCCACTTTCGGGCTCTGATCCGTTTGCTTTCAAATCTATTTTTGGTAAAAACCATTTTAGGTGCCCAGCCACAAGGACACCATGCATAGGATTTTCATTCAGGTGACGAGCTGTAGCTGTTTGTGGAAGTTACAGGACTTTGCTAGTAGACGCTTCATCTATCTTGACTCTATATTCAGCTTTCATCAGTTGTAGGGCATGTCGCCCATTTCTATTAGAAACATTTCCTATTTCAGATTTTCAGACTGTTGGCATGTAATTAATTCAGGATGCATTGTTTTACTTTGTTCAGTTGTGGGATTGTTGTGAGGAGTTTTCCTCCGGACTTATTATTATTTTGTTGGTTATTCTATTGCTTCGTTATGGTGAATGGTTGTAATTCTTTCATTATTCTATTATTGCATGTTAATCAGAGTTAACTTAAAATTTGGCAACTTACTTTTTAAATACTAGGTGGTTAGTAATCATTAAAATGTTTTCGACAGTGATGCTATTAACTGGACCAAATTAGCATTTTGTATTGATTTAATAAAGGAGTAGCTACCCGGTATTTAATTAGTCGGGGTGTCACAGGTGGTATCAGAGCATCAGGTTCTAGTGTCTTTTAGGATCTGTACGGCTTATTATGTTTCCGCTGAGCTTTCTTTGATGTAGAGCCCTATATTTTAGGACTGTTGTATTCTTTTGTATATGCTACGTTCTTCAGCTATTTCAAGTTTATAACTGCAAACTTATAAACTTTATTCTTATTTCAGATGCCTCCACGACGTGCACAATGGGTTCCCAGGGATGCAACTCCAGAACCACAGCCCGTACCAGTTCAGGGCACGATGAATGCCGCCGAGGTTGCAGCCATTGTGGCCCAGGCGGTAAATGCCGCACTAGCCGTAGTTCAGCAGGCACCACCTCAGGCGCCAGTAGCCGCGCCAGTTCAGGCACATGCATTCCCGTCTGCTTGGGAACATTTACGTGATGCTTTTCAGAAAGCACACCCACCGGAGTTCGCAGGTAGCTCCGATGTTGTGGTTTCGAGTCAGTGGAGGAAGGGCATTCAGCGGCACCTCAGGATGTATGACTGCACCGATGTCCAGAAGCAGATACTAGCTACCTTCAAGCTAGTTGGATCTGCACTGCAGTGGTGGGAGTCTATTACCACCGTGGAGGAGAGAGATACTCTCACGATCCAGGAGTTTTGGGTGCGGTTCGACCGCAAGTACTTTTCGTCAGCTGTTCACACGAAAATGAGGAGGAAGTTGATGAATCTTAGGCAGCAAGGTAAGACTGTGGCCGAGTATGAGGCCGAATTCACAAATATGTTGAATATTGTTCCGGATGAGATACCAACAGAAGAGAAGAAGATACAGAAATTTACAAACGGGTTGACTTGGAGGATCCGTCAACATTTATTGGGGAACCTATCGTTGGCCACTTACTCTGATGTGGTTAACGCTGCACTGTTACACTGCCAGGATCATCGCTTTCACATGGCTGAGAGCAAGAGGTCAGGAGAGTCCAGCCATCAGGGCAGGACTAGGGGAAATGGTGCCAGTGGGGCACATTCTGTTCAGGGGCAGAGGCAGGGTGATCAGGGTTCCCAGCAGGGGGATCATAAGAGGTTCAGATCGGGAAATTTTAGGCACGGACAGGGAGGTTTCCGGCAGGGCCATCAGGGTCTGAACGGCCATCAGAACCAGCAGGGTCAGAATGGTCAACAACAGTTTCAGCAGGGCCAGGAGAGGAACGGTAACGGCCACCAGGGCCGGGGGCAGTAGGGACAGAGAGGGGGGAAATTCCCGGGGAAGTGTTACGTTTGTGGCAAGACTGGCCATAAACGCCAGGACTGTCCGGATAGGGGCAGGGCCCCGCAGCAGCAGCAGGGTGCTCGACAGGAGCCGCAGAGACCCGTGTTTCCCGCCGCCCTCCCGGCGCCACCACAGATGGCAGCATTACCACCCATTCCAGCAGTCCCAGTTCAGCAGGGGCAGCTGCAGTATGGGAGAGTATACCAGCTTCAGCAGGAAGCAGCTCCACAAGCACCACCCGCTATTGAGGGTATGTTTCCTATCCATGGCACTATGGGTTGGGTTTTGTTTGATACGGGGGCAACGCATTATTTTATAGCTACACATTTTACGAAAGCCTTAGGGTTGTTAGCCACAGCAGAGAGCACAATGACGTGTGTAGACTCACCATTGGGGAGTGGGTTGCTTATATTCTTTATATGCCGGGGAGTGGGGGTAGAGATTGGTAGTTTGGTATTACCTGCAGACATGTTGGTATTAGATATGCATGAGCACGATGTGATTATTGGTATGGATTGGCTCGCATCTTATTGAGCCATGATTGATTGCTTCGGTGGGAGCATTATTTTTGCCATTCCGGGGCAAGAGATGTTTGTTGTGGCGATGCCTCGCCCAGAGGGAGGCTCGACCGCTCATTTGTATTACATAGAGGAGGATACCTCTAAGGAGGTTGTGATTCCTTTAGATTCGATCCCAGTTGTCAGGGAGTATTCCGATGTGTTTCAGGAGATACCAGGCCTACCCCCCAGTCGAGAGATAGACTTTGTCATAGACTTATTACCAGATACGAGACCTATAGCACGCGCACCGTACCGTATGGCTCCGGCAGAGATGCGAGAGCTACGAGATCAGATAGAGCAGTTGTTGGCTCAAGGGTTTATACGGAGGAGTACTTCGTCGTGGGGTGCCCCTGTGTTATTCGTGAAGAAAATAGGTGGTTCACTAAGATTGTGTGTGGACTACCGGGAGTTGAACAAGGTCACGATACGGAATAAGTATCCGTTGCCTCGAATCGATGACCTATTCGACCAGTTGAGAGGAGCTTCTTTCTTCTCGAAGATTTATTTGCGATCGGGATACCATCAGTTGCGTATCAGGGAAGAGGACGTCTCGAAGACTGCGTTCTTAACGAGATATGGTTCCTACGAGTTTCGGGTTATGCCTTTTGGCTTGACCAATGCTCCAGCCGTGTTTATGGACTTAATGAATAGGGTGTTCAGAGAGTTCCTAGATCTGTTCGTCATTGTCTTCATTGATGACATTCTAATTTACTCCCAGACAGAGGAGGAGCACGCCGAGCATTTGAGGCAGGTTTTGCAGACACTACGTCAGAACGAGCTGTATGCAAAGTATGAGAAGTGTGGGTTTTGGCTGAAGGAAGTTCAGTTTTTGGGGCATATTATTTCCGACCGGGGGATATCTGTTGATCCGGGGAAGGTATCCGCGGTGAGGGAGTGGGGACAGCCCACGACACCGACTGAGATCCGTAGTTTCTTGGGCCTAGCAGGATACTACAGGAGGTTTATTCGGGGATTTTCGAAGATAGCAAGTCCTTTGACACATCTGACTCGAAAAGGTGTTCCGTTCATCTGGAGTGATGCCTGTCAGTTGGCATTCTATGAGTTGAAGGACAAGTTCACCTCAGCACCTGTGTTAGCATTGCCGAGACCGGGAGTTGAGTATCTAGTCTACACCGATGCGTCCTTGCATGGACTTGGAGGTGTATTGCAGCAGGAGAGTCAGGCCATAGCTTATGCTTCCCGTAAGCTTAAGCCTCACAAGAAGAATTACCCCACTCATGACTTGGAGTTAGCGGCAATGGTATTTGCCCTTCGGATTTAGAGACATTACCTTTTGGGGGAGAAGTTTCGATTGTTCACGGACCACAATTCCCTACAGTACCTATTCACGCAGAAGGAGTTGAATATGCGGTAACGTAGGTGGCTTGAGTTCGTGAAGGATTATCAGTTTGATATCCAATACCACCGGGGAAGGCTAACGTGGTAGCAGACGCGTTGAGCCGTAGGACAGTAGATGAAGTGGTAGGAGTGTGGAAGGCCAAGTGGAAGGAGTTGGGACACCAAGATGCAGTGGCCCGATCATTCATGTCGGTGATGACTGTTACACCACAGATTGTCACGAGAGTGGTAAAAGCACAAGCAGATGACTCGTTCTGTCAGGAGCAGATAGTTCGATTATTAGAAGAGGGAGCCGAGTCCTATACCATTAGCTCAGACGGGGGATTACGCTTCAATGGGAGACTGGTAGTTCCGGAAGGGGAGGAATTACGATACGAGGGGATGGCAGAGTCGCACGGCTCACGGTTCGCGGTACATCCCGGTGGGGATAAAATGTACCAAGACATGAGACGATAATATTGGTGGAGCGGGATGAAGAGAGATATTGCCGTGTTTGTTTCTAAATATGCCACTTGTCAGCTAGTAAAAGTGGATCATCAGAGACCGGCAGGACTTCTACAGCCATTAGAGGTCCCGATGTGGATGTGGGAGAGCATATCCATGGACTTTATCACGGGGTTGCCTACGTCACAGAGTGGTCACGACTCCATTTGGGTAATTGTGGACAGGTTGACCAAAGTCGCTCATTTTCTACCCGTAAGGACAAACTACACTACGGGACAGTATGCCCAGCTCTTTATTACAGAGATAGTGAGACTTCACGGTGTGCCCCTAAATATCGTGTCTGACCGAGACAAGATATTTGTTTCACGGTTTTGGGAAAGTTTTCAGGAGGCAATGGGCACGGAATTGCGGTTGAGTACGGCGTACCACCCGCAGACCGATGGACAAACCGAGCGTACAAACCAGATGTTCGAAGACATGTTGCGTATGTGCATCACTGATTTCGGGGGTGGATGGGAGCAGTATCTTCCACTTGTGGAGTTTGCTTACAACAACTCCTACCAGTTCACTATTGGCATGGCCCCATTTGAGGCGTTGTACGGTAGACCTTGTCGTTCCCCAGCATGTTGGTTGGAGGTGGGGGACAACAAACTACTTGGGCCGGAAGTGATTCAGGATACTTCGGCAAGGATAGAATTGATACGGAGTCGCATTCGGGTAGCTCAGGATCGGCAGAAGAGCTATGCTGATGCGAAGAAGTTCTTCAGGGAGTTCCAAGTGGGGGACCAAGTTTTACTCAGAGTATCTCCTACGAAGGGGATTATGCGATTTGGGAAGAAGGGGAAGTTGGCACCGAGATACGTGGGGCCATTCCCTATCATCGAGCGGATTGGGTCTGTTGCATATAGACTTGGGTTACCAGAGCATTTGCATCGGATTCATGATGTGTTTCATATTTCCTCGCTAAGGAAATATCTTAGAGACGATTTGGCTCATTCTCACATTGCTTTGGAGGACATCAATCTCCAGCCTGATAGCTCCTATGAGGAGGGGCCGATTGCTATTTTGGACCAAAGTGAGCGAAAACTGAGGTCAAAGATAGTTTCGTTAGTGCGTGTTCAGTGGCGACATCATAATGTCGAGGAGTCCACATGGGAGCGCGAGGATGAGATGCGCGAACGTTATTCAGAGTTGTTCTTACCAGGTACTTTCTAGTTCCGAATTTCGGGACGAAATTCTGTTATTAGGGGGGAAGTATGTAATACCCCGTATTTTGATGATATTTATTTTTGGGATTAATTAAATTAAATGTGTATTAATTGGAAATTAATCCGAATAAAAATACTTGCGAGATACGAGTTGGTATTTGATTTTAATGAGTAGATATGGCTATGTATGATTATTGAATTATGAAATTTGTCGTGAGATTGAAATACGGCAATTTGGAAATTTTGTTGGGACGCGTGTGACAGTCGCGTCAGGAATATAATTATTTGAATTGAAAAGTGAATTTTATTTCTATTAACCATATGGTCGTTTTGAGTGCGCCAACGCGTCCGGAAGGGTCGAAATAGTCAGAAAACACTAGCCGGGGGTTTAGTTTGGGTCCCGGGGCATTTTTAGGCCATACCGACAACGTATGAGGGTAGTTTGGTAATTTTGGATTTTTGGGAATTAAAACCCACGAAAATTAGGAAATAAATATCTGATTTGGTAATTACCCACTAATAACTTAATGGGCTACGGGGGTTATTAGAATTAGTCCCAAAAGTTCCTAAGGCAAAACCCTAGCCACCATTGTCACCTTGGAGAAGAAGACTTGTAGAGAGAGAGAAAGGAGAATTCTGCAGAGAGAGAGAGAACACTTCATCAATTCGACATCAAAATCAGAGATATACATAAGGCAAGTGGTTTAATTTCGTTTATTACAAAGAATGTTTCTTCCATGCGTAGAAAATTGACAAAATTTGTATTGTTCTTGGGAGTTTGATAAAAACCCATTAATTGGATTTAGAACTTTATATTTTGATGAAAGGATTGCATGTAGAATTGTGTTAGGAGGATTATTCTGATGGAAATACACCTTGTTCATAACAAAACGGATTTAATTATGCCCATTGGTGACTTTAAAATTTTAGGGTTCATGTTCATGTGATTTGGGGATAAATGAAGGGATTTGATGATTCAATGATGTTTAGGAAGAATTGGCCCAATATAAACGTTAATATATGACCTAAGTATGTTTAAGAATGATTAGAACCCATGAAAAATTGTTGGATTGATGTTTAGATGAGGTTAGAGGTGAAGAAAAGTTGGAAAAACGAATTTGGGAAAATCTGGGCTCGAAACTGGCCTCTCGTTAGAAGACCTGCCCAGGTCGTTCGAACGAGCTCGTTCGAACGAGCTCGTTCGAACGAGCTTCTAACGAGTTGATAGTTTGACTTCTAATGAGAGGGATGTTCGTTCGATAACTTTCGTTCGAACGAGATCTCGCTAGAAGGCCCACTTTGTTCGAACGAACTCTCAATCGAACAGCCTCGTTCGAACGAGACTTCTAACGAGCTGACAGTTTAGGCTTTTTGGACTGTTTTGAGTTCGCTTGTCCCGTAACCTTGTTTAATTGTAGAGATAACATTCCCTTAATGATAGATGGATATAGTTGGGACATTTGGGATATATTGAGGAGTAAAACATAGAAGTGTGACTCGAATTGAATGTAAATTGAGGAATAGAATGTGAGTGAATATTACGATGCGAGAATTATTGACGGCTTAAATAATTATATTAACCGGGAATATGTAATTGTGTAACATTATACATCGGTACGAGAAGGAGAAGTGTACCACAAATAAATTATGGTGATTTCTAAGATGTGTGCATACTTAGTATATGTATATGATTTTATGTGTATTACATACCTACCATACTTGCTATCACGGGAGGTTTGCGTTCGCTTAGGGCCATCTCATCCTTGTGTTGCCCGGATTTAGATTGGTACCTCGAGAGCATAGGTCAGAGAAGGACTTATTGGGATGTTAATAAGTCTGGTGATCGTGGGAGTGTAGGTATGTGCGTGACCCATGTGATGTGACTGTGTTCGCCTCCATTGTTTGTGATTGTTGTTATCTGAGAACGATTCCTGAGAGATTCGGAATGCGTGATCCTTATGTACGTGATGTACCGGGATGGATAGCAGAGTATGTGTGCACCGCTGCTTAATTTCAGGGTGCTTGTATTGTATATTTCTGATGTGAATAATATACACTTAAATAATGGGAACCTTCATGTTGGTATTGCGAAAATAATTATGGTAATGTTTTGAGAAAACATAACGGGTTAACCGATAGTGAATTGTATTGCTACTAATTGAGAATCTGAGTTTAAGTAAAGTCCTCTATTTAATTGATAACGCTAGAATGTATAACGGGAATTGAGTAGTAAGGGGTAGAACTTATTACGGCTTGATTAGATGTGGATGTTACTTAGATGGGTACGGTACGATAGGAGTGCACAATTAGTCGAGAGATGAGTACTTCATGTGAGTGCACGTCCTAACATGTACTTTGCATTTATTGTTTTAATGTTATTAAAACACTTGCTGTTTTTAAAATAATCCCCACTTTCGGGCTCTGATCCGTTTGCTTTCAAATCTATTTTTGGTAAAAACCATTTTAGGTGCCCAGCCACAAGGACACCATGCATAGGATTTTCATTCAGGTGACGAGATGTAGCTGTTTGTGGAAGTTACAGGACTTTTCTAGTAGACGCTTCATCTATCTTGACTCTATATTCAGCTTTCATCAGTTGTAGGGCATGTCGCCCATTTCTATTAGAAACATTTCCTATTTCAGATTTTCAGACTGTTGGCATGTAATTAATTCAGGATGCATTGTTTTACTTTGTTCAGTTGTGGGATTGTTGTGAGGAGTTTTCCTCCGGACTTATTATTATTTTGTTGGTTATTCTATTGCTTCGTTATGGTGAATGGTTGTAATTCTTTCATTATTCTATTATTGCATGTTAATCAGAGTTAACTTAAAATTTGGCAACTTACTTTTTAAATACTAGGTGGTTAGTAATCATTAAAATGTTTCCGACAGTGATGTTATTAACTGAACCAACTTGGCATTTTGTATTGATTTAATAAAGGAGTAGCTACCCGGTATTTAATTAGTCGGGGTGTCACATGCCGCTATATACGTAAAAATATCTGAATTATCAAATAACAAATTGCTTATACAAATCTACCCTCCCATGAACCCAAAATTGGAAATATACAAATGAATAAGTCTTCATCGTTTGTTCTTCAAATGTTCAATCTTTAAAATCTCAAATCTTTTCTCATCAGGGTGTGCAACATAGTGATCATTAATGTAATACCTACACACATGAGATAAAGCAATTACCACGTGACGTATTGAGTTTGAAATGAGATAAACATAGATACCAATTTATGATGAAAGCATAACTCATATCTCAAAAACTCCCCCATAATATGATAATTCTTTCTCACCCTTTTTATTATATCCCCAAAAAGACAAATGAGAAGAATAAATCAAACAAGCAAAGTCGGGGTGTCACGGTATACAAAACAAAGCATCAATCAGATGGCAAACGCGCTCTTGCAAAAAGATGCTCAAAAAATTCACAAACTATTTTTGAATTTTCTCAAAAATTTTTATACAAAAATAGGATACAAAAAAAATCACACCATGGATATAAACTAAAATAACGAAGTTATGGAAATGGAATGTATGGGTGTGAACACATTCGATGGGTAAATCAACTCAATCAAGCATATGTGCATGATGCATACGTGTACCCCTAACGAATGAACATCAAAATTATCCTAGGTGTAAAAATTCTTGAATTTAGATGACAATGTCTTATGCAAATCAAGAAATCAACGTCTAAATGATTTCCACACCAATAACGTCCAAAATTATTTAGCGCTTTTTCAAGATTTTCAAGGACGTGCAAACCCGTTATAAAATCTCCAACCAAACTCTCTCATATATATTTTCTTTTAGAGGTGTTAAACTAAATTCTCTAACTTTGGAGAATTGGCGCAAAAACCTAAACGGTCCATTTTTGGCATGAATTTCTTTTTACTGCCTTTAATATTTTTCGGGCTCTTTTAACCTTTTTGGACCCCGGATAATAAAATTCCTCAATTCTTTAGGTCAAATTTAAACGGAGGCTTAATCGCAAAAAAAGTAATCTTTCGTAGCCACTACACCAAAAACAGGAATCTGACATGATTTAAAACTGTGCCAGATCAAATCTGCCATGGTTTTGAACTGTGCCAGAATCAGGTGTTCCAAAATGCCATTTTTTCTGGCACGGTTTAAAAGTGTGCCAGATTTACCAAACAGGAACACTTCTGGCACACTTTTAAATCGTGTCAGATTTGATATTTCTGGCACAGTTTTGAACTGTGCCAGATTGAGCACATTTTGATAAATTTTTGGCACAGTTCAAAAACGTGCAAAAATTTGATACACTTTTGGCACGGTTTTGAACTGTGCTAAATTTTTGGACAAAAGAAAAAAAAATATTTAAAAACTAGAAAATTCAGAAATTGCAAATCTTGCACGTTGTTGATAAACTAATGTGCATACAAACTTCAAAATATTACAAGTCTTTAGTAGTTCACAGACCAAAAAAAAATGGGCAGAGTTTCCTCTATTTTCTGGACATTCTAAAACCTGCAAATATAAAACCTGGATAACATAAAGCCCGCACGACCCCAAAATATAGAAAATAAACTTACAAACGCCCGCACGACTATAAAGTTTACAATAAAACTACAAAAGCCGAACGGCCATAAAACAAAAAATAGAATCATGAATAAACCCCTTGTTGTAAACCATTGAGTTCTCCGTGTGTTCCCTGTGAATAAATGCTAACGATAAAATTTATCTTGCAAAAAAAAATAGAATACAAAAAAGATACAATATTAGTAACCAAGTAATTTATAAAAAAAGCTTACTCAAACTAAAAAATTACATATAGGAGTGACAATTATTATTATATTCTAAAATTGAAAATCTTACGCAAGTTATGACTACCTGAGAGGCCCGTGACTACGCTATCAGTTCGTACAAGTTACATTGGTCCCGTGCGAGGTGTTCGTGCCTCTTACGGGGCCGTTTGGGGGCTGGTTTGGGTTTTCACTCCTTTAAGGGCTTGTTTTTAAGCTTAATCTACATATTTTGAAATTGTCATCATATTTTCAAACTGAGAGACCCGCGACTACGCGGTCAGTTCATACAAGTTACATTAGTCCTATGCGAGGTGTTCGTGCCTCTAACGGGGCCGTTTGGGGGTTGGTTTGGGTTTTCACCCTCAAACGGGTTGTTTTCAAGGCCAATCTACGTATTTTTAAATTATCGTCATATTCTCAAATCGGGAGACTCGTGACTACGCGGTCAGTTCGTACAAGTTACATTGGTCCCTTGCGAGGTGTTCGTACCTCTAACGGGGTCGTTTGGGGGCTGGTTTGGGATTTCACTCCTTTAAGGGCTTGTTTTTAAGCTTAATGGATATATTTTCAAATTATCATCATATTCTCAAATCGGGAGACTCGTGACTACGCGGTCAGTTCGTACAAGTTATATTGGTCCCGTGCGAGGTGTTCGTGCCTCTTACGAGGCCGTTAAGGGGCTGGTTTGGGTTTTTACCCTCAAACGATTTGTTTTTAAGCCTAATCTCTGTATTTTGAAATTATCATCATATTTTCAAACCGAGAGACCCGTGACTATGCGGTCAGTTTGTACAAGTTACATTGGTCCCATGCGAGGTGTTCGTGCCTCTTATGGGCCGTTTGGGGACAGGTTTGGGTTTTCACCCTCAAACGGCTTGTTTTTAAGCCTAATCTACAAATTTTTGAAATTATCATCATATTCTCAAACCGAGAAACCCATGACTATGCGGTCAGTTCATACAAGTTACATTGGTCCCGTACGAGGTGTTCATGCCTCTTACGGGGCCGTTTGGGGGCTGGTTTGAGTTTTCACCCTCAAACAGCTTGTTTTTAAGCCTAATCTACGTATTTTGAAATTATCGTCATATGCTCAAACCAGGAGACCCGTGACTCCGCGATCAGTTTGTACAAGTTACATTGGTCCCGTGCGAGGTGTTCGTGCCTCTAACGGGGCCGTTTGGGGGTAGTTTGGGATTTCACTCCTTTAAGGGCTTGTGTTTTAAGCTTAATGGATATATTTTTGAATTATCGTCATAATCTCAAACCGAGAGTCCCGTGACTATGTTGTCAATTCGTACAAGTTATATTGGTCCCGTGCGAGGTGTTCGTGCCTCTTACGGGGCCGTTTAGGGGTTGGTTTGGATTTTCACCCTCAAACGGCTTGTTTTTAAGCCTGATCTATGTATTTTGAAATAATTGTCATATTCTCAAACTGGGAGACCCGTGACTACGCGGTCAGTTCGTACAAGTTACATTGGTTCCCTGCGAGGTGTTCGTGCCTCTTACGGGGCTGGTTTGGGTTTTCACCCTCAAACGATTTATTTTTAAGCCTAATCTACGTATTTTAAAATTATCGTCATATTCTCAACCGGGAGACCTGTGACTACGCGGTCAGTTTGTATAAGTTACATTAGTCCCGTGCGAGGTGTTCGTGCCTCTTACGGGGCCGTTTGGGTTTTCACCCTCAAACGACTTGTTTTTAAGCCTAATCTACGTATTATGAAATTATCATCATATTCTCAAACCGGAAGACTCGTGACTACGCAGTCAGTTTATACAAGTTACATTGGTCCCGTGCGAGGTGTTCGTGCCTCTTACGGGGCCGTTAGGGGGATGGTTTGGGTTTTCACCCATTAAGGGCTTGCTTTTAAGCCTAATCGATAAATTTTGAAATTATCGTCATATTCTCAAACCGAGAGGCCCGTGACTACACGGTCAGTTCGTACAACTTACATTGGTCCCGTGCGAGGTGTTCGTGCCTTTTATGGGGCCGTTAGGGGGTTGGTTTGGATTTTTACCCTCAAACGGGTTGTTTTCAAGCCTAATCTAACATATATAGTCTCTTACCCTCAATGATTTCATAATGCAATGTGAGGACGTATCAATAAGCCATAGTTTCGATGTCAAGACGTGTCAATAATATTCTGATTGCAGATGCTTTATGTTCTTCCAAAAAATATCGTATGTTTTTTTAGTTTGTTTTCTAATACATCAATATCAATAAACTAATTGGTGCTTAAAATAGAACAAAATTTGGATTTAAAAAAAAAAAAAGACCACCAGTATCTAGACCTCAAGATTTCTAGAGCAGCAAACCCCTCATATGCTCTGTCTCATAGATTATAATGGAGCACCTGAGTATGTTTGAGACGACTGGAGCACTCAAGTATAAAACATATTAGATCATGGATTACAAGTTAGCGAAATCGGCAATGGATACAGAATGTAATGGTTTAATGTAGCCCCCTGACATGGATTAGAGGTTAGAGCAACGCCTGTCATGAATTAGAGGCTAGAGCAGCGCCTGGCATGGATTTAAAGTTATGGTTTTGGACCATTGCGTCATTTTACAACAGCAAAATGTATGTTAGCTATCAGTGTATGCATCACTGATTATATATTCCATTTCAAATAAACCATTACTCTGAATCCAACACTGATTGGAACATTTCAAATAAACCATAACTCTAACTAAAGTACTCTAAACCATAACTCCATTTGTATGCTCCATTTCTGATTGTATGCTCCATTTCAAATAAACCATAACATTTCAAATGTGGCATGCATGTAAATCAAATAAACTGATTGTATGCTCCATCACTGACAATAGAAGTACTTCATAGTTAAAATGAAGAGAGGAAGAGAAGGAAAAGATGATGAGGTGAATTTATATCTAAAAAGCATCAATGAAACACTAAAAGAGGCAACAATGATTGAGAAACAGAAGTGAGAAGCTATGAAGAAAAGATCACATCATGATTAATGAATGAAGAAAAGAGCACATCATGAAAAAAATTCAGCAAATAGTAGAATTCAACAAATAAAAACATTTAGCAATATGCATATTTTAAGAAAATAAACTAAAAAAATTTACCAGTTCATGAAGATAAGAGCAAGAGGGGGAGGCAGGCATTGTCCTCACACACATAGGCCCGCCACTGGACGAAAGAGATGTCCAGGGGCAGTGCACTGGGAGGAGGTCGCAACAGGGTTGTCCGGGGGCAGGGGAGGCATCAACAGCAGCAGCCGGGGCAAGGGAGGGAAAGGAGAGGAGGGGAGGCATCAACAGCAACAGCCACAGCAACAACCGCAACTTTCTCCAACGGAATCATCGACTATAAAGATGCCTTTAAAATCCCTAATTACACCACTAATACCATTAGAGCCTAAATTATTCTAGGATGCACCATCAATGTTCAGTTTAAAAAATCCTTCAGGAAGCTTAGACCACATACATCTCATTAGTTTAACTTTAGGAGGACTGATTCTCATCTTGAACCAAGAGAAAACAAATGCATTTTCACTTTTACACATGTCTTTAAACACATGAATGGAAGCCAAGTCAGTTAAAGAGCTTAGAACATTATTGATAATATTTACTGGTTTCACAGTAATATTATCAAATAATTTTAAATTTTTAGACTTCCAAAGCTCCCACATAATCATCTTAGAGAGATTAAAAATGATGAAATCTTGTTGATATCTTGATGGCGTGGACATCCACTAAGACATGATAAGGGATCTGCAGTTTTCAAATTTCATTCTAATGCGATATTTGTTACCAAATAAATGTCAAACTTCTTGATCAATATCAGTGCATTCAATATCTAATTCGCAATTTCTGCATTTAGATGCTAATCTAATGCCAATGTTCTGAATGGCCACATATGTGGGAACAACATTAACTCTTCTATTAGTAGCTTTACTTATTACACCTCTAATCCTATTAGTCTGACAGACGACACCCTGTTCACGATCATCCCCTTATCTAAACCCCAAACCTATCACTCCTATGAGTAGAATGGTTATTCACAAGGCATCGAGGCATCGGTCACATTTGAGACCTCTGAACACAAACTCTAATTAGAATTTGGAATACATCGTGGTCTCCAAAATGAAAACATCAATCTTACTCCAAATGTTAATCACCTGGAGGATTTCAATGATGAGGATTTGGAAAATTACCAACTCCACTTCTTGATCATGGTAAGTTTCTTTATCCTCGACCATTTGTATTTAAATTTCCATTCCACTTGTACTCGTGTTTCTTATTTATAGGTTGTTGAGGCCTCTATTAGATAGGGGAACAAGTATATGAAAAAATATTTTTATAGCTTCAGGTTACGGAGTTGACAACTGTTGATACCAAATTTAATCTACAGACGTGGACCAATCACTTGAAGACACGCGTCAACCTACATGGCAAATATGAATACGTTATACGAGAAACTCATACACTCTGAACAGCTCAAGCGTACCGAGCAACTTAGGCGCCCCGAGTAGCTCAAGGGTCCCGAGTAACTCAAGCCTGCTGAGCTACTTAGGCGGTCTGAGCAGCTTAAGCGGTCCGAGCTACTTAGCGTACAGAGCATCCAAATCAAGAGAATAAAATAGACGACTGCGCATTAAATGCTCATTATTATGGTACATATGTATATGTCTACTAGATAACAACGCATTGTCCTTTCACATGTATAGCCTCAAGGCTATAAATACATTGTAACCTCCTCATTAGAAGGGGACTCTGGATCTCTTGGTAAAATACTTATCGAGAATTTCAGTCAAACAGTCAGCAATACAAAAATAGTGGACGTAGGCCATTCTTATAAGGCTGAACCACTTTAAAATTCTTTTGTCTTATTTATTTTATCTATTATTAATTAATTAGAGATAATCTAATTTTTTACATCAACAGATTTGCGCCGTCTGTGGGAAACGACTGTAATTAGCGTTTTTCACCAAAACAATTCATCATCAATGGCTGATAATCCAGAACCCAGTAATCGAAACACTGGGATCCCTCCAAATCCATCTACTCCCCCAAATTTTCCAGATCTGGCTAGTATAATGGCTAATTTGGCCCAAGGCCAGACGTCCATGCAAGAAACTATGCGACAACTTATACAAACTGTTCAAAGCGGAGTGTCGGCTCAATCAGGACAACAAAGTGTCCAGAGAAATACTCGTTTACCCTCTTCGTAAACTAGGAGAACGTTAGAGGAATCTCGATCCAGACGCACCGACTCATATCGTACTGAAAGATCTAATGATCCTTCTTATCAGCCTAGTCGGACTTCCTCAGTACGAGCTACAGACACTCAACAAAACGTCACTTTATCTCCAAAAAGGATCGGTGCTCTTGAAAGGTTGAGTAGAATCTCTCCTTTTAATCGTTTGGGCCCTAGGAGGAATATAAGTCCCCCTAGGATTGTGTCGACGAACTCTCAACGACCATCCGATGTAAGGGAAGGCTCTGCCCAATCACGACCAACTGCTTGTAATGAAAGAACCCAAGAGGCAAATTCAACGCGATCAGTTGCTCAAACCAATAGGCCCGAGGAGGGAAATGATGCATGGAAGAGCTCTATTCAGAGGTTGGAGGACAGATTAGGGGAAATGGCTAAGGCCAAGAATCCTCTACAAAGAACTTTTGTCCGAGGGACACCATTTGTACAGGCAATTGTGGATTTTTCCACACCATCAAAATTCAAAGCTCCTATGGTGAAGCCTAAATATGATGGAAAGACTGACCATATCCTTCATATAGAACAATACTAAGCTGTTGCTGATATCTATGCAGTTCCAGATGAGATGAGATGTAGGGCATTTTCAGGAACTCTTACCGGATCTGCTCATATATGGTACAATAACCTTCCTCGGGGGAAAATTACGACCTTCTTTCAACTAGCAGAACTCTTTATTGGGAACTTCTATTTTGGAGCGAAACTAGTCAAACGAGTAGCACACTTACTGAGTTTTAGACAAAAGACAGGTGAAAGCACCAGGGATTATATTACTCATTTCAATAACGAGAAACTGGAGGTAATTGATTACGAGGAGAAAACAACAATTACTGCTCTGATGAGTGGACTGTTACTGGATAAATTATACTACACTTTAGCCAAGGATCCGCCTAGGACCATGGCTGAACTGATGGCAAAAGCATCCAAAATCATGAATGTCGAGGAGGCCATGGCTGTAAAGAAGAGTGCAGATACTAAGGAAACCAAGGTCGAGGCTGATAAGACTGAGAAGAAGGATCAAAAGAATAATGGTGGCAATAGACAGTCGAAAGCAAAGCAAGCACTGGAACAGTTGAAGAAATTTAGAAATTATACTCCTTTGAAGGTAGATATAAACCACATTCTGGAAGAAATCAAGAATGGCGAGGAGCTAAACTGGCCAGAAAAAATTAAGGCAGATCCTGACAAGAGGATAAGTCCAAATATTGCGAGTTCCATAAAGACCATGGTCACACCACCAAGCATTGCATAGCTCTCCAGAATGAAATTGAAGCACTCATCAGGCGGGAAAAATTGACCAAGTATGTTGATCGTCGAAATGGTGAAAAGACCAACGACCGAAGAAGGCAAAGATCTAAATCTCCTCGTCGAGAAAAAGAAGACATGAAGAGAAGTCACGAAGAAGATCCAGAAGATGACCAAGATGACCCCGATCTCCCCAAAAGACTAAGGCAACCACAACGTGAGGTATTTTCAATCCATTTTGGATCATTTGAATGTAATGTTATTACAGGTGGAGATGCAGGAAGTGGGGACATGACTACAGAGAGGAAAGCTTACCTCAATGAGGCTCAAGCTTGCTCGTACATTCAGCGAATAAATCTGGCTAGAGATGATCGCCCGAGGAAGGTGAATAAAGATAAATTGGTCATTGGTTTCTCTCAGAACGACCTGGCAAGTGTGTTATATCCTCATGATGACCCATTAGTGATCAAGATGAGAATGAAAGAAGTGGTGATTTCATGAGTACTGGTAGATAATGGTAGCTCGACAGATATCATATTCTATCCATGCTTTGACAGTTGAATCTGAAGCTATCCCTGTTGGAGCCATATCACAGGCCCCTCCTTGGTTTTACTGGTGAGAAGGTTTTTCCACCTGGAACGATCAAGTTGGATATGCTTATTTGTACATGGCCTGCTTGTCGGACAGAAAGAATACGCTTTTTTCGTAATAGATAAAAATGTCCAATCAGCTTACAATATCATAATGGGAAGGGTAGGTCTGAAGAAGTTCGAGGCGGTACCATCTACTATACATCAATGTTTAAAATTCCCAACCAATTTTGGAGTGGGAGTTGTGAAAGGCGACCATAAAGTAGCTCGGGAATGCTATTATTCATCTGCCGAACAGGAGGAGCGTGAAGAATCCAGGAAGAAGACTACTACCTATCAGGTGGATGAAGTAGAAGATGCAGATATTGAAACGCTAGACCCTAGAGATGAGTCTCAGCTCGTGAAGGGACAGGTCATGGAGGCTACTGAAAATATCATTCTGGACGACGAGCATCCTGAATGAACAACTCAAATTGGTACATCACTGGATGTATCGATAAAACAAGAATTGATAGCATTTGTAAGGCGTAGAAATCAGACTTTTGCATGGAGTCATGAAGACATGCCAGGGATAGATCCGAATTTCTTGTGTCACGAGCTCAACGTGAACAAGGAAATCAATCCAGTAAAATAGCGAAGAAGAGTGTTCAGTCCTGAGAAGAACCAAACTATACAGGAAGAAGTAGACAAACTATAAAAAGCCTCTTTTATTAAAGATGTCAAATATCCCGATTGGCTGGCAAATATGGTCATGGTAAAGAAGAAAAATAACAAGTGGAGGATGTGTGTAGACTTCATTGATCTTAATAAGGCATGCCCAAAGGATCATTTTCCTTTTCCCCGAATCGATCAACTGGTGGATGCTACCTCGGGGCATGAATTATTGAGTTTCATGGATGCTTATTCTGGTTACAACCAGATTAAGATGAAGCCAGAGGACAGGGAGAGTACCTCTTTTATCACCCCAAGGGGAACTTATTGTTATAATGTTATGCCTTTTGGACTTAAAAATGCAGGTGCAACATATCAGCGGCTGATGAACAAGGTGTTTGCAGAGCAAATCAGTCATAACATGGAGGTTTATGTTGACGATATGCTGATGAAGAGCAAGAAAGTTGCTGATCATCTCGTTGATTTAGGTCAGACCTTTGATCAACTAGAGAAATATCAAATGAAATTGAATCCCACCAAATGCATATTCGGAGTACGAGAAGGTATGTTTCTCGGATATATCGTTAACCAATGAGGGATTGAGGCGAACCCTGAAAAGATCAAGGCTCTATTGGAGATGCGATCTCCAACCACAAAGAAGGAAGTGCAAAGCCTCACAGGGCGAGTTGCAATACTTAATAGATTTGTGTTACGAGCAACAGACAGATGTCTCCCATTCTTATAAAACAGTCCGAAAAACTTTTGAGTGGAATGATGAATGCGAGGAGGCCTTTCAAGAGTTGAAGAAGTATCTGCGGACACCTCCACTATTATCTAGACCAGTGATGGGAGAAGGACTATACTTGTACCTGGAATTTTCAAAAAACGCAGTGAGCTCAGCGTTAATAAGAGTGGAGGACGGAGTACAAAAACCAGTCTATTACACCAGCAAAGCTTTTTGACGAGCAGAAATCAGATATCCAAGGTTGGAAAAGTTGACGCTAGCACTGATTGAAGCAAGCAGAAGGATGAGGCCATACTTCCAAGCCCATACTATAGTGGTGTACACTGATATGCCATTGATTTACATTCAACTGAGAGTCACTGAACACAACGACTTGCTCTGCCTTCATAGTTTTGGCCAGGCTTAAACCCACGATCATTGCTTCATATTCGGCCTCATTATTAGAAGCCTTAAATTGAAAATGCAGAGCATACTCCACATCAATCTCATCCGGACTGTTTAGAATAATCTCTGCTCCACTGCCTGTAGTGCACGAAGAGCCATCTGCATACAAGTTCCACACAGGTACCTCATTTTCAAACTCTTGGTCAGACAGAGTTCCTCGGTGGAATATTTAATGCTTCCTTTTGTCCTCCTCCAGTGCTTCTCGCTGCTCGTCCATCGACGTAAGTTGGTCGGGGTTTAAGTTTCATGATCCTATAACATCCACAGGTTGGTCTGTATTCAACTCCTGCTCATCGGAGGAATCCTCCTGAGTAAATTCTGCGATAAAATCCGATACTACCTACCCTTTGAGCGACGATCTAGGCTCATAAATTATATCATATTCACCAAGTTCTACTGCCCAGTACATCAATCTTCCTGATTTCTCCGGTTTATGCAGAGCTATGCAGCAAAAGGAGAATTAATGGCCAGGTATCATGCAAAAGCGATATAGGTTATATCGAGTTTTACTGCAATTCAATTAATTAGAATACCAAGATTAGAGAATGCAAGAGCAGACGCCCTAGCTCGGTTAGCATCAGCCACACGGACCGAGCTACAAAGAATAATCCCAATAGAAATCCTGCCTAGTCGAAGCATCGACGAAGATCTGATGATAAACTTCATCGCCCTTGACTTGGGACCATCTTGGATGGACCCCATCAGGGCTTATATTGAAGAGGGGGCTTTACCAACTGATAAGCTCGCAATCAAAAAACTGAAGTTTAAAGCTGCTCGTTATGTATTGACTAGTGGTATTTTATATAGGCGAGGAATTATAGCAGGGCTACAAAGATGTGTCCATCCCTCCGAAGTGAAAGATTTGATCGAAGATATTCATGAAGGGTCTGTGACACCCCGCCTAATTAAATACCGGGCGATCACTCCTTTATTAAATTAAATCAAGGTAAACAGTTGGTTCATTCTCAGCATCACTGTCGATAAAAATAAATTTTCCAATTTAACACCCTAAATAATTAAGCTAAGTGTCAAAACCATTTTCATACATACTTTCCAAATTTTATTTAAAGAAAATTATTTATTTTATTAACAACATTCAATAAGTAAGAATCACACCACATTAAATATCTGTAACATAGTCCAATAATTTAAAACATTTGTCAATCGAATGTCAACATGCGAAATATAAAGTAACACAATCAAACTGAATAAAACCCATAGTAACAATACTGGAAATAACTGAAATACAAATGTCCAATAACAACGGAATAATGGAAAGAGCTACACATGCTCAACTAAATGAAAGTACTAAGAGTGGATCCGAATGAACGAAGTCATCTAATCAAGAGACCTGCAACTCCCACCTAAGCTGCAGCACGTTCCTTCCAAGAGATCCTAAGCAAGACGCCCCTGTGGCTGGGCACCTGTAATACATACATATATATACAAGAGAGAGAGAGAGAGAGAGAGAGAAAAATGGGTCAGAGCCCGAAAGTGTGTTTGATTGAAAAATACGTTTAGCAAGTATTTAAATTGATACAGGCCAATGCAACAACATATTAGAGCGACACTCTCTTGAGAAATTCTCACCTCTCTTCTAATGTGCACGCCTACCGTACTAACCTTCCCAACGGTTTATCTTATCATTTTATCATACTAACCTTCCCAATAATTTAGCTTATCTTAACTTACTCATAAGATTTCAAAACCGAACAATATCATTGTTTTAAAAGAATACTTCCAATTAGCAGCACAACTCTCGTTTTAGCTTTATTAATTTATAAAGTTTCCCAGTGTCATATTATACTTTCACGAAACAAGTATTTACTATTTGAGTCATCAACCATGTCCTACTTATCAAATCACAGTAGGCAGTTTCAAAATTCCAAATCTCATATATATATTAACTACTCGTATAATATATATAAAATAACAGCACCCCAAATAAAACTATGGTGCGTGCATACTTCTACTATCCAAACCCCGTACCACTCATATCAAGGGGAATACAAATTCGGAATCACTCTCGAATTTTATTAACACATACACAAACAATATCGAGGCGAAGCATAGATTCCAAGTCTCTAAGAGGATGGCACATACTCGCGTCTCTTAGGACCGTCTGAACTATCAATTCGATAGCCTGTACCAAGGATATCTATTTTCTAGGGTACAAGTCAATATCCCCCCATAAAGGTCCCATCGAGATAAGACTGTCCCAGCGCGGTAACCTCAAGGATAGCAAGTAGCGCGGTATGTTTTTCACATGTATATAATATATGTACACACAATCATATAAATATACCACTTTTATCATATTAATATAGGTTCCTCTCGTCACCCATAATTACAACATTTATCCTTAATTTCACATTATTAGTATTACGTATAAGGTTTCATCTCTAACTTTAACTCGAAGGGTTTTCTCACTTATTACGTGACACTCCTGGACTCTATCCTTCCAAGTAGAAAATTCAGTAGGTATACCTTTATTCACTATCGTAGCTATTCGTCGTAATCTCTCACTTGAAATACGTAGTTTCATCGTTCATTATATAATTATCCCAAAAGCAAAATTCTCGTCTTATAATAAAGTTCCCAACACTTATTCATATGTCCTACTGGTCTTTCATATCTCCCAAACCATTTTATTAAGAATACCCAAGAATTATTTCACGATAAATTTAATTTAACTAATTAAACAAGGGAAATAGGAGTCTGCCAGGAGGGGTCGATCGATCGAGGTCTGGGACTCGATCGATCGAATCTTCGATCGATCGAAGCTCTATGCTCGATCGATCGATCAAGCAGGTATTTTGATTTCTGCAGAATTGCAGTTACGGGTTCTACCATCTATCTTCATCCAAATCCATATTTTTCAACTCCAAACGTCCCAAAAATTCTACTACTAACATTATAACATTATACCAGATGTTTCTAACGTAAGGCATGTACATATTCATCATTTAAACATGGATTTTCAACCCAAAATTATATCTAATTATCAAGAACCCTAGAATTTTCTTAAACAGATTTCTAACAAATTTTTCTGCAGAATTTCTTTCTTATAATCATCAAAATTTCGTAGTTAATTTCCTCTACATGGCAAGGTTTCCAGAATCATCATACAAACCAATACTACATGGATTTTCCTATCACAAATTGGGTTTTCTTCCACATATTTCATCCCTAATCATTCCTAAACTAATATGGAAATTGCACCAACGAAAATAGCAAGATAAACACTTGCCTGGGATTTTCGACGTTCTGATTTGCAGATGTTTTTGGTTTGGTTGCGTAGCCCGTCTCGCGATCTACGCGTTGGCGGTGACGGCGGTGCAAACGGATGACTTTTGGAGCCTTGGAAGCTTTCTTCTTCCCTCTCCTATGGCCGTCACTTGTGTTTGAGTTTTCTAACCCTAGCTGACTAACCTAAATGGCTGATATAGGTTTCTGATTTTCGTGGGTTTAATTACCCATAAATGTGAAATGACCAAAATGCCCTCCCGGGTTACTAATTAGGCCTAAAAACGCCCCGAGACCCAAACTACACCCCCGGATACACTTTTCTGACTATCTCGACCCTTCCGGACGCGTTGGCGCACTCAAAACGACCATACGGGCAACTTATAAAATATTCACTTTTTATTTATCAAAATTTAGTCCCGACGCGACACGAGCACGTTCCGACTTAAATTTCTGAAATTGTCATTTAACTCACTCATGACATTCAATATAACCAATATAATATATTACTTTGCTCAATAGTAATATTCAACAAATTTCCCATAATTACTAACTCTCGTCACGTTAATAATTATAACAAAATTAATTTCTGGATTTTTATTAAATAATTCATTCACATTAACTTTAATAAATCCCCAAATTAATATAGCATAAAAATACGGGGTATTACATACTTCCCCCCTAGTAACGGAATTTCGTCCCAAAATTCGGAAAATAAGGCATACCTGGAAAAAACAACTCTGGATATCTCTTGCGTATATCTGCCTCGCGCTCCCAAGTGGATTCCTCCACATTATGATGCTCCCACTGGACCCGCACAAGTGAAACTATCTTCGACCTCAATCTCCTCTCACTATAGTCTAGGATAACCACCGGTCTCTCCTCGTAAGAGCTATCAGGCTGTAAGTCGATCTCATCTATCGCAATGTGAGTATGGGCCATATCATCCCGAAGATATCATCTCAACGACGAGATGTGGAATACATCGTGGATGCGATGTAAATGTTCTGGCAGTCCCAACCTGTATGCAACCGGCCCAATCCTCTCGATGATGGGAAATGGTCCCACGTACCTCGGAGTCAACTTCCCCTTCTTCCCGAACCTCATCACTCCCTTCATAGGAGATACACGCAATAACACTTGGTCCCCCACGCTAAACTTCCGGAAGAACCGTTTCGCATCGGCGTAGCTCTTCTTCCTATCCTGGGCTATCCGAATTTTACTCCTGATCATCTCAATCCTCGCGGAGGTCTCCTGAATCACCTCTGGTCCTAGCAACTTGTTATCCCCCACTTCAAGCCAACAAGTTGGGGAACGACAAGGCCTGCCATACAAAGCCTCAAATGGAGCCATGCCAATCGTGAATTGATAAGAGTTATTATAAGCAAACTCTACCAGTGGAAGATGTGTCTCCCAACCTCCTCCAAAATCGAGAACACACATGCGTAGCATATCCTCTAACATCTGATTAGTACGCTCTGTCTGTCCATCTGTCTATGGGTGGTAAGCTGAACTCAACCTCAACTCAGTACCCATAGCCTCCTGAAAGCTTTCCCAAAAACGTGACACGAAAATCTTGTCCCTATCTGACACAATATTCAGGGGCACCCCGTGTAATCTGACAATCTCAGCGATGAATAACTGAGCATACTGACCCGTGGTATAATCTGTTCGCACCGGCAGAAAATGAGCCACCTTGGTCAAACGGTCTATAATCACCCAGATAGAATCGTGGCCCCGCTGTGATGTAGGCAACCCTGTAATAAAATCCATGGAAATACTCTCCCACTTCCATGCGGGTACTTCCAATGGCTGAAGCAATCCTGACGGTTTCTGATGGTCCACCTTCACCAGCTGGCAGGTAGAACACTTGGACACGAACTCAGCAATGTCCTTTTTCATTCCACTCCACCAGTATTGTCTCCTCATATCCTGGTACATCTTATCCCCTCCAGGATGCACCGCAAACCGGGACCCGTGAGACTGGGTCATCACTGCATGACATAATTCTGCTCCATCTGGAACCACCAATCTCCCATTAAACCTCAAACCCCCATCAGAACTAACAGAATAGGACTCCGCACCCTCGGCTAAAAGTCGTACAATCTGCTCCTGGCAAAAACGGGTCTGTGGTCTGGGCCTGTATTACCATCATAACAATCTCGGGTGTGACTGACATCACGGATATGAAAGAACGTGCTACTGCGTCCTCGTGGCCTAACTCCTTCCACTTTGCTTTCCAGACATCTGCTACCTCGTCTACCGGTCTTCGACTCAACGCATCAGCAACTACGTTGGCCTTTCCCGGATGATACTGTATATCGAACTGGTAGTCCTTCACAAACTCTAGCCATCTGCGCTGACGCATATTTAGCTCTCGCTGAGTGAACAGGTACTGCAGTAATTTGTGGTCTGTGAACAAACGAAACTTCTCCCCCAATAAGTAGTGTCTCCATATCCTCAATGCAAAAACGACCGCTGCTAACTCCAGGTCGTGGGTGGGGTAATTCTTCTCATGCGGCTTAAGCTTGCGGGAGGAAAAAGCTATAGACTTCTCCTCCTGCTGAAGTACTCCCCCAAGTCCCCGTAAAGAGGCATCTGTGTAAACCAGGTACTCCGCACCCGACTTCGGTAAAGCAAGGACTGGCGTTGAAGTAAGCTTGTCTTTCAGCTCGTCGAAAGCCAATTGACAAGCGTCATCCCACACATATGGTACCCCCTTGCGAGTCAGATTCGTCAATGGACCCGCTAATTTAGAGAATCCCCGAATGAATCTCCTGTAGTATCCGGATAATCCCAAGAAACTACGCACTTCCATCGGTGTCGTGGGTTGTCCCCACTCCCTCACCGCTGATACTTTACTCGGGTCAACTTCTATCCCCTGCTCAGAAACAACATGCCCCAAGAACTGTACCTCTCACAACCAGAATCCACACTTTTCATACTTAGCATACAACTGATGCTCTCGCAGAGTCTGAAGAACCCGCCTCAAGTGCTCGGCATGCTCCTCCTCGGAGTGTGAATATATCAAGATGTCATCTATGAAGACGATGACAAACTGATCCAAGAACTCTCTGAATACTCGGTTCATCAAGTCCATGAAAATGGCTGGAGCATTTGTGAGTCCGAACGGCATCACCCTGAACTCATAGGACCCATATCTCGTCAAGAAAGCAGTCTTCGAAACATCCTTCTCCCTAATACGTAGCTGATGGTACCCCGACCTCAGATCTATCTTCGAAAAGAAAGTTGCTCCCCTCAGCTGGTCGAACAGATCATCGATTCGAGGCAACGGATATTTATTCCGTATCGTGACCTTGTTCAGATCCCGGTAGTCCACACACAATCTCAGTGAACCATCTCTCTTCTTCACAAACAAAACTGGAGCGCCCCAAGGTGAGGTACTCCTGCGAATGAAGCCCTGACCTAACAGCTGCTCTATCTGATCTCGTACCTCTCGCATCTCTGCCGGAGCCATACGGTATGGTGAGCGTGCTATAGGTCTCGTATCTGGCAATAAATCTATGACAAAGTCTATCTCTCGACTGGGGGGTAGGCCTGGTATTTCCTGAAACACATCAGAATACTCCCTGACAACTGGGATCGAATCTAAGGGAATCACAACCTCCTTAGAGGTATCCTCCTCTATGTAATACAAATGAGCGGTCGAGCCTCCCTCTGGGCGAGGCATCGCCACTACAAACATCTCCTGCCCCGGAATGGCAAAAACAATGCTCCCACCAAAGCAATCAATCATGGCTCTATAAGCTGTGAGCCAATCCATACCAATAATCACATCATGCTCGTGCATGTCTAAAACTAACATATCTGCAGGTAATACCAAGCTACCAATCTCTACCCCCACTCCCCGGCATATAAAGAAAATAAGGGACCCACACCCCAGTGGTGAGTCTACACACATCACTGTGCTCTCTGCTGTGGCTAACAACCCTAAGGCCTTCGCAAAATGCGTAGCTATAAAATAATGCGTTGCCCCCGTATCAAATAAAACTCGACCCATAGTACCATGGATAGGAAACATACCCTCAAACGCGGGTGGTGCCTGTGGAGCTGCTGCCTGGTGGACGTTATAGACACGTCCATACTGTAATTGCCCCTGCTGCACTGGAGCTGCTGGAATGGCTGGTAGGGATGGCACCTGGGCTGGAGCTGGGAGGGCAGGTGGAAATAGTGGCCTCTGTGGCTCATTACGGGCACCCTGCTGCTGTGGGGCCCTATCTCCCTCCGGACAATCCTGGCGCCTATGGCCGTGCTTACCACATCCAAAACATCAGCCCTTGAAGTTGCCTCCCCTCTGTCCCTGCTGACCACGGCCCTGCTGGCCGTTACCTCCTCGCCCCTGGCCCTGTTGGCCCTGATTAGCACGCTGTTGGCCCTGCTGCTGTTCCTGCTGTCGGTGTTGGCCCTGCTGATTAGGCTGGCCCTGCTGGCCCTGCCTATAGCCCCCATATCCCTGCCTAGAATCACCTGAACGAAATCTCTTAGCAGGGTCCCCCTGATGGGAACTCTGCTCGTGCTGACGAGTCTGTCCATGAGATGGTGCCCCACTGGCACTATTACCCCCGGTCCTGCCCTTCTGGCTGGACTCTCCTGCTCTCTTGCTTCCCTGCAGATGGAAGCGGTGATCCTGGCAATGTAGCAACGCTGCACTGAGTACATCAGTGAAAGTACTCAGAGATAAATTCCCAATAAGGTGCTGACGGATCCTCCAAGCTAACCCGTCGACAAACAGCATAATCTTCTTGCTCTCAGTAGGTGCCTCATCCGGCACAATGGTGAGAAGTCTCGTGAACTCCTCCTCATACTCCGCTACGGTAAGACTCTCCTGCTTCAGATTCAGTAATCTCCACCTCATCTCAGTCTGCACGGCGGGTGGAAAATACTTGCGATCAAACTGCTCCCAGAACAACTGAATAGGTATCGTGTCCCTCTCCTCCAATGTGGTAGTGGACTCCCACCACTGCAAGGCGGCTCCCACCAGTTTAAAGGAAGCCAATAACTGGTTTTTCACGTCAATGCACTCATACATACGGAGATGCCGCTGGATGTCTTTCTTCCATTGGCTAACTGTGACAACATCGGAGCTACCAGAGAACTCAGGGGGATGCGCTTTCTGAAAAGCATCCCGAACCCTTTCCCATACAGATGGAAGTTGTGCTGGTACTGGAGCCACTGCCTGAACCTGGGGTGGAGCCTGCTGAATCACCGCTATCGCGGCATTCACCGCCTCAGCAACAATAGCGGCTACTTCATTTGCATTCATTGTGCCTGGTGCTGGAGCTGCTGGCTGCTCGGCCTGGGCACGCCTATCTCTCGGAGAACGTCTCGGAGGCATCTGAAACGTGAACAAGTTTATTAGTCTACAGTTATTATCAAATCTCAAATAGCTGAAGACTTAAACGTAAAAGCAAGAGTACAACAATCCTAAAAATAGGGCTTTATAGCAACAACGTTAAGCTGAAAGCGAAATAAGCCGTACAGATCCTATGGACACTAGAACCTGATGCTTTGATACCACCAGTGACACCCCGCCTAATTAAATACCGGGCGATCACTCCTTTATTAAATTAAATCGGGGTAAACATTTGGTTCATTCTCAGCATCACTGTCGATAAAAATAAATTTTCCAATTTAACACCCTAAATAATTAAGCTAAGTGTCAAAACCATTTTCATACATACTTTCCAAATTTTATTTAAAAAAAATCATTTATTTTATTAACAACATTCAATAAGTAAGAATCACACCACATTAAATATCTGTAACATAGTCCAATAATTTAAAACATTCGTCAATCGAATGTCAACATGCGAAATATAAAGTAACACAATCAAACTGAATAAAACCCATAGTAACAATACTGGAAATAACTGAAATACAAATGTCCAATAACAACGGAATAATGGAAAGAGCTACACATGCTCAACTAAATGAAAGTACTAAGAGTGGATCCGAATGAACGAAGTCGTCTAATCAAGAGACCTGCAACTCCCACCTAAGCTGCAGCACGTTCCTTCCAAGAGATCCTAAGCAAGACGCCCCTGTGGCTGGGCACCTGTAATACATACATATATATACAAGAGAGAGAGAGAGAGAGAGAGAAAAACGGGTCAGAGCCCGAAAGTGTGTTTGATTGAAAAATACGTTTAGCAAGTATTTAAATTGATACAGGCCAATGCAACAACATATTAGAGCGACACTCTCTTGAGAAATTCTCACCTCTCTTCTAATGTGCACGCCTACCGTACTAACCTTCCCAACGGTTTATCTTATCATTTTATCATACTAACCTTCCCAATAATTTAGCTTATCTTAACTTACTCATAAGATTTCAAAACCGAACAATATCATTGTTTTAAAAGAATACTTCCAATTAGCAGCACAACTCTCGTTTTAGCTTTATTAATTTATAAAGTTTCCCGGTGTCATATTATACTTTCACGAAACAAGTATTTACTATTTGAGTCATCAACCATGTCCTACTTATCAAATCACAGTAGGCAGTTTCAAATTTCCAAATCTCATATATATATTAACTACTCGTATAATATATATAAAATAACAGCACCCCAAATAAAACTATGGTGCGTGCATACTTCTACTATCCAAACCCCATACCACTCATATCAAGGGGAATACAAATTCGGAATCACTCTCGAATTGTATTAACACATACACAAATAATATCGAGGCGAAGCATAGATTCCAAGTCTCTAAGAGGATGGCACATACTCGCGTCTCTTAGGACCGTCTGAACTATCAATTCGATAGCCTGTACCAAGGATATCTATCTTCTAGGGTACAAGTCAATATCCCCCCATAAAGGTCCCATCGAGATAAGACTGTCCCAGCGCGGTAACCTCAAGGATAGCAAGTAGCGCGGTATGTTTTTCACATGTATATAATATATGTACACATAATCATATAAATATACCACTTTTATCATATTAATATAGGTTCCTCTCGTCACCCATAATTACAACATTTATCCTTAATTTCACATTATTAGTATTACGTATAAGGTTTCATCTCTAACCTTAACTCGAAGGGTTTTCTCACTTATTACGTGACACTCGTGGACTCTATCCTTCCAAGTAGAAAATTCAGTAGGGATACCTTTATTCACTATCGTAGCTATTCGCCGTAATCTCTCACTTGAAATACGTAGTTTCATCGTTCATTATATAATTATCCCAAAAGCAAAATTCTCGTCTTATAATAAAGTTCCCAACACTTATTCATATGTCCTACTGGTCTTTCCTATCTCCCAAACCATTTTATTAAGAATACCCAAGAATTATTTCACGATAAATTTAATTTAACTAATTAAACAAGGGAAATAGGAGTCTGCCAGAAGGGGTCGATCGATCGAGGTCTGGGACTCGATCGATCGAATCTTCGATCGATCGAAGCTCTATGCTCGATCGATCGATCAAGCAGGTATTTTGATTTCTGCAGAATTGCAGTTACGGGTTCTACCATCTATCTTCATCCAAATCCATATTTTTCAACTCTAAACGTCCCAAAAATTCTACTACTAACATTATAACATTATACCAGATGTTTCTAACGTAAGGCATGTACATATTCATCATTTAAACATGGATTTTCAACCCAAACTTATATCTAATTATCAAGAACCCTAGAATTTTCTTAAACAGATTTCTAACAAATTTTTCTGCAGAATTTCTTTCTTATAATCATCAAAATTTCGTAGTTAATTTCCTCTACATGGCAAGGGTTTCCAGAATCATCATACAAACCAATACTACATGGATTTTCCTATCACAAATTGGGTTTTCTTCCACATATTTCATCCCTAATCATTCCTAAACTAATATGGAAATTGCACCAATGAAAATAGCAAGATAAACACTTGACTGGGATTTTTGACGTTCTGATTTGCAGATGTTTTGGTGTGGTTGCGTAGCCCGTCTCGCGATCTACGCGTTGGCGGTGACGGCGGTGCAAACGGATGACTTTTGGAGCCTTGGAAGCTTTCTTCTTCCCTCTCCTATGGTCGTCACTTGTGTTTGAGTTTTCTAACCCTAGCTGACTAACCTAAATGGTTGATATAGGTTTCTGATTTTCGTGGGTTTAATTACCCATAAATGTGAAATGACCAAAATGCCCTCCCGGGTTACTAATTAGGCCTAAAAACGCCCTGAGACCCAAACTACACCCCCGGGTACACTTTTCTGACTATCTCGACCCTTCCGGACGCATTGGCGCACTCAAAACGACCATACGGGCAACTTATAAAATATTCACTTTTTATTTATCAAAATTTAGTCCCGACGCGACACGAGCACGTTCCGACTTAAATTTCCGAAATTGTCATTTAACTCACTCATGACATTCAATATAACCAATATAATATATTACTTTGCTCATTAGTAATATTCAACAAATTTCCCATAATTACTAACTCTCGTCACGTTAATAATTATAACATAATTAATTTCCAGATTTTTATTAAATAATTCATTCACATTAACTTTAATAAATCCCCAAATTAATATAGCATAAAAATACGGGGTATTACAGGGTCCTGTGGAGCTCATGTAGCAGGTCGGACGCTTTTGCAAAGAATAACAACGCAGGGATATTACTGGCCAACGATGAGAGCTGATTGCACAGCTTATGCTAAGAAGTGCGACAAATGCCAGCGCTTCTCATCCATTCGAAGAACTCCCCAAGCATTGTTAACACCCATAACGTCCCCTTGTCCATTTGTCATGTGGGGGATAGACTTGGTCGGGCACTTCCAACGACCAGGGGAAGATTCAAATACCTTGTGGTTGATGTGGATTATTTTACAAAATGGGTGGAAGTTGAGCCTCTCATTGATATGACATACTACAAAGTCTATCAATTTATTTGGAAGAATATTATTTACAGATATGGTCTCCCACATGCATTCATTACTGACCATGGAACCCAGTTTGACAACGAGGAGTTTGCTGCGTATTGTCATCAATCCAATGTACTGAAGATCCACTCTGCACCAGGCCATCCCCAAAGTAATGGACAAACTGAGGTGACAAATAGAACGCTGCAGAATGGTTTGAAGAAACGACTAGATGATGCAAAAGGAAATTGGATTAACGAGCTACATTTTGTGTTGTGGGCTTATCGTACCCACCACGAGCAGCAACAGGAGAGTCTCCATACATGCTGGAGTTTGGAAGTGAAGTTGTCATACCTGCTGAATTGGGTCTGCCCACACATAGGGTGCTTAATTTCAATTCTCCTGTCAGTGATTTAATGAGAAGATTAGACCTGGATATGCTCAAAGAAGTCAGGGAAGAAGCAGCGACCAGGAATGCAGCATATCAACAACGAACAGCTTTGTTCTATAACAAAAGAATGAAGAAGTGTGATTTGAAGGAAGGGGATTATGTGTTGAAGAAAGTGATCCAAAAGAATAACAAACTGGAAGCCAACTGGTATGGACCTTACAGAGTAACAAAAGTTGTTCGTCCAGGGACATACAGGATTGAAACCTTGGAAGGGGAATAATTCAAGAATGCATGGAATGCAGAGCATCTGCGCAAATATTATCAGTAATTGAAATTCCTATGTAATACAATTTCTTCAGTATGAATAAAGTGATGTTTCACCCAGTTTCTCTCTTTGTTGAAATTTTTCGGAATATTAGTGCTACACACTACACAGCAATTACCACCAACTCCGGTTGGTCGGGAACTAATTACCAACTCTGGTTGGTCGGCAAATCAATTACCACTAACTCCGATTGGTCAGGAACTAATTACCAACTCCGGTTGGTCGGCAAATCAATTACCACCAACTCCAGTTGGTCGGGAAATAATTACCACCAACTCCAGTTGGTCGGCAAATCAATTACCACCAACTGCGGTTGGTCGACAAATCAACTACCACCAACTCCGATTGGTCGGTAACTAATTACCAACTCCTATTGGTCGAAAAAACAATTACAATCAAATCCAGTTGGTTAGTATCAAACTAAGTAGGAACATGGGATGCAAATCATTCCATTACTTAGACCCAAAGAGTGACAAGTCACTATAATCAAACAATAAATAGGACAAGTTTTATTATCCAAAAACAAAACAGAATGTACATATCAAAATGTACATATATTCACAAACAAACAAACGAGGACATTCTGCAAATCACTTAGAAAAAAATAAAATGGCAAAAAATTAAAAATTTCTTCATTCAAATCAAGTAGAATTACATATGCTGTGAAAAATATACTTAATTACATAAAAAAATCCTATTCTATTGGTTTTTTCCCTTTGGCCTTTGAAACAGGTTCTACTCCAGTAGGAGGATCATCTAAGACATAAGGAGAATTTATCAAATTTACATCTCTCAACATTCTAATATTCATTACAGAGGGCCGATCAAGAAAGTGCTCCGGACGAGATATCTCGAAGTTTACATGGAGACTGTAATCGCCAAGATACTTGGATATCAAGCATTGAGGAATTGCACGAGCCGGAATCCAACTCATATTAAGCTTAAAAGGAGGCACGGGCAAATCAAGCACACCAGGATCATAATAGTCCCATAAGTAGTGGCCCTGCTCCAATTTTAGCACACACAATGCATTCAACCACCCTTGGTTGTACCCCTCGTTAATCGACTGCTGGATCCGAGCATCAAGATGGTAAAGGGCTTCATTATACCCAGCCATCCAAAATTCTCTGGGTTATTTATGGATTTGATAAGTTAACCTCTCCAGTTGCTCATGGAGATTCTTCACCAGGATTTCCTTATTTTACAAGGCGGAACTCTGAGTAGTGAGTTGTCCGCTGAAGTTCAAAATTTTCTTAGACATTTCTGCTAAGGCTTGGTTCTTCGCCATCAACTGAAAGGCCTGATTCTCTAAAGTCGGATGCGTTCTAGCTTCTTCAATAGTGACCCGACCAGCCCTAGCTCGTCCACGAGAAGAAGACCTTGCTCGTCCATGAGTAGATGAGGAGGGTCCAGTCCTTTTCAAAGTTTCCAAGTCATCTCGTAAGTTGGCATTTTCTACTTCCAAGAAAGAGAAACCTTCATCATTAACAGGGACCAAGTCTCCCGAGGAGGACGTAACAGATTTGAGTTGTTTTATCTCCTCTTGCAAAGCAATGTTCTCCTGCTCTAATAACTTGGCGATATGCCTGCGCTCTTCAACCTCAAGCTTCAGAACACTCTCTTTCTTCTCATAAGCAGAAATAAATTTATCATACCCTTTGTCAGCACTCAATTGCTGATATTTCTTCTCGTATCCTTGATGCAAAAGTGTGGAGGACTTTTTGTACTGCTGCTGAAGTTTCTCGATTGTTCCTTGGAGATCTTCAATCATCTCATAGTAGGACACGTTGTTGGCAACAACACGATCAAGCAAGTATTTCAGGTATTGGTAAGCTTCGAATGCTCGTTCAGAAGTATCTGGACCAAGGATATCAATGATTTGATCCTCATTAAGATCTGCATGACCAACTTTAAAATAGTCATTACATTTCTTCATCAATTATGTGTCATGAGCTGATAAGAGCTCCATCCTGGCCATAAACTAGCAAAGAGAAGAAATAAAAAGAATTAATAGTGACACAGAAAGAGAAGTAAAAGAGAAATTCAAAGTGAACAAACAAAGTTCGAATTTTATTTCATCATAAGAGAAAATACAAAGTCTGAGGTTTTATTCAAGAATAACAAAATAAACACCCGAACAACTCTACACCTTCTCCTTATTTCCTATGACTTCCTCAGAAGGTTTGGAGGAAGAGACGGGTTGCTCAGAGGGCAAGATTAGCTGCTCGACAGAAGCACTGGTTGGAGTTGCTCGAATAAAGGTTGAACAACAGGAACAGCAGGGACCTGATCTCCAATCATCATAGAAGATTCGTCTGAAGCAAATTCATCCTCTTACTCTTCTCTAGGAGAGGGAGGAGGTCCATGAGTGTGCTGCTGAAATAACTCAGAATTCTCAGTAACTTTCAGCTCCTGCAAGGCTGCAACCCATCCATCCCTGAAATATTTGAGGCTGGCATACTCCATTTGAGAAGACATGACAGCCAGGCCCTTGTTCTAGCCTTTTTCCTAACCAGCACTAAATGATTTTTAACTTCCTTCTTCCTTTTTGCCTTCTCCGAGGGGATCCTTTCCCTAAGGAGCTCCTCGGCAGCCTTCAACTTCTCTTCCACCTTCATTTTCTGTCGTTCAACATCTTAAAGTTTAACTACTTCCTCTTCAGCAGATTTGAGCTTAGCCTCAAACTCCTTATTGCTCTGTTCAAGATCCTTATTACTCTGTTCAAACTCCATCAATTTCTTCTCCAAATCCTTGGAGGCATTCACAGCTTGATTTCTCTCTAGCTTAATGGATTTGAATTGCTTCTCCCAAGCAAATTTATCTTCCTCGTACTTTTGACGAGAGTCCTTTCAAGATTGGGTCAACCCGACAAAAGCTTCCTCTACTCCTCCTGAGGATCTTGAAGCCTTGATAGCTTCATCCTTCTTCAGAATGCTGTTAAAACGCGTCACCAGCTAAAAAAAGAAATAACTTTGAGTCAATACATGAACATAATATTAGAAAGTGAAAGACTCGGGCTAATAATACTTACTGAGGCAATGTGTTGAGCATCCAGGGTAGTGATTCTCTCACGAGAAAGAGTGTCTTCAATGCCTTGGACTTCTGGGATAGTCCAGGATTTCACCAAGCCCATAGCAGAGCTCAGAGGAACAAAAGATGGAATACTACCTTCAACGTTTGAAGGTTGAGAGACAAGTTTAACAGGTCTCTCAGAAGGGCTTTTCTTCAACCTCCTCAGAGGGGCAGGAGCATTTTCAACTAAAGACGTTGTCTTTGTTGGTGATATGATTATAACCTCACTCGGAGGAGAGATAGCAATAGTCTTGCTTGGAGCCACATGGGGCTTCTCGCCAGTTTTCTTGGCAGTAGCAGAACGGTGTACATTAATGGTTTGAGTCCCTTCTTTTGGGACATCTTGCTTACTTTTCTTTGCCTCTACAGCAGTAGAGGCAGACTTATCAAAAAAGACAGGAGCTCTTCTTTTCTTCATTAGATCACTGATGGGAATACTTGACTCAGAGGAAGAACCTTCTACACTAGTCTCATAGGCTCGTACTTGGTCAAGGTTAACCACCACTGGACGAGGACGAGCAGTGAAAGATGAAGTATAGCTTTTGTACTGCAACAAGTAAGAAGCAGATCAAATATGTTCCTTGGCAACAGATTGGTGCAAATCCCAGATAAGTTTTAAATGCATTAAATTAACGTCAGCTTCTTTTGGAGGTTTTCTTTTACTGTCAACTGTAACAAATAAAAACAAATGTCAATGATGCATTTTATCAAACACAAAGAAAGCAAGATTTCAAAAAGTAAAAACAACCTATCCCATTTCCATAAGGTGGACACCTGGGACCTTGATATACATCATCACCATTTAATGGAGGGTGTTGCCAATTTTTTATAACAACCCCATGCTCAAAATAATCCCTATTGGCATCGGGAAGATTGACAACTAACGCTCTATTCAAAAACCTAGTTTTTAAATAAAAAGTGGTATCACTGATAACCCATAATCTCTGGAATCCTTAAACGGGTTCCATGAAGCTGATTCAATCTATATACGCTATTAACTATCCACCAGGTATTTGGAGCTATTCTTGCAGGTACAACATCAAAATATTGACAGAACTCCAAACACAGTGGATTTGGAGGAAAAGAAAAGCCACATTCGGACACAAAAAGACTTGGGAACCAATGTCCCTCAGTCAAAGAAAAATAATCAGAAGGTTCAGAAAGTTTTTCCAAAGTAACCCACGAAGGGATTGAAAATTCAGACCGAAATTTGTCCAGCGACTCAACAAGATAAACCATGATTAACAAAGTAAATAAAAAAAAAGGGAAGAAAATCTTACAGAGAAAGATAGATCAGGTGATAATGAACGATGAAAAGAACGAAGGCACAAGACAGAGAGAAAATAAAGAGTTCAAAGATACAGATTTGAAAAGTGAAAGACGATAGGATTTCTGCCGCGTTTAAATACTTTACCTCGGGAATAGGGAAAGACAATGATTACAAAGAAAGACGTTTGCGTTTTCGGCGATTAAAAGAAGAAAACGGCACAAATATCGAAGTGGTCATAAAAATTCAAAATATTTATGAGGCCTGATACTATGCACTCAAAAAGGAGTTATATACAACGAACGTTTTCCTAAAAACCATGCAAACCAATAATCTATGCAGTTTTCAAGCAGAATGTTCCATACTTTTCTTTAACATCAAACTATGAAACATTGGGGGCTTCTGTTGATACTAAATTTAATCTGCTGACGTGGACCAATCACTTGAAGACACGTGTCAACCTACATGGCAAATACGATTACGTTCTACGAGCAACTCATACACTTCGAACAGCTCAAGCGTACCGAGCAACTTAGGCGCCCCGAGCAACTCAAGCGTGCCGAGCTACTTAGGCGGTCCGAGCACCTTAAGTGATCCGATCTACTTAGCGTACAGAGCATCCAAATCAAGAGAATCAAATAGACGACTGTGCATTAAATGCTCATTATTATCGTACAGTTGTATATGTCTACTAGATAACAGCGCATTGTCCTTTCACATATATAGCCTCAAGGCTATAAATACATTGTAACCTCCTCATTTGAAGGGGACTCTGGATCTCTTGGTAAACAACTTATCGAGAATTCCAGTCAAACAATCAGCAATACAAAAACAGTGGACCTAGGTCATTCTTATAAGGCTGAACCACTTTAAAAATCTTTTGTCTTATTTATTTTATCTGTTATTAATTAATTATAGATAATCTAATTTTTTACATCAACAACAACTAAGGATGAGGTCGATGAAGCTCGAGGACATACTTTGAGATTGACAAAAGGTCAGCAGTCCTGGCCTTTAAGGCTGAGAAAAAAAATGGAGGGGAAAAAGTGGATGATATAAAAAATGCCAGGTCTTTGGCTGAGCAAAAACTGAAAAGACGACAGAAACCTTAAAAATTTACGAGGAGAAATGATCTAATACTGAAAAAAGGCAGTGAATGAGGCCCATAAGTTTTTAGATCTCCAAGTCCAAATTTCTTCTCTATCCTTTAGCCACGCTGAAGCGGATGAAAAGGTGGATGAAAAGGAGGATGAAACCACCTGAATAAATGCCACGGCATACATTTTTATCTTTGCACTTCATTTTTCATAATCTCCATGCATTCATGTGTAACAAACTTTGTGATTAATGTAACAAATTTCCTTATTTTTATAATATTATCTTTTTTTTACATTCCAAGAATTCTCTATTTTAAATTAGGTATTTAAACATTTTTTTATGCCATGAAATTGAATCTTGTCTTTGAGATTTTATTGATGCATTTGATATGTGCCACAAACTTGGCACTTTGCCATGACCAAAGTTTTGAATAAAAACTTCACGACCTATATACCATATCTTCCCCCAAGCCTTTGGATATAGCACATGTCATCATCATGTTTGTATATGTAATGATCATTTTTTCCATGGTCTACAGTGTAAGACCGTAACAATATGATTGGAATAAAATGATAACCCTATTCTAACCCATGTGAATGGACTCTAGGATAATATCTTTTGGTCCTCTGGCCATATAATTATGATTTAGGAAAGGTTCACAACTAAGGATAAATGACTTCTCCTATCCTTAGAGTATAAAATTTTTCTAAGATTGTCATTTGAGTTATTGGGTCTTCTTAAAGTGGGTGTTTGCTATTTGGAGATGCCCCGAGTCTCTCTCTTTAGAGACTCCCACCTATTCGGGTGACCTTATATTTGTAGGCTCCAGATCAATATCCAATAGCATAAGTCTTTTATCACAAGGAAATTCGTGAAATTATAAGTCTGATCTTTGAACTAGAGTCCTTTTATTATGACTTAGGCTTTGTTGTATGAGATGAAGATAAGTTCACCTTTTAGACTATTCTGTATCTCCTCCTAGAAAGGCGTTTCCCTCAAAGGTGGGTGAACCCAAAATGATATTTTGAACTAGGACATATAACGGATCCACGACCATGTAATGGTATTTGACCATATGGAGCCGTGATAATTTAATGGCCCTACTTTTGTCCAAGACCTATTGTTCCTCAACCCTTAATGTTATTATGGGATACTTTTGATTAGTGGAAGATTAATGAAGACTTAGAAAAAAATGTAGAGGAAATGAGGCAACTGTAACTTTTCATTAATTAACAAATTTGAAGGAGTACGAAGATGTATCCTCTGGCCTAATCGTGTCCTTGCAGTAATTATAAATTTCACTATGGAAAAGTTATCCTTTATATATATCCAAGTTTGTAATCTTTTTAGATTTCTAATTATATTTCATGGACATAGTGAATCCCCTTATCATCCCCTGCCTGATCAACCTTCCAATCTCATATAACAAGTCAGTGGAGCATATTCTTCTAATTTTAATTAAGGAAGGGCCTCATGATTCCTCTTCTTACTATTCCCTTCTATTATCTCTACCACTTTTGGCTTCTCCTTTGGGTCTTCGTATTATGTTGGTAAATGATTCAGACTCCAATATCATGATCCTCTTATTAAAAAGGTTTATCTGACCTTGGAGGATTTAATTCCCCTCATAGAAATGGTGGAGGCATGCCATGAGGTGCGCAATGTCATATGCTTGTTGGACACCCGACCAACCTTAAAAGGATTTCCCTCTTCCAAACAATTAGTTCATAGAGTCAAATTATTGTCATATTCTCAAACCGTGAAACCCGCGACTACGCGGTCAGTTCCTACAAGTCACATTGGCCCCGTGCGAGGTGTTCGTGCCTCTTACAGGGCCGTTTGGGGACTGGTTTGGGTTTTCACCCACTAACAACATGTTTTTAAGCCAAAGTCTAGATATTATCAAATTATCATCGTATTCTCAAACCATATGTCCCGTGACTACGCAGTTAGTTCCTACAAGTCACATTGGCCCCGTGCGAGGTGTTCGTGCCTCTTACGGGGCCGTTTGGGGACTGGTTTGGGTTTTCACCAGCTAACAACGAGTTTTTAAGCTAAAGTCTAGATAATTTCAAATTATCATCGTATTCACAAACCATATGTCCCGTGACTATGCGGTCAGTTCCTACGAGTTACATTGGCCTCGTGCGAGGTGTTAGTGCCTCTTACGGGGCCGTTTGGGGGATAGTTTGAGTTTTCACTTGTCTAAAAGCAAATAGTTTTTTATTACACGCGTATGTTTTCTAATCTTCCTATCTCCTTTAATCAGACAACTATAACCACAAGATGAATCAATCGAACATGAACATAAAGAAATTTACAAACCTCATTGTTATTTGAACAAATGAATAATTTTTTTACTTTCACCCTCATTGTTATTTGAACTTTAGTATTACACCCTCACTTATATAAATAAAATCTCAGGGTTAAAGTTAAATATGGCCCTACAATCATTACATGGATACGCAAGTATCTATGAGGGTAAGCACTTCCAGACGAAGTAAGAAGATTTTAACACGATATGATAATAGCAAAAAAAATGGAATTCAAGTTGAAAGTTTTAGATTCGACACTAATCATAGATCCAAGCTCTCAAAGTGAAAAGTGACCCTAACTAGGTTCGTCACACTCCCAACTTTAAGAAGAAAAAGAAAAAAAGTGGGGTTTTTTGTAATGTTGAACATATGCATATTAAGTAATAGCAAAAAATTTGCATATTAAGTAATAACAAAAATAATCAAGTCAAGAACCCAACCCAAGTACCATAATTTATTGGGAAATTGCTAGATATCCGGTGTTGTGCCCAAGTCACAGTTCAATGTCCATGACCCGATACACATTAAATAAGAAAAAGAGCAACTAAATAAATTATTCATAGTCTAGTCCTTATGGTAACTTACATTTGTGAGTAATTTCCCATCCTCATAATTTTCAATATATGAACCTATAATTTGATATCACAACATTCATTAATGGTATATGTGAAATACTTGTATGAACAAGCACATGAAAGCTAACATTTTACCTCCAGTGATCGTTGTTAGGTGTTTTGATGCACTAAGGGTCATATAATTTTTTTTCATTTTAATTCTTTCACCTGCAAAAGGTTCCAAAAAAATAAGGAAAAAAATTCAAATGTTACAAACCATCAGTATCCCTTTCTTTCTTGCAACTAGAAATACAATAAAACTGCAAACTTCATAAACACGATATTTCAAACTTCATAAACATGGCATTTCAAGTAAACATGTAAATTGGGAACCCACAATGCATATATAGAAACACAAATAATTTCACCATTTTTTGTGAAAATAATGAAGAGAAAGGGAGGGACGTCATATTACTTGGACACATTGACATAAAATTTCTTATTTTTTTAAAGTCATCCCACATACCAAGCCAATCCAATTAATTGGGAATAAACCTACATCGTCCACAATTGACAGATATCCAGCACGATGTTTATTAAGTATAAGTGTCGCAAGTGCTTCACTATTCACATCTTCAACAATCACCAAAAAAACAAACATAACATATTCAAAACTCAATAAAAGTACAAAATTATTATCAAAGTACAATAAACATGAAAATTTCTCAGCCACCCACACATTATAGCATGAAAATTATTACATGACCCATGAAAAAAAACTGATTTGGGCACTTTGACAAACATTTCATGGTGAATATATTGTATACCCATCTCAGGTGTATCTCTTATCGATCAAAGAACAGTTAAATCGATTTTGAAAAAGTTCAAGCCCAACTCCTTAATTTCTTTTTCTTCATTCTACCCATCTCAGGTTGGTTTTTGTCGGCATCAAAAACCAACAAATTTCTAGCTGAGTGTGGAGGACAAACTGATATAGGAACATTTCGGTGGCATCAAACAAAGGAAACAAAATGGAAAAAATAAGAAGAACAAACCTTGAGTGCAGAGGAGAGACGTGATTTGGGGTGAAAGGCGACGCGCGTCAAGCGCCAATCGTTGTTTTCTGTTCACCGACCAAATATAAAAAAAACAAAACTTATGACTGCACTCAACGGGTGAGTATAGCGGCCAAGTTCGGGTATCGAAAAAATCCACAGAGACGAGATGCTAGAATTTATAGGATTTAATACTCCTAAAATAAAAGTGTAAAAGATAAATATGAACAAAAAGGAAAAGATGCGAAAAAGGGAAATATTAATCTAGGCGAGTGTAAAATAAACTAGATTAACAAAGCGGTAAAAACTATAGGTTGCGTCGAATATACCTCACCCGAGTTAATTAGTATAAAATGGTTACATGGGTCGACGAGTTATTACGAATGCGTCTCGTTTCGACAATTAATTGAACTAAGGGTTGTCACGCCCCTAAATCCGCATAAAAGCCTAATACGGTTTTGGTGTCAATAAATACCCCGGAAATTACGCACGCAAGGTCGTAAGCACGAAACATACATGATATGCCCTGTCAAATTTTCTAGGCGTAACAACTAGGACAACGCACCCGAAATAGACCCGTAAACACCATCACCAAAAAAAGCAACATGTCAACCCTAGGTGAGTTTAATCCATCACAACCTAGGCTAAATTAGCTACACAACATAATGAAAGACATAAATTAAATGCAAGGAAGTAAGGAAAGCAAATAAATCTAGGTTACAAAGCTTGAGAACAAAAATGGAAATTACATTAATGGAGAAGAACATGAATAATGATACTTACATACACAAATGGGTGTAAACCCAAAGAGAAGAGAAGAGAGGGAAGCTCCATAAAGAATCCCCAAAAACTAACCTAAAAATGATTTTTTTTTCAAATAAAAGCCTACAACATTCTATTAATACCCCAAAATAAACCCCCAAAAAAACCAAGTCAAAAAACCCCAAATAAGTCATTTTTCGTCCATATCTGATGGGCCCGATCGACCTCGCTTTTGACAGCCTCCTTTTCCTCTCCGAACCAATTTTGACGCGCTGCACGGAAATTGCCATAACTCCCTCATACGGAATCGAAATGATGCGTGGTCAGAACCGACGCGAAGATAATTCAATTATCTACATGATTATGTTTTGAAAACCTCCAAATTATGCAGTATGAAATTACCAAAATGCCCTTGAAGCAGAAGAAAATACCAAAACCTTCCGAAAATGGCCATAACTTCCTCATAAAGAGTCAGAATGATGCACGGTCAGTGGCCACGAAAAGATAATTTGATGATATACATTTTGGTAACTTCATTACATAAAAATAGTGAGTTTGAAAAGACCAAATTGCCCTTGAAGTAGCTTCCGATGATGAAACTTCTCCGAAATGCAACATATCCTCACTTTTAGCGCTCCAATACCTACAAAAGCACAATTAATCCTTGTAAAGCGTGTATATATCCAAATCCAAGATTGTCTAGTTAATGAACATAAATATAGGCATTTAGGACTGTAAAAGTGCTAGAATACCTAAAGATAAAGGGCAAAAATATGCAATATTCGTGATGTATCACACTCCCTAACTTAGACATTGCTAGTCCCTAGTGATGAAACAAACAAGACCATTCCACAGAAGGAAATACAAAACGTATATATGCATCGAAATATAATTGCCACTTTCGTTGGGAACACGATTGAATTTAGCATATGCAATAAGTCATTAAACCCCTAGGTTACCCTAGTGAACGAGTATCGTCTCGTGAGAGTTTTCAGGAATGAAACCCACAAACATCATATGATTTCCTCAAAATATGCCCAAACCAACATGACACAAGCCCAACAACAACGAAAAAGATTTCATACACATTTTTAGCACAATGAACGAATTCTAACAAAAGTCCGTATTATTAACATTATAGAATGCACCTCACAGAATTGAAATCTTAAAATGTGGGAGGCGAGCGATCACATGCAAAGTGTGATTTGGAAAAAACTTAAATAAATCGGATACTAAATAAACCAAGCATATATTCAATCCTCATGGGCATTACACTTATCAAGTGAATTCACTCGAAACAGGGAGTTAACACACGGAACATGTGGGCATAAAGAGTAAATGTAAGTGGAAACAAGGCCGCACACATGTCACAAATGAAGAACGCTATATATAAAATGAAAAATTGTAATCTCAATGAAAGATACCGCTCATTAAAGGAGGCGAAATGCATTTTCACATATTATCAAAACTATTTCAACTTTTAAATTAAATGCACCCTAAGATCACATAGGACTTGTATAGGGTAGTAATGTAGGCTAGGGTAGGGTACGAAAAGAATGACATGTATGTACGGGTTCAAAGTGTTCGGAATGAAAACTCGAGATAATAGAAAAATGCGGGCAATATCAAAAATTGAAAAACAAGTTCCAAACGAGCATTAGATATTACAATTAGAGACTAATCAAAGCTTATTGAACTATATGCAACATTTACAACTTTCTCTGTATTTTCTTTTATTTATTTTTCTCATGTTTTATTTTATTTTCTTTATATTTTTCACTTCTCTTTTTAATCTTTTTTTTTTCACATCTCTTTTCTTTACTTTTCTCACTCTCATATGCCTAAATTACAACCGCAACACAACCATAACATTCAATCACAAGTAACATTCCAAACATAGGTATAAAAGGTGTATGTATAGTTTAAAACTCCAATTTGGAGTTGGTTATGGGAATTTTGGGTTATGAAACGAAAGGCTAATATTTAGGCTCAAAGGGGTTGACGAGGGGAAACGCATAAGGGTGAAGTCAAGGCTAATATGGGTGATATAACAAAGATGGCCTATGATAATTTCCTAAAGTTTACGCAATTCTCGAGTCAAAATAAACTTTGAAAATCATGCTCAAGTAATACATTTCATATATGAACTCAATTAATGAACGATCAAATGAAAGAATAGAGAGATTACCGAAAAATTCAACGTTTTCAAAGAGGAAGAATAGTGTATACACTCACAAATGACGAAAGGTACAAAGCTTACTCGGTGTAAGGATATACAATGCAACAAAAGATTACCGAGTTATAAAAATCTTAAACCAAATCAATAGAACGATAAAAGTGCATGTGCTCATGGGATTAAAGTTTAATTCATGAAGTTATTCATAATATCAATGATATGAGGACTAAAGTCTAATAACTTCTAAAATAGAGAACATGCATCGTTGAGTTGTCTATTGGATTGGGTAATTATTAAAATTTATCATCGGAAACAAAGGTAAAATGCCCTAAAAAAGGAGAAAAAAGAAAGAAATTTTTTTTAAAAATTTTGAATTTTTCTAAGAAAAGCATACTAATTAACTAACATGTGAGCAAAAACATGGACACTACCAATGAATGGATAAAATATCCCACACCCCCTAACTTAAAACCTGACATTGTCCTCAATGTTAATTAAGAACCAAGTTAAAGAAGGAAAAGAGAGATATTACCCAAAATGAAGCGATCTCCGGAAAGTACAAGTCTGATGATTCAACAAAACAAGTTAGTAACAAGCATAGCAAAAACAAATAATAAAAAGTTAACTAATTACACTAGACTAAATGAAAAAGGAAGGAAAAAATAAAAAGAAAGAAAGAATAAAAAGCTAACTATATACAACCTACTATTTAGGCTTCACACTAACTATACACTAGAAGTCTAAATAGTTGAGAGTCCATCGTGAAAATGATTTGATTTTGGAGGATAACCGGTATACCTTCACATACAAGCATGCCCTCCAAAAAATATGAATTTCGTTTGAACAACGGAAGGCATGTGTAAGTCATAAGTAAGGAACCATCGTCAATTAAAAGTTTTGGAGGGATGATGGGGGATTTGGATTGAACGAGCGACAAAAACATGTGGGGATCGAGAAAAGCAGAAAATCCTCCCACGAATTTAGCAAGCAGAATGGGAGGTGGCACATATGAGGGCAAAGATGCCTTCATGGCAAGCAACTCGAGTAAGTACTCCTCGTCGGTGAAAGGGTTGAACATTTTAAAGTTCGGCACCGATTCAACAGGTACTTGTGACGGTGTGATAACGGAGAATGAAAATGGGAAGGAAAGAAATTCAAACTCAAGAGATGAGTTATCATCACTCGAAGTTGGAATTTCAAAAAGGATATGATCATTTTCAATGAAACTTACTTCTTTGGGATCCAAAGAAGAAATCATTTCCTTGCAAATGGGTACTACATTCACTTCATCCTCACTTTCAATATATATTATGCGATGGGCCAAGTGAAGAATGGTTTCTTCCAAAGTAGGCACAAAATCCTCATTTGGTTCAAAACATTCCTCGACTTCAAAAGTCTTGAAAGAGAAATCGTCCTCGGATTCGAATAATAAATCCAAGTCTTGCTCCCAACAATGATTTTCTTCCCGACAACGTTCTTCATACCTCTCATTCTCAAGCATGAGCAAACCCTCGCCAAAAGTCATAGGCCGAGGTGCGAATTCTTGAAAATGAGGAGTTTGAAAATAATTATCGGCACTAAAGTTAAACTCATTATTATAGGAATTTTGAAAACTATTGCAATTCGTTTCAAAATTCCTATTATAAGGAATTAGAGGTCCAAAATCATTATCATCATCATTAAAATTCCAATAACCCAAGTTTTGACTTTCGTTATACTCGCCCAAAGTAATTTTTGAATTTTTAATTTTTTGGGACTCTAAATATTGACCGAAAGTCAAAGGTTTGCGAGAATTTTGAGAATTATAATAATAATTACCGAACGAATTGCAATAGGACATGCTTACCCAAAAATTGGCTCGAAGTAGCGAATTCCACAAAGTAAATGCGCGCGCGATAAATTCAAGCGTTTCTAGGTGCTCAAATGTAGAAGTCCTACTAAAATATTAGGCAAAAAATACAAATAGAAAGAAAATATTACGATATACTAAATCAAACAAATTCTAAAACAAACTCATCCCCGACAACGGCGCCATTTTGATTCTGGGTGAAAGGCGACGCGCGTCAAGCGCCGATCGTTGTTTTCTGTTCACCGCCCAAATATAAAAAACCTAAATTTATGACTACTCTCAACAGGTGAGTATAACGGCTAAGTCCGGGTATAAAAAAAATCCACAGAGACGAGATGCTAGAATTTATAGGATTTAATACTCCTAAAATAAAAGTGTAAAAGATAAATATGAACAAAAAGGAAAAGATGCGAAAAAGGGAAATATTAATCTAGGCGAGTGTAAAATAAACTAGATTAACAAAGCGGTAAAAACTATAGGTTGCGTCGAATATCCCTCACCGAGTTAATTAGTATAAAATGATTACATGGGTCGACGAGTTATTGCGAATGCGTCTTGTTTCGATAGTTAATTGAACCAAGGGTTGTCACGATCCTAAATCCGCATAAAAGCCTAATACGGTTTTGGCGTCAACAAATACCTCAAAAATTATGCACGCAAGGTCGTAAGCACAGAACATACATGATATGCCCTGTCAAATCTCCTAGGCGTAATAACTAGGACAACGCACCCGAAATAGACCCGTAAAAACCATCACTAAAGCAAAACAACATGTCAACCCTAGGTGAGTTCAATCCATCACAACCTAGGCTAAATTAGCTACACAACATAATAAAAGACATAAATTAAATACAAGGAAGTAAGGAAAGCAAATAAATCTAGGTTACAAAGCTTGAGAACAAAAATGGAAATTACATTAATGGAGAAGAACATGAATAGTGATACTTACATACACAAACGGGTGTAAACCCAAAGAGAAGAGAGGAGAGGGAAGCTCCATAAAGAATCCCCAAAAACTAACTTAAAAATGATTTTTTTTCAAATAAAAGCCTACAATATTCTATTAATACCCCAAAATAAACCCCCAACAAAACCAAGTCAAAAAATCCAAAATAAGTCATTTTTCATCCATATCTGATGGGCCCGATCGACCTCGCTTTTGGGGCCGGTCGACCTCGCTTTTGACAGTCCCCTTTTCCTCTCCGAACCAATTTTGATGCGCTGCACGAATATGGCCATAACTACCTCATACAGAATCAAAATGATGCGTGGTTGGAACCGACGAGAAGCTAATTCAATTATATACATGATTCTGAATTGAAACCCACCAAATTATGCAGTATGAAATTACCAAAATGCCCTTGAAGTATAGGAAAATACCGAAACCTTTCGGAAATGGCCATAACTTGCTCATACGGAGTCAGAATGATGCACGGTTAGTGGCCACGGAAAGATAATTTGATGATATACATTTTGGTAACTTCATTACATAAAAATAGTGAGTTTAAAAAGACGAAATTTCCCTTGAAGTAGCTTTCGACGATGAAACTTCTCCGAAATGCAATGTATCCTCACTTTTAGCGCTCGAATACCTACAAAAGCACAATTAACCCCTGCAAAGTGAGTATATATCCAAATCCAAGGTTGTCTTGTTAATGAGCATATATATAGGCATTTAGGACCATAAAAGTGCTAGAATGCCTAAAGATAAATGGCGGAAATATGCAATATTCGTGATGTATCAAGACGCCGGATTGAGTGTGGAAGAGAAAAGGAGCTGTTGAGGGTTTTTGGGGGAAGAGGGAGACCTGAACGAGGAGCGGGACACAACAAAAGGGTAGTATAGTGAATATTTTTAGGGCTTTTATATTTTAGTTAACTGTACTCAATTTTGGCACACTTTAAAACAGTGCCAAATTTTGGCACTATTTTAAAGTGTGTCAAATTTTCATTAAACCGTGCCAGAATCTGGCACAGTTTTAAACTGTGCCAGATTTTTAATATCAGGGTGTGCTAATTTGCTGTTTTGGGTGTAGTGAGACCTTCACTGTTTTCAAACAAAGCACACAAGCTCACAAACGGCTCTTACATGCACAACTTTCTTATCAAGTTTTATCGCGCTTGGTTCGTTTTAAGGATAGGATTAAAGTAAAAACACCCAACCAACATGTGATAAGACAAGCACAATAATCAAACAAATTCGTGCATGTGTGCAATAAAGGAAATCATGAGTCAAACATGCAGGTAGAAACACTTAATTACATCTTAATGACTCCAAATATTATAAAGCACAAAGATGACATGATATATTGTCTCAAAACACTATCAAATAGTCACATGAAAATAATGGACTGATGTTGTGACTCGATCATCCTAAGTGTCCATCCATAAACGGTGCAAACAAAATATAAAAATCTTTTTGGATTTTCTCAAAATAAAATCTTTAAAACATAAAAACATGATACATACTAGCAATAGGCAAATAATATCATCATGAAAAATATCCTATGCTAGTAAACAAGTCAAACCTCAATCATTAGGTGCAGAAGGGTTTTCCAAAGGTGGTGACAACTTATGAAAAAACTCCATCAATTCTTGTGAAGTTTTGACTAAAAACATAACTTGCTCACCTAAATGTGCAAACTCTCTCATGTAGTCTCCGGGAGCATGTAAAGTATCATGTGTGGGTGCATGTGTGCCAGAAACATGTGTAGAAGCAAAACGTGACACATAACCCAACTTAAAACAAAATTCCCTAAGGTTCCCTCTTCTCTTGCAATGTGAGAAAACATAAATAGGCCTAGGAACACCTCTATAAAAAAATTTAGGATGCGCTCTCCTAATAGGAATGGGACGCCTAGGTGGGTTAGGGTGAGACTCGCGTGAATCAAACACTAAAGTGAAAATCGGCTCGAGTACTAATTGGGAAGTAAAAGCACCGTCATAACTTATTCCTAACTTCTCACCTTTACACTTATGAACCACCTTTTCAACCTTCTTAGGTGCGTTCAGAAAATTGACTTTGACCTCCTTTGCACATTCGAGATCACTCTCGAGTTGGGATACACGTGTCGTCAGACTAGACAACGTGTTGGTCAAATCACACTTCTCCTTTCTTAAAACCTCCTTCTCTCTCTCCAAATCTAAAACTCGATGACCTAAATCCCGATTATACTTCTTTGTTTTCAAGGTCTCGGTGTACAAATATCTAAAAGCTTTTTCGATCTCACTTTCATCTCCACTCTCCTCCTCGCTTTCTTCCTCACTCGACGAACACAAATCACTATCATCTCTCTCGTGTGCACTCTCGTGAGACAAAGTGGGTGTGCTCACACGACTAGAAAAGGCGACAACCATCCTATGTGCTAAACCTTTATCAGACTCAACTCCCTCATCACCCTCACTATCACTAAAAGTGGCGGGCATATCAGTCTCTTTTCCCTTTCTCCTTATCCTAGTAGGATACTCTTTAGCTATGTGCCCTTTCCCTTCACACTCAAAGCACCTGATCTCATCCTCCTTATCACTGTCTTTGGCCTCCACTTTCTTTTTATTTGACTCAAAATATATCTTTTTATTGGAAGAATTTTCTTTATTCATTTTGAGAAACTTTTTAAGATTTTTCGCAAACAAGGCCATATCTTTAAAATCAAAATCTTCCTCAGGATCAGACTCACAAAATTTTTCTTTCTTTTTTCTTAATGCTGGTAACCTTAGCCTTAATGGTTTTGGGAAACATGTCAATCTCATATGTTTGAAATCTCCTACAAGTTCTTCCAACTTAAGAGATTTGAAATTTCCCAAGGAGTTCAAAACAGTAACTTTAGGAATAAAGCGTTTTGTAAGTGATCTCAAAATATTTTCAACGGCACGCGTGTTATCAATCACCTCACCCAAATTAAAACATGTGTTAACAATGTCCGACAAACGTGCATAAAAATCGTCAAAGCATTCAGACTCAGACATGGTAATAGTCTCAAATTGAGTGGCCAAATTTTGTAATTTTGAGTCTTTAACCGCGTTTGTACCCTCATGTGTCAATTTCAAAACATCCCATGCATCTTTAGACGTGGTGCACGTCATAATTCGACGGAACTCGTCGGGAGTGACAGCTCTATAAATAGCACTCAAACCACGAGAATTAAAATTAGACATTTTATAATCGTCTTCAGTCCAGGCTGACACGGGTCTTAAGGAGGTGATATTATCAACGGTGATCGTAGGAGGAATCCACCTATTTTCACAAAGCAACCAAACAGGCTCATCAATAGATTTTAAGATAGATTTCATACGAGCTTTCCAGTAGGCATAATTAGACCCGTCAAAAATAGGCATCTGATTATATAAGTGCTCCATAGGAGAAATTGCGAATTTTCACAAACTTGATTTAAAAAAAATCAATATCACACAAATTATGCAAAAAATAGGAATACGCGATAAATTAGCGTAACCTCCTCTGATACCAATTTGAAAAACCAAATAGGTTCGGTGTGTGATACTTGATTAAATCAAATCACAAGATTCCAATAAACCCTTATTTAATTAGAGTCTATATAAACCAAAGTAAGTCAACCCCTAAACATGCATCTATGTGTGTGTATGTGTCAAACCATAAATAGATGAAGCATGTGACATAAAGTTAAGGAAAAAACCCTTTCAGGTAAAACCTTTTATTTCTAGAACTTTAAAGAATTTACAAGACCATTGACTTACATACAACCTGATAATCGCCCACAAGTATAATGCACGGTGTCTTCGTCGAACCTCCAAAGCAATGGCTAGAAATACAGGTGTCAGTTCTGATGTCGTCGGCTGGAATCTCCCTCAGGAACTCCAAGTGCGCAATAATGAAGAAGAAAATGACTTCTCCATAAGGGTTGAACAAACTCAAAGTTGTGTTCTTGGGTTTCAAAAGGATTCACAAAGGTTTGGCAATGATGTGTGAATCAAAACATGAGTTTGGGAACTCAAAAATATGAAGACTTGAGCTAATAGAACCCTCAAAATCATCTCTCCAAGTCTTGCATAACAACTCCCCCGAAGTTGACTTTTATAAGGAAACCAAAGAGAGTTTTAAAATTCTGGAACTCTGCCAGCGTACAGGTACCCCAAACCGGTTCGGGTGTACCGCGAATTGATTCTCCCCCCCGAACCGATTTGGCCTACGGTTCGCAAAAGATTGCTGGTTTGGGGCTTTAAAATTACACACAGCATTCATTAAGGGATTTTCTTCATTTTCAAAGGGCCATAACTTCTTCACCGTAGCTCGAATCGAGGTGCCGTTTATTCAAGTGTCTTCGTGGCGGAGAGCTCTTCAACTTTCTATTTGACCTTACCTCCGGACGATGGATGTAGAAGTACCAAAATGCCCTTGAACATTGCTATCTTGCCTTCTTTCACTGTTTTGACTTCTCTTGCGTACCACTTCCATAAAGTCCCTAAAATCTTGGAACGTGAATTCGTTGAGGCAGATGTGAGACACATGATGGAGATAATGAATTCTTGATTCCCAGAATTCGGATAGAGGTCGTCATAAGAGATCGTGAGGAGACGTGCCAAAAGTAGCGGCGTACGACATACACAAATGTAACATGTTGGACATGAGAAAAATGTCCTTACAGATATCAATAATTAAATATAAGTTATCCAGTATAAGAGCATAAATTGATGAATAAACGTGATTGAAAATGTGTTTCGCTGGCATGGTTAGTGTGTATATGTTTTAATATGTGCGAGTGTGGCAGGCAAGGTTGTGGTCTTGACAACTATTTGATTATCTTAGCCCACGCTAATCAATAGATTGCATATTGTTTGATGCTTCAATTAGGAAGACTAGTGAGTGTCAAATAAGTATGTAAATTAAATAAACTAGAACTTAAGAAATAGTTAAAAATAAAGAGGAATTAAAGGTGAAAGCGAGGTTTGAATTGACTAAAACTGTAAAGTAAAATATTTTAACACTATACTGAAAAAAAACAAGTAAAATAATACATTAAGGTATCTAAAACAAATTACACTAAGAAAAATATAGATTATTCAAATGTAAAGGCAAAGAATATTTTCATAAATATAAAAGAGAGTTACAATAATTCTAACTTACAAGCTACTTCGAAGAACAAAGATTAAACTATACTAGAAAAACTGCAAAGAAAAGAAAGAATTGAAAAAGAAAAGGTTCAAGTGAGTAAAAATAGTTTTATGTTGAGGAAGTGTTTTTTTTTGTCCTTGAGTTGCTTATTTATATAATAATTTTCCATGTAACTTATTTTGTAACTATTGGTTGGTTACCCATTTAAAAATTCCCGCCTAGGTGCACTTACGCCCCTAATAAGCTACTTAACTAGTTGCCCCACATTCAAGGTCTTGACAAGTGTCACTTTCTTGTTTAGCAATTTGTATTAATATGGCCTATGGTATTTCTCGTCTATAATAACTGGTTTATATTTCCACATGGCGATACTCTATTGGTTGGTAATAATATGTTGTAAACTTAATAATAAAATTTGTTAGTATAAAGAGAAATAAATGCAATAATCATGACTAATTAATAGAACCTCCGCTCACCATGACCTAATTATAGTATCTTTTGCTTACTCATGCAATAATTCACAATCATATCTCATGTTTTTCCAAGATAAGTCTTATTTCCTACATCAACTCTAGCCCCTACCAAGTTCTATACATGACATAAGCCCAAAATTAACGCATGATGTTGTCATAAGCACAAAGTAGATGATACTTCTGAGCTAACGTGCTAGCCTTTTTCTTAAGTCTTAAGCACCAAGAAAAGGCTAAAGTCCATCCTAATATACTGCGGTCCAGTGTTTACGACACTCTAACGAGTAAAAGAGACATGAAAGGAAAAGAGAGGCGCATTACTATATTTCCTTAAGTCCGTAGTCTCAAATAAGGAGTTGGAACTCCTTTTAAAAAGTAACAATGATATTTTTATAACAGTGATGTTTCCCATAAACAAATTTAATATAACATTTTAAAGATCAAAATCTTAAACCCTAACATAAACCTTAAGAAAATGAAGATATCTTAATAGCCCTAAATATCCTAAATCCCATAACCACTTGAAAGAAAAGATAGATGAATAGAAATTAATAATCCAACCATAACCTAACATTTATACATGAATGAGCAATAATCGGCCCTAATCAAAATCTTTGATTTTGAACATATTTTAACATTTTCATTACGGGCTTTACTCATAAAAGAAAAATAGGAATATAGCGCTTATAATGAATAATAAAAGTACGGGGAGGTGAATCCCGTACTTAGGGGATTTAGTCTGAAGCTACTCTTGGCTTGGTGTTTTTGCCACCATGACCATCCACCCAACTCCGCCTATGATCTAAATTGGTTGTGACCTAAATTCAAGATCATATCCCTCTCTCCATCTAATCTATCACTTTCTATGTCTGGAACTCTCTCAAGGTTAGTATCTGTCTTGAAAATTGTTCATATTTATAGTGGGGTGTGAATCTCGAGTTTCCTAATATATGGTTAGTTTTCTAAGATGTTCCTGTTGGAAAATTGGACTATTTATAAAGCTGTCCAGATTTTTCTGGACAGAATTTTGAGCTCAGATTAAGGTGGGACCCACACTACGAAAATTGTGGGACCATATACGAATGCGTTCACCTCCGTAAGGAGATTAACGTAGTATATTCATGTGTCCAATTTTAATAAGGTATGAATGATAAATATGTGCCCAAAGTGACTCACAAAGCAATGAAAGTTAATTAATTGGGTATGTTCTAACTCTTGTCCCACATTGGAAGAGTAGTGGAAAGTTGATAAGTTAATAACACCCCAAGTATGGACTAAGGCTTGGATGCTTTGGGGTATCCCAACTCTTTGAAGGGGAGATGGCCTACACTATGCATGTGTTGGGCTTGGGCCAAAAGCCCACACGCGCGCCGTCCGGCCTGCCGTCTCGGCTCGGGCTTGGGCTTGTAAAATTCTCCTACATTTTTGGGCCGAATTAATTAAACTTTCTGGGCTTTTATTAATTAATTACAGAATTAATTAATAATTAATTAACTGTTTGACAGTTAATGCCAAAGGTCAACAGTTAACTAATTAACTGTTTTTGACAGTTAATTTCGGTTGAGGGTTCCAACAGTCAACACAAAAGCTATAAATTAAACCTTTCCCCTACAGTTCTACTACTGAAAAATTTGCCCTCCCATAATTTCGAATTTATGCTGCATCTTTTCCCAGAAAATAATTCCTTTTCTACTGCTACTGCATACATTCCTGCATATTATTTCTTTGGTCTGGTGGAGTATAAACACAGAATTGTGTTCGAATAAATTAATCACTGTTGTGCTACTTGATTAATTTGGAAATCCGTTATATCTTGAGAGATAATTATTCATTACCTTTAGCACTTTGTGGAGGGAATAAATTTATCTTAAGGAGACTGTTCTAAACAGGGCTCGGATTATTTTTCTATTCTAATATTATTTCTGCAAATACAAGTAAGTATTTCATTTCTATAATTTCGTTTCATTTCTGTAATTATATTATAATTTATAATTCTGTACAATTGTTTTAATAAATAGTAGACATAAAAATCTTAAGACAATTTTATCAGTTCTATTGTTTTATAGTGTACAGAAATTCTATTTATTACAGAAATTTGTTTGTTGAAAATAAATCTGTTTTGACTTGAAAAATGAATTAAATTATTGCTTTATTGCAGAAATTAATAAAACAGTTTTGGTACAGAAATTAATTTCTATACTGTTTTTTATATTCTGTTTTAGAAAATAAATTTTATTTGTGAATTTTTTGTTAAAATCTGTTTATGTAAATTTTTTAATCTTTAAATTATAACTCTGTTTTGTACGGAATTCTTTTTATTATTAAAAATTAGTGTGACACACATTTTATTGAGTATAAACTTCTGTTTATATTACAGTTTAATTCTGAATATTATTTGGAATTCATTTGGAATTCATTTATTGTGAATTATATTTGGAGGAAATTGGTACACGGAATTTTGTATTTTGTTTTTGATTAATTCATTATATATGAATTTTATCATTGATAAAAATTATGTTTTTGTAACAGAAATGGAATCACAAAGTACAAACACTACTCCTACTAAAGTGACTGTCACCAACACAAAGGTGACTGCACCCGTATCTATGTCACACGGGGAGAAACCGAAAAAGTTTATTCGGACTGACTTCAAACGTTGGCAAGGACAAATGTACTTCTATCTCACTACCTGCCAACTAGGTAGGTTTGTATATGAAGATTGCCCCTCTATTCAAGAGGGAGATGACGCTGAAAAGGTTGCTGCTGTTGATGCTTGGAAGCATTCGGACTACCTATGCCGGAATTATATTCTGGCCTACTTGGACAAGACATTGTACCATGTCTACTGCACGATCAAAACATCCAAGGAATTATGGAATTCTTTGGAAAAGAATTATAAAACTGAAGATGCTGGGATGAGGAAATTTATCGTCGGGCGTTTTCTGGACTTCAAAATGGTTGATTCTAAATCATTGATCTCGCAAGTGCAAGAACTCCAAGTGATCCTCCACGACATTCATGCTGAAGGAATGTCAATTAGTGAAACTTTCCAAGTTGCTGCAATTGTTGAAAAATTGCCACCAACTTGGACTTTATTAAAAAACTATCTCAAGTATAAGCGAAAGGAGATGAATGTGAAGGAGTTGGTGGTCAGACTGAGAATCGAAGAAGACAACCGTGAGTCTCAAAAGAAAAGTGGGAAGAATCCAATGGAAATGAAGGTCCATGTTGTTGAAGGTCCTAAGAAGAACAAACGAAAGTATGATGGGGAAGGCACTTCCAAACAGAACAAGAAGAAGTTCAAAGGCAAATGCTACAATTGTGGTAAACCTGGACACCGCTCAAGTGAGTGTCGTAAGCCTAAGAAGCAAAATCGAAATAACCCTCAAGCAAATGTAACTGAGGGTGAGAATATCGCCAATAATTTGACGGATATGAATCTTTCTGCCGTGGTCTCTGAATGTAACTTGGTTGGAAATACCAAGAAATGGTGGGTGGACACTGGAGCCACACGACACATTTGTGCAAACAACTGGATGTTCACCACCTATAAGCCTTTGGAAAATGAGGAAAACCTCTTCATAAGAAATTCTTCCACTTCTAAGGTGCTGGGACAAGGAAAGATTGTTTTAAAAATGACTTCTAGAAAGGAGCTTACTCTCAACAATGTTCTTCACGTGCCTAATATCCGAAAGAATCTGATTTCTAGATCTCTCCTGACTAAAAATGGTTTCAAGCTTGTGTTTGTGTCTGATCGCTTTGTGTTGTCTAAAAATGACATGCATGTAGAAAAGGGCTACCTAGATGAGGGGCTCTTTAAACTCAATGTTCTTACTGTAACCCCAAAAACATCCGTTTCAATGAATGAAATTGTTAGTTCTTCTTACTTGATTGAGTCATCTAATATTTGGCATGCTAGATTAGGACATGTTAATTTTGATACATTGCGTAGATTAATTAACTTGGAATTTTTGCCAAAATTTAATATTGATAAAAATCATAAATGTGAAATTTGTGTGGAATCTAAATTAGCTAGATTACCTTTCCATTCTATTGAAAGGATAACTGAACCTTTAGATTTAATTCACGCCGATATTTGTGATTTAAAATTTGTTCAAACTAGAGGTGGGAAAAAGTATTTTATTACTTTTATTGACGATTGCACAAAATATTGCTATGTATATTTGTTACATAGTAAAGATGAGGCTATTAATGCATTTAAACAATATAAGAATGAAGTTGAGAATCAATTAAGCAAAACGATAAAGTCTATTAGGAGTGATAGAGGAGGTGAATATGAATATCCATTTGAGGAATTTTGTTCTGAAAATGGGATTATTCATCAAACAACCGCTCCTTATTCTCCTCAATCGAATGGTATTGCTGAACTCAAAAATCGTACTTTGAAAGAGATGATGAACTCATTGTTATTAAGTTCAGGAGCTCCACAAAATTTGTGGGGGGAAGCCTTACTTTCTGCTAATTACATTCTCAATAAAGTACCTCACAAGAAGACTCACAAGACACCTTATGAATTATTGAAAGGTCGAAGACTTTCCTATAAATATTTACGAGTGTGGGGGTGCTTAGCCAAAGTGATGGTTCCTAAACCTAAAAAGGTAAGAATAGGGCTAAAAACCGTGGATTGTGTATTCATCCGTTATGCTACTAATAGCAGTGCATATCGATTTCTAGTTTGTAAATCTGAGATTTCGGATATTCATGTAAATACGGTTATTGAATCGAGGGACGCTTAATTTTTTGAAAATGAATTCCCGTATAACATCACCCGAGAATCTGGTCGTTCTAAAAGGACAAATCAAGCTACTACAAGTGGTACTCATCAACCTATTGAATCAATAGAGGATGAACCAAGACGTAGTAAAAGAGCAAAAATCTCGACTTTTTCGGTCCGAATTTTCTAACATGTTTGCTAGAAAATGAACGTTAATCGTATAAAGAAGCCATATCCTTACCCGATGCTTCCAATTGGAAAGAAGCAATTAATAGTGAAATTGAATCCGTATTACAAAATCATACATGGGAACTATTGGATCTTCCACCAGGTTCAAAACCTTTAGGTTATAAATGGATCTTCAAAAAGAAGTTGAAGGCTGATGGATCAATTGATAAATATAAAGCTAGACTTGTAGCTAAAGGCTATAGGCAAAAGGAAGGGTTGGATTACTTCTGCACATATTCACCGGTAATAAGAATAACGTCCATTCGGATGTTAATAGCAATAGCTGCTATTAATGGACTTGAAATACATCAAATGGATGTAAAAACTACATTCTTAGTGAACTAGACGAGGAAATTTATATGGATCAACCTGAAGGGTTCAAAGCTCCCGGACAAAAAGGAAAAGTATGTAAGCTTGTTAAATCACTATATGGATTAAAACAAGCACCAAAGCAATGGCATGAAAAAATTGATAATGCAATGTTATCAAATGGTTTCAAAATTAATGAATGCGATAAATGTGTTTACTTTAAATACATTCATAATGGATATGTCATTGTATGCCTCTATGTTGATGATATGCTTATCATGGGTAGTAACTTGAAAATTGTCAAAACTACAAAACAAATGTTGAGTAGTAGATTTGACATGAAAGATTTGGGAATCGCCGATGTTATATTAGGAATTAAAATTTCTAGAACATCGGATGGACTTATATTATCTCAATCTCATTACATAGAGAAAGTACTTGAAAAATTCAAGAAATATGATATTAGTCCTACCAAGACACCTGTAGATGTAAATTTACATCTAGCAAGAAATAATAGTGAGAGCATATCTCAACTAGAATATTCTCGTATTATCGGCAGTTTAATGTATATCATGAACTTTACGCGACTGAACATAGCATACTCAATAAGTAAGCTAAGTCGATTTACGAGTAATCCAGGAAGAGATCACTAGAAAGCAATATTGAGAGTTTTGGGTTATTTAAAATATACTCAAAACTATGGACTGCAGTACTCAAAATATCCAGCTGTTCTTGAAGGACATTGCGATGTAAATTGGATATCCGATACAAAAGACTCTAAGTCTACAAGTGGGTCCGTGTTTACCCTCGGAGGTGCAACCGTGTCTTGGAAATCCTCTAAACAAACGTGCATTGCTAGATCGACAATGGAATCTGAATTCATTGCACTATACAAAGATGGAGAAGAAGCTGAATGGCTTCGAAATTTCTTAGAGGATGTTCCAAATTGGTCTAAACCTGTGCCCGCAATATGTATACATTGCGATAGCCAATCAGCGATTGGAAGGGCACAAAATCACATGTATAACGAAAAGTCACGACATATTCGTCGTCGACATAATACCGTTAGACAACTTCTCTCAAATGGAATTATCTCAATTGACTATGTAAAGTCAAAAGATAATATATCGGATCCACTAACGAAAGGTTTAAACCGAGAGAAAGTTGAAAGATCATCGAGAGGAATGGGTCTAAAGTCTATAAATAAATAAGAATCAATATAGTGGCAACCCAACCTAGCTGACTGGAGATTCCAAGATCTAGGTTCAATGGGCAAACCGAACTACGTTGTATTCAGTAAGCACTGGAGGATATTTAATCCTATTCATTCCAAAGATGAGACAGTGCACATCTGCCGCGAAATTAGGATAAGTTATGCTTTTAATGACATTTATATCTTAGTACGTCTAAGTGGGGTATTGCAGGATAATCTTTATGGAAGTCACCTATGTGAGTAAGAAGGGGGCCACTTCTATGAGAGTAATGAAAGGCATATTCTCTACAATACTCACGGAACCAAGTGGTGTTCATTGCCAAAATGAACACAAACGTGAGAACCAAATGTGTTGAAGAATTGTTGTGTGAATATTATTGTCTAGGTTTACAAAAACGGTTGACGGTTTAAGGACGTGAAGTCTACTGATTAACCAAGTAAATTCGATGGTATATCACTAAGGAAAGTTCAAGGCCACTAGGCTACTTCTCCCGATGCAATAAGTCTTCAGTTTTACTCAACCATGTGTCTGCATCTGCATTAGCATCTGTTCTGTTTATTTATAGCGATATATCATTCATGTGGGGGATTGTTGGAAAATTGGACTATTTATAAAGCTATCCAGATTTTTCTGGACAGAATTTTGAGCAAATTTGAGCTCAAATTAAGGTGGGACCCACACTACGAAAATTGTAGGACCATATACGAATGCGTTCACCTCCGCAAGGAGATTAACGTAGTATATTCTAGGGGTGGCAATTCGTGTGCGTCGTGTTGTGGTCGGGTCGTGTCATGTCGGGTTCGTGTCAAGTATTAGTCAACCCTAACCCGACCCATTTAACTAATCGTGTCAGATGAGAAAACACTAACCTGATCTATTTATTATCGTGTCGTGTTCGGGTTGACCCACATAACCCATTAAGTAAAATATAAAATAATTTTTTTCTTCTCTCATAGCCAATCATACCAATCATAGGCCTACAATAACTTAAATTTAATTAATTTTAACTTCTTTCAACACATAAATAATTTATCATCCGATTCTCTATGAATTTTATAGAATGCCTATCAAGATATATAAATTATCTAATATATTCTCCATAAAATACGAGTTAAGCGGGTCTATTCGTGTTATTTTTGAGTTATACGTGTTTGACACTAACCCAACCCATTTATTATTCGTGTTGGCGGGTCGTGTCATATTCGGGTTCGTGTCAAGATATCGTCAACCCTAACCCGCTAACTTCGTGTCGAGTTCATGTCGGGTTATCGTGTCGTGTCAAAAATTGCCACCTCTATTCATATGTCCAATTTCAATAAGTTATGAATGATAAATATGTTCCCAAAGTGACTCACAAAGCAATGAAAGTTAATGAATTGGGTATGTTTTAACTCTTGTCCCACATTGGAAGAGTAGTGGAAAGTTGATGAGTTAATAACACCCCAAGTATGGACTAAGGCTTGGATGCCTTGGGGTATCCCAACTTTTTGAAGGGGAGATGGCCTACACTATGCATGTGTTGGGCTTGGGCCAAAAGCCCATACGCGCGCGCGCGCGTCGTCCGTCCGACTTGGGCTTGAGCTTGGGCTTATAAAATTCTCCTACATTTTTGGGCCGAATTAATTAAACTTTCTGGGATTTTATTAATTAATTACGAAATTAATTAATAATTAATTAACTGTTTGACAGTTAATGCCAAAGGTCAACAGTTAACTAATTAACTGTTTTTGACAGTTAATTTCGGTTGACTATTCCAACAGTCAACACAAAAGCTATAAATTAAACCTTTCCCCTACTGAAAAATTTGCCCTCCCATAATTTCGAATTTATGCGACATCTTTTCTCAGAAAATAATTCCTTTTCTACTGCCACTGCATACATTCCTGCATATTATTTTTTTGGTCTGATTGAGTATAAACACAAAATTTTATTCGAAGAAATTAATCATTGTTGTGCTACTTGATTAATTTGAAAATCCGTTCTATCTTGGGAGACAATTATTCATTACCTTTAGCACTTTGTGGATGAAATAAATTTGTCTTTAGGAGACTGTTCTAAACAGGGCTCGGATTATTTTTCTATTATAATATTATTTCTACAAATACAAGTAAATATTTTATTTCTGTAATTTCGTTTTATTTATGTAATTATATTATAATTTATAATTTTGTACAATTGTTTTAATAAATAGTAGACATAATAGTTCCCAGTCTTGATATTTATGATTGTCCAATACTTGATCCTCAAGTAATAATTTGATTAGCCTATATCATCCATACGCGTGGTGTATGCTATAAAATTTGTGGCCTCAATTAAGACCAAAAACAAAACTCCCCAAAGTTACATGCCTTCCCCATCTCCTTCAATATGTCCAATAGTAAGTTCACAAAGTAACAAATTTTCCCCTGATTGACTTCGTAGCCGCTGCCTACGCCAACTCCTAAGGGTTTTCATAGGGTGTAAGTCGTTTATGTTACAATATTTTCAGATCTTTTTGATTTATACTATTTTGAATATGTTTCTCCTTTATAATATGTTGTACTTTCTCAATCCACTACGAATTCTCTTTCTTAATAAACATTTTTCCTTTAATATCTCGTAATATTAATGACCGATGATTGATCTCAATTTCTCCAACTCTAGTCCTTGCTTATTTTCTTTATATCATTTGTTTTGTTGACCATAATTTATACACGTATTCTCCCCAATCCCAATCCCAATCCCACTCCAAATTTATATATAATTTATGTCTAAACTTGATCTCCCTGTGACCTTTTACTTTCGTCCATTTTATATCTTGATAACATATTTTTTCATGTTGGAATTTAAATTCTTTAATAACTTAATCAATTAGCAGTAGATGATGTTAGACCTGTCAAAATACACGATAACCCGTTAACCCGACACGACCCGACACGAAATTATAAGTTAATGGGTTTACCCTTATTGGGTTTGGGTCATTAACGGGTTGACACGGTAGACCCGTTAACACTAACGGTTCGGGTTTGAAAATTTACCTGTACCCGTTTTAACCCGTTTCTACCCGTTAACACTAACGGGTACTATAGGGTCACCCAACCCGTACCCAATAACAATAACCATTAAAACCCATTATTTCTAAATCTTTAAAGACTAACGGGTGCTATAGGGTCACCCAATCTATACCCAATAAAAATTACAATTAAAATCCATTATTTTTAAAGTATTGAAGACTAACGGGTATTATAGGGTCACCCAACCCGTTACCCATTTCGACCCAAAATAATTCGTTAATATTAATGGGTGTTAACGGTTTGGGTCGTGTACCCGTTAATATTAACGGGTCGTGTTTGGGTATTGTTATTAGACCCGTTAGGCTTAACGGGTCGTGTACGGGTTAAGGGTGTTTTCACCCGTTAACCCGTTAACCCGACCCGTACACGACCCAAACCGACCCGTTGACAGGTCTAGATGATGTTAATTCATTAAGCTTTCTCTCCGAATATCTTTACAATATTTTCATGTGCTCTGCCCTATTCTTTTAAGTGATTGCGTAAGGAGAAAGTCTTTGCAACTAAAGTGAGTCGAGGAGTCAAGTGACGTGCCAATGCTACTAATTGAGTGCCAGCACGTAAGTGTACTGTCAATAAAAGGTAGCTGACGCCTTTCGAAGCACTTTTTCTTTAATAAACGATTGAATAGTGCGCTTTTACTAATAGATGTGGACTTTCGTTTTATTTAATTAACTCTTAAAAGTTATTATATGACCGTCCATATTTTATATATTTAATACTCATACAATATAACAAGTGAAAGCTAATGACAATTTCACCTTTAAAATTTGACCTTCTAAAGTTCCCAATCTTCGGGGTCTCTCTGGAAAAGTCCGAATTAGGGAAGTACTATTAAATTAAAAAAATACATTTTATTTATTTAGTAAACTCTTGCCATGTAATCAAAATACATTTGACACGTTAGAGTGACCCACATCCATTCATGAACTCTTTTTGTTGTTGATGATTCATTAAAACCTTCCCTCTCTCTCCCCTCTTGGAGACCAATAATGTATCTATGACCCACCATGGATTGCGAATCATACTGACACGTGGAGGTGCAACAAAAAGCAACCTGAGTTGTCCATCCCACTCTACTCACTAACGAATGCGTGCACCATCTCCTCATTACTCATATCTTCTTCCTTATACGTGTCACCCCCTTACCTCCTTTTATCCCAAACCCCAAAACTCTCTCTTTTATTATTCCCTTCATTTAAAACTGAATGTGAGTTATTCATCTCATTCTAACACATGGAGAATACAAATACAAATACAAATACAAATATAAACCACCAAAAAGAAGATGAAACTTTTAACGGAGCTGACTCAGATTTAGCTTCCTCAACTTCAACCATATCATCCATATTCGGAAGTGATGATACTCCTACTAATATAAACTCCGGTGACATTTCCACCACCAGCAGTAGCTCCGGCGAGATTCCGGGAGTGGGTTTGCTCTCAGACCCACCACCGGCGGTGATAATAACTCCGGCGCCGACGAGGGTGAAGTGTGTGGGGAGGAGTAACATGGGTGTAACGTGGGGGTCAACGTCCGTTATTGGACGGAGGAGAGAGATGGAAGACGCCGTTACCGTTGCCCCGGGGTTTATGTCCCGCACGTGCGATCACGTGGGAGGGTGCACTGCTCCTGGGACGAAAAGTGCCGGTGAGATATTGCCGGTTCATTTTTTTGGTGTTTATGACGGTCATGGTGGATCTCAGGTATATATTTTATTCATTACTTTCTTTGTTTATTTATTTAGGGGTCAATTATTTAATAGTCCCTGCTATAAATATATATTTTTTAAAAAGAACACATATTTTTAGTTTAACCCATTTAGTCCCTCAATCACTCAATATTCTCTTATTTTTAGAGGTCCGCGTCAGCGGCACTCCCTTTTCAAAATATGTGTCAAATGACTTTTTGAGTCAAAATAAAAAGGATTGGACTAAATGAGTATTAAAAAATGTTTGAGAGACTATGTGTTATATGTACTTTATTTAGTTTGTACGAAAGGGCCTCATTTATGGTTACTTCTGACAAGCATACGTGTCCTGGGAAGAGTGGTCCTAACTAATGATTTTTTACCGCCTTTTTCTTTTCTTTTCGACGCGTGTCATTGGGAACAGTGCAAGGAAACATACTGGTGTTACTGGCTTGTTTTGTTTGCTCCTCACAGACAAATACGGCTCCAACTTCATCACGTCTTGTTCACAGACATTTTTTCCATGAGAAAAAAATACATGGAACTTGTTTCATTACCAAAAGTTTTCATTTTCTTTTTAGTTTTTAAGTTGTCATAAAGTAATATTTTTAGTGTAAAATTTTCTTTTGGAGGGGTAAGTAAGACAATTATTCCATAATTTTTATTCTGCAACCAAACGCATCCTTAGTCAATGACTTAAATATAAAATAACATTTAGTCTATATTTTAGTCTACCCCATTCGAAATAGCCATGACTACATATAGTTATAGAAGTTAGCATGAGCTGGGAATGTCATTTATTTAAATGGGAGTCTTTTGGAATCTAAAGGTTATTTTTATATAGTTTATTCAAATAAATTATAGTTATTAAAATATATATGTATGTATTTATATTTTAGCGTGTGTATATTATAGAGTAGGTAGATGGAGAATTTAGGTAAGGTGGGGTTGTCATGGATTGGATTGAGGAAGGAGCAACGATAAAGATAAGTTTCCTGTATTGTTGGAAAACGGTGAGAGTGGTGGGGACCAACTGCTTAATTAAGAGCCACGTATAGGGTATATACCGTGTGATGACTGCCTCTTCATTGCTCAGAATCTTGATGGTGGTCACCCTTTGTTACGTGGCAAACTGGGTTATAATTCATACCATTTTCTTCACTATTGCTAATTAAGGGCAATATGGTTTTTGAGGTCTACTTGTTTACTTTTTCATTTGAGTCCTTTTTTCTATAATGAGAACATGAGAAAGTTTACACATGACATTGTTGAACTTCCCAAGATGAATAAATAAATAACTTGATTTCAAAGTTTACTTTGCTAGTCTTTCCTTTTAGGTTGTGCTTAACCTAATCTTCTCTCCCAAATATTCACTTGTTAGCCTTTGAACCCAAAATGACTTTTATTGCACTAGAAGTAGGCCCGGCCCATCAATCAGGCTGGGTGAGTCGGGGTTAACTATGCTCAAGCTCAACTCACAATTACTTTGGACTTCTTACTTAGGGCTATTTGAGTTTGGGTTTGGAGGATCTAGGCTCAAACTCGATTCACACTTGTGTGCGTGTGTGTGTCTCTATATATATAATCTTATTCGGGTTCGGGTCAATTCGTGCTTAGCTACAAGTGGCTCAAGCTCATCCCGAGTTACAATTCGTGCATGAATGTTTGACTCAAACAAAGCCCAGCTCAAGCTCACTTAAAAATCGGGCCATATTAATCAGGATGAACAGGCGGGCTTAAGGCTTTTCAAGCCCAATTGATACGCCTAACAAGAAGTCAAAACAAAGTGCCACAGAAAACTTAACCAATTGTCGTAAAAAGTCATTTTGGGGATCAATGTTCAAAAAGTAAAAACTTAGGGGGTTAGATTCGGTTAACACAAACAAATACGGGTCTAACTAACTATTAACCCTTCTTTTTTGGAAAGACGTTTAGTGAGGGGTTCTCACTCCTAAGGATACCCCTAAGGGATATGGTGTTTAAGAGTTCAGATACTACCTTTTCAAAAACATGAAGAAAAGAAAGGGTATTTCAGTGTTCTAAAAGGCGCGCCTAATGTTGCCTTAGGCAAGGCTTGGACGAAACGCCCCCGCCTTAAGGTCTTTACGCCTTATTCTTGGTTAAAGGGTTAAGACGCACTTTTTTTAAAACAAAAACGCGTTAGTGAAACGATATCGTCTTTTAAAGACTTTTTTTTTCTTTTAAAAACAGGACCAATGTCTCTTCAAAACAATCAAAAGACAAATGGTATCCCATACCTCTCTGCCTCTCGTCCAAAAAAACGCGCTTTTTTTTTTTCTTCTTAGTATTTAAAAAAAATAGTACTTTAATTTTGCATATATTCAAATATATTTTAAGGTATGTACCATTTTAGTATTTTTAATAGTCTTGTTATAGTTAAAAATGTTAAAACATATTAAAAAAGGCCTAAACGCCTTTTCACACCTTTTTACGTCTAAGGTCCGCCTAGGCTTCTAAGGCTTAAGGCTTGACCTCTACGTCTCGATCACGTTCCGCGTTTTTTAGAACCTTGGTATTTTTAATACATTACTAATTCTCAATTTTAGACCTACATACATTTTAATTGGAAAATTAGATTGTGCCCCAAACCATTGGAAAATCTCGCAAGTTTAACTCATACGTATCATTTTAAATTAAATGTCATTTAAAAATCCCAAAAATGTAAAAAATAAAAGGAAAATGTATTTTAAATTAGAAAAATAAAAAAACAAAAATTAAATAAATTGTATTTTAAAGAACTTATTGAGATCGATTTGTTTCAAACTTGAACATGTTTAAAGAAATTGATGGGTTTGAACACCACCAGATGGGTTTAAACAAATTTTAACGAACTGTTGTCTTGATAGAGTTTGCAGAAATTGAGAATGGTGATATATATATATATAGAGAGAGAGAGGAGGGGGGGGGGGGGGGAGTGGTGGTGCTGAGGGCGGTGTTGGGAGGGGGGTACTGAGAGTCAGTTTTAATTTTTTTTGAGGGGAGGAGCTTTTACATATAGGTTCCATTTGAAGAGATTTCCATGGATAAGTCTCATTGACTTGTCAACCATCAAATAGGCCCTATTCCTAATTATTGAGATTTTTATTTGACAAATTTACCCTTTTAAATCAAACACCTTTAACTATTGGGGATAAGTTACTCAAGGGGTTAAACTTTTTATTTTTATTTTCCTATTTTTGAATCTTCAAATGACCATAACTTTTGATTTACAAATCTATTTTTCGTAAAATTAATATTTTTGAAATCTACTCACCGAGATCTATCAAACAAATTCCATAAACCCGGTAAAGTTCTAAAGAAATAAAAAAAATTATGCAGACTTTAAATTTTACTATGTTAACCGGAAAATAAAAATGTTTTATATTTGGGACGTTTTCACATACATTTACTGTGCTAATAATATTACACAGACAGTATATATTTAGCCTACCTAAAAAATAAAAAAAAACACGTCATTTATATTTTTTTAATATTTTATATTGAATATATTATTTTACAGGGCTCGATTAGTTACTTTCAAAAATATCAATTTCGTAAATTGTGGATTTGTATATCGAAAGTTATAGTTCTTTAAGGTTTGAAAGGGAAAAAATAACTACCACTTTAAATTTGGAGGGAATATATGGAGAGGGATATATTAGTAAAGAAAAAAATCGTAAATTCAAAAATAGGACTCAAGTAATGATTGACTAGTCAATATGATTTAAATAAGAAAACACTTTTCAAATAAGACTTACATCTAATAATCCCTTTTTTGTATTTTTTTGTAATTATTTTGTATTTTTTTATCATTTTTTTTGGGTTCTTAAATGACATTTAATTTAACATGACACATGACTCTTAAACTTGATAGATTTTCTAACGGTTTGGGGCAAAGTCTAATTTTTTAATTAAAATGTATTTAAGTCTAAAATTGAGAATTAATAATGTATTAAAGTAAAAAAAAAACAAGAAAAAGACCTCATATTCTAATCCACAATACTCGATTTTTTTTTGGGATGTGTATGAGTATGATGAGCCATGTTTAGATTCATGTCAACAAATGGCCTTACCGTCATATATGGAGAGGTTGCTCCCATGTTTCGAACTAGAAACCAACCGTAGTTTGGGCGAAGGAAATTGCCATCGCACCAAGGTACGACTTCTTCCATCAAGAACTAATAGTCCCATTTTAAAAATAACAAATTTTAAGAAAACACTCAAGTAGTTGTCAAAAGCAAGACTTGTTCAAAGTAGTGGAATTTGGTTTATGGGTTATATCCAAAACCAGAAAGTGCAGAAAACACAAAATAAATAATACACCATTTGTCCCAAATTAGTAGTGTTGCTCCCCTTTTGGGTTCGGCCCAAATTAATAGTCCTTTCGCTAAAAATAACGTACAAATCTAGGTGAGATTAGTAGGATAAATTTGAAAATGTATTTTGTTTCATTAAAATATGACGTAAATAAGCGTCAAATGGAAAATAAGAAGATGATTTAACTCTTGTTTCAACTCTCTCTCAATTTCACAAATGTAGGAATGCCCCAAATGAGGCTACATGGGGAGTATTTATAGGGGAAAGTAGAAGGATCTCGACTTGGACTACAAGAAAAGGTCCTAATTACATCTATGCCCTTACTAGTCTTTAATACTTTCCTCCTATAATATTAAACAAAAACAACTAGACCAACAATAAAAGAAAAGTACATCATAATAAATGAAATAACAAAAATGCCACTCAAGTGGGTATGTACTAAAAATACCCCCAAAGCCTCTCAATTCACATTATTCTCCCCCACTAGAAAAGAGTTCGTCCACGAACTGATAGGGAAATGCCATTGGTGTCCCCCTCTAGGATGGTGATGAGAGCATGCTGTGGCGTGGGATTATTAACCTCCTCGAGATACTCTGATCCCTTGAAGCAAGCAAGGTACGACAATAGGGCAAAGAACAATCTGAAGTCCTGTGACCTATTATTCCATAATTATAGCACTTAAATGCTACAATATGGGAAGGGGATGAAGGAGTAGTAATAGTAGCTGGTGCCGCCGTCGTAGTAATAGAGAGTGGAACAATGAAAGTAGGAGGGGAAGCAGAGATAGTGGTGCGTGCACGAGTAGTGGAAGTGGCCTGATAATAGGTCTCCACCTTCGTGGCATACTCCACTACCTTTGCAAAGGTGGAGATGTCACGTAATGCAAGCTGGGGTGGAGCCAAGAGTCGGCTAAGCCGGGCTATAACCCGGGTCCAAATGTGAAAAATTAAATTTAATATTGTTGACTAATTCAAAATAATAACCTAGCCCATCCCAAAATAATTACCCAACCCACCTTAAGCAAGAGCCCACTTAGTTATCACTCTCTCAATTAAAAACCCACTTATTCAAAAAGAGGAGAGAAACCAATAACATTCCACTGCCTCTCTATTTCTCTAAAAAAAAATTCGGCTTAGGGGCTCCCGCCCCCGAACCCCCAGAAATCACTGTTAAGATAGTTTGCCCGGGTGTAAAATTTTGGCTCCACCAGTGAATGCAAGGTCCCGCTGAATATAGCCCTGAAGTCCATGAATGTAGCAGTAGATCTGTTGCTCCTCAGTCTCTCCCAGTCAAGCTCGTGTGCACAAGATCTGAAACCTCTCAATATAATCTAATATGGATGTATCTTATTGTCGGAGGGCCTGAATTCGAAGAACTAGATCTTGCTCGTAAGTGGCTAGGACGAATGAGGCCATCATCATTGCTCGCAACTCGGTCCAATACTGGATAGGAGACTGATCCTCAATCACTCGGTGTTGCTCCAAATCTTGCCACCAAATATTAGCATAGCCCTGAAATTTGGTTGCCGCAAGGACACAACGACGGCCACTCAACCTCTTATACTAGAAAATACGCTCCATAGTGGCAAGCCAATCAATCACTACATCGAACTTGAGGTGACCATCAAACATCGGCACATCAACCCTGATATCCCCCTGCATGCTCAGGAAAGCATCTGAAGAGCCATACGAGTTATGGGGTCGCCTCCCTGAAGGTCTAGATCATCCTCATCAAAACCATCCTCGCCTATCGGAGGATCTTTAACTGGGGCTCGACGGCGCTATCTCCGAGGCGGTGGATGAGCAAGAACTGGAGCTAGAGGAGGTGTCTCAACAGGAGCTGGAGATGGCCCATAAGGAGGAATTGCCGTCACTGAAGGTGCTCGAGGTGGAACAAGCTCCGCTGGCTGGCGAAGCGGGCATTGATCCATCAAATGTCCTCTCTGGTAGCACAAAAAGTCGTGCCTGTCAGTAATTGGCACCAATGTTTAAAAAGGCGCTCGAGGCGCTGAAAAAAAGCCTCGAGGCTTAAGCCTCAGCGCTGAATTTGAGGCATACGCCTCAATGCGCCTCGAGGCTTACGCCTCGCTTCACTTCTTTTTGCTGAGGCGCGGGAAAAAAAAAGAAAAAAGAAAAAAAACTATTTTTCTTCTTTCATCACAAAGTCTGTTTTTTTAAAGATTAAAGTTCTTCATTTTTCTAAAATTGCACTTAACTTAAAAAAAATGTTGTTTTAATCTACTAACTCTTATTCTTTTTTTTTTATTTTAGTTTAGTTTTAAAATTGCACTTAATTTTGTTTTTCTTTACTAATTTGTTTGAAATAAGTGTATAAATTTGTTTGAAACTATATTTTGTTATAAAAATATAGTTTGTTTGAAATAAATCTACTAAATTAACTTCAATATGACTTTTTTTTAAAAGGTTTATGTTTTTTTATTTTCAACTTAGATTAATATGTTTTCTTTAACTTATACTAATATATTTTAAAGGTTGTTTTTTTTAATAAACTTAGGTTGATATGTTTTATTATTTTTATAATAAAGTTACTATTTTTTTAATCTTAGCTTGAAAAATTCAATGTTTTTTTAATAAATTTGCTTGTTAAGTTGCATTGATTAATTTATTGTCATATTATAAAATAACCAATATGAGAATGAAGCTAAAAAAATGATTTTGCCAGTACGATTTTGCATTGATTAATTTGTTGTCATATTGTAAAATAACCAATATGTTAAAATTGATTTTCTTTTTTCTAAAAATTTATTTGGAGGGAACAAAAAAATGTCAAACTATGTGAGAAAACCCTTAAGGACGTTTTTTTTGTAGTTTTATTATATATTTCTTTGTTATTTTATTTTTATGGTTTTATTAGTATTTTTTAAATATTATTTTGCTCTATTTTTTTCTTTTCGGTGAGGCTTACGCCTCGCCTCGCCGCTACTAAAACGCCTCGCCTTGCCTTTCGCCTTTTTAAACATTGATTGGTACAAATGGAGTGACCTTCGGACTCAAAGAGTCAAAAGGTGAAACATCTGTGCCACTCTGTAGGCTAAGGCGACTCAATATCCGGTAATAACAGTGGTCTAGGAGAATGAGACCCGCCCTGTTGGGGATGGCCTAGCCAACTCTGAACACACTCAAAAATATCAACTGGGACAAAATATGCTCAACAGGCATCCCACACAGACTGTGGGTGGTGAACATGATCTCTGTTGAGGAGAGGAGTGGAGGCAAGGTGGTATGAAGTAGAGGCGGGGGCGGAAGCGTGGTGTAAGTAGTATGTGGATGGAGGTGCGGGTCAATGTAAGTAGGTAGAGCCGGGGTTAGGGTTAGAAGAGGATGTGGATGATACGACTCATGATGTCGCTGGGGGTAGTGGCGGGGATATGTGGAAACGTGCAGGTGTGAATCATGTGTTAATAGGAGTGGGGTTTAGGGTTTGGTGTGGCTGAGGAAAAGTAATGGTTTGGAGAATTCGTGGTGGTGGAAGGTGTGGTGATAGTGGTTGATAATCATATAAGTTTGGATCGGGCGGTGGTGGAGGAAATTTGTATGGTTAGAGGTTAGGGTTAAAAATTGTTGATTTGTTTGGGAAATGGGTGGTGGAACCCTAGAATTGAGTTGATTTGGAATGGATGGATCAATCGGAAGTAATGGGGTTGGTTGGTATTGCCATTGTTGGCGGCCACCAGCGCTGATAGGCAGAGGTGGAGTGTGTCGCGATGAATAACATTTGGGAAATCACCGACAACCACCACATAGGGCGGCTCACCCAATGAACCTTGCGACTGGGCTGGTGGTCTGCCATCGTGTCCGTCTGTCCTAGTGATGGTGGTGGTGGATTTGAGCACCGATCGGAGATTTGGGAGGCTCCGGAGGTGTGGGTGAGGGCCGCGATGGGGCTGCCACCCCCTACCGCTTTTCCGATCGCCACTGTGGTGGCAGAGATAGTGGCGGTAGTGGGTAGGGGATTTTTTTAGGTTGGTAAACGGGTGAAATAGGCAGAATTGGATGTGGTGAAATTAGGGTTTTGAGTGGTGGGGGGAGCGGTGTGAGGGCGGCTCGTGGATGCGTCGGGTGGAGGAAGGTGAGTATCAGGAGCGTCGAATCGTGCTATGAGGCGGGTTTAAAACCTTTTCGAGCCTATCGGTATGGGAGCAAATCTCTTCTTAGGTCCCATTTGCCGTCATCTACAATTTGTTGTACAACAATAACTAGTGGAGCCAACATTGACTCTGATACCAATTGACGTAAATGAGCGTCAAATGGAAATTAAGAAGATGATTCAACTCTCGTCGCAACTCTCCCTCAATATCACAAATGTAGGATTGCCTAAAATGAGGCTACATGGGGAGTATTTATAGGGTAAAGTACAAGGATCTAGACTTGCTCAACAAGATAAGGTCCTAATTACTTCTACGCCCTTACTATCCTTTAATACTAAACTAAACAACTAAACTAACAATAAAAGAAAAGTATCCTAATAAAGAAAATAACAAAAATGCCACTCAAGTGGGTATGCACTAAAAATACCCCCTAAGCCTCTCAATTCACATCAAAATATATGACTTTCTAATGACTATTAATTTGGAACGTAGATCTTATTCAAGTAGTTTTATCGACCAGTGTATGTACCTAATTGGGATGAGGTTTGGTCAAATTGTTGTTAATGGAATTTATAATTTTCATCATATCTCGTTGCCTTTCGAAATCGCCTGATGGTACGTTGGCAGTACCAAATTGTGAATGTTCATCAATGTCTGGTAGATTAACAATTGATAAGACGTATGAGCTCCAACTATATGGAATTTTGTATGCAAGCTGATGACACTGATCTCGAAGCGTCACACTGACATCCCACGTATTTCCTGGGATCATTACCAAAACAGGCAGTTTCTCTCGTTCTTCTGATAAGTCTGCTCTTTAGCTTGCTGGCCTCAAGGAAAGAGGTCACTGGTGCAATGTTAAGAGAAGCTCCTCCATCCAACTCCCCTTAAAACTAACTCACTATCACAGTTCACCTTAGCAGCAATACAATGGATGCTTGTGCAGGTAAGGAACAAACTGGTAGGCTTCAAAAGCGAGATTGTCATTTGGGAAATATTTCTTGAAGGCCCTATAACTCATGTTGTGCTGGAAAAAAATGGTCTCAGGAAAATTGGAGAGAAGAAAAATTGCAGAAATATAGAATTCTTGAGGCAAGAAAGAACATTGCCCTAAAAACAGTTTTCCCTTTTCTAGATACAGAGAATTTGATTTACAAACTGATGTAAACGGTGTCAATGGCACTCAAAGAAAACACTCAAACACAAGAGACAACTCTCAACATATTTATTAATTGAATAATTTACCTCGAATGGGAATACAATATTTATAGGGCTAAGAGAAAGGACCCATTAAGGAATGCTTAGGTCATATATGATGGCATGGGGGGATATTACTAGTGGCATCACATAGACTAGAACATTCTTTATTACATATTTTCTATTTTAGCCTTAACTATACTACTAATTACTTAAAAGATAACAAAGGAAGAAAAGACATGAGAGGACAATAAAATATGGAAAAATGACGAACATGTCCTTCAGATTCTATGATGAACTAGTATTCCGCCAACTGTTAAAGCTTTTCATTAAATTGATGTGTACTTCGCAGGCAAACCTGAACACCGAAAGGAATGTAATGGAATCCCTCTAGAGTTATTTCGATTTTCAGAGGAGAAATAGAGGATTCAAATTTCTGGGAGAGAAACAAAAAGACTAAATTTTGATATGGCTAGCTGCTTAAAATTGAATTCCATCTATATATTTATTCATGACTGTTAATAAACAACCATGAGCTCGTTGAATTTAAAGCCGTTTCTTTCACATATTGTTTAACATGTAGCATATTTTTGAAAAAACAAGTCGCTTGTCCATCAAATTACTGATAAAGAGGAAGAAGATAAAATAAAAAATGGGTGTCACTACTTGCTTGAGACCACACATTTTTCTTTATTTGGGATGTGGGGGAGAGAGAAAGAGATGTATGGAACTCATGATAAAAACATGTGAACTCATGATCAAAACTTTAGAGTTTTGTGGAAGACTTGTGAGTTTATTTTGACCTTCGACAGATTCTATACATTTTTCTCCTGTAATATTTATGCGCATTGTCATTTCTCTCTTTGCAGAGTTATGTTTTGCAATTTTATATCCTGTCGGAGGGAAAAAGGTTTGACATCATATTATGATCAGCTGATAGTCATAGGGTGTCTTGTTAAATTTATGGTTGATTATTAGGTGGCTAAATTTTGTGCTGAGCGGATGCATGAAGTAATAGCAGAAGAGTGGGACAAAGAAACAGTTGATGGAATTGAATGGCAACTCAAGTGGGAATCAGTTTTCTCTAGCAGTTTTGAGAGAGCTGACAATGAGGCCCTAACAGAGGCAGAAGCACCTGAAATGGTTGGATCTACTGCTGTTGTTGCTGTGCTATCAGGTTGCCAAATCATTGTATCCAATTGTGGTGACTCACGGGCAGTACTTTTCCGGGGAACAGAAACAATCCCTTTAACTGTTGATCAGAAGGTCCTTTGATTTTCTCAACCTTTGTTTCCTCCGATTGCGTGTCACCACTTTATAGTTTTATTTTTGTGTTTACTTTGCCATTTTAAGTAATCACTTTTGCCTTTTTGTTCTTAGGGTGCCTTTGATTGGTAACTGGGGAAGATATTTTTTATGTTTATATGGACTTTGACCCCCATTTGTTCTTATCAGATTTCGGGTGCTATAGTTTGCAATTATATCTTTGACCACCAAAATGACTTTTAATTCATGACGCCTTTTGAGGATTTTTTGTGACGCTTTATGAGTGTTATGATGCTTTTAGTGGTCAAAGATTTATTATTGCTAGTTTTGTCACTCAAATGGAAATAGGCCAGCAGAAATGCGAGCCTACCAACAATTTTACTTGGATGAAAATAACATATTCTGCATTTTTTAAAAATCTTTTGTGTGCTTGATTGTAGTTGGTCGAAAATGATATTTTTAGTCGGCTCCAAAAATTGGAAAACAAAACCTGGGGGGAGGTTGGAAAAAGTTTCCATAAAATGAGAAAAAATGTATAGCTTTATCCAGTTGTACCTCAGGGGAGGTGGGATGTTTTCTTTATGGAGAATATGTTTTGTCCAACACTACCAAAAGTTGGGAAATATTGAAATTTAGATATTTTCTATTGAAATTGTGTGCTATGAAACACACCATTAGAAACATAAAGGTGAAAATGTTATTTCCTGACCTTGTGCACAATTTTTTCCATATGTAAGCACGGATATTATAAATGCACAATGACGCGTAAATTTCTTTTTATATCTGAATATTATTATTAAGTTTCTTTATATATATATATATATATATATATATATATGCGTGCAAACATATATATGTTTTTGGGTTGTACACAGTTATATCAGTAACATTCATTTCATTTACCAGGTTTAAAGACAAATTCTTATTGCTTTTACAGCCTGATAGAGAAGATGAACTCGTGAGAATCGAAGGACAGGGAGGGAGAGTCATCAACTGGAATGGTGCTAGAGTGTTTGGTGTTCTTGCCATGTCCAGGGCTATAGGTATCTTTTCTCTCACATTATTTTTTCATTGTGAAGCATTTCTCATGGTTTGCCTCTCTAGTCTCATTTGACAATACATGCATATAACATCTGATCATACCTCAATATCATTACTATACAAATCTTGAGTCGTAATTTCTTTTCTTTTCTAGTCTCTCAATATCATCACATTACCTTTTCGCTCCCGACATGTAAAAAGGACACTTTTTTTTTAAATTTTTAATTTTTTTTTTCTTATGCGATTATGATTCTGCTTTATTTATGATTTTTAATGTTAAAGTGTGTTTGAATTTTGTTTTATATGGTCTATTTTCTTAATTTCATGTTAAGAATGCTCTAATAATGTATTTTATGGAAAAAAATCTATTTTATTTCATTAATATATATATTTAAATATATATTATATATTTTAACATATATTATATATTTTAACACATATTATATATTATACGTATCCTAGCGTGTCGTATCCTAGTTTTTGAAAAAATCACGTGTCGCGTGTCGTGTCGAAACACGTATTACGTGTCGAGTCCGTGCTTCATAGGTACCAACACTCTAGAATTGCACGTGTACTGCACACAAAAACGCGTGTACATTTTTCTTAATTTGCGTGTACTTTGGCAAAAATACATGTATATTCATAAAAACGAGTGTACTTCCATTTAGTATACGTTTTTTTTTTTCGTTTTACAGATATTTTACTTATTTTCAGTATTACCACCGATATCAAATCAACGCAAGTTATAAGCGAAGTCAATGTGTAACAGTCTCTCTCTCTTTAGGTCGGTGATAAAAGGGCATTTTCATTATCATGTGCATGAGGGCCCTATTGCTTCATTAGGGACCCAATTGTCTAAACTAAAAAGACAAGTCCTCTAGTGTCTAAATTGTTTTTACGAAGGAGTATTAGGGTAAAAGGCTTTATAAACAACATGTCCCCTATGAAGATTAGTTTAACTTAAATGTTTTTTCCCCTTGAATAAGAATGGCCCAGGTAGTTTTGGTGAAACAGATTCTTTAAAATTACCAGTTTTGGGAAGTTATTATTCACATCCAATCAATGAAGTTCTAAGTCATGATGGACAACAAAGACAATAATAACATTAGGGAGGCCTTATTTCATTATTTATTCTGAATTAATAATCTTGCGCCAATGAAAATTTTAAGATTAAACAGTCGATATAAAGACCTCTTGGTCATTTTATTTAACATTTTGTTGTTCTACGTAATCTCGCCAAGGCAGAGACTTGTAGAAATTTGGCTTGGTTACGTAAACATGCAGAGGGATATTCTCCACATTAAGTAGATCTTTAAAGGGGTTTGTATTCAATACAAACTGTTTTACAGAGTTCCTTTTGGCTTCTTCGGTGATCAACAACATGCAGATGAGGTTGAGTTTGGTAAGGATAGGGGTGGTAAACGGACGGATACGGATCGGATACCGTGTTTTTCATATCCGTATCCGCTATCTGAATGTACTATCCGTATCCGTATCCGCCCGGATAGTTAAAATAACTATTCATATCCGTATCCGCTCGGATACCTCGGATTCAAATATCCGTATCCGTTTACATTATTTAGCCATCGCAAAAAATAATAATTAAAATATCCAATCCAATCCAAATAAATATGTAATAAAATTACTGCCTCCTAACATCAACAATTATGGATTCCATAATAATAGTATCATTCCATAATGATAATATGACTTAAAGTCATCCATACTTTACAACCATATAAGCTTAAATCATCCAAAAAAAATAATAGTCGCATTCCATGACAGTATAAATAAATATGCACCTTTTAGATTAATCAAATTTATTGAGAATGATAACCTCATGGACCTTTTGTCTTCAAAACATACTGATATTTTTATTTTAATAAGTATACATTTTTATTTTGTATATAATATACATGTTATTAACTTCAGTTCTCATTACAATCAAAACCATCTCTTTTCTTTTCTCTCTTACATTCTATTATGTTTCTCTCTTATATTCTTTTATGTTTCTCTCTTACATTTATTTATAATTAAGGAAAACTACGAACAACCACATGAGAGTTTCTTTTCTCTTATTTTGTACGAAGGAGAAATGAAACGAAGTTAGTTTTTTTTTTATTGGAGTATATGTTCTTTAGTCGGTGTATGTTGTGTGTGATAAGGTGTATTGTAACTTTAGTGTAACTCCATGATAATATACCCAATTAAATAATAATACATGACATTTTATAATATACCCAATAAAACAATAACTTTAGGGTGTTTTTGTCTTGAGTGGAGTATGTGTTTATTTTGTTTTGGGAATAAACGATTAAGATTGATTTTAATATTATTTTATTAGTTATACTAATACTAATATTATTAGTAACATTTTAAACATATGTTTGACGGATACGGATATCCGGTAAAACGGATATCCGATAAAATGGATACTCCGCATCGGATACGAATTATCCGTGTCGGATACTAGGACTATCCGTATCCATATCCGTTTTCTCATATATTTTTAAAGAGTATCCATATTCGTATCCGTTTCCATATTTTTGGATAAATATCCGCAAATTCGGATTCGGATATCGGACGGATGCGGATTTTCGAATATCTATTTACAGCCCTAGGTAAGGAAACTGAATTTGGATATCAATGAATTTTGATATGGAACATAGCAGAATGTGTCCTAGCAGAAATCTATTAAGTTGATGTCGTAAGGAGATATCAAGATTGGTATCTTGATATCCAAGTCAAAGTAGGTGTAAAGTTATCTACATAGTACCTAAAGAAGGATTTTCAACCCTTCACGTTTTTCACTTATGGTTTTTGTTCCTTATATAAGGAGAGCATACCATGGCTTTTGGGGCTGACACAGTTTGCAGAGTACTTTGAGAGGATTTTGTGAGAGCCTTTTGTAATCCCTTTGACGTATTTGAAATTAGTGCACTGATTCTTTATTTTGTGGTTGTTTGTTTATTGATACGCACTTCTCCATAACATCTTTCACATTCATTGGAACCACCACCCATTACAACATATAAAATAAATTTAGCGAAAATGTTTAGAATTTTACTCTTAAAGAGAAGTAAGTAACAACTCTTATTCATAAAAATCTCCATAAAACTTATCGATAAAAGAAAAAAACTCTCCTAGTTCTCTACCTTATTGTAAGATATTTTTCTGTTTCTTTTCATGTATGTTCTTAAATCTTTTTTGTTGTGGTGCAAGATTTTTATTTCTCGATGTGGGACTTTATATTCTCAAGATATATCATCCATAAAGAAGCAAAAACCATGCATTTCAAAGAGTCCCTCATCCTTAAAACAACCCCTCATAAACTCAACAATCAGCTAAGACAGACCTCTCCTCGAGCTTTGAGCATAATCCAGTGTCTCAAACTATTGAAAACAATTATACCAAAGTTTCAATAAGAAATGATAATGGGGGCTGATACGTATAAATTTGGCAATGGACTTAGTCAAGGCCCAGTCCACCTCAACCTCAGGAGTCTAAGGAGAATAAAAATCCGTGGAAATACACCTCTTAGAGCCCCAAACCCATTCCTCTATTGATAGCATGAATACAATCACAAGTCCATTGCAAAAAGCCCCTCGGCATCTATAAATGGGTATGCTAAATGGACCCTAGCCCCCAGACACTTGCCCACTTCCCAATTGAGCCTATATCACCATCCACCACCCGTGACTCAAGTCTCTCTCAATCCATGCTATGAATTCAAAACCAAATGCAAAAGGGAATGTTCGGCCTTCCTGACCATGGAATGTTCTTAAAACACTGTCTCAGAGACCTACCTAGCTCCAGATCACAAAGAAGGCCAACTCTGCTACACAGGTCCTCAAAGAAGGTGGGCATTAATGGTCCCCAACCACCATAATTAATGCGTTCTTCCCGCCTAATATTTAAGCAAGCTCATTCCACGACTATAAATACTCAAAACCTCATTATTGCAAATCAATTTGGCACTAGAGTTTCATTTACTACACATTGGCGTTCTCTCTTTCTCTCTCTTGTAATTCTATGCTTGATGTATTTAGCCTCCGGGAAATTGTAACTCAGCCTTATAACTTGGCCTTTGGCCCTTTATCAATATAAGAGAGGAACCATATTTGTACGTCCGTGGACGTAGGCCCAACTCCTTGGGCTGAATCACGTTCAATACTTGTGTCAAATTCATTTATTGCATTTTCTTTCCCAACTCCAACTCACGCACATTTCATACTAGGTGAAGTTCAAGGTCATCCCAATTTTGGCTTCATCATACGGAATGATGAAGGGAAAGGTAAGACTTTTTGTATCTTTGTGATAGATCAATGACTTCTTATATAGTTGTTCCAAGAGGTCTCTATGTGTATTATAGGAGGGTTGTAAGTGGTGGGTTCAAAATATGGACTTTGTCCCTCAAGGACCGATGCGTTAGCCGTCAAGGAGGATCTTGACCAGAGGAGTGGTTATGAGAATCAATTGTTGATAATAACAAAGTAACAAAGATGCAATAATAACAGTAATAAATGAGAGTAAGAGAGCAAACACACCCCTTTTTGAGAAGCAAAATCAGGAGACAGCCTAATCATGAGGTTGTGGGATAGGGTCAATATGGTTCAGGAAAGTCTGTTCTCGTCACTTTTGAGTAAATGGTGATGTTGTTATGGTGGGAATTGTGAGAATGATTTGTGCTATGAATGTGTGTCGGGAAGAAAGGGAATGTTTTCTGGGAGTGAAGTTCTTGATGATGATATTTTCAGGTCACGAGATAGGTGTAATAATAGAAAATGGGGGTAGGTGTTCTTATTTAGTGAGTTGAAAAATATGGGCCTTGATATTGATTTAGTATAGAAAAGTCAACTTGCATTAATGAGGTGTGGGTGGTATTGAATGGGTTGATACGCTCTCAAGCAGCTGATGAAAGTCGTTTGTCGTTTGACTTATATGGACAGTTATCACGTGCTATTTAGAGAAATTATCAGTTTGCATCAGATTCCGTTCGAGTATGTTGGATTCAAAAGTGGTAAGTTATGGTTGTGTGTTGAAATCAAGGTTAATGAGGTTAATAGTGCCTTTTTGCTTTCTTATTAGGGGTTGATGATGCTAAGATTTAGCATCACCAGATAAGTGATAGTGAGCTCAAGCAGTAGCAGCCATGGAGATGTATAAGTGTATAAGTAGGTAAGTGTATAGAAGGGGATGAGTATAAGAGGAAATTAGATAATGATGTATAGTGGTTCAACCAATTTGGCCTACATCCACTGTGAGTGTGTGATCCACTAAGTATGGGCACTAATGGCCTTGGATACAATGCACATAACCCTCTCTCCCTCTCTACTGTGTGTGCAAGCAGAGTTTTAGCTAGGGCTACAGTTAATGGATCGATCCCCTGTAGGGTTGTAGGTGACAAGTTTATATAGGTCTTGGGGGGTGTAGTGTACCCCCCAAGTAAGCATGGTGCATGTGAATGATGATCTAACCTATCCCCTGTTGACACCTGTAGATGCCAAATGATGACATAATATTCCCTCACGTGAGGGTGTGATTCGGTTATAACGGTCTGCCACGTGTCATATGAGCCTAACGCGCACTGTTCCACGCGTGTCCCGGACCACGCGCTGTCATGATGTCACCCTCGGCCTATGAGCCGAGGCCGAGGGCAAAGTTTCTTCCGGTAGGGAGCCTGGTTTGATTCTGGCCTCGTACTGTCGTACCCTCGTAGGGTCGTCTGGAGCCTGAGGAAGGGTCGGCCCCTTGTAGGGTCGGCTACAGCCTGGTGAAGGGTCGGCCCCTCATAGGGTCGGCTAGAGCCTGGTGGAGGGTCGGCCCCTCGTAGGGTCGTCTGGACCTGGTGGTGGCCAGCTGGGGCCTGGTGAAGGGTCGTCCCCTCGTAGTGTCGTCCGTATTTAGGTAATCTTCATCCATGCTGAGGGTATACACGGGTACATCAATCACCCCCCAGCCCTTAGCCATAGGTGTCATTGGGATGGCTGAGGGATATTTGCTGAATTCGAGACACGTGTGATCAGTTAGGTGAGTGACACCTGTGCAGATACTCATTGCTGTTCCAGTTTCCAAGGCAGGGCGGCTGTGCAGTACGCTTGGGGCCTTGTGCCCTAATTATATCTTTCTTCGGTAAATGGGTCCACTCATTACAAGAGTATTTAAGAGATTTTTCAAACTCTCTCTTCATCTTCTTCTTCTTCGCGCCCAAGTCTATTCTCTCTCTAGAACCAGTTCCCATTGCCATTTCAGCCTCCGATTTCCCAGGTCTCAGCAGCGTTCTTGCCCTTCTCCTCACCAGGTAACCTTTTTCTCCTTTTGCCTTCTTTTGTCTTCATTTCTGTCTATTTTTTAGGGTCGTAGGTCGTTTGGTTCTTAGAGTTCCCCCATAGCTTTTTCCGGTGTCTTCTCCGGTCACTGGTTCTTCGAACGTTCTTGACGAAAACCCTCGAGTTCTTTATTTAATCCAAAGGTCAATCCTGGTCAATCTCCCAAGTGTTTGTGGTTAAATTAGCCAAGTCTAGTATAATTTCTTTAAGTGTAGGGTCTTCCCCTTAATGCTTAGGAGGCTTTACAACCTGGTGTCTGAATTCCCGTCCTTGAGAGAGAAACTATTTACCGAGATCAGACGGATAGAGGAAGAGGAAGAGAGGAGACGAGGAGCCGACCCCAATTGGGTACGACCCATCTTTCCCATTCCTCTTGCCACCATTAGACCATCTGAACCCTCTGAGTCTTGTGGGTCGTCGTCTCGTCCAGCCGAGACACCCAACCCAAGTGAGATGGACGAGAGAACCTCCTCTCCAACTGGTGCTGGAACTTCTGGTAGAAGGGACTCACCTGACCTTAGCCCTCCCCGAGAGGCCGAGGGTACGATCCCCTCTGAGGCTGTCCCTGTGACAACCCTATCCCCCAACGCCTTCCAAGTGGCATTTCCTCAGGGTCCTCCTGCAGGTGATGAGGAGGATGAGGACGATGATACAGATGATGAGGTTGATACCTCCCATGCCTCGTCTTTTATCTCCTCTGTCAGGGATAGGGATCTTCTGATATGGAGGCATATTTACGGAGTGCCACCTGGGGTGACTATGAGGGTTCCCTCTGAGGATGAGAGGGTCTTTGAGGGTGAAGAGGGAGAAGTTGCAGTCTACGAGCAAATGTTCAAAGTAGGTGTCAGACTTCCCTTTCACCCTGCCATTATAGATATTCTGTCGGCTCTGGGCGTCTCCCCCTCGCAACTTCCACCCAATTCTTGGAGGACGATTCTGGGGTACATCTCTTTGTGGAAAAACGCTTTCACTGACGAGCCCTCGTCCGACGTGTTCTTGGCCTGCTACAATATCACCTCCTCATCTAAACAGCCCGGATACTATCATCTAGGGGCGAGAAGGTCCGAGAAGAAGCTGCTCCACGTAGCTCAAACTTCCAATCATGACTGGAAAAAAAGGTTCTTCTTCATATCTGGGGCATGGGAGAGCTCCACCGAGGCGTCCCCTTCTGCCGATGCTCCGAGGATTCCTAACAGATGGTCTAACCCCTCCATGAAAGCTAGGTCAGACCCCGGACTTAGCTTGGAGGAGAGGGATATTGTTGAGTATCTGAGGGGACGAGGGAGAGAGGGTGAGATCCCAAAGTTCGAAGATTTGATGACCCCTCGCTTCCTTAAAGAAGCTGGTCTGAGGGTCGGCCCTCTGACAGAACTATGTGAGTGATACTGAACATTTTCCCTTCTTTACTTATTTTTGAAGTGTTCTCTCTTTATCTCTGAACTTTTCTGATTCATCGTATCCTTTTCAGGTCGTCCTGCAGGCGTGTCAGATTATCTCTGGGATATGACTGCTCCAAGCCTTCTTGCTGGTCTGTCAAAGAAGAAGGGGAAGGAGCCTCAGCAAGCTCCTAAGAAGACAAGGGCCTCAGGGCCGACAGTTGTTGAGCCGACAACTGTTAGCCACAAAAGGAAGGAGCCTGAGGCTCCAGTCGAGCCTCGTCCTGACCCTAAGACGAGGGCCAGGGCCGAGGCCTCTGAGGGGGCAACCTCTTCATCAAGCATGGGGGCCTTCTGGTCTCAGAGTCTGACCCATCTGAGGGCCGACCCCTCATCTCTTATTGCCAATTTGAGGGCGGCCAAGGCTTCGATGTTCTCTGCACCGTCGGCCTCTGACTACGAGTTCTTGGCAAAGATGCCCCCTGCCAAAGTGTATGACTACGGTCTGCACTCCCTTGCTCAGGTATTGGTCTTGACTTTCTTTAATTTCATTTTCACAAACTGTTCCCTCGGCCCCCTTTGATATTTCTTCATTTTTTCTTGCAGTCTGTCTGTGCCCTCACCTCAGCCACCAAGTGGATGGCTGAGAACCAACAGAAATTCCATGAAGCTGAGAGGGCCATTCAACAAGAGGCTGACCTACGGACAGAGTTGGACACTGCTAGGGCCGAGCTGGAGAGCGCAAGGACTGAGCACGCTAGAGTCCTTGATGAGCTGACGAAGCAACATGATGCCGATCTTCAGGCTAAGGACTTGTTGATCAAGGACAAGGACTTGTTGATCAAGGGCAAGGATGAGGCTCTGCTCAACCTGGAGGCCCAGCATAAGACTGATCTGGAAGCAGCCATCAAGAAAGCTGAGGCTGATGCTGTGGAGGCGTACAAGACCTCAGATGAATTTCAGGGCTTCGGCCTTGAATATCTTGAGAGGGGTATCAGGACGGCCTGCCGATGGGTCGTCCTCAAATTTGGCGATGTCGTCTCCTCTGTTCGCCCATCACTGGAGGGTGTTCAATTGGACGACCCTCTAATTGCAGAGGCCCTCAACCAAGTGGAGTCGCAAGTCCAGATTGAAGGGGTCGGTACATCTGAAGATCATCCCATTGTTGAGGAGACCATTCCCATTGTTGAGGCCCAGCCCTCCGATGTCGTCCCCTAGGGTGGCTGCCTGTAGCCCATACCCTTATTTTTGTACTTTTTGTTCAAAGGCCTTGTAAAAACACTTGACACTTATATTTTATTAATACCAGTCTCTTCCATATTTGCTGTCTTCCTTATTTCATTTTATTATGGCTTGCTCACTGTTGATGCTACTAACCCTTCCCTCGTCTTTTTTGAGGACCGCTGTGGGGTCGTCCCCTAATGTGGCCTCATTATAGCCGAGGGTTCAAGTAACCAAATGACTTTTAAGTAATGTCTTCTCTCGTCTTTTTTGAGGACAGTGGAGGGGTCGTCCCCTCCACTGGCCCTCATTATAGCCGAGGGTTCAACTAACCAAATTAATGGATTTTAATTTAGTCTTCCCTCGTCTTTTTTGAGGAGAGTGGAGGGGTCGTCCCCTCCACTGGCCCTCATTATAGCCGAGGGATCAACTAACCAAATTAATGGATTTTAATTTAGTCTTCCCTCGTCTTTTTTGAGGAGAGTGGAGGGGTCGTCCCCTCCACTGGTCCCCATTATAGCCGAGGGATCAACTAACCAAATTAATGGATTTTAATTTAGTCTTCCCTCGTCTTTTTTGAGGAGAGTGGAGGGGTCGTCTCCTCCACTGGCCCTCATTATAGCCGAGGGTTCAACTAACCAAATTAATGGATTTTAATTTAGTCTTCCCTCGTCTTTTTTGAGGAGAGTGGAGGGGTCGTCCCCTCCACTGGCCCTCATTATAGCCGAGGGTTCAACTAACCAAATTAATGGATTTTAATGTAGTCTTCCCTCGTCTTTTTTGAGGAGAGTGGAGGGGTCGTCCCCTCCACTGGTCCCCATTATAGCCGAGGGATCAACTTCCCATGCATGCTAGGACTGACAATAGGATGAAGGAAACACTGATATTTCTCATTAATTTTCCAAGTGTTCTGTTGGAGCAACCCTAATTACAATTATGGCCTTTCAAGACCTTACAACACTACTGATAGTATTTCTTCAAATGATCTGCATTCCAGGGGTTTGAAAAAGGTTCCCCCTCTAAGTTTTCTAGCCTGTAGGTCCCTGGGACAACTTCATCGATGACCCTATATGGGCCATGCCAATTAGGATGGAGCTTGTTGGGTTTCTGCCAAGTCTTTTTAAGAACCAAGTCTCCCACTGCGATAGGCCTCTGTTTCACCCTTTGGTTGTAAAACCTTGCGGTCCTCTGCTGGTAGGAAGCTTGCCTTATCTCAGCATCCTCCCTTCTTTCCTCAATCAGGTCTAGGTCAAGTCTTCTCTCTTCCGTATTCCCCTGGGGGTCATACATTTGGACCCTATGAGTAGGAAACTCCACTTCGGTGGGGATGACTGCTTCTGATCCATAAGCTAACATGAATGGGGTCTCCCCGGTAGAGGTCCTTACTGTCGTCCTGTATGCCCACAACACTGCATATAACTCCTCGACCCATCTTCCTTTTGCCTCCTCAAGCCTCTTCTTAATCCCATCTAGGATTGTCCTGTTCGTAACTTCGGTTTGCCCATTGGCCTGAGGTCGGCCTGGGGTGGAGAAAAATTGTTTGATGCTTACCCTCTCACAGTACTTCTGCAGAGAGGCATTCTTGAATTGAGTCCCGTTATCCGAGATGAGGGTGTTGGGTAGACCATATCTGCATATCACATTCCTCCAGATGAACTGGAAGGTCTTCTGCTCCGTGATCGTGACCATCGGTTCGGCCTCTACCCACTTTGAAAAGTAGTCAATTGCCACGATGAGGAACCGATAGTTATTGACTGCTCTCGGTAAGGGTCCTACCAGATCAATCCCCCATACTGCGAACGGCCATGGGGATGTAATGGAGGTGAGAGGCTGGTGAGGTTGGTGAGGGATGGTAGCAAATCTTTGGCATTTATCACACTTTTTAACATATGCGGCAGCATCTTTCCCCAAGGTCGGCCACCAGTAGCCTTGGGTGATCACCCTCTTTGCCAAGGATCTACCCCCAATAAGGCTTGAGCACGACCCTTCATGCACGTCTTGCAAAATGGAAGGGACCTTTGAGGGATGCACACACCTAAGTAAGGGGAGCAGAAACCCCTTTTTGTACAGCGTGTCTCCGATGACAGCAAACTTTGCAGCCCTGTATCTCAGCTTCTTCCTCTCTTGGCTCGCTTCTGGCATCTCTCCCCCTCTAATGTATCTGATCAGGGGGTCCATCCATGAAGGTTCTTGAGAAACATTCATGCAAACACCAAGTGTTCCCCCGACGTCTTCGATAGTTGGTCGAAGCAAGATTTCTACCGGGACTGTCCTCCTTATGTCTGTCCTAGTAGCTGAGGCCAACCTTGCAAGGGCGTCAGCACGACCATTGTCGAGCCTAGGTACCCTCTTGAATTTCACTTCTTTGAAGTTTTTTAGCAATGACCTCACCTTATCAAGATACCTAGCCATCCTCTCGTCTTTGGCATCATAGGCTCCTAGTATCTGATTCACCACCAGCCTTGAATCACTGTGAACCGACATTTGGCCGACACTAAGGGATTTGGCCAAGGAGAGGCCAGCTATCAAGGCCTCATACTCAGCCTCATTGTTGGAGGCTTTGAAATTGAACCTCAGGGCATACTCGACGTTTGTGCCATCGGGTGCTGATAGTATCAGTCCAGCACCACTTCCGCTATCACAGGAGGACCCGTCAACGAAGAGGCTCCATGGAGTTTTTCCTTCAGAGAAATTTCCCTCAGAGAGGGACCCCTGTCTAAAGATGTATCTTCCCTCTTCGTTTTCAGTCACTTTTCTTCTAGCGGTGCTCGTCTCAGCCATATCTGCGAGTGTGTCTGCGGGTTTGTCTTCTGTATCCGTCTTCCCGAGGGTCTCACCCTCGGCCTCGTCATCTTCCTAGGTGAACTCAGCCACGAAGTCTGCCAAGGCCTGCCCCTTAATGGCTGTCTTAGGCTGATACACAATGTCAAACTCCCCCAGCTCTATAGCCCAGGTCATTAGCCTTCCTGATTTTTCAGGCTTGTGTAGGACCTGCCTAAGAGGAGAGTCAGTAAGGATGACCATAGTATGGGACTGGAAGTACGGTTTCATCTTCCTTGAGGCATGGATCAAGGCATAGGCCAACTTCTCCATCCTCGGGTATCTCTGCTCTGCCCCCTGGAGTGCCTTGCTGTTGAAATATACGGGCTTCTGTATCCCGTCTTCGTCTCTTACGATTGCTGCACTGATAGCGGACTCTGAGACAGCAAGGTACACGTAAAGTCGTTCACCCTGCACGGGTCGTGACAGCAACAAGGGAGACCCTAGGTATGATTTTAGCTCCTTGAAAGCCTCATCACACTCTTCGCTCCATTCGAAGGCCTTCCTGAGGATCTTGAAGAATGGTAGACACCTGTCTGTAGCCCTTGACACAAATCTGTTCAAGGCAGCCACTCTCCCTGTGAGCCTCTGAACGTCTTTAATGGACTTGGGGGTCTTCATCTCAATAAGGGCCTTTATCTTTTCAGGATTGGCCTCGATGCCTCTTTGATTGACAATGAACCCCAAGAACTTCCCCGCTCCGACCCCGAAGACACACTTCGCCGGATTGAGCTTCATTTTGTATTTGTCCATTGTATTAAAGGTCCTTTCCAGGTCTGCCACATGATCCTCTGCCTTCAGACTCTTAGTCAGCATGTCATCTACGTAAACCTCCATAGACTTCCCAATTTGGTCTTCGAACATTTTGTTTACGAGGCGCTGGTACGTTGCCCCCGCATTTTTTAGGCCAAAGGGCATGACCCTGTAACAGTATGTCCCCTTGTCAGTGATGAAGGCGGTCCTCTCCGAGTCCTCAGGGTTCATGAAAATCTGGTTATACCCTGAGTAGGCATCCATGAAACTCATGAGCTCATGGCCTGCGGTAGCGTCTACCATCTGGTCGATGCGGGGGAGAGGGAAGCTGTCTTTGGGACAATGGTTGTTGAGGTCTGTGAAGTCCACGCACATTCTCCACTTGCCGTTGGCCTTTGGGACGATGACTGCATTGGACAGCCACTCAGGGTAGATGACCTCTCTGATAAATTCAGCGTCTTCTAATTTTTTAACCTCATCCCTGATGACCTCATACTTTTCTCTAGAGTAAATCCTCCTCTTCTGCTTTACCGGCTTCACTCCCTCTACCACATTGAGTTTGTGGCACATGATTTCAGGGTCGATCCCTGGCATATCTACATGACTCCACGCGAAGACGCTTCGCCTTCTCCTCAACAGTTTGATGAGGTCTTCCTTGATACTGGGCTTCAGAGATTTGCCAACTTGGACGGTTTTTCCTGGGTCATCCTCATCGAGGATGATGGGTTCTACCTCCTCAGCGGCCTCTCCTTTTTTGAGCTTCGTCTCGTCCCTGGGGTCTAGGGTATCAATGTTGTAAGTGGCTGTAGCCCTCTTGTGTGCCTCCCTTTCTTCAGCAGAGTTGTAGTAGCACTCTCTCGCTGTCGTCTGGTCTCCCTGAACTTCCCCCACCCCATAAGGGGTAGGGAACTTAACCATCTGGTGGACCGTGGACGGCACAGCTTCAAACCCCTTGAGGGCCACACGTCCCAGTATGATGTTGTATGCCGAAAACACATGCTCATCCAGCACAAAGAAACTGACCCTCTTGGTGAGCCATCTCGGCCACTCGTCCCCCATCCTGACATCAGCCTCATATATTCCTAGGGGGTGAACCTTCTCCCCACTGAACCCAATCAATGGATGATGGTATGGGACAAGTCTGGCACGACTGAGGCCCAAGGCCTTGAAGCATGGCCAAAACATCACATCTGCGGATGAGCCCCCATCCACCAGGATCCTCGGCACTTCGCACCCGTGCACCCTGGTGGTGATGACGAGAGGGTCATCATGCGGGGCCAATAGGCCCTTGAAGTCCATTCTTGAAAATCCCACAATCAAAGTGTCCATATCAACCTTCTTCCTTTTTTCTGACTTGACCTCTACGGAGGTTGAGTGCACCGTCTTCATCACTGCCTTAGCCTCAGCGACATGGGCCTTCCTGTCGGCGACCTCAGACCCTCCTCCTGCAAGTCCCCCGGAGATCATTCCCACCCCGAGCGAGATCATATTGAGCCTCTTGACAGGGACGTGGTCGTCTCTCGGCGGGAGGTCGGGGTCGTCCTCATCATCAGAGGGGTCGTCCCCTCTTTTTTGAGGACCTTCTCTGCAGGCATCGACTCGCTTCTTTCTGGGGTCGTCCCCTCGTCCCCTCTTGAAGTCGGCTTTGTCGACGTACTTTCTGAGCTTCCCTTCCTTCAGCATCTTCTCAATCTCATCTTTCAGAGCAAAGCATTTGTCTGTTACGTGGCCGTGGTCTTGGTGAAATTCACACCACAGGTTCTTATTCCTCTTGCCGGGGCTGCCCTCAGCTTTTCAGGCCACTTCAGCGTCCGGTCACTCTTTATCTCATTGAGGATCTGTTCACAGCTGACCGTCAGAGGGGTGTACCCCGCGAACTTATCATCCATGGTTCTCTTCTTCCCCTCTTTGTTCTTTTTGGAGTATTTACTCCCACTTGCACCTCCTCTTTCGTCCTCATATTTTGCAGCCATCGCCTCTTCGGCGTTCATCACCTTTCCTGCTGTTGACAACAGCTCGGCCATCGTCCTCAGAGGGTCTTCGGCAAGCTTCCATAATAGCTTCCCCTTTTGGAGCCCTCCAATCAGGGCTGTCATAGCTATGCTCTCCTCATAGTCTTCCACCTCCAGCTTCTCTTTATTGAATCTGGCTATGTAGTCTCTCAGAGTCTCATTCTTTCCCTGCTTAACATAGAGCAGGTGTGTGGTCTTCTTCTGTGGCCTCACCCCAAAGCAGAAATTATGGATGAACAGGTCTGCCAACTGCTTAAAGTTTCCAATAGAATTTTTTGGAAGAGACGTGTACCACACATGCGCAGCCCCTGTCAGGGTACCAGAGAAGGCACGACATCTCATCTCATCTGAGATAGAGTATATGTCTGCCGCGGATTGATACATCTCCACATGGTGGACAGGGTTGGTGCTCCCATCATATCTTGGGGTGACCACAGGAGGCTTGAATTTTGACGGCGTGGGGAAGTTGACTATCTTTGCCACAAAGGGTGAGCCTACGGTGTACCCCCTCTGAAGAGGGTTCCGGCTCTTCAATATGTCGCCAATCTTATCCTCTAACCGCTGGATTGAGTCATTCCAGGGCCTCACAGGGTCGGCCTGGCCGATGTTATCCCCTGCTGCTTCTCGGAGGTGGATGGAGGGCTCCGCTACGGCAGGCCTGTGTCGGCTATTTACTTCCCTTTGGCCGTCGTCCCATCTTTGGGGTCGGCCTTCTGCTTCTTTCCTAGATCTCGCTGCGCTTCTTGACTTGGACAACTTGTCCCGCAGGTCATTCACTGGGCCCAGCCTCTCGAAGGCCGACCCCCTGCTCAGGCGGTCAAAAGCAGAGCCTCTTGGGCGATCATCAGGGTTTGGTCTCCCGCACTTTCCTCTACTGTCCTGGAGAGGTCGTACAGTATTGTTGGAGACCTCATACGGCTCCCAGCATTCTACTGGAGCCTCTTCCACCTCCAGATCGTCATACCTGTCCTCAGGGCAAGGGTTTCCTTGCCTCCCCAGGCGTAAACGCCGGGGGTCAGCAACATCCCTACGCCGCTGAGGGGGTGGCAGGTCTTTACGTGGTGCCTGGGGTGGTCCCCTGGCCTCATGCTGTCCTGGAGCTGCTGCCGGAGTAATCATCTCAGGTGAGACCCCCGGTGGTCTCAGTATGTTCTGACTTAGAGCTGTGAACTGCTCCTGCATCATCCGCTGGCTGGCTGCCAGAGACTTTAGGGCTGCTGCCACATCAGCCATCTCAGACTGAGGCGGCGGCTGACTGGAACTGGGTCTTCCCCCCTCATCCGGCGGGGGAAGAGGTGGTGGTGGCATCTCAGGTGCCATGTGCTTGAGCTATGAAAAGTTGAACTGAAGAAATACTGGTGAGCTTGGGAACCTTAGTGGGTCTCTTTCAATGGTGAAACACCTCCTCTCAGGGGGAGTGTTGGTTCACCACCAGAGTGCCCAGTGAGGTCAAGCTGTACAAAGGAAGAGATGTCTTCGTGTTCCCACAGACGGCGCCAAACTGATGATGCTAAGATTTAGCATCACCAGATAAGTGATAGTGAGCTCAAGCAGTAGCAGCCATGGAGATGTATAAGTGTATAAGTAGGTAAGTGTATAGAAGGGGATGAGTATAAGAGGAAATTAGACAATGATGTATAGTGGTTCAGCCAATTTGGCCTACATCCACTGTGAGTGTGTGATCCACTAAGTATGGGCACTAATGGCCTTGGATACAATGCACATAACCCTCTCTCCCTCTCTACTGTGTGTGCAAGCAGAGTTTTAGCTAGGGCTACAGTTAATGGATCGATCCCCTGTAGGGTTGTAGGTGACAAGTTTATATAGGTCTTGGGGGGTGTAGTGTACCCCCCAAGTAAGCATGGTGCATGTGAATGATGATCTAACCTATCCCCTGTTGACACCTGTAGATGCCAAATGATGACATAATATTCCCTCACGTGAGGGTGTGATTCGGTTATAACGGTCTGCCACGTGTCATATGAGCCTGACGCGCACTGTTCCACGCGTGTCCCGGACCACGCGCTGTCATGATGTCACCCTCGGCCTATGAGCCGAGGCCGAGGGCAAAGTTTCTTCCGGTAGGGAGCCTGGTTTGATTCTGGCCTCGTACTGTCGTACCCTCGTAGGGTCGTCTGGAGCCTGAGGAAGGGTCGGCCCCTCGTAGGGTCGGCTACAGCCTGGTGAAGGGTCGGCCCCTCATAGGGTCGGCTAGAGCCTGGTGGAGGGTCGGCCCCTCGTAGGGTCGTCTGGACCTGGTGGTGGCCAGCTAGGGCCTGGTGAAGGGTCGTCCCCTCGTAGTGTCGTCCGTATTTAGGTAATCTTCATCCATGCTGAGGGTATACACGGGTACATCAGGGGTGGTGGGCAAGTGAAAGCCCACTAACCTTACTCTCCAGCCCCCAATCTGTAGTTACCTTGAGGATCCCAAGTGTAAGTAAAAGACTCTCAAATTAATCCTCCAATTCCCATGGATTCTGCCTAACCCACGTCACTCGTGAGATTAATTAGTTGAACCAGTCGTGAGTTATGAACATACCTTGACTATCGATGTGCTTTGACCGATTGTGAGTTAAGTTGAACTTCCGTAGACTTTGGTCTGTAGTCTTCCAATTATTGGTCATGTATAGTATCATGCAATGATTTTTCATATGTGATTAGTATCGATTGTGTGTTCATCCAAGTACCATTGATGATAACTTATCGATTGTGAAAGGGCTTAAACTATACAACTCCTACATTTATAATATTTTGCTGTAAACAGAGTAAATTGAAAAGAATGTATGGTAACTTTCACATCTTTGTGATACTTCAGTAAAGGTGACAATGTGATAATGATTAGTTATAGTTTCACTTGTCGGATCTCAAGCCGCCATCTTACCTATAACCATGGTGTTAAGGAGGGCAAACTTTTAATCTTTTACGGGTTCACTCAACATTATTGTCCCGGGGCAAGGTATTTCTTGTACTCTCATTCCAGCAGTTTAAAAGAGAACATAGTTCTCGAGAGCAGATTGCAATGTGTCAATACAGCAAAGTGGAGTTTTTGTACTTGATTTGTAAACAAAATAAATTTTTCGTTAAATTTTATGTTGAGTGTTTTACTGATTTCTTGTTTCTTCAGACAATCTAGGAGTGTACGTGAGCCAGTTCGGTTTTTGTTATTTGGATTTGGAACTAGATGTAATGACCCTATAATATTAGAATGTATTAGTTAAATAAATAATAGTAATTAGTTCAAATAGTTAGATGTGCAATGATCATGATGTCATGAGGGAAGCATGCGAGGGAACAGAGTAGAATGTTCTAGATGTGGATTTACCATGTGTAGAAATACCCACTTATTGTATTAGAAGAAGGGAATCAATGAAATGAATCGATGAGCATATTATGCTCTAGGCTCTATTCTTATTGGGTACAGAGAGTTCCTTCTTTGTAGATCACAGTTGGAATTAGGCTAATTCATCTCTTCCAATGGTGAATTAGAATTTATCAATTTTTTCTTCCTTGCTATTTTCTATTTTTATCTGTATTTTTCTGTCATGTCCAATTCAAATTATTGGGGATATGACACTAGAACGAACTAACGTATCAAGAACTGGGTTGGTTCTTGATTCCGAATGCTCTTTTACCTCCCTCAGTAGAACAACTAACTCGAATGTTAAAAATCTAAGTAGATAAAGCAGTAATTATAATAGAATGGTTCTTCTTAGCTTATGAACTTAAGTCGCAAGCAGAAACACTCTGCAGAAGTATTATTTAATAATAATAAAAAAGTAAATGAGAAGATATAGAATGGAGAAAGAGAAAGCCCCAATTTACCTCGCATAAGCAGGATGTGAAGAAATCATACTGCTGAGTATATAAAATCCCACATAGATAAATCAAAGCATTGTATCATAATATATTTTGTTGATTAGTTTTTGGTTGAATGCTTCAACTTTAACACCGTATCAAAGCATGCAACTTCTTGGTCCAACGACCCAAGTACTCCATGTCACATATTCTAACTTGTCCCCTGTGTTTGGCTAAAGCCATATGCCACACTCGAGGGTGTGTATAAATAATATAAAGTCTCACGTTAGGAGATCAAATCCTTTCACAATACCTATTCACATACTTCTTGTGTTCCAAATCATTTCAAGACAATTTTACTTTCCAAATTATCCTAGTAAAAATGATGAATACCTTTACTTGTAAGACATGTAACTAGATAATTGTTCTCTCATGAGTATTATTCGGATGAGTACTTGATAATATTTCATATAAAAGACTTAGTCCGGGACAAGCTAAAAATGAAATAAGGACTATTAATTTGAGAAGGAAGGAGTGTAATGCAGGCTTGGCTTAGTAATTCTGAGTAAATGAGTCCGACCCCACTAGAGGTTCTCTTAATTGATTGAAATGAATGGATATTATTGTTTTGAATTCATCTATTTCATCCCGAAAATGGTCCCACAACAAATATAGCATCATCAACCCCGACCCCAAAGGGTGCTTCTAATTCAATAGAATGATACGTCGTAAAAGTCACACCTCCGAACTGTCAAGAGGTTATTCTGCACATGCCCAACACAGCAACACATGCACAATGCAGTGGACAGTCCCAATTGCCTTAGGGTGTCCCAGACACACCCACACAATGACCCCCACCTACTAAGAGAACTGCTATTGATACATTTTCCAAATTCAAAAATTTCCTACATTTATATATAGATAAGAAATGAAAGAGGATTTAAAATTATTAATTGTTTTTTGTATCAAAAAATTCCAAATGTTTAGTAGCAGGACCAGAGAGTATGAGCCTAAAGAACCCAGAAATCAGAATATTGCTGTTATTCAAAACCATGACGATTGAGAGGTAAAAATGAGTTGACTTCAAAAATTGACATAAAGAATTAGAATAAGGATCTGCACCAGTAGTGAATGAATTTAACTCGAAAAAATTTGGACCAGTTGACATATAATTCTTATTAATAAGGTGAACTGAAGATTAAGAGAGAGAGAGAGAGAGCTTTGAGATGCCAATCTGTCAAACTATACACTCTTTATTTAAGATCACAAACTGTTCCAATCGAAAAAAGAATCACCTAGAATCCGTAGCCATGGTGTCTCATACTGTTACGCTTGGCTTAGCATAGCCTAATTCTTGGATAGAATGAAGAAAGAAGAAGAGAGTTGTAGAGAGAGAGTTTAGGAGTTAAGAAAGGAAAGATCAGTACAAATTTCATCTCATTTGTTACAGATGAATATTCATAGATTCAGCTGGTTTGTTACAGCTGTCTAACCAACTCCCTAACCAATCCACTAACCTAACTGAGTATAGTTAATAGTCTTGATTGGGTTTCAACTGTCGAACTAACTTCCCTTCCTAGCTGATCTACAATACAATCAAAAAAGACATTGTATCCACCTTTCAAAAGTCAATAGTCGAGTTAATTACGGCACATTCCTCTCTCTTTCTCTCTCTCTCTCTCTCTCTCTCTCTCTCTCTCTCTCTCTCTCTGTGCGCGCGTGCTCTGGTTATTGCATTTCGTTTATTTCTTTTCTCCGGGAAGTGGGTTATGCGGTTTACAGCATTTCTCAATTACCGGGGTTATCCATTATCATCACAGTTCTACAAATACATATTAAAGATATTCAGTACTGGGCGTGCTCAAGTTCCAATTCAGTCGCAGTTTGTTTCAATTCTGGGTTCGGTTTAGCTCTTGACCCTAGTGAAAAATAAAACCAACTAAAACCATGAATGTCAGTTTTTTGGTACAGTTCTTTGGGTTTACAATGAACACCCCATATCAGATAGGGCTACTTGTAGTTTGACATTCAATTTCACTTTTCGCAACGCCTTTTGGGAAAAATAAGTGCCAAAGAATCCTAGTGTCACATAAAGTGAAAATAGGCCCCAATGCGTAAAATAGTGCAAATTTCGAACCCTAAAGTGCATAACCTATCAGATATCACGAAGAAGCCATTACGAAGTTCAAAAGTGCTCTATTTCTGATAAAATGACAATAATACCAGTCTTTCATATTCTTGATATATCAGATGCATCTGCTACTGAAGTACTTATTGCGTAATATTATGCATTCCCAGGTGATCGGTATTTGAGACCATGGATTATTCCAGTTCCTGAGATAAGTTTCACGACAAGGAGTGACGAAGATGAGTGTTTGATATTGGCAAGTGATGGACTTTGGGATGTCATGTCAAACCATGAGGTAGGTGAGGTGGCTCGCCGCCTTCTGAGAAGGCGACGCAGGTGTATGACAGACGACGAGGTTCCTGCAGCCCAAACTGTAGCTGATAGTCTCACGGAAATTGCTTTGGGAAGAAATAGTTCCGACAACATTTCTGTTATTGTTGTTGATCTAAAATCAAAGAGAAGGCGGCAGCAAAGACTGTAAAAAAAAATTCGACATTGCTCTAATGTTCTCATGCTTCTTCAAAGGAATCAATCCCCATGTGAATCTTATCAATAAGTGATCATCTTCTGGCCTACATTGCTGACATGTACAGAGTTGATTGGTGGTAGGCTGCTGCTTCGTAACACCAAAATTGGTTTGTTACGGCTAAAACTAGATCAATCCTTAATTTTAATTGGTTTGGTCAACACGTTTCTAAGTATTAAACAATGGAAAAAAACAAAAAAAAAAAAACAAAAATTAAAAATTAAAAATTAAAAATAGAAAGTAGAAGAACAAAGTAATGTGTCCCTGTATGTACATGGAGAAAGAAACGAAATTAAGCACGCATGACCTTCCTTTCAAGGGTTGTAATTGTTTAATCTTCATATCTTATGTGCCAGTTCATCCTCAACTAGAAGGAAAATCTAAAACATAAAGGCCTTTAAACCTTGAAGGCATGCAAAGTAGTTTTCCTTTTCTTTTCCCCTTTCTTCCTATGTCCTGAGTGAAAAAAAGAAAAAGAAAGTAGAAGTTGTTCAACTGAGTCTAATGTCTGTTCTATTTGTCAGAAACGGTTTATTTTCGAAGAATATTCGTGTTTTCCATGATTATGATCTCTAAGAGATCAAGGAGGAAATCATGGAGTTCTTCACTTGCAGAAAAAGCTTCACTTTTAATACACTCAGAAGCTATGCTCTGTTTATATAATGCAGTGTGCATCTTTGTATTGGTTTATTGGTTCATGTATTTATTGGTGAAAGTCTTGATGAAACAGATTTTACACATGCATGTGTTGGGTGTTGTCTTTCTTAGTTCCCGGATGTTGTAAACAATATTATTGGATAATTATGTGAAATCCTGTACAGCAGCGACCGTGTTCAAACTCAGTTCTAATAACATTTTTTTTCCCTGGCCGTGTACAGCAATTTGTTCTCCATTTCTTAATATATATATATATATATATATATATATATATATATATATATATATATATTGGAGTGAAGACTATTTTAACTGCTCTTGTGGTGATATATCTACTGTGCTTTTAAAAATTATTCTTTCTTTAATCCTGATACTGTTCTGTTAAAAATTGTGCAAATTTTGAACAACGTTGATGTTCTAATTTTCTTCTCAAAGGTGGAAAATAGAAGGAGATTAGGTACTCTATTCATGTCCTTGCTGGCATTAGATAAATCTTTTTAGTATCATTTGTGTTTTTCTTCCAAATTATGGTCAGTTTCTACTTGCAGAACCATTGATTCATAATATTCGGTTCAAATTTTGAGTGATAGGCACTTTAAATTGAGTATAGAAATGCAAAAAGGGTAGACTAAAAATAATAATCAAATTAAAAAACTCACTGTGCAGTTAGTAGCTCTAACTAAAATAATGAACTTTCTAATATGGACTTCATATTTGGAAATTCTTTACAAGTCATGAAAAATATATATTTTTTATTATAAGTAAATGACAAAATTAAATTCTAGCAGTAGCAATTATTCTATTAGGCTAATTGAGCAAATAATTGAGACAAATATAATACAGTGGAATTAAGTGTCATGTGTCGTTTATAATATATTCTCTACACAAGAACTTGATTTGTGTTTGTGTATGTGTAAGTAGGATTGATAACTATTAATCCAACGTTTAATGTAATGCAAACACACAAGACAAAGTTAACATGTTTAAGCTTAGCCTCAATGAGTTCGAGTCACTTGTTAAACACATTTAAAAAGGGATACACAAATGCTTATACAAGATAAATATCACGCTACATGATTTATACACAACTCAAATTTGATAAACGACTATGAATGGGCTAGGTATGGGTTGAGTCAATGTTTATATTCACGGTTTAGACATAACACTTCGTAGTCCGTGGATGCCACTAGTCATATCCAGCCCCAGTATGTCACTCTATTGGGCTTTATGTGGCTTTAGACAACTCCTCATCAAAGATCTATGCCTATATTGATTCTATCTATTAGAACATGCCCCATTAGATGGTGTAGTTAATCAAATAAAATGGATTACCCGCCCTTGATCACATAGGCATCGTAAACTGTGTTTGAAATTAAAGCTCAATTGCTATTCTTGATTGCTCTGTAATGACAATCGAAAATTGGGTTGTGAATTGTGATACGTATGGATGAAGACATATTGCTTTTGTTGCTGAAGAAAAAATAATAAGCTTACATTTGGTAGAGAAACATATAACAAGCATACACGTATATATCCAAAAATGTCTTTACATACTCTGGAATTTTAGTAAAGGTTACAAGATAGTGCATAATGTTTGTACATTGAGGTTTCATGGTTCCAAATTACCCCCACCACAATCAATTGTGACAAGAGAGGAACAGTTAGGGTCCGTTTGGTTCGCTACTCCGAAAACTCGATTTAAACAATGTTTTTAAATACAGTTTTAAAATTCAGTTTTTTGTGTTTATAATTATTGGTGTGCGTTTGGTAAACTTGTTTTTAAATACAGTATTTTGAAAATTTGACAAAATTGACAATCATATATATATATATATATATATAGATATAGAGAGAGAGAGAGAGAGAGAGAGAGAGAGAGAGAGAGAGAGTTAAACTCCCCAACATACCTCATTAAATATACCTAAAAATACATGATACTAAATGTACATGTATATAATTTATGATGTATGTATGTATATATGTATGTATGTATACATTTATGTATCATGTATGTATGAAAGTTTTATGTATGTTATATTATATATATATATATATTGTATGTATGATTCACTATAAAATTATATATTGTATGTATGATTCACTATAAAATTATATACATACATGAATTGATAATATTTTTTAATACATATGTACTATATGCATATTTTATATTATTCCATACATTAATAATACGTGTATAAAACTATATATAAGCATCATGTATCTATTGATAATATAATTTAACTTTATATTATTCCATACGTAATTTTGTGTACATATACATATATATTTTTTATTTATAAGAATTACACACATATTAATGTATTATGTATGTATATTATATATTAAGGTATAACTGCATTAAAATATTAAGAATGAATAATTTTGAGTTGAAAAATAAAAACAGAAGTTATAAAACACCCTAAACCTGTTTTCTGAAAAACTTGATTATAACACAGAAATATTATAATTCTGTGTTTAAAAACAGGTTACCAAACGCAGATTTTTATCAGAATTGTATTTAAACACAGAAAACAGAATTATAGTTGCAAACCAAACAAGCCCTTAACATTTTTGAAAAAACCCATATTGCTTATACAATTCGTTTAAATGCAATAACTTTGACTAACATATATTGGATTATATGAAAAACCTCTTGCCCTTTGTCCGAACTCTTCTTGTAGTTACTGCCATCAAACCCATTGTTGAGAGAGCAAGATCCTTATTATAATGCTCCATGGGTGCAATGTTTTCCGATCCAGCATTTGTCCATCTCAACTCACCCACTTTTTCTTTCTATTTTTTTTTTATCACATTTCAATCACACCCCCTTGATTTAAAGTAGGACTCTTGACGTGGGGCCTACTTCAATCAAGGGTAGGTGATTTCTCTCTCTCTTAGTTTACTGGAATTAAAGAAATTGACCTAAATTGAAATGAAGACACTCCATTCTCAGCATTTTAGTACCACTCTTGTTATATACGAGTTAATCATGCTTATGCATTTTGAATACTAGCGAGGTTGAAAAATGCTCCACGCTTACTTTTGAGCTGAGCATATGTTCCTCTCTCCACCACCTTCCCATCAGAGATAAAAGCGATCAAGTCAAGATTCCTAATTGTGTTGAGCCGATGAGCAACAACGATTGTGGTCCTTCCGACCATGATTCGATCCAATGTTTCTTGAACGACTTGCTCGGATTGAACATCAAGTGCACTAGTGGCCTCATCTAATAGTAGTATCGTGGGGTTTCGAATTATTGCTCTAGCTATCGCAATTCTCTGCTTCTGCCCTCCTGATAATTGCACCCCCCTCTCTCCACATTCTGTGTCATATCCATCTTTCAATGATCTACACAAGAATAAGTAAATTGACCAATATTAGGGTCATCAAATCAAGACATAGAAACTCATCACTTGTAGATAAAATTGGATACATTTTCATAAAAAAATATAGCGCATTGAAGAAACTGTGTGTTTATTTTCAACACTAATAACGAAGCAGCCTCACATATAAAAAACATTGTCTTTTTAGTGCAGAGCACATGGGACCTATGTCACACCGTGTGTTTTTCTTATTGCTATTGAGTATGAACACGTGCTACCTAGTACGTTTTTACTATTTTTGCTTAGTATTAGAATTGATGTTTAAATTCTATTTTACAAAAACATACTTACGAGATGAATTCGTGAGCATTGGCAGCCCTGGCAGCCTCCACCACCTCATTTTCTGACGCATCAACCTTCCCGAACACGATATTCTCGCGAATGCTACCTGAATACAACACAGGTTCTTGGCTAACGAGTGCCATGTGCCTCCTATACCACCCGATATCAAGCAACCTAATGTCCACTCCATCCACCTTAACTGTCCCTCTCCCAGCATCATAAAATCTCTGAATTAATGCTATCACAGTTGACTTTCCACACCCACTTTTCCCAACAAGTCCGGTGCTCGTGCCTGCTTTCACTTCCAAGCAAAATTCGCGCAATACCAGGCTTTCAGGACGGTTTGGATATGCAAAATCAACCCTTTTCATCTCTATCCCACCACTCATTCTATCTAACTTTGTCCCAGCACTGCCATTCTCACCCTATTAGCAATTCAAACAATAATAGTTTAGCTAAAACCAACAATATAAGGAATAATAGAGAAAATAATGCTTTAAAATAATTTGGGATTCCAGAGTAATGTGTTGCCCTTATTCAAGGAAAATTAGATTTAAAATGCTAGCCTTCTGAAATATTTTTTATACAAACTGATGTGTTAGTCTATCACGTAAAAGATATTGTCCACGTTTGAAATGCTCTCTCTTTTATTCTCGGGTCTTTGAATACCATCTCAGTTTGTTAAAAAAAAAGTGTACAGTTTTATTTGTATGTTTAGCATTAGTCTTCTGAAAGTGTGATGAAAAAATGAAAGCTCTTATCAACGCAATATATGAAAGGAAAAACAGTAAATAAATGATAGTATAGTTACATTGCAGTAGCCTTGAATGAGTGTCTGTCTGTCAAGAATAGAGAAAAGCGATGCAACTGCTGCTGAGCCCTTGGCAAGATCAGAAGTCATGCTCCCAGCATCAGCTATGACCTTCCCAGTACTAACAAGTATGAAGAAAGTCTTAAAAACATCACCCGCTGATATCTCTCCTGCCTCTACTAGCTTCCCACCATACCAAAAATCAAGTGCCCAACATATGAATGTTAGCCCCTGAGCCGACCCTATACCCACCCCTGCTAGCCAAGCTTTCTTTCTAGCTTCTCTCCTCGGCTCATCCTGAGCCATATCGAATATTTGTAAAACCTTCTCAATGCTCCCAAATGAAGTCACAATCTTGTGATTATACACTGCTTCAACAGCAATTTGAGTGCTATGATTTTGTGCTTTCACAAATTTTGATGAAATAGTGGAGAGGAGAACTTTTCTCGTGTAGAAACAGAGAATTGAGAGCGGTTGAACCGCAATCATCACAAGTGCTAGCTTCCAAGCCACAACTAGCCCCATTATCATTGCTATTGTCACCGCTGAAGTAGCCTGGACTAAAAGTGAAATTCTATCTGCTACAAGGGACTTAACCATGGAAGCCTCATTGCTCAATCTTGAACATAGGGCCCCACTTGAATTTTCCTCCTCGTCAAACCAAGCTGCCTCAAAGGTTAAGATTTTCTCAAGCATTCGCATTCTTATTCTTTTTGTTAGCCTCTCCCCCATGTATGCAAAATTATAATGCTGTAATAGATTCAATACAATGGAAATTAAGGAGAGTGAGCAGAAAATCAACGAGTATGTCCTTATCCTTAATTTCATTTCCTCGTGACTAGGGGAGAAAAAGGCCGAAATCATGCCACCAATGGTGAGGGCGTATATGGGCTGGACAGACCCAAAGGCTATAGCAGAGAGGCTGCCAATGAAGCCTTGTTTCCATTCCGGGGAGTTTAAGGAGAGAAGCCGAGAAAAAGAAGGTCGGGCGTGAGATTTGGGTTGTGGGCTGCTAACGGTCAATGGTGAGGCCCAAAAACTTGGGCTTGATTGTGTTGTGCTTAGTCTGCTAGCACTGCTTCTTGCAACTGAGGAGATAGTTGCTTCGCCATTTTCTTGATCGTCAACACTAAACTGTCTTTGTAGTTTTGCCAGTTTTGCATAGTGACCATTGGTTCGTTTTATGAGTTCATCGTGGGACCCTCGTTCGATGATGCAACCACCACTCATGACTGCAATAATATCAGCATTTCTTATCGTTGCGAGTTTGTGGGCAACCACCTGATCATATTAAACAATTGTTAGAAAGCTTTATTATTAGGCTGTATAAGCTTTATTATTAGGCTGTATACATTGTTAGCATGTTTTTTTGGTATTTATCAATGCATTGAAATGAGATAGAACCCTTTACCCAACCAAAATATTTTGAAACAATATTATATATTTGAAATCATGTTTTTTTCTTTGTTGTGATTCTTTCATTGGACCAATTTATTTGGCCAAGTTAAAATTTCACTTAGGGCTAAAGTTTTTAATAATATACCTTTGACCCCAAAAGTTTCATAAGTAGTCAAAAAATCTTTAGAAGAGTTAGAGAAAAGGTCATAAAAAATATTAAGGAGACCATTGAGAGTCAAAGGTATATAACCATAAAATCAGGCATCCAAAGTCAAATACCATAAAACTAAAGTTGGCAAAGGGGCCATGTCGTGCCAACTCTTATCGTGCTCGCGTCAAAATCACCTCCACCCAAACCCGACTTGTTATATTTTTCTGTGTCTATTGTGTTGTGTTTAGGTTTTGTTCAAACAACATATTAATGAGTTGTGTCATGTACTTTCACTGAATGATTAAACTCAACCTAATATGTGAAGTTATTATGCTTAGTGGTCCATTCATTAAAAAGGGCAAACCCAGTGCACGAGGCTCCCACCACTGCGGGGTACTGGGGGGGCTGGATGTACGCAGATTTATTAAACCCCCTAAAAATTCATGAGGGCCATGTCAGATTATTGGGTTATGTGGCATTCTATCACTCCTAGAAAAATAAATGTGGTGGCAAGTTAAATCGCCCCCTTCGTTTTTCCTACTTAAGTTCTCCTAACTGGAAACAAAGAATTGTAGTTCATATTAAAAGTGCATCTCATACCAGTGTTGTTCTTCCCATGGAGGCTTGATCAAGGGCATTTTGGACAAGTTTTTCAGACTCAGAATCAAGGGCACTGGTTGCTTCATCAAGAAGAAGAATCACAGGGTTCTTTATAATGGCTCGGGCAATCGCAATACGTTGCTTTTGTCCTCCTGACAAAAGTCCTCCACGTTCACCAACCTGATACAATATTTGATCATGTTAAAAAAGTAGGGACTATTACACCTTTTTGTAAAGGCCTTACACCCAGCTCTACATTTTACACATCCCAGTCTACGAATTATGAATTCTTAATCAAATTATAAAGTCAATTTTACATTTTGTTCAACTTCGTAACAATGCCATGGGCCTTAACCAGCTTAATATATTAAAAAAAATAGAGTTAGGTCCCTTGTAAAATTTTTTATACTAGTGAAGTCCACTTGACAAAAAAGTCATTGACAAATAAGAGAATTTTGGGTGTGGTTCCTCCACTAATGAGAGTATTAGAAAAAATTATAAAGAAGAAAAAAAGAAACTGGAGAGATCACCTTTGTTTCATACCCTTCTGGAAGCTGCCTAATGAAATTATGAGCATTTGCAGCCATTGCAGCAGCTGTAATTTCATCCATGGTTGCATCAAGTTTTCCAAACAAGATATTCTCCTTTATGGATGTCCCAAACAGTGCATGTTCTTGGCTAACTAAACCCATTTGAGCCCTTAACCATTTCAATTGCAATTTCTTTATATCCACTCCATCAACACATACTTCTCCATGGTTTGCATCATAAAACCGTTGCAGCAATGCAATCGCGGTAGATTTTCCACTTCCACTCGCACCAACTAGAGCAACGGTCTCTCCTGCTTCAATCTTGAGGCTAAAATCTTTTAGAACAATGCAATTAGGCCTAGAAGGGTACGTGAAATTGACTTGGTTAAATTCTAGTTCCCCTTTAATGTTTTCCAATATGAGCCCCTTTTTGGCTTCACAGTCGATTTCAGGGATCCGGTCAATCCTATGAAATATACGCGAAGCTGCAACCGCTGCTTCTGTAAAGTACTTCACCTCAGGTATCGCCATCCCAAGGGATCTGCATTGCAATATTTGAAATTTTGTTTTTTTAGAAATATATCTTAGTGCGTGCATGATGATGACCATCAAATGCCCATTCATGGATACAAGATATTAATCACTCATTACATAAACCTTTGGCTTATTATCCTATTAGAAAAGACTTCATGATGAGAAAAAGGCACAATAGATTTAATGTCCGCTTGATGAAAACATATAATTTAGAAATCTATAAAGGAAACAATGAAAACAAAGCCCTGGGTGAAATTAGTGGCATTGAGATCTTGGATTTGGAATGTGAGTAATAGATTATAAATGTTTACATGATATTGGTTGGTGTTAATGCAATTTTAAGTTTAGAGTAGAAATTGAAGCATTTGTGGAGCTCCTTTGCCATGATCAAGTCATAGAACTTATAGAGTTCATCTTAAGAACGGAATTAATAAAAATATTCTTCATATAATCCAAACAGAAAGAGCATTGCAAAATCAAGATTTATTGAACTTTTACACAAATCATGTCCAAATGTCATGCCACATTGAATAAAAGGCAAGGACAAGCTCTTTTAACTCGAATACAATGTTTGGATCGCTGGAAACACAAAAGGAAAACACTGTTTGGATTTCAAAAACTTCTAGACTTTTTAATATATGTATGTATGGCCCGTAATATGATTAGATTGAATGCTCAAGGGTGAAATGAGATAACAAACAAAGTTCAATTTACAAAAATTCACCTATATTATAAGAGTAAGATCATATCAATAGTGTTAGACTCACAAAGCTAATTAAAAGTTGTTTCACATAAACTATTTTTTGTATTTAATTGCATAAAATTCAAGTACTTATAAATGAGAAATATTTGTTGAATGTACCCAATTATATTGTTACTAATACTACAATACTAGTTTTAGACTAATTAAATGCAAAAACAAGTATATGTGAATTTTCTTTTTGTCAATTCTTTGAAGGCTTAGCATTACTGATGGTCCTATTGCTATATAAATTTACACATTCTTGTATTTAAATATAATTTAAGAAGCTAGAAAGACAAAAAAGGAAGAAAATTTGAAAGGAGTCACATACAGTCCACTCATGACAAAGGAAATTCCTGCTGCATAAATTCTTCCCCCGCTTTCTCCCTTGTACATCACCAAATGACCTCCGTACCAAGCAAGTAGTGCCCATATTGCAAAAGATAGCCCTGTGCTCCCAACAGCAAGTCCTTTTGCAATTCCTTGCTTGATTCCCAGCTTCGTTGTGCCGTCCAAGATGGCAGAATATTTGTCGATAATATTTCTCTCAGCAGTGAATGAATACACAGTCTTGATGGAGACAAGAGCCTGCTCTATTATGGCATTTGCTTTGCTATATTCCTTGAAGGACTTTTTGGAGAGTAGAAGAAGATATTTCCCATAAATCAGCCCTGGGATGATTAGGAGAAGTAATGTTGGGTAGGCTACTAAAGCCAGCCTCCAGGAGAAGTAGGTGGAAAATGCAAGTCCTGAGATGAACACTGATGTGTGCATACAAAATATTGGTACCTGCAAAGAAATTCACATGATATGTAAAAATAAGTAAAATTCAGTAAGGGGTGTTTTAGCGTTGTGTTACTTTAGAAAAGTATAGAAGAAAGATTAATGAAAGAAAAAGAATTTTCCAACAGCTCAATTCTTACAAGTAAATTTGCCAATCAATCTCATATATAGACAAGAATGGGAACAAAATGGGCATTAAAAGTTTTTGGGGAAAGGCCAAGGAAAACAATAGGTTATAATTTATTGTACTAGGAAAGTATTGAGAAAGATGCAAAGGAAAAAATAGAGTAATGCCACTCTTTGAAAAGTACATCTCAAAGGTGTATCCTCAAAGTAAACATTGTTCATGTGTCGATTGTGAAGCATGTACACAGACGTGGGATATGGGTACCATACGACAGGGACCAGTCGACACGGAAAATTCTTAAAAAGTAGGACATGGCATATAGCGACAAGTCAATACTAATAATATAATTACTGAGCAAATTATAAACAACAAAATATGTTTACTTGATATTCCAACTTGAGAAAATTCCTTATGGTATATGCCCAAAATGATGCCACATTAAGCAAATTCCTTAAAATAAATAATAAATTTAACGTATGTACTTGTACATCAAGTATGGGCCTATGAAAATAAGTGGTGTTCAAGTGAAAAAAAGTGTAGGGCACATTACTTTTATTTAAATGTGAAACTTGTAAAGAAGTGTCTTCTCAACAATGTTTGTGTTTCCTAGCATGCCAATCTCCTTAAAGTCATTAATTTAGGACGTGTACTGTTATGAGAAAATTACGTTGCAGTCTAGTGTTTTTGTTTCATTTTGATTTACTCTATTCTTCAAGAGATCCATATACAGCGTGAAGAACACCCATAGTTCAGAGAAAGGAGAAGTTGATAAGTTAATTGTAAGACTATTTACCTTCTCACTGAGAAGTTCTTGTATGAGGGAAGTGTCCTTTGAGATACTGTTGGTTATCTCTGCAGTAGTTGCTTCTTGTGAATCAAAGAATCCAACTTCTTGCCTAAGAACAGCTTCCAAATACTTGTAACGAATCTTCAGTACTTGTCTTTCGCTGGTTTTACTCCAACAATACCCTTCTGCAGGCATTATGTTCCAAAAAATAATAATCAACATCCATTTCACAAAACTAACATCTGTGGGATATTTGAATGCAAAATGAAAATGGGTCAGTCTGAATTTTAGGGTTTCATTAATGATACAAAAGGGCATTTTAGGGTTTAAAAAAATTATTACTTTTACTTTCATCTTGGTGATTGTGGTCATGTCTCCTTGTTGCACTACAAACTTTTGTGTTTGGATGCAATGTGAAAGAGGCAACATTGGATTTGAGTTGATCCAATTTTCCAAACACTTCCTTGTCTACTAAAGGCAAAGCAAATGGAAAACAAAAGTTACAAAGAAATTACCCATAAAAGCGGCCACCATTACCGCTAATCCCAAGTACACAAAGTATAAACTGCACTGTAAGAATTACAAAAACAAAAGCAGAATGTGTGTGAGAGAGAGAGAGAGAGGGAGAGAGAGAGAGAGAGAGAGAGAGAGAGGAGAGAAGATTAAGTGCTAACCTTTTCAACCTCATCCATGAAATTCCCATGATTCTGCTGAGTCTTGCCATAACCCAAGCTATTAAAAAGATGGCTAACGTACACCAACAAACAGTTTGTTGACATGCCATCTCCAATGGCTCCAATGGTACCCAAAAACATAAGCAAAATGTCAACCCAATCTGCATATCTGAAAATTATAGCTATAGATTGCCTTTGCTGCTTCTCCAACTCATTCTTCTCTAAAGAACTCATTTTAGCTTAGTGTATTTCTCTGAAAGAAATGGAAATTAGCTTGTAAATGAAAGGCCTTGATTTGCTCTTTTAAGTAGTGACCCACTCTATATAAATGTGAGAGGAGGCGATTTACCATGACAAAGATCTGATAGGTCACAAGCTCTATAAATATATGCGTGTGGGGTTGGTTGTATATACTCTTTCATGCTGTGGTGGTTGTATCTTTTCATACCACTAAACAATGTAATTTCTTTAATTTAGACAGTGTTGAACAAAGAGGACCAAAACTGTTGTCTTATTGGCCCCTTTGTTGTCGTTCCCTTTCTATTCTTTGCCTTTTGCTTGTTTATATTTTAGTTATGTGAAAGTAGTTTTCATATCACACGTCCTTTCTAAGATGTTTCGAATTCAATTATTGAAATGCTAGTGTCATGGAGTATGCGTAGCTCTGGCTCTCATAGGCTGGACATTAATTTGATTTTAGCCAACCACTATCAGATGTATTTAGCAATGCACATCCATGACTAAAAAGTCCTTTCAAAACATGGTCATAATTGAATAATGGATCCAAGGTGACAAACTAATAGTATCATTATAATTTTATGATGATTTGATGTGGAAAAGATAGGCTCACAGTTGGGCAAGTCTTGGGAGTTATAGGACTTGTGCTAAAATGAAAAAAAAACAATGTTTGTACCCACTCAAAGAACATATACGCTTTAATTTTATCGCTCTACTCTAAATATCTTGTGCATTTTATCAACCATGCTCCATTACGGATCTCTCACCCGGACCATTTCTGCTAAAACAGTTAAAAAATAAATAAATTCCGCAATCAAGTTTGTTGGCAATGATCTTCATACTTAAGGGATAATCTAAAAACTAAAAAAAATATTCAATTTAGAAATGAGTGGGAGATGCGCATATTTTTCGAGTTTGCATTTCACACATTGCGGAATTGAATTTTTTCATCAATATTTTTTGCAGATGATCTTCAAGCTATGGAGATCATCTTAGCCAAGTTTGCTCACGTAATTTATTTATTTTTACTATTTGAAAAAAATGATCTTCGCGGAAAGGTTGCAGTGGAGCTTGGTTGTGCATCTAATTTTACTTTTTGTTCAACTTAAATAGAAGTTTAGTTTTATTTATATATACCCTTTCATGTTCCTGTAATGTGTAGACACACCCTTATATTTGAAAGTATCATAGACTTCCCAGAGTTTTGGTTATTCAAACTTTGCTAATTTAACCAAAACCATTAATTGTGATTAATAAACAGTTAAATGAAATGACACACACACAGACAATAACTGCTTAAAAGGTAATTGAATTGGAGCAGTTTGAAGCATGTAAATAATATATAATTACCACTGCGTGTTTAGACCATGCAGTGGGGTGACCAAGACTACATACGGTTAAGAAGATAGTTAAAATCTGATATTAACAAGGGTTAAGGAAAGAGTTAACGAATGCTTGAAATAAGTTTTTTTTTAATAAAGCGCATTCGTTTCTTTGATTAAATGAGTTAGCTGCAGATCTGTTGTCATCCCACCTTTTTAGCTGTATGTGCAAAGCTCCGTTATTAGAGTTGTCCTAAATCTCCTTTGAGTTTTCTTTAACCATTTTCTTTAGTGCATGATTGAGCTAGATATCAACCCAAATCAGATCCACCTTTGCATAGATGTATAATTAGATTTTTTTTTTGTTAAAAATAAGCAGGGAAAAAAACAAAAAAAGAATCTTTCACGGTTTCACCATAATTGAAGCTGAGCCACCTTTGGATCTTGCAAATATGTACTGATCTTATATTGATCATCAAATATTCTAGGAAGGACAGTTTTAGATCATCACAACAAGGTAAAGTTCACACGGACTACAATTTGCAACCTCCAATACTTAGATATTAAATATGTATACATTAAATATAACTTCCTAGTGTTTTAAGTAAAACATTTTAAGGAAAAAATGTACCTTCTGTATTTATTTTGAAAAAATACATTTGAATGCAAGACATGAACTTGCCTCATTTCAAAATTTTATATAATAATTTTTTGAATGGGAACTATAAATTTGGGAGTAAAGAGGGAAGATTGGACTATTGATTTGGTAAGGTAGGAGTACGATATGTTAGTTCCAATTTACTTGGATAAGAATTAAAAAAAATGGCTTGAGGTTCTTTCTGTGGCTGGCTTTATATAAAGTCTAATACCTAGTTAGGAGGACGCTATATTCATCCTTTCACGATTTGAAGATCTAAATGCAATTATGACTAGTCTGGTTTCAGAACAACTCCTTTTTGTCACTTTACAATACAAAATATTTGAGTGCTTTATGAGTTATTTAACATAATGTCTTTGGAATATTTAATTTGATATCAGTGCAGTAATCTTTTGTCGTTCCTGTCTTGAGTGACTTGCTCAGCCACATTAGTTTGGTGTTCTTATTTCTTGTTCATCTCTTTCTTTATTGTGTGGTTGTTTTTGTGGTTAAAATAATCAATCATTTGTTGGTACAATCTTTTCCACAACTTATATGTCCAAACCAAAAAATCTTGAGCATGGGGATAAGTATGATAGTTTTTTTTATATGTATTTGTTTGTTTTTGTTTTATGTCTTGACTCAAAAATTGTATATGCACACGTGTTTTGTTATATGTCTATGGCAATACTGAATTCCGAAGAACATATAAAATGTTACCATTTTCCCCACACTTTCTTAATATTGGAATAGGAAAATGCGGCATCAAAATAAAAAATTTAAAATAAAAATGATAGCCAAGCAATAACTACGTACTTGACAAAAATGAACATTGGAAATTAAATTTGAAACCGTCAATATCTGTGTTAGAAATTACCAAAATATTGTTCAACACTTCACACACACGTTAAGGTAAGTTCACTAACTTGGAATTTTAGTTATTTTTCGTCAAAGTGAAAATTCTCAAATTATTTGTCCAACAATATATTTTTATTTATAATATGTAAATGCTATGATTTATTGATGACATTAATTTGGTCATAGACTAATGACTAATACCATTAGACATGGGGGCATCATGCCTCGTAAGATGCAAATATATTTTGGCAAAGTGCCCTGCAACTAGTTTTTTGTGTTCCCAGCATTAAATGCAACTAATTGGTTTTGCTAAACTTAAAGCGATACGAAAGCACTCACGCAATCAACGACCATTTTATAGCCCGTAGCAGGATCTTCCAAGCGATATTTTTTTTTAAAATATCTCTCACACTCACACACACACACACAAAAAAAAAAGAAAACGAAAAAAAACACAGATTTGGTGATTCTGAAAATAAAAACAAAAAACAGTAAGCTTCCTCAGACCTGAAACACAACCTAAGTGTATCTTTCATTAGCTGTGAACCATTAAAGCAAGATCCTGTCCAATATATTTATTCAATGTGATTGTTCGTTAAGGGGATTTTTTGTGAATTGTGTTATATTTATGATTCTACATCCAGATCAGTTTCATTTGTTTTATATTTGATAATTAAATTCTTCAAGGAAAATGCTTTGAGTCCCAAACAATTCTCTCAAATCTCACCTAAATTCTATGCGGACGTCATGCCGTTCTTTCACTTACCTGTCATATTTTGTCATGTGGTGCTGATCCGACAAAGCACATAGTCCAAGTCATTTTGAGAGAGATTTGAAAGAATTATTTGGACACGGAACATTACTCATTTTTCAAACATTGTTTTGGTACCAGGTTGTAGAAAGATTCTCTGTCACAACAATCTTTCAGCGATTTGCGGTTTCCATATTGTTTCTTCAAGTGTTTATTTTCATCAATGACAGTCCATCGAATCTTTTCCCTTGGATTAGATTTAGTAATTTGGGCATTTTATATATTTGGGTAGATTGCAAATAACTCCCTCAAGTATTAAATTACTGCAAATACCCCTAAACTATATGTGATGCTAATTACTCTAATTCCATTGTCTGCACTCTGCAGCCTTGCCCTCTACATCGCTACAAAAGTCCCTAAATTAGTGAGAGGTTTCTGCATCTTCCCCTTTATATGTATTTTTTATTTTTTGGGGTCATATCATGTATTCGACTATTGAATGACTTTTTACTAACAGTAGCATTTTTTACTCGTGTTGATATATTTGGTGACTAATCCATAAATTTAACAAGATTCTGCCTAACAGTAATCAATTTTATATTAAGTACTGTTTTTTATCGATATGAGAAATAAAAAACTTCAAGACATGTATTATGTATACATAGATATTCTTTATATACCTTAGGATTTGGTATCTTTGCAAATAAATGTTGAAATGTCAAACAAAAATGAACGTAGGTAAGTTCATTGAAAATTTAAAAAGTTCAGGAGAGATTGGAGTAATAAACCCAACACGTGAGAGGTTACTTTAATTATCTAAAGAGTAAATTACACCAAACAACCTTAAAAATCTGGACAAAGAGCTCCTAACCTGTTAAATTTTGACACTTACCGCATTTTCATTATAAAAATTAATAAAAACATGATTTTACACATAATAATTGTTAGATTGTTATGCATATTAACATGTATTTCAAGATGTATATAGCATGGTATAATAAAAAATACACACCACGGGTCCTTACTTAAAATTCTGAATAATAAACTAAATTATTTGAGATTTTGTACGTATTACTCTTACATTACTAACTCCAATCCCCATAATTTTCAGTTCTTTACCTTTGATCCCCATTTTGCCAGAGTTTGTTATTAACTGTCATGATATCTTATCATCTATCCAAATTATCACGATATCTTATTATCTATCCAAATTATCCTAATATAAATTAATTGACTACCCAAGGTATCGTTTTACTCTGTTTATTTAGATTAGTCACTCTCAAAGGTCAACGAAAGATATAACGAAGTCCCTCAAGAAAAAAAAATCCTTGACCTAGAAATATTATTATATAAGCACAAATATTCCAAGCTCACTGGACTCATTGTCATCTAAATCAGTTATGAATATCAGATAACAAAGAAAAGTCAAAATTATAATGGGTTACTCACTTTATCACCTGAACTTCCAGTTTCTATAATTAAGCTCCTTAACTTTCAACACAATTGCTAATTTTTCTTTACCGTCCAACTCCGTTAATTTTTGACGAAAAAGTTTAGTCATCTCTCTCTCTCTCTCACAGCCAGCCATGGAGAGCTACCCCCACCCCCACCCTTGCTATCCTCTGCCTGCCACCAACCCCATCCCCCACCCCACCTTGCTACCCCCCCGATCATGCCTACCCCAATCCCAACCCTGCCCCCACCCTTGCCTCCCCCACCCCCTCCCGCCCAAATCATCTCTCTCGTCCCTTTTTATACACACATAGATTTGTAAACTTTTTGGTGGGATTTGAAAAGATTTTGATTGAGTTTGGATCTTAGATTTATAAAGGTTTGCGTTAGATTGGTAAACGTTCTAGTTAGATTTGGATCTTAGAATTATAAAGGTTTTGGATGTGTAAAGGTAATTTTTTCTTTAATTTTTCAAATTTTTTGTTCTTCTTTTCAATAGTTTTTCTGTTTTTATGTATTTTTTCTTTTTTTTTTATCCATCAGTTAGAAGTTTTTTTTCCTTCCGTTTTTATGCAGATTTTCTACAAATATTTTTTCTGTTTAGTAAACATTTTTCTATTTTTATGTATTTTCCATATTTTTATTTTTTGATATTTTTTTTTGTAGTTTCAAGATTTTCTGTAATTATTGAATATTTTAATCAGATTTTTTTTATTGGAAATCTATTTTATAATTTGAAATCTGTTTTTTGCAATGTTTTCTCAAACTTTTTAAGATATTTATCCAAATTTTTTGCAAATTTTAAAAAATAGTTTACAATTTTTTAAAATGCATTTTCCATATTTTTTCTATTTTTTATTATTTTCTAGATTTTCTGTTTTTTCTTTAAGATATTTTTTCTGTTTTTATGTATTTTTTACTAATTTTTATCTATCAATTAGAAGTTTTTTAATTGAAAATTCGTTTTACGCAGTTTTCTACAAATATTTTTTCTTTTTATTGAATATTTTTCTATTTTTCAATTTGATTAATTTTCAAGTTTTTTACTTTTGTAAATATTTTTTGTCTGTATTTTTGTATTTTCCAGATTCTTTGTAATTATTGAATATTTATTCAGTTTTTTTTGGAGACTTTCTAAATATATTTTTTCAGTTTATTGAATATATTTTTCAGTTTTAAATGTATTTTCCATATTTTTATTTATTTTCCATAATTTTTTTATTGTTTTTTCCAGATTTTTCGTAGTTATTGAATATTTTTACTTTTTTTAATTTATTTTTTGGAAATCTATTTTGTTATTGGAAATCGTTTTTTTAGTTTTGCCGACTTTTTAAAAATACTTTTCAGATTTTTTAAGTAGATTGTTTTAATATTTTCCTCATTTTAATTTGAAATCTATTTTTAATTGCAAACCTACTTTTTTGTTGTTGGAAATTTGTTGTTTTATCAATTAGAAATCTTTTATTAAATGCTTTCTACAATTTTTATATTTTCAAATACTTTTTAAATGAATTATTCTATAATTTTCATTTATTTAAAGTTTTATATTGTTTTCGACAAAAATAGCCTGTAAAAAGCCATGTGCGCTAGCTTTCCTACAAAAAAATAATGGAGTTGGACGTTAGGGGGACAATTTGCAGTCTTGTTGGAAGCTCGGGGGTTAAATACAAAAATTAAAAATTCGGTAGTAAAGTAACGAAGGAGGCAAAGTTCAGAGGGTCTAAGTATAATTAACTCAATTGTAATTCTTCCTCTTTACGAAGTTTTAATTAATTAGGTTATGGCTTAAAACACACTTCTGGCTCTCACTCATTATAAATTTACAACTAGGCTCATAGCATATCGTTTATTGTAAAGAAAAATATGTAAAGCCATTTTATTCACTTAGAACATTAAAGTTGTCTATTTTGTTCCCTTTTAATGTGTAAAGACTATACGGATACTCTAGGAGGGAGTCTAACCTCATAACATAACATAAGAGGATGATGTTGAATATAAATATTAAAAATCAACCGTGTGCGCAAAAAGAGAAGAATAACGCACGAACTAGTTGGCGAAATTTAAAGGGGGAGAAATTAGAACTATTTAAGATAAAATATTAAACAACACAACATGTAATACTGAAGACGAGACTAACATAATGTGAAATAAAGATGGCTACATGCATTAGAAAAATATCGAAAGAGATTCTTGGAGAATCAAAAGGTAGGGGCCACAATCTAAAAAACTTGATGGTGGAAGACGAAGTACAAAATATAGTAAAATCCAAAAGAGAGTGCTTTAAAACATGTCAAACAAATAAAAATAAATTTTGTTTCGAGAAATATAATTATGGCAAGAAAGAAGTTAAGAAAATGATAAGAAATTCTAAGGTTGAGGCCGGTGGCGGACCCAGGATTTTCAATCTATGGGTGCGAAATTTTTTACAAATGTCGGTGGTTCGGAGGAGGGAGCTCCCGAGGAGAATTTTTTTGGGTTAATTTTACTTATTCTGCAATTTTTAAACCATAAAAACTTGTGATAAATATTCATTAATTTTTGCCCCCTATGAAATAAACCACCATTTTTTAACAATCAATTACAATTAAAGTTTCATACAAATTTCAGCATGAACAAAAAAATTTGGGGACAAACTAAAATTTCAATAATAAAAAACAATTGTGTAGATGGTATTATCGTAAATGAAAAAAAATATATTAATAAGAATTAATAACATGATTAATAAAAGGTATGCAAGAAATTATGTAGTGAGGTGGGGGTATGTTTGTCCAACATAAATACTTTTGATTTAGAAACTATTTTACTTTTAAGATACGATGAAGACTAAGATTATAGCTATATATATAGATAGCGTAAATATTATTCAATAGTACTACTAGGCTGCCATCTTCTAGCATAAGTCATGGCTGCCCACATTATTTATAATAATGTAAAGGGTAAATATGAAAATAAGAACAAAGGGAGCATCAGAAAAACAGCTAGAATATATGCTGCCAAACCAATTAGCTCACACTCCGACTAATCTATCCCTTTCTCTCTCTCTAAACATGCATAGATGGCTTTGCCAGCTGTAATACCCCGTAATTTTATTGATTTTTATTTAAGGGATTAATTGAATTAAATGAGAATTAATTGGGAATTAATCCGGATGTAAATACTAGCGAGACGTGAGTTGGTATTTGAGTATAATGCTAAAATAAAATATTACTGAGAATATATGGTAATATATGAGTATTGAAAATATTAAAATTGTCACGAGGCAGAAATACGACAATTTGAGAAATTTAGTTGGGACGCGCGAGTCAGTCGCGTCAGGAATGAATTTATTTAAATTAAAAAGTAAATTATATTTTTATCAACCGAATGATCATTTTGAGTGCACCAACGCGTCCGAAAGGGTCGAAATAGTCAAAAACACTACCCGAGACTTTAGTTTGGGTCCTGGGCATTTTTAGACCAAACCGGCAACCCAAAAGGGTATTTTGGTAATTTTAAAAATTGAGGAATTAAAACCCACGAATTTTAGAATTTATTTATATATTTTTAAAGAGGCCACTAAGGCCATTACCAGCAAAAGGCAAGAGAGTGGGCTACGGGAGTTTTGAGAGAAGTTAGAGAGAAGTTAAAAGAGGTTCCAAACCAAACCATCTCCCATCACCAGAAATTTGAAAGGATTTGTGACCGGAAAGAATAGAGAGAGCCAACCTTGATCATCAACAACGAACCAGAACATCGGATTTAAGGCAAGTGATTTGATGTCATTAATTGCAATGAATATTTCCTCCATGTTTAGTGTAGAAACCTTATATGCTTTGAAAGTTTTGTGGAAACTCTTAATTTTGGTTAGGAATTGCATGTAGAATGATTATGGACGAAATTGGTACCCAAAAACTTAACTTTGATGATTTAAAAACGGATTAATGATGAGTATTTAGGTACAATAAAATTTCGGGTTCATGTTCATAGGGTTTGGGGCAAAATTTGAGGATTTATGATAATTGCATGTTGATTTAGAGGATTTGACCCCAATAATATGTTAAGAAGCGACCTAGGAGGACTTAGAGTAGTTTAAAAGTATTAAAACGTTATTGGGATGATCTTAGGATGGATTTAGAGAAGAGAAAAATGAAGAAAAACGAAATTGGGAAATTCTGGGAGTTTTATGCCATCTCGTTAGAAGACCTGCCCAGGTCGTTCGAACGAGACTTCTAACGAGATAACAATACCCCTTTTAATGACTTCGTTCGAAGGCCTTAGTTCGAACGACACTCATTCGAACGAGTTGACATAATGACCTTTTTAGGCCTGATTTTATTTCAAACCTCCAGTAGACTTATTTAATTGAGTGTTAACCTTCCCTTGTTGACTAGTGGGTATAGTTGTGAGATTGGAGTACGTTGAGGATTAAAACTTAGAATTTGGTAATAAACCGGATGACATCTATGGGTTAGGAAATAAGTACTTGAATCTGCGACGTGGGAAGAGTTGATTATCTATGATGTGTATTATTCGGGGATTTGTAAGTGTACTACATTAATGACGGTATAGGAATGTAAAATATACCTCTATTAATATTATAAGACATCTAAGATGTGTGAATTCTTAGTATATGTGGTTATCTGTGTATAACATACCTACCATACTTGTTATCACGGGAGGTCGACGTTCGATCAGGGCCATCTAATCTTTGTGTGCATACGGGGGGATTTAGATTTGTACCTCGAGGACATAGGTCAGAGAATGACTTATTGAGGAGTTAATAAGTCTGCTGATCATGGGAGCGTAGGTATGTGCGTGACCCATGTGATGTGAACTATGTTCGCCTCCATTATGTGTGTTTGTTACTTGTCGAAACGGTTCCTGAGCGGTTCGAAATACATGATCCTTATATACGTGATGTACCGGGATTTGATAGCAGAGTATGTGTGCACCGCAGCTTAGTCTAGGAGTGCCATTATTGTATAATTATGATGAGATTGATATACTGAAATATTGAAATGAACTGTTTATATAAGTACAAGTGTGAATTAATGTAACATCTTTGTAGAGTTAAAAATGAGAAAACTCTTACTGATTATTGTAATTAATTCTGAAGAATGAAGGTAAAACTCTCAGTTTATATTAAGACGTCGGGAATTAAACCATGATTAGTATAGTAAAAATCAGATATTGAATTAGACTAGTTAGTTAATGGAATATCTAGAATGGGTATGGGTACGTAGAAGTGTACAATTAGTTGAGAGGTGAGAAACTCATGTGAGTGCACGCACTATCATGTATTTTATATTCACTGTTTAATGATATTAAACACTTGTTGTATTTTAAACTGTTTTCACAATCGGGCTCTGACCCGTTTGCTTTCAAATCTATTTTCTTGTAAAAACCTTTTAGGTGCCCAGCCACAAGGACACCAAGCGTAGGAGTTCCATTCCAGTGACGTGCTGTAGCTGCTGTGGAAGTTATAAGACCTCATAGTAGACGCCTCTACTTTCTATCTTGACTCTATTTCAGATTTACTCATCTGTAGGGCATGTCACCCCTTTTCTTTTAGAGACATCTTACTTACTCAGTTTTATTTCAGATTTTGGGTTGTAATTATTTAGTGATTCAGACTTTGTATTCAGTATTTCGAATTATTTTCGAGGAGTGTTCCTCCAGATTCATTTATTCCTTTATCATTGTAATGTGACTGTAATGTGGTTGTGATATCATTATTTCATAATTTAATACTTATTGTATGTTAATCGGATTTAATTAAAATTGACAACTCACTTTTTAAATATTAGGTGGCTAGTAATTGTTAAAACGTTTTTCGACAGTGATGCTATGAACTGAACCAACTTGACATTTTGTATTAATTTGAATAAAGGAGTAGCTACCCGGTATTTAATTAGTCGGGGTGTCACACCAGCTTCAAAGCTCCACACTCGTGGACTCGTCTCCACCAGAGATGTTATCCCCACACTAGAAGACCAGTTGGAATATATAGCTGGTCTAATTTTTTTTAATAAAACCCACAACAAAGTTTTGGGGAAACTTGTGGGTATGGCCGCCCCCATTTGGGATGGGGTGGGTCCGCCCTTGGTTGAGGTGTAGATAATCTTTATACCAAATTAAGAACACGAGAAGAGAAAAAAGTATTTATAAGCTTGATAAACTTAAGTATAGAAAAATGAAATTTGTAATGACATTAAGCGTATTAGTAAAGATGATTCGAGAGCCTTAGTTAATGATGAAGAGACTAAGAAAATATGAAAAAATTATTCCAAGTGGTTATTAAATAAAGATAATATGAGTATGTTAGATATGGAGGAACTTAAGAAGACTTGAGAAAATATATTTTTTCGCAGAATTAGAATAACAAAAGTTAGGATTGATATTAAAAGAAGGAAAATGATAACATGTGACCCTCAAAATAGTAAGTATGAGAGCTCTACATGAGTATCCGTATCTTATTAAATGTACGTTTGAACTCAGTGTTTACTATTTTTAAGGTTTTAGTCTATGACCTTATGGCACATGTTATCATGACCCTAAAAAAGAAATGAAAATATGGTGCATTTTGAGAACAGATGATATCCCTATTGAGGTTTGAAAGTATCAAGAGGTGGAATACATGTCTTGACTAACACAATTATTTGATAAAATTATGATGACTAATAGGATGTTTGATGAATAAAGAAAGAATTTTTTTAGTACCTATTTATATAAATAAATAAGACAATCATGTTGTTCAAATTATTATGGTATTAAGTTAATGAAATCAAAGAGTGAACAATCAAAACACCAAAAATGAACAAATTTAAGATAATTAAAAGTCCAGGAAAACATCCTCCCCTATAAACACTAATCACGGGTTCCATATTATTTTCCCGATTGTTAGGATATGCAAATGAAATCTTGTTTTTCTGAATTTGAAATGTCATATAAAATATTATTTTTATCCAGCTCCGTTATAAAAATTTATTTTAAGTTTTGAAGTTATAAGTTAATTGTGAAAAAACTATGCCACACTCAATTTCAAGTGAAGCTTGGAAATCAACTTTGGTCCAGGGTTGATACTAAATACAAACACGTGCTTCAACTCAGCTTCTCATGCCAATTTTGTAAACATCCTATATTTCTGACGTGTTGGAGCTTTTTTTTATTGGTTGGGTTACACATAAGAAGATTACACCATTATAATTAGAATTAGTGGAGTTGATAAAATAATGTAGTACTTTGTGAGACAATGTGGAGTTATCAAAAAGCTTATCAGGTCAACTTTGACTTTGACTAATACCTAACATTTTCTCTTTTCATCACATAAGAATGATGTTCATGAAATGCTAATTGAATCCGAGATTTTCAAAAATATTAAACGGTTGCACGCGGGACAGAATATATAGAAAAGAAAAACGCCATTTTTAATTATTTATTATACTGACAAGTTATAATATTTAAGAAGTATTTATGCAAAAGTAATGAATATATAGACCTTAGTAAAGGACAAAAGAAAACTTACATATATGCGCAATCTCAACTTCTCCTTTCAGAACTTTCCCTAAAGTACTGCCTTTGGTGTCTGTTGAGGGTAAGCATTGTGCTATGCCATTAATATCATCGAAATCAAAATATAGAGAGGAAAGAAAAAGAATAAAAAATTTAATATTTCTTGAAAGCAAATACCTTCAGAGAATTGTAGATTAGTTTTTTAAATGAGGATGAGAAATCCAATGCTTTCAAATGGATGTCACCAACCTCTACTAAATGGGCTTATAATGTGTGTATATATATATATGTTTGTATGTTTGTGTGTGTGCATGTATATATAGATGATGGGATGGTCAATCAAGTAAATCAATTGAGCATAAAACTTAAAAAGTAAGGGAAAAGTTGAGATGGATGTGCAATGTGTGAAGCATCAGTACGAGATGCTTGCACACCTGTGTTGACTGATAGCTTAAAAACAACTCTAAGTGTCGGAAGTAATTTCCTCAACTGTGATTATATATATACATGCTTTATTGTTTGTCATTGAGGCATTCCACGTGCAAATCACTGATTATAATTATATAACAAGCTTCCTACAAATTTCCTTTACTTAGACATGGTGGCGAATATCATGGGCATTTCTTTTTAAAAGGGTTATTAGTATATGGTTTCGAGATTGCAATTCAGCATCATTACCAGCTTAATGTCCTATTTGTTCCGAAAATGGTTTTGTAAACTTAAATTTTATAAAATTTACAAATAAAGGTGGGATATTAAGAATAAAGTGCCATAGTTACTCGCACAAAACTATCGTAAAAAAAATGGCAATAATGACTCTAAAGTGACCCACTTGATCAGGTTTTGAAAAAAGATTGAGATTGTCATTTCTTAAAAAATGGAGTGTCACTTCTTCAAATGCAAAATGTCTATGCAGGCTAATATTGGGCACTAGGTACATTGGCTCGGATTATTCAATTATTCTATATAGGTTCATCTTTTTCATTTCTTTTTGACCTCTTGAGTTGCATTTCTGTCAATAATATTCGATCACCATATAAGTATAATAGCTTCATATATTTCTAAGAGTATTCACATATTCATTAAGTGTGATACACCACATGGACACAACCACTGTCTTCGTCCTATATTTCTTGCCCTTTTTGTAAGTAGCCCCACTTAGTGACTTCGTTGGAGCACCTTTTCGTAAATTTATTAGGCTTGCTTACACTGATACTATGACTATAATAAGTGGGATTTAGTAAACTAATCAGTTTTAGAGACAACGTGGAGGTGTATTTTATATCAGTATACGTCCACTTAAACAGCACCACTTTCTCTAAGATTTGCTTTCTTTATCCGCAAAAGGGTTTTCGTTAAAAGCTATCCATGCATTACTTTATGCAAAATATTAAACCTTCCAATAATCATCACAGCATTCTTTTTGGTTCTTTAAGTCTTTCAATAGTTAGAGTCATCTTTAACATGTGCTTTATATACTGAAAATGTTTGTCACCCTACCATCAAAAGTACGTAACTGACGTGGTTTTGTAGTAATAATAGCGTGGTCCTGATAGTGGTTTTGTAGTAACCTACCATCAAAATATTTCTGAAATTTTTGTAATTATTTTATTTTTTTATTATCGCTTGTAAAAGTCCTTAGGAGAGATTTTTTCTTCTAATTATTTCCAAATAAATTTATTTTCTAGCTAAAAAACAAAAAGTTGTTAAGTTAAAGTGTTTTGACAAATGCAACCCAAATAATAATGCCGATTGTTCATGTTGGATAAGTGTAGCCACACATTATTAGCCAAATGAAAGAATTTGAGGCACATATTGAAAGAACCATTTTGAATCACAATTTCTTTACCATTATTAATCACATGTTCTTTGGTTCGTTCCCCATGACATAGTGTCGATTCATTCTCTACACTGTTCTAAAAAATCCGTCTAGGCTCCGCCTAGGCACGCCTAGGCTTAAGGCTTGGGAGAAACGCCTCGCCTTACGCTTTTCACGCCTTATTCTTGGTAAAACCCTTAAGGCGCACTTTTTTCTAAAAACAACAATGCTTTAGTGAAACGATGTCGCCTTTTAAAGAATTTGTTTACAAACCGGACCATTATCTCATCCAAAATAATCAAATAGTATTTCAATTTGCATATATTCAGACATATTTTTATGATATGTGCAATTTTTTTTATTTTAATAGCCTTGTTATGGTTAAAAAATATAAAATTATATAAAGAAGGCCTAAACGCCTTTTCACGCCTTTTTACGCCTAGGCTCGCCTAGGCTTCTAAGGCTTAAGGCTTGGCCTCCACGCCTCAATCACGCCCCGCGTTTTTGAGAACCTTGATTCTCTACCACAACTTTCCTATTTATTTGCTTATAAATATATATTTTTTGATAAGTAAATGATTCAATAAACCAAACTCGCCTAAGGGGGCGAAATCCCGTATACAGAAAGTATACAAAACAAAAAAGCGCAGGGCCGAACCCCGAAACAGACATCACAAACCCCTAAAACTCCTCCAAAAACTCGAGGAAGAGAGATAATGACGAATCATATCTTCCCTTCAACCAAGTAAGAAGACGACTCAGAAAATAGTACCGAATCCGGGAAGGACTAAGATCTACTCCCTCAAAGCATCTTCTGTTTCTCTCCTGCCAGATGGTCCAAAAAATACAATGAGGAACCATCCTTCAGAGCAATCGCGAGCCAATCCAACCTCTAGGCCTCCTCCAAGCCGCCATCACCTCGCACACCGTACGAGGCATAACCCATACAATCTGACTTAAAGAGAAAAATAAATCTCAGAGACCCTTAGTGATTTGACAATGAAGAAGAAGGTGATTGGACGTCTCCTCCTCCTTCATACATAACCAACATCTACTGTCCATCCTCCTTCCTCGATGCTGAAGCCCCTCAGTAGTTAAGATGGCCTGCCTGGCAGCGGTCCACACAAAAAAGCAAACTTTGGGAGGCGCACGACACTTCCAAATTTCCTTCCACGAAAAAGAAGTACCCCCACGACCCCTCAACACATTATATTAACTCTTAACTGAAAACAGGCCATCCCGAGAGCACGACCACCTCAACCCATCTGCCCCCAAAGACGGAGTCGGGGCCAATCTCAGCCAGGTAAAGAACTCCGCTCCTCCTCCAGCTCCCAATCCCTGAGTTCCCTCCTAAACTTTGGATCCCACTCCCCCCGAGCCCCAAACCCCCGCCTATGATGCTCAACTAACCCCTCTTTGTCTTCCCCAAGACGATACATACCTAGGAATAAATCATCCACAGAGCCCCCCGCGCCCCATTTATCCTTCCAGAATCTGATACGGTTCCCATTCCCGAGCTGAAAGGAAGTAAGCAAAGAGAACCTCCCCCACCCAAGTGCAATAAAATTCCACCATCCCACCCCATGAGCAGAACACCCAATAATAGGGCCCCACCCAAACGGATGCACCCCGTGCCTTGCGACCACCAGTTTCCTCCATAATTTGCCTCCTTCCCTATTAAAATTCCACAACCACTTCCCCAGTAAAGCCTTGTTGAACTGGGCTAAGCTCCTCACCCCAGCCCCACCCTCTTTCAGAGGCCTGCACACCTCATCCCAACTCACCAAGCAATAGTGAAAGTGATCATCATTCCCTCTCCACAGAAAATCCCTCATCAGCTTATTGAGCCTATTGCCAACGCTTCTAGGTAAAGGAAGAACATACATAAAATAAGTCGTAAGGCTAGATAAAACGCTTTTGATCAACGTCAACCGACCACCTTTGGACAGGTAACTATGCTTCCACCTAGCTAACCTCCGTTGCACCCTCTCGAGTACCGAATCTCATATCGAAGAAGACTTAAAATTAGCCCCTAAAGGGAGTCCCAAATAAGTAGATGGGAGAGAGCCAACAAGACAACCAATAACACCTGCAAGAAGCCCCACCGACACCCCACAACAATCATCTCACTCTTCCTGACGTTGATACGTAAACTCGAAACAGCCTCAAAGCACACCAAAAGTAACCGTAATGACCTTACCTCCCCCACCGACGCCCCACAAAAGATAATAGTATCATCTGCAAAAAGAAGGTGAGACACCTCAACCGAATGGGTAACAGATCTTCCGATCGAAAAACCCGATATTAGGCCACCCTCCACCGTACGACTCATCATCGCAGAAAATGCCTCCATAACCAGGATAAAGAGAAAAGGGGATAATGAATCACCCTGCCTAAGACCACGCGAACTCGAGAAGAACCCTTCCGGCACCCCATTAACAAGAATGGAGAAGTTGACAGTGGAAATGCACCTCTTCATCCACCTGCACCACCGTTCCCCAAACCCCATCCTCCTGAGAAAATAGAGGAGGAACCCCCAACTCATGTGATCGTATGCCTTCTCAATATCAAGCTTGCATAGAATACCCGGATCCCCACCTCTCAGTCTTGATTCGATGCACTCGTTCGCTATCAGCGCGGCATCCAGGATCTGACGACCCCCCACAAACGCACTCTGAGCCTCCGAGATGAGAGGATCAGTCACATTTCCAAGTCTGACCGACAAGACCTTAAAGATGAGCTTATACACGCTGCCGACCAGACTAATAGGCCTGAAATCTCTCACATCCGTAGCCCCCCTTCTTCGGGACCAAAGTAATGAATGTGGCATTCAGACTTCTCAGAAAGTAACCCATATCATAAAACTCGCTGAAAACTGCCATCACATCCACCCTAACCACCTCCTAGCAATGCTGGTAAAATGACATAGTGAATCCGTCTGGACCAGGCGCCTTATCACCGCACATCGACCTCAAAACCTGGACAACCTCCTCCTCTGTGAACATCCTTTCCAGCCAAACCACCTCATCCCCAGCGATGCTTGCCACTGGGAGTCCATCCATCTTCGGAGGCCAAGGCTCCTCCTCGGTATACAGCCTCTCGTAGAACTGACTGATCTCCCTACGAACCTCACTCTCCTCAGTGAACTCCACTCCCCCTACTACCACCTTCTCGATATGGTTAAAGCGGTGATGGGAATCAGCCGCTTTATGAAAAAACTTAGTGTTATAGTCCCCTTCCCTAAGCCAAAGAGCTCTAGACTTTTTCCTCCAACTCATCTCCTCCTGAACCAGTCACTTCCCCACCTCCCTTTTCTTCTCGACCCTTGCCACCCTCTCTGCCCTCGAAAGACCATCCACCCCTTCTTTTTCGTCAAAAGAACGGATGTCCTCTAAAAGCTGCTCAATCGCTCCCCGTACATTGTGAAACACGTCTTGGTTCCACCGAATGATTTTCCCATTGAGAAGAAATAATTTAGTCGCAAGTCTGAAGCTCGCATTCCCCTCCACCTCATACCCCTGCCACCACTCCCGAACTCTCCCAACAAAATCCTCCTCTTTTAACCACATATTCTCAAATCTAAACGGGGTCATCCCCCCACCCCTCCCTCCACACTCCAGTAAAATAGGTGAGTGATCCGAAGTCACTCGAGGCAGGCATGACTGACTTGCCCCCGAAAAATGATCATCCCAGTCATTAGAAAGTAAAAATCGATCCAACCGAGAAAGCGAAGGCTCATCCCTATGACTGGACCAGGTGAACACCCCTCCCACCAAAGGGAGGTCAATCAGCTCCAACTCATCAATGAAGTCCGAGAAATCCCGCATAAACGAGTTCGACCTCCCCCCACCACTTCTCTCAGAGGGGAAACACACGATGTTGTAGTCCCCCCCGAGCATCACTAAACACCCCAAACACTCCTGACCCCTGCCAATTCCTTCCACAACTCCCAACGAATCGAGTCCTCCACAGTCCCATAAACCCCCGAAAAGCTCCAAAAGAACTCATCCTCCACACACCTGAATAAGCACTAAAGAGACCACCGTCCTACTAAAATATCAATTTTTTCCACCACTCTATTATCCCACATAATAATAATAATCCCTCCTAAAGCCCCATCTGAATCCAGGAAACACCACTCAACCCTGCGTCCTCCCCAAATCGAACGAGCCACCTCCCAATCAACGAACCCCAACTTTGTCTCTTGAAGGAATAAAATGTTCAGCCTCCATTACGAAATCGCTCCACTAACCACCCTTCATTTCTCGAGATCATTCAAACCCCGCACATTCCAAGAGATAAGACGTAGCTTCATTAAAATCCATTAGTTCCCCCACCCACCCCCCTCGCTACATCCTCGACTCTCTCCCTCCGCCTCTCCTCTATGAGTTGGAACACCCTAAGTGCCTCCTTCTCATTCCCTAAAAAATCAATCCATAGAAATGTACTAAATCCTCCTATAACACTGGAAACCCATTCCTCCGCGTCTAGCTCCGGAATCTTCTCACCAATCCTACTCCCGGACGCCTCCCCTTCCCCCTCCACAGCCCCAAGCTCCACCCACAGTCTAGGGGACAAGTCCCCAAGTTACTAACTATACCTTACCCACTTGACGGATCCCCAGAAACACCACAAGAAAAATGCGCAAGGGCCCCATCCTCCACGTCTCCCACACCCTCCTCGGCAATCGTACAAAGGTATCACCCCTCACAAGCAACGAAGCAGGTGACAAAGTAGGACCGAGCCCCTCGGACGAGCAAGGACTCGTGGTCTCCCCCTCACAACCAAACACACCTCCGGATACGCTCAAAGAATCCTTGACAACCGCACCTTTACCTATAACCTCCCCTCTATCCCTGCCTCTAATTGTGAGAGCTTCTGATTTATCTTTTTTTTTTGCCAAGAACCCCATTTTTCAACACTTTTCCAGAATTACGACATGGACCGATTATACTAAAATGAGCACAATGTTTACTATTCTTAGCAGGCAGGGAATGCTTACTATTAGGAGCAATCATGCTTACATCATGAATCAAATTGATCACCATATCTTTACCAGCCAACAATACCTTTGGCCCATCCTTATTGTTACAAAAATTGTTCTGTAACGTCTTATCACCCTTCTTGTCAGCCCAAGAAGCAACTTTTAACCCATGAGCGTTCTCTAAATGACCCACTAACTTTCCAGACCTATCACCCCCAATAGGACACGCCAACACTTCACTTTTACCCACTTTAGCACACAATCCACTACTTCCAGCAATCTGAGTCTTGTCCTGTACCATACCATTCACCAACCCCAAACCTCGTTTGCTAGGCTGCTCACTCCCCAAGACACCTTTAGCCTACTCACCTATGCTTGAGACCTGATGAATGGAGCTTACCACCCCATCACCGGGACCACTCACTAAGCTGGAGACCTGTCGAACAGAGCTAGCCATTACGTCATCGGAACCACTCACGCTACTCACACCACAGCCACTTCGTACCCCCATGCACATATTACCCCCGGTACTGGGCGTGTCAGACCTGGACAGAGTAGACGATGCCAGAGGATGTGACAAAACCTGTACTTTGTCATATTGTTGGTTTCCAGCCGTAGTTGTGGCTTGCGATAAAGGCTGACAAGGACTCATGGAGTGAGCCTTGGTGCTTCTATGCTTGGGAGATGGAACAAACGAAGGACATGCATATGACGTAGAGACCACCACCACAACCTCATTACTGCCTAAGAAACCAAGCCCAGAACTGAGAGGGGCGTGAGCCACCAAAGCTGGAGAAGCAGTCCGCCCATGCCAAACTTTAACTGCTGCACGAGATTGAGCCTTCTCCCTCAGACTACCCAGCTCCTCAGATACTCCATTTCCTACAAAGAAACACGAAGGCGACACCTCAATAAGAACGGGAAGAGCGAAGACCCAACCACCCGCTTTGATAGTGACCTTCTCTGAGATAGTCACATTCCCTCTAACCAAAATGCGTGCCCACCTCAGCTCTACCCCAGACTGAGTGTCTTCGTCAATATTGAGAAAACCTCCACACTGTTTACCAACAGCCTGGAAGACTTCCATGCCCTACAAATGAAGAGGGAGGCCCTCAATCCTAATCCAGTGACAAGATGGACGACGACCACTTTTGGGACAGCAACCCAGTGGATGCCACCTATCAAGAAACATATGAGCTCCATGAACAGTCCACTGTTTCTTCTTGAGGATCCTATACGCTTCCTGTTCAGAGGCAAAAATGAAATAGAACAAGGAAGAGCTAAGATACCTCACAATCACTCCACCAACAGCACTCCAATGCAAGTTGACCCATAACTTCATCTTCTCTAACGAAGGAGGAAAGCATGCAGCACTACCAACTCTCCCCACCAAAGCTCTCTTAAAAAAACTGACCCTGGACATACAAGATTCATCCACAACGAAGAACTCATGCTTCAGGTTATGATCGACATTCACTACCAATGGTGAGAAAGGCCACGGCTCAAGCTTCGCCGCTTGAAGATACGATTTTGCCATTCCTAAGTCGTCATAGAACTATTGGCAAGAAACTTACGTGGGAAATTGCTTATAAATATGACACTTATAAGAAAAATAAAAAAAACACCAACACCAATACCGTTCAAGAGTTGTAGTGAGAACCAAGGTAGCAGATAAACACTTGGATAGTGTGTGTTTCGTAAATAACATTATTATAGCGAAATAAATGCGTGAGTTATAGACGTAGCCAAATTAGTGAACCAATATATATTTGTCTTGCATGTGAGCGTATTTTTTCTTTACACTATTATATGTGTTATTTTTGCCTGCTGTATATTTTTGTTATTTTCTCGACCCATTGAATCCCAAGGTCCTGAAAAAATTATTGGAAGAATCAACAGTGTTTAATTTCCTTACAAATCCCACTGGGATACCGTGCATATTTAACAATCCTAGTGATTTCTCTAGTGTATTTCCATATACCATATGTACCCCTTAGCTTTGAAATTTTTAACAAACCTCCCTTTTCAAATAAAGTCGCTAGTAGAAATCTTAAATTTGTGAAGCATTACACATCCATTCAAACATTTTTGCTACTACATATCATATCCCTCCTGAAAATGAAATGACTTAACCAAAACAAAAAATTAGATAAATGAGCATGTATTAAACCTAGCACACACACAACTATAGTGACACCCAATAGTGATGATACGGATGCCACCTATCTATTGTACTTGATGAGAGAAACTTAAGTTTCTTTATGTTTTTTATATGTATATGTGAGTCTATTAGAGCATCCCTAATAGGTATTGGGAAAGCACCGTTTTAAATGTTAAATATGCAATCTCAATCAACAATGGAGATTAATGGGTTATTATTTAACATGTCAGCGTTAGAAAAAGTTAACATGGCATCGTTTCACCTCTCATGTGACACATCATGTTTCGTGCCAAACATATGCTTATTTCCCTCCTCACCCCCAACATATCAACTGACCTCATTTATACTTCAGCCAATTAATTTATTTTACAACCACCACCTTAAATATTATCAACCAATATTTACATTTCACCAACAGCACATCCGACCAATATATTTACAAATTTTTAACTTCTTGTTGGAGGAAGTTTTATAATTTCTCATCATTTATCTTAGTTTGGTATATTCCATTATAACTTTATCATTAGGTACTTCTTTAGAGCTTCAAGTAAAGACAAGTTAGTGACCGTGCAACAATCGAAGATCGAACGAGTTGAGATCGTCACTATAATCATCGCGAAGGTATATGGTTTTGATTGTGCATAGAAACTTTGTTTAGGGATTTATTTTATAAAATGTTCGAGGCTTGTTTTAAAATATTTTTTCAAAAGATTTTTTCTTGCAGTCATTCGAACGACTTTATGTCTTCGTTCGAATAAGATTGAGAGTTCATTCAAACGAACTTCAAACGAACATCAAAGGGTTTGTTATGTTTACAAAACTTATTTTGTTCGAAGCTGGTTCGAATGAAATTAGAGCTTTATTCTATCGAGATCCTTTTTTTTGTTCGAACGAAGTCCTGTTTCTTTTGAATGGCTTTTTTCAAAATTTGTGCCGACTTAAAATTCGTATTTTCTATAAAAATGGGTATTGGGATAAGTTTTTCTCAAAATTTTTAATGATATTTGCTTTTCTATACACGTCCAAAAGATCTCCAAACCCTAGTTTGTTTAAAACTCTTTTATTTTATATTGAGGGGGCGTTTTTATATTTTTTTAACTCTATTCGTCACGGTATTCCTTTTGTTTTATCTGAGGTCTGTTCCTCCTTGATAATTTCATGGACTACATGATGAAGACTTTCAATTGAAGAGTGTGTCACTTGTGTGTTTCCTTTTTGGGTTCAGGAGGGCATTAGTTGTACTTGTATTAGGGTTATTTGTTTTCGGTTTGTATTTTGTACCGGAATAGATAAAGGGGAAGATTTTTCAGAGCAAGTTTTATAATTTCTCCTCATCTATTTTAGTTTGGAATATTACGTTGCAACTTCATGATCAAGTACTTCTCAAGATCTTCAAGTAAATATAAGTTAGTGACCGAGAAACAATCAAAGATCAAATGAGTTGAGATCGTCACTACAATCATCGAGAAGGTATATGGTTTTGATTGTGCATAGACATTTTGTTCAGGGGTTTCTTTTATAAAAAGTTTGTGGCTTGTTTTAAAAAAAATTCAAAAGATATTTTCATTTATTTTTGCAGTCGTTTGTACGACTTTATGTCTTCGTTCGAATGGTATTGAGAATTAGTTCAAACGAACATCAAATGCGTTTGTTCTGTTTATATAACTTATTTCGTTCGAAGCTCGTTAGAACGATATTGGTCCTTGTTTCAAACGAGATTTATCTTGGTACGAACGAGATCATGTTTGCATTCGAATGAGGTATTATTTCATTTGAACAAATTTTTTCAAAATTTATGTCGCCTCAAAATTCGTGTTTTTTAAAAAAGGGTTTTGGGATCAGTTTTTTAACTTTTGCAAAGATTTATTTTTCTATAGACATCCAAAAGATATCCAAACCCTAGTTTATTTAAAACCCTTTTGTTTTCCAAACCAAATCCTTTAAATGATTTGTTGTGCTTTACCAAACCCTAGAAGAAAACCATACATGTTCAACCCTTATAGAGTTGATTCTCTACTGATGTCGTTGTTGAGTTGATCCTTTACCGCTGAAGAAGATAGGGATACTGATTGACCACAAGGAGTGAAGACGTTATTGCGTCACTTAGTAGATCTCTAAGTTTGTAAGTCATGTAATTGTCATTCTATAATACCCGATTGTAAACAGTGTTGAATATAGGTTTTGTCCAAAATGGATTTTTCCTCATTTCATGTTTTCTGTTTGCGGGGTTATGGTTTGTTTCCATTTAGTCTCCATATGTTGTCGAAACTCATACATTAGCCAATAAAGTAGATGATTCTAATAGGAGTGAGATGCGTATATGTGGAAATATAAACATGCCATCCGAACATTATATGAAATGGGCTGACCATCCTGAGGTCATATGACAGTGGCTATTGATACAAAATTACAAAAGTATGATAGGGCCTTAGTTTAAGGTTTTATTGAATAATGGTGGGACAACACACACATGTTCCAACTCCCCATGAGTGAATTGGGAATCACTCATTAAAATTTCACATTCCTAACAGATATAGAGATATAGTTTTTAAACTTTTAATATTTAAACTTGAGAATTATATTGAAGAATTTATTGACTACTTACAAACATATCTGTTGGCCATGGATTGAGAGTTCCTTTTGACGATGCAAGTACGTGAAGAAAGTCTCCAAAAAGTTTCCAATATATTTCTTGGACATGGATTTTAATGAAGATTATTTCAACGGGTTAATGGATTATGAAACACTTGATAAGTGGTTGAAATATATAACGTAATATAATATAGATTTTGACCCAGTCAACCTAGCTCGTGCCTTTTGTTTTATTACATCGAGCAACTATTTTTTCATATGGAAAAGCATCCATAACCATTGGATGGCTAGCTGGTTTGGAGGAAATGGAAGGGGTGGTGAAATTTGATTGGGGTAGGCTATTATTGACCATATAGACCATGCAATGGTTCATCATCACGAAAAGTGCAAAAAAATTTGGGATGTTTTTGGCAAGGCATAGAGGTATTACTGTAATTATAATTTTTTTATTACTTTTACCATTAGTTATTATCGAATTTAAAATATATTACAAAAGTAAAAAAAAATATAATTACAATAATATCTCCTTGGCTTGTCAAAAATAGCCACAAATTTGTTCACTTTTCGATACTATGTACTCATTGCAAGGTATATATGAGCCATAATCGCCGGCCCGATCATATTTTTCCACCTCTTCCATTTCCTCCAAACAAGCTAGCCATCCAATTACTATGTATGTTTTGTCGTTTGAAAAAAAAAGAGTTTCCCAAATAAAAAACGCAAGCTTGGGTGACTGGTTCAATATAATACTTATTAAGTGTTGAGCAATCCACTAATCCATTGACATAATATTTGTTAAAATTCATGTCTGGAAAATATTTTTGGAAACTTTCAATAACTTTTTTCATGTACTTGGCATCATCAAAAGGAACTCTTAGTCCACGGTGACAGATTTTCCTGTAAGTAGTCAATAAATTTATTAATGCAAGTCTTAAGTTTAAATATCAAAAGTGTACAAATATATATATTGTTGTAAAGTAAAATGGACACAGAAAGAATTTAGAAGGAAATATCTTTATATTTCATTGGTATGCAAGTACTCAAGGGGTATGGCCCATATTTATAGTACAAAATAAGGTAACCTAATAGACTCCTTAATAATTGTGTAATACCAGTGGACATCCACTTAATAAATAGTTTATAACACTCCCCCTTAGATGTACACTATATCCACTATTCAATGATTATTGCTTTATTAAAACCTTACTATGAAAAATCCAGTGAGAAAGACCAAAGTGAAGGAAAAAGAGTACAGCTTTTATGATCATTGAATCAATTTTGGATGCGCTTAATGTTGTCTCATTAAAACTTTTATCTAGAAAACCCAATGGAGAAAACCTAGTTTAAATGAAAAATAGCACAACGCGCATATGTTCAAAATATCACGTTCTTATATATTTCCCCTTTCAAATGCCCCTCGATTAGATACATGCCCTGGTTATAGTATTTCTCTGATGATTGAGTCGATGCATATCAGTCTCATCAACAACCTTCTACAAAGTTTCTTTGACTTGGTGAGTAAATCTTATAGGATGTTACTTCAATTTCATTTTTCTTCATAAGATGGATTTCCATAAGACTTGGGTGACGGGGGATGAACATGTCACTTTATCGAATCTATTTGACTTTAATAGAAAAAAATATTTTGGAGTTTATGTGTTTCATAGCTCTTCTTGAGTCCATGTATGTAGAAGAACTAAATTTGTTAGTCATATCTCCCTTGATGTAGCCTCATTGAGTTTAAGCTACACACGCACCATTGACTTCATAAGTAATAGTAGCACCATATGTTTTTTAGGCAAGATATAAGTTCTTTGATTGTTCCTTATAAAGATTATGGAAATAATCCGCATGTACATTATTAACTTGACGTGGATCCTTAGATTTAAAAGGTATTACACTAATAATTCCATGAGCATATCATATAATGTTGATATTAATCCGATGATTTGCAAGTCAATGATAATTATTTCTTGCTAAGATATTAACTACAACTATAATATCCTGTATCATACATCGTGTCATGCATAACAATATACAATTACTGTACAAGTATGGTACTTCTGGACCAAATATTATATTATCATGCATATATGGTACTTCGGGACCAAATTTATATTTGTAATCATCTTTAGGATGATATGGATAATTTAATATCCAAATACAGAGACCATGGATATACTAAAATTGTATGATTAATATATATATTAAAGCATTCTAGTACTTTTCAATCCATTTGACTAATGGATCTGAGTTTAACATAAACTGTTTTTGGTCCATAGGTTGAGACAATAACTAGTTACTCCAAGGCCATTCATTTATGAATTCCATATTTGAATATTTTACTTTTCAATTGAGCTCTCCATGAGCACATCCATTTAAGGATATTTTATAATGGGACATGTGCATATATGATTGCTTTCACACCCGTCCTTAGACAAATATTTACTAAGACGGTTGCACCTCTATCCATTTGGATTGCCTGCTGTATAATGAACATCTTAGTGCATTTGAGTACTTACTCCTTACTTTTGCTTCTGGAAAAGAAATATGTATAGTATTTTTATATGTCTTCTTTGTCTAAGTCTCGTATATATAAGCAGTTATGATATTCACGAGTTTCATATAATATATTTCAAAAACTGCTATGCTAGTTAGATATCTGAAAAGTATTTATGATTGTAACGGGATGGTATGTTCATATATAATCAATTTTGGTTGCTTAAAAAAACCTTTCGACACTAATAATGCACTTTTTAGTAAACATTCATTTGTAACCTTCGCTATTAACATCTTTTAGGGTTTGTACTATAGGTCCAAATACACCACTTACATTATGAGACTCGACTTATGACATCATGGCATTTTCTCATTTTAACCAATATATTTTTTATCGACTCCAGTTACAATACATGGATTTTTATCATCATTGCCTTCTTATTTGTGTAGTCACAACAGATATAATTATGTCATCGAAGATCATCTTTGGCGATCCCACTTTTCTCTTATATATGTATAAAACACAAAAGTCCCATTTAATATTAGGTACCTTTGCCAAATTCAAGGGATTTATAGTCACGTTAGGAACTTATGTCTTTTCATAGATAATAAACTTTTTAGGAGTTTTAGCGAGAGTGGATCTTTTGTTCATAAGATCTTCTGGATCATTATGCATAACCTCTTATGGAGCGTTATTTGGGTATGATTTTATTTAACCGCCAATTATAGGGATTCAAGTAGTTGGGACATATAGATTTTCCATGCTTATGACGTGAAATATATTTATTTCCTACTGAATTTATTTTGTCCTTCTGAGACAACGATTTTGGCAAGCACCTTTACAACTAGTTCATGTGAACATTTGCATTATCATTTTCACTTCATTTTTTATTTGAGAGATACGAGGGATTAAATGAGACAAAGTGAAAGTATTCCATGATAATTCTCGTCGTTCTTCTTGAATGGACCATTCTTAAGGAACAATGTGTACTCTAGGTACGTTCTATCCTCCCCCCTAACGGTGAAATGATTGTCTCATCAATAATAAAATTTTATGAAATATATAATAAACACTACATTTGCCAATGGTTCAATATCTATGGAGCTTCAAGCTCATAACAAAGTGCATTTCTTACAACAACAAATATTATATAGTATAACCCCGTAAATAATGAATGAGGATTTTTCTAGTGTAATCTTCTAGCTTTCAACACAAGAAGTAATGCAAAATTACTTTTTATTATTTATCAATATGGTATCCATGTATATTATGATGCCCATAAAACGAATCGAATTTCTTCTGAATTGCTTTCATATAATTCATTGCATATGAATGGGCGGGTACCACATAATAACATCACATTGGTTCTTATGGAGCATTAGGTTCAACAATGGTTGAACCTTTTACTATATTACATACCAAGTATGAAAAACTTCTGGTTTTTAGAATAATGCGAGTTGTTCATTGTTTGCTAGACAAATGTCATTATATAATGAAAGTTCAAAATTTTCAATTACGGGATTCAATATAGATTATGAGGTGTGTGTCAGTCCAAATATATATGAACAATAATAATTTATAATTCAGTGACCAAACTTAAAATAAATGGAAGTATTAAAAAAAATCTCGTATCACATAATTATCAAATATTCAAAGAATGAGATGGATAACAAAAACTTTAAGTTTGGTAATAATGAATCTTTGAATACTTAAATTTCATTTTTGAGGTTATAGATCGTTTATGAAAAATAATCCAAAGATATATATATATATATATATGTGTGTGTGTGTGTGTGTGTGTGTGTGTGTGTGTGTGTCTTAAAAATCATGCATTTTGATGATTTTGTATCATCACAAATCATAATTTAATCATTATGCTTTAAGCACAAAAAAATTTGCTTATGTGCATATCAAATCAGTTTTATATTTAAAGGAGGAAAATTTGAACAAATTAAAGTAGAGAACTTTAGGTTCATTACCAATAATGCAAAATTTCATATTCTTATCATATCATATGTTGGAGACTTCAATCTCGAAAATAAGAAACTTTAGATTTCTAATATATAAGGATGACTACTAAACTAATTAGGACCAATATTCATTTAGAAAAGTAATGACAACTCCAGGTTCTCAATATTACTAATGTCATAGGACATTAAATTCTCTATCATTTAAAAATAAGGAACTTATTTGTCACATTCTTTACATGTTTCCACGATTCCAATGTATAGTAAATGATTGAAATGTGAAGAGTAGTAAAATTAAATATCATTAAAATATAATTTAATACTTAAATGAACCGAAAGGTCAAGAGATAAAACTTTAATTCTAAAATAATTAATAGGATACTTAAAAAGACCTTTAACCATTAATAGAATATATAAAAGGAAATTTCATTTAATAACGAAAATAAAAAGATAAAAAGTTGAAAATCATGGTTAAATACTGAATTTATTTTGAAACTAATCCTCCAAAAAATATTTTTTTGAGCTTCAGGTCCAACTTATAAATAATTATTTTGAGAACTTTCAAAAATCATACCCCATGAATAATAAAAAATTCAAGTTTTAATTTATGGTATTTTGTTGAAGCTTTAGGTCCACATATATTAAATAACTTGAGAGCTTCAGGCCTCATATTTATATTCCAATGACAAATAATATTTTGTGAACTTCTGGTCACAATAATGAATACGGATCTTCATATTACAAATCACTGATAATTGGGGAACTCTTGGTCTATACCCTTTCAATTTGATAATCAAAACATCAGGATTGATTGTGATATATTTTCTTTTAACACTTTTGGTCCAACTAATTTAGGAACTTCAGGTCTTAAAATATGAACAAAGAAAATTTCAATTTTAATATTTGAATAATGATTGAAAACTTTAGGTCCCAATTGTAAATAATTAGGGTAACTTCATATCACAACATTAAATGTTTAGGGACTTTAAAGGCCCCGCCCAATTATATCCAAACTTTATGTTTGATAAGGGATAAAATTATTTAGAACTTCAGGTCTAAAATATAAATAACCATTACAGAATATTTAATATCATTACCCTTGTTATATTAATAATCAAAACTTCATGTTTTATTACAAAATTATTAGAGCTTCGGGAGATTACATTCTCTCTCCTAATAACGAAATTTCATCCCCGAAATTCAAATGTACCTGCCACAAAGAGCTCTGGTACCTTTTTTTCATGTCATCCTCACACTCCCATGTCAACTCGGTGACATTGTGGTGTCTCCACTACACACGCACTAACGGTACCACCTGTGACCGAACCTTTCGCTCACTACGACCTAAAATAGCATCATGTCCTCCTCATAAGAAATGTATAGTTGTAAGTCTATCTCCTCTAACGCTATATGCCGATAAGCCACATCATCCCAATGATACCTCCTCAAGGACGACGCATGGGACATATCATGGACCCGCTATAAATGCTTCGATAAGACGAGCTTATACGTAACCGGCCTGACCCTATCTATGATGGGAAAAGGCCTCACATACCTAGGTTCCAAGTTCCCCTTCTTCCTGAATCATATCACTCTCTTCATGGGAGATACCTACAGCAACACCTGATTACCCACGATAAACTCTAATAATCTCTGGTTTGCATCGACATAGCTCTTCTAACGATCCTGAGCTACCCGAATACAACTCTTGATCAACTCAATCTTTGCTATGTATCTCGAATCATGTTCGATCCACGAATCTTGTTGTCCCCCACCTCTAACCAACACGAGGGAAAATGATAAGGTCTCCCGTAAAAGGCCTCAAAAGGTGCCATGTCAATAGTAAACTAGTACGAGTTATTATACGCAAACTCTATCACTAATAAATACTGCTACTAACTACCCTTAAAATCCAGAATACACATTCTCAACATATCCTCCAACTTCTGATTCACCATCTCCATCTTCCCATCGGTTTGCAGTGATATGCCATGCTCAAATGAAAATTAGTTCCTATCACCTCCTAAAAACTCTATCAGATATGGAACACAAAGATCATATCCCGGTCTGAAATAATGTTGAGTGGAATCTTGTGTAGTCTCACTATCTCTGTAATAAAAAGTTTGGCATACTATTATGTCGTGTAATCCACCCGAATAGGTAAGTAATGATCTACCTTGGTCTACGATCCACAATAAACCAAATAGAACCATGAACCCTCTGTGAAATCGGTAACCCCGTATTGAAGTCCATCGATATACCCTCCCATTTCCATATCAAAAACTCCAACGGCTACAAAACCCCGACTAGTCTCTGATGATCAATCTTCACTATCTGAACTTGAAGACAAACTTCGCTTGTCCCGCTTTAACTGGCCCACTAATACTCCCTCATCATATCCTGGTACATCTTATCCCATCCTAGATGCACCGAGAATTTTAACTCATGCGCCTCCTCTATAATTGCACACCATAAGTCCTTGTCATCTAGGATAATCAACTTCCTATTAAAGCATAAGCCACCCTCAGAATTGACTGAGTAGGACTCTGCTTTGCCTTCTAATAACTATTGTATCTTCTCCTAACCTAACTGTTCCTTCACAACCTTTAAAATAATCTTGAGTGTGACGATCGTCACTACTATGTGTGACACCCCGACTAATTAAATACCGGGTAGCTACTCCTTTATTCAAATTAATACAAAATGTCAAGTTGGTTCATTTCATAGCATCACTGTTGAAAACATTTTAAACAATTACTAGCCACCTAATATTTAAAAAGAGAGTTACCAAATTTTATTAAATTAATTTAACATGCAACCAATTTTTAAGCTAACCATACAACATCCACATCATAACCACAACAGAATAATAATGGAATAAATAAAATGACTCTAGAGTAACACTCCCCTGAATAAATCCCAATACAAAAGTATGAGTAAATAGATAAATCCAAAACTGAAAAGAAAAACAAAAAGTCTGAGAATACTATCTCTAAATGGAAATGGGCGACATGCCCTAACAGACGAGTAACCCTGAATAGAATCAAGTGTAGAACGTGGAGGCGTCTAATACCGAGATCCTGTAACTTCCACAACAGCTACAACATGTCAATATAATGGAACTCCTATGCTTGGCATCCCTATGGCTGGGCACCTAAAAGGTATTACAAGAAAAATAGATTTGAAAGCAAACGGGTCAGAGCCCGAGGTGAAAATAGTTTAAAAATATAGCAAGTGTTTAATTGCATTAAACAGTAAATATTATATACATGTTAGTTACGTTCTCTCACATGAGTTCCTTACCCCTCAACTAATGTGCACGCCTAACGTATACCCTTAACCCATCCTAGTTATGCCGCTACCTAACTAGTCTGTACCACTTCCTGTCTTCACATTATAATATAGGGGTCTATTCATATTATTATAATATATTCTACATGTAACTCACCTTTACATTAATTAGAATTATTACATCAATTACGATATGAATTCTCACATTTTTAATCCCATTCAAATATCTCAATTATTAGCATTCACAAATTAACAGTGAGCCAGTTACAAGTACAAGCATATCATTCTCAGCTTATATATACAATATGGCACCCATAGGCTAAGCTGCGGTGCATACATACTCTGCTATCGAATCCCGGTACATCACGTACATAAGGACTATGCGTTTCAAATCACTCAGGAACTGTTTCAATAAACAAAATCACACATATCGGAGGCGAACATAGTTCACATACCCATGGGTCACACACATACCTATGCTCCCATGGTCATCTGACTTATCGACTCACAAATAAGCCATTCATAACCCTATGTCCTTAAGGTACTAATCTAAATCCCCCAGTAGGCACACAAAGATCGGGTGGTCCTATTCCGAAAGCCGACCTCCCGTGATAGCAAGTATGGTAGGTATGTCATACACACAATAGTCCATATACTAAGCATTCACACGACTTAGGTAATTATATTATTAAAGGCATATTTTCCCTATACCATCAGTCTTATTCGTACGTCATTATCATTCCAACTTATATATAATATGTTTTGCCAATAAATCTCACGTTGTATTATTTGGAGTACTTAAACCTATCCCGAAAAGGTTACTAAGTCTCATACATATCCCACATGTCAATTTAGTACTCCGAGGTCCATATTTCTGTCTCAAACCCTAACTTATCACTCATATGAACTTAATTTATGCTCTCGCATTTTATAATGGTAAATTACTCACCGAACACTCGTAAGTTTAACACTACGTTCCAAACCAATTCTAATATGTTCCGGGCTTCAATTACATCCATATTGGTCTCCCTAAAGTCCTAATGTATTCACATAATCCCCACATACAACTTTCAAGGGCCGAAATCGCTTAAATCCAAAAAGGGGAAAAAGGTCACAGTTTCTAGGGAGGTCGATCGATCGACCTATGAATGCCGATCGATCGATCGATCAAGCAGGTGTAGGTCTCAAATTTCTTCATTTTCAGACCTAGTTTTGACTAGCTTCTCATGCAGTTTAATGAAAGAGTTGCATCATCGATCGCTGCTCAGAATGACTTTTAAGAAAGACATGGAAAACTCTTCATTTATAGTCATGACAAAGATGGTGAGGATGATGATCTTGACTATCACTTGGGTCTTGATGTGTCTGTTCAAGAAAATGAGACTTACTTGGATATTCATCGCCTCTTTCATCAGTTTATGGTAGACAACGCTGCCATTTATCACATAATTTTTATGTTCTAAGAAGACATAAGAAGTCGTTATCTAGTCTGAGGGAAGACTTTGACGAGAAGGTTGTTGATCTGAGAAGAGAAGGAGGGTTTGATAAAACCTTAACTGATATTGAGTCTGCTCATTTGAGGAGGAATTTATCTTTACATGTCGACCTTTTGGGTGCCAAGGAGGTCGCCACTCTTCTCGATAAGGAGAACAATGACTTGAGGGCTGATCCTGAAAGGCTTAACAAGTCCAAGCCAAGCTAACATGCTAGAGAGGGAGACTCTTTTTCATAATTAAAGAATGCCCAGCTAAGAAAGGATTCAGAACACTCAAAAGACATTGAATGAAAAACCTTTAACCATTAAGGGTCCATCTTTCTACCAAAAGCAGAAGAATGCACGTTTAATCGAAGAGTAAGATAAGATTAAGAAGTCTTTGCACAATAAAGTGGCAAACATCAAGAGTGTTTCCTAAAAGATTGACCCTCTTACATTTTGATTCCAGCAACCTCTTCAATATTTTATAGATGGATATGATGAGGTCATTATTAACGTGGACTCTACCCTGAAAAATGATTAGAACATAGGCTATAAGAATAGTTGGCTTAATGCCCCAACAGTGGCAAAGATGCAAAAGGATTATGATTATAGTACTGGCATGACCTAGGTTTCCTTAATCAGCAAACGCCCCCTTATAAGATTTATGCTTTTTTGATCCCAATGGATTCCATTCCGATAATATTGATAAGGAAGTATCTCGTAGAGCACAACCTTGATGGAGGGGATGGAATTTATCAACCTTAACACTTGGTTGTCAAGTTGACTTCTGGGGGGCCGTCGAGAATCAGAGATATGTTTGAGAGGACGCCTATTTCTTATCCTATGGTAGGACATCCTCTTTTAGGTAACGAACTATTAAATCCATCCATCCTGTGTCCCCATCAATGGTAATAATCTTCTATATTGGTTTTTCTTTATTGATGTTGGGTCTATTAAGGAACTCTACTTGGATCGTTCTCTTCATATCTCCCCTGATAGTTAAAGCAATTTGGCAAGTGCATTTGCATGACTTTTATTCCCCTTTGGGAACCATTCCACCTATACATGATGGAACTGGGTGACTAAGTGTTGGGCCTCTCAGAGGTATGCGTCCATACATTCATCCCTAACATTGTAGTCTCCTAATATCTGATTTGATATGGTGCTCGAGTAATAAGCGATATCAAGGTGACGTACGCCTAGGGAGAGTGTCTTTTTTAATCCTCCGATCAATACCTTGTATTCTACCTCATTGTTGGAGGCTTAAAATTCCAAGTGAATCTCCTACTCGAGAACATCTTCCTCAGGAGAAGCCAACACTATCCTAACTATTTCCCATTGGAATTTGTGGCTCCATAAATATATAGTGTCTATCTCTCCCCATTTTGATCGATTATTGGACATATTCTTCGCTTTTGGCACTCGCCTCCACCGGTTCCCAGTCGCTAGAAAATTCAACAATGAAGTCCGCTAGGACATGCCCCTTGCCTGAAGTCCTAGGTTGTAATTAGATATCAAGCCTTCTAAGTTCTAAAGATCACTTAGACATCTGAACAGATAGGTTAGCCTTCCTCAACATTGGATTCAGGAGAATGAGGTTAGAACATGATAGTGTGTGCCTCAAAGTAGTGTTTCAACTTTTTGGAGGCTATCACTAGTGTGTATGCAAGATTCTCCAATGAGAGGTACCTTTTCTCAAGGTCAGGAAAGGTATTTAGGTATTTCTCACATAATAAATGGGATCCTGACTCTTTTTACTTCTTTAAGACTAAGGCCGAGGTAAATGCATTTCTGGACACCACCAGATATAAGTGCAAGGTTACCTCATCCTTAGGGATGGTCAGTAGTGATGGACATCTCAAATATGTTTTTACTTATTCAAGTGCCTTGTTGCATTCGTTATTCCATATTTCCTACATTTCTTTCCCATGTTCTTGAAACAAAAGTCAACACTTCTTTGACAATCTAGATATGAAGTGGTTGAGTGCAGCGAGCATGCCATATAACTTTTGCATCTCGTGCATAGTACGCGAGGATTTCACCTTCTGGATGGATTCAATCTAGTTGGAGTTTTCCTCAAGGCCTCTCTGACTGTCTAGGTATCCAAGGTACTTTCTCGATTGTACCCTGAAGGAGCACTTAGTTACGTTCATCTCCATTTTGTAACAGCGAAGAACTTCAAAAGTCTTTGTTAGGTCTGCGAGATGGTGCTTTTTCTTTATGCTTTTCATAAGCATGTCGTCTATGTACACCTCCATTGTATCTCCCGATACTACTTTAACACCTTTGTCGCTTATTTTTGATAGACTTCTCGAATGTTATTAATCCAAACGGCATCACCCTATAGTAGTATACCCATAGTGTGGTGATGAAGGCAGTCTTTTTGTGGTCAGGGGCGAACAGTGGGATCGGGTGATAACTTGAATAATTATTAGGGAAGGTCATATATTTATGGTTAGAGGTGCAGTCGACCAACTGGTCTATCTTGGGAAAAGTAATATTAACCTTTGGTTATGCTTGGTTCAGATCAGTGAAGTATATACATACTCTCCACTTAACATTTTTTTTCTTCACTACCACTGGATTTGGGATCCATTTTGGGAATTCAACTTCCTATATAGGTTATGCCTCCAGAAGTTTCCTTATCTCTTTTTCAACTACTTTATCTTTCTCGAGTGTAGTTCATCTCACCTTTTGAGTTACTGGTGGATGTAATGGATCCATGTGGGTCTTGTGACACATTACTTTGGTATCTATTCCTGGCATATCTTACGATTTCCAGGAAAAAATGTCTCGATTGTTCTTGAGAAAAATAAATAGTTCTTCCTTCTCTTCTTCAGTGAGTGAGATACTGATAAAGAACTTCTTCTCAAGCTGGTTATCATCAAATGTTACCTCTTGAATAGGTTCCATAACTCGATCGACAAGGTAAACCCTTATTTCCTCAACACCAGATCGCTTATACTTTAGTAGCTACTTAGAGGGTATGGAGTCCTTTTTTAGCTATATAACTTTCCCCTTCTTCTATTTTGGTTGGATAGAAGCCATGAAACATCTTTTGACTAAGTCTTGGTTCCCCGAGATCTCCATGACTGCCTTATTAGTGATGAACTTTACTTTTTAGTGATGGGTAAATGGCAAAACCCTCATAGCATGAAACCATCATCTTCTGAGTATATCATTGTACAAGGAAACTATATCTACCATGAGTAACTCAATAAGATTAGATTATCCTCTTGATCGAATAGGGAGAATATCCTTACCCAAGGGGAAAGTCATTCTTCCAGTTCTTCTATACACGAGCTCAACTGGTTGAATGTCTGAAGGTACATTACCTCCGAGGATCTCCCCTGGTCCACCAATATCTTATCCACATCACAGTTAGCAACCTTGAGAGTGATAATAATAGCATCATGATGGGGAGTCCTTACTCGGACTAGATCATCATCAGTGAAAATAATGTGCTTTGAGAAATAAATATCTTCAGGTTGTCGACATTTTCCTGTGATGGGCTTAGACAGGTTGATCTAAAAGTCCTCCATAACTGTTGTGACCTTCTTTACTTCCATATTGAGGTCATTCCCCGTGATCTAGTGTGGGCTTGAGGCCCTATGAATCACTTCGAATTGATGACCCAAATATTCATCCAAGATGTTATTCGGTCTTGGTCCCCCTATGGATTACCAAGAACTCATGTCCTATCTCATCATTCAGGACTTTGTCTAGTTTTTATTTATGCACAGCTGTGTTGCACCTTTATTCTTCTTTACAAAATCATTTAAGTACCCATCCTGGAGGTGGGACTTGAGTGCTTTGGAATTTTTGGTCTTCTGATTGTCATCTTTGTCATATGCACACTTCAGTGCCTGGTTTCTCTTTTTAGGGTCATTGAATATCTTTTTAGGACACTTGAAGTATTTTTGACCTTTGATTTTGTAAATGATCTTGTATATCAGTTCAGATAAAATTGTGTTAATGGATTTGAATACTTTCTTGGGATCCTTTTTATCATCTCCCTTTTTCTTTCCATTTTTATTCATCCTTCCTTTCCTCCTCGTCCTCGTTATTGGACTGTTTCTATCGATCTTCTTCCTGACCAACTCCAGTCATTATATATTCAACCTTGGCATAATTCTCTATCCTCTCCACAAGGTCATTGATTGTAATGACCTCTCGCTTAGTAAGGGACAGGTAAAGCATAGAGCTCCTCGATAGACAACTTTTGAAGGATTTTACTTCAAACTACTCGGTACAATCCTCCCCCATTTTATTCACTTTTCAATGCATTCTAGCGTACTCGTGGAGTGTTTCCTAAGACTTCTTCTTCATCATGAGAAATGAGTCCATCCATTTAGGATGAGCTCTTGTAGTGATGAATATGCGCATAAAATCCTTATCTAGTTTCTTGAAGGAAGTAATCGATCGGTGTGGCATCTTCTTAAAAACTTTTGGATAGTATATCCAAGATCGGTAGGTAATAACTGGCACATCAATCCTTTGTGAGTGTTCCCCAGCATCATTGCCTAGCAATACTACCTGATGTGATGAGTAAAGTTAGTCTTCCTATCATAAATCTTGAATCATGGGGGAGTAAACTTCTTAGGAGACTCGAACTCATTTATAGATCGGATGAAAGAAGACCTCATTTGACAGACGAGGGTTCTTCTTTTAATATCATTGGTTGTGAAATCCTCTTGGTGGGTTGGGTCCCTCTCTGCCTCTATTTTAATGAAATCATAGAGATGTTTATCTCCTCATTGCTCATCGAAGCATGGTCTTTATCCATATGACCTCTCAAAGGGACGGATTACTTGTGTCTCTAAGTTCTCCTTCCTCGATTGCAATACCTGCTCTCTTGAGAGCTAGGAGTCCTCGTCACGTTTCCATGCTTGTGCTTCTCATTTTAGGCTTTTCTTTCCAACTTCTTCAGGCGCCGTTTGAGTGCAGCATTCTGCTCATATTTGTGCATGTTGATGACCCGTTCATATTGGAGGATCTTATAATAATTATTAATAAGCCTTGAGATATGTCTAGATCGCTCAAGCTAATCACTATCCACCGTTTTCTCCTTCTAAATATGGTAAGGTGCATCAGAGGGTTGGTAGTGATTACCAATATCATATCTGATCCTCTAGGATGGAGGAGATGACTAACAACCCACCTAGTCGTCATGACTATCATAACCTAAGGGGTTTATCTTCAGGTCCCCAAATCCATGTTGCTAATGACCTTTAGATTCATCCAGATTTTGTGATCTTCATTGGATTTTTTGGTGGCAAAAAACTCAGATCGCTCTCACAGACGGTGCCAAATGTATGTGGTAATTTCCTATAGGTAATGATATCCAACGCACACATGACAAATAAGAGTAAATATGATAGAAAGGAATGAATTCACATACACATCACAAGATGTACATAGTTCGACAACGTGCCAACGTCCATGAGATATAGGGTTTTGTCTTTATTACTTTAGAGAATTGGTCAGTAGAGTTATAGTATAGCTCGATGTTAAAATATCACATGCCCCCCCAATGTGGAATCGAGTTTAGATTTATAGGGGAGCTTAGGAGAGTCCTAATCTCCGTCAATATATATCCCTTTGGAACTATCCTTTACCAATCTCAGTCGTTCCAAGTGGTGAATACTTGGGAGTGTACAGTAACTTGGACTTTTCATAAACTTTGGGTGCACATAACCTCGAGTCTCCTATCGAGCACGTGCCTGAGGGATTACGGACCCCACACTTTTAAATAAAATGTGACAAAATTAAGTCAGTTTGCTTACCATCCTATGCTCCATATCCGAATAAGATGTGCACGCAGAGTAGTGCACATCCACTTTCTTTAAATGGTTAGTCCTTATCAACTCACAGGTAAACAACTGGTTATCAGATGCCTAAAAATCTATAAACCTTTGCCAGTTAGCCAATATGATCTTCTCCTTATCTAGGGTGGCGTCCCTCTATCACAATACAGACTCTTGGTCCTTCTTGAAATAGTGGTTGCGTAAATTCTTTTTCCACGTCATCCACTTCTTGTGTACAATGACTAATAAATTTCCCCTTTATTCCGGAGGCAAGTTGAATTGTTGTTGTCCAATAAACATATAATATACGAAAGTTAGTGAATTAGCATTTAACAAACATATAATAAAATATGATATGAAATTCATATATTTAATATAATATTGAGATTTTAATACTTCTAGGGCCCCCAAAATGGCCATCTTTAGCTCACCGGGCACGTTCCTCCAATTATTGTACTTGGAACCAATTATTGATTTCATTAATTCTCCAGACCTCATCATTAAAACGTCTTATTTTCAATGGCTCTCCAAGACTTGTCAAATTTAATGAGTTGTCTATTTGATGATCCCCCATCCCCCCGCTTTGTCCTAAGGTATGATGGTCAAATGTAGCATATTTTGCAAAAAAAAAAAAAGATTCAGTCGCATAATATATAACATAAATCAAATGGAATAATGAGTATTTTAGATTTTTTGAAAAAAGAGAGAAAAAGACCTATTTATTGGATTTTTTAAAAATTAGTTCCGACATGCGCACAGTTAACTTTTGGCGTGTGCACGTTATTAACCAATATGCAACAATTGCTGAAATGGTGTGTGGTCATGCGTACATGTTCAAATGGGACCGTGCAAACAGTTTGAAGTCAATTCAAAAGGACTTCAAAATAAATTACTTTTAAAATCATGCCGTTTCCCAAAGGTATGCACAAATTATGAAATTTCAATATAACAACCCACATTAGAGTTAACAACTAATAAATTAGAGTTTGAGATCAACATTACATTTAATAAACTACATACTACAAATTATAAATTAGAATCCTCAACGTTCTCCCCCCCAAAATTAACAACTTAGATTGAGATTACATTTTACAATCGAAATAAATTTACTCATCAACATAATCTAGAAATTGCTTGAAGTTTGGGTTGTCATAAAAAATGGATTGATGGCTGTAATACCCCGTATTTTTATGCTATATTATTTATTAAATTTAATGTGAGTTAATTATTTAATAAAAATTCGGAAATTAATTATGTTATAATTATTAACGTGACGAGAGTTAGTAATTATGGAAAATTTGTTGAATATTACTAATGAGAAAAGTAATATGTACTATTGGTTATATTGAATGTCACGAGTGAATAAAATGACAATTTTGAAAATTTGAGTCGGGACGCGCCCGTGTCGCGTCGGGACTAAATATTGATAAATAAAAGTGAATATTTTATAAGTCATTCGTATGGTTATTTTGAGTGCGCCAACGCGTCTGGAAGGGTCGAGATAGTCAGAAAAGTGTACCCGGGGGTTTAGTTTGGGTCTCGGGGCGTTTTTAGGCCTAATTGGTACCCCGAGAGGGCGTTTTGGACATTTCACCTTTTTGGGTAATTAAACCCACGAAAATCAGTAATCTATATCAGCCATTTAGGTTAGTCAGATAGGTTTAGAAAGCTCAAACACAAGAACGGCCATAGGAGAGGAAGGAGAGAACTCTCAAGGCAAATTCAAGGCCCAAAATCCATCTGGTTGCACCGCCACCACCACCAACGCGTAGATCGCGCAACGGGCTACGCAACCACACCAAAATCATCTGCAAATCAGAACACAAAAAATCCGAGGAAAGTGTTTATCTTGCTTATTTCGTTGATGCATCTTTCATATTAGTGTAGGAATGATTAGGATGAGTTTTATGGAAGAAAACCTAAGATTTGAGATAGGAATCGCATGTAGTTATGGTTTAAATGATAATTTTGGAAACCCTTGCCATGTAGAGGAATTTACCCACGAAATTATGATGTTTATAAGAAGAAATTTTGGGAAAAACATATTGGAACCATGATTTAGAGATTTCTAGGGTTCTTGAATATTTAAATGAATTATGGCATGATTAATCCATGTGTAGTGACGTAAATTGACATGCTTTACGTAGGAAATGTATGATATCATGTTAGGATGTTGGTAGTACAATTTTTGAGACGTTTGGGATTGAAAAATATGGATTTGGATGAAGAAATGTGTTAGAACCCGTAACTGCAATTCTGCAGAAATCGCAATACCTGCTTGATCGATCGATCGAGCCCAGAGGTTAGATCGATCGAGCCCCAGACCTCGATCGATCGACCCCTCCTGGCAGACTCCTATTTCCTTTTTAAATGAGTTAAATTCAATTTATTGTGAGATAATTCTTGGGTATCCTTAATAAAATGTTTTGGGAGATAGGGAAGACCAGTAGGACATGTAAATAGATTTTGGGACGCTTGATGTCGGGCAAAGATTGTATTTTGGGATAATTACATAAGGGTCAGTGAATTTATGATTTAAAGAGAGAGACACGTAAGAGAGTTACTTTGGGACAAATGTGTATACCTACTGAATTTTATAATTGGGAGGATAGAATCAATAAAGCGTTATGTAGTAAGTGGAAAAGTTCCTCAAATTAAAGTAAGATGTGAATGGTTATACGTGATAACTATATAATGAGAAATAAATGCAAATGACGTAATTATGGGAATTGAGAATTTACCCATTATTAATATGGTAATATTAGTATAGTTATATGATTGTGTATGCATATACTATCTATGTGTGAAAATCATGCCCACGCTACTTGCTATCCCTGAGGTTTCCTCACTGGGACAGTCTTATCTCGATGGGACCTTTATGGGGGATATTGACTTGTACCCTAGAAGATAGATATCCTTGGTACAGGCTATCGGAATGATAGTTCAGACGGTCCTAAGAGATGCGGGTATGTGCTTTCCTCCTAGAGACTTGGAATCTATGCTTCACTTCATATTGTTTGTGTATAGGTATCCTTGGTACAGGTTATCGCAGTGATAGTTCAGACGGTCCTAAGAGACGCAGACATATGCCATCCTCTTAGAGACTTGGAATCTATACTTCGCCTCAATATTGTTTGAGTATGTGTTAATACAGTTCGAGAGTGATTCCGAATTTGTATTCCCTTAGTACGAGTGATACGGGGATTGGATAGTAGAGTATGCCTGCACCATGGTTTTTATTTGGGGTGCTGTTATGATATATATATTTTATGAGTAGTTAATATATATATGAAATTATGAAATTTGGAACTACCTACTGTGAATTGATATGTAGGACATGGTTGATGACTCAAATTATAATTACTTGTTTTGAGAAAGTATAATATGACACTGGAAAACTTTATTGATTTATAAAGTTAAAATGAGAACTTTGGTTACTAATTGAAATATTCTTTTCAAACAATTGAATCGTTAAATTTTGAATCTTACGAGTAATCTAAGATAAGTTAAATCATTGGGAACATTAGTGCGATAAATGATAAGACAAACCGTTGGGAAGGTTAGTGGGATAGGTGTGCACATTAGAAGAGAGGTGAGAATTTCTCAAGAGAGTGTCGCACTAATATGTTGTTGCATTGGCCTGTATCAATTTAAATACTTGATAAACGTATTTTAAATCAAACACACTATCGGGCTCTGACCCGTTTCTTTTTCTCTTTCTCTCTCTTGTATATATATGTATGTATTACAGGTGCCTAGCCACATGGGCGTCTTGCTTAGGATCCCTTGGAAGGAACGTGCTGCAGCTTAGGTGGGAGTTGCAGGCCACTTGCTTAGACGATTTCATATACTTGATTCCACTCCTATGATTCTCAGTTATTGGGGCATGTGTCGCCCTTTCCACTATTTATCTGTTTTGTTGGGACATTTGTATTTCAGTTATTTCTATTACGGTTACTTTGGGATTTATTTCAGCATGAATGTTTTACTTTAGGTTTTAAATGTTGGGATTTTGAATGTTGAATGTTTCAATTAATTGGATTATGTTCCAGGATAATTGTTGTATGATTCTTACTTATTGAAAATGTGGTTATTAATTAATTAAATAAGTTTTTCTTTAAAAATACAATTTGGTTAGAAAGGTTAAAAATGGTTTTGACACTTAGCTTAATTAATTAGGGCGTTAATTTGGAAAAGTTTATTTTTACGACAGTGATGCTAAGAAAGAACCAACTATTCACCTTGATTTTAATTTAATAAAGGAGTGATCGCCCGGTATTTAATTAGGCGGGGTGTCATAGGTGGTATCAGAGCATCAGGTTCTAGTGTCCATAGGATCTGTACTACTTATTTCGCTTTCAGCTTAACGTTATTGCTATAGAGCCCTATTTTAGGATGGTTGTATTATTGCTTTCAAGTTTATGCCTTCAGCTATTTGAGAGTTGATAATGACTGTAGACTAATAAACTTCTTCACATTTCAGATGCCTCCGAGACGTGCATCGAAGGATAGGCGTGCCCAGGCCGAGCAGCCAGCAGCTCCGGCACAAGGCACTATGAATGCTAATGAAGTAGCCGCCATTGTTGCTCAGGTGGTGAATGCCGCGCTAGCGGTGGTTCAGCAGGCTCCACCCCAGATTCAGGCTGTGGCGCCAGTACCAGCACAACTTCCATCTGCATGGGAGAGGGTTAGGGATGCTTTTCAGAAGGCGCATCCCCCTGAGTTCTCTGGTAGCTCAGATATCGTCACAGTCTGCCAATGGAAGAAAGACATCCAGCGGCATCTTAGTATGTATGAGTGCACCGACGTGCAATGGAAGTTATTGGCTTCCTTTAAGCTGGTGGGGGCCGCTTTGCAGTGGTGGGAGTCCACTACCACATTGGAGGAGAGGGACACGATCCCTATTCAGTTGTTCTGGGAGCGGTTTGACCGCAAGTACTTTCCACCCGCCGTGCAGACTGAGATGAGGCGGAAATTACTGAACTTGAAGCAGGAGAATTCTACCGTAGCCGAGTATGAGGAGGAGTTCACGAGACTTCTCACCATCGTGCCAGATGAGGCACCCACTAAGAGCAAGAAGATTTTGTTGTTTGTAGACGGGTTAGCTTGGAGGATCCGTCAGCACCTTATAGGGAATCTATCTCTGAGTACTTTCACTGACGTACTCAATGCTGCGTTACTATATTTCCAGGATCACCGCTTCCATCTGCAGGGAAGCAAGAGAGCAGTAGAGTCCAGCTAGCAGGGCATGATAGGGGGGTAATAGTGCTAATGGGGCACCATCTCATGGACAGACTCGTTAGCACAAGCAGAGTTCCCATCAGGGGGACCCTGCTAAGCGATTCCGTTCAGGTGATTCCAGGCAGGGATTTGGGGGTTATAGGCAGGGTCAGCAGGGCCAGCCTAATCATCAGGGCCTGCAAGGCCAACACCGACAGCAGGGTCAGCAGCAGGGCCAACAGGGCCAACAACGTGTTCATCAGGGCCAGTGGCGGGGAGGTAACGACCAGAAGGTCCGTGGTCAGCAGGGTCAGAGGGTAGGCAACTTCAAGGGCCGATGTTTTGGGTGTGGTAGACATGGCCATAGGCGCCAGGATTGTCCGGAGGGAGATAGGGCCCCATAGCAGCAGGGTGCCCGTAATGAGCCACAAAGACCACTTTTTTCGGCTGCCCTCCCAGCTCCAGCCCAGGTGCCAGCCCTGCCAGCCATTCCAGCAGCTCCAGTGCAGCAGGGGCAGTTACAGTACAGACGTGTCTATAGCGTCCACCAGGCAGCAACTCCACAGGCACCACCCGCGATTGAGGGTATGTTTCCTATACATGGTACTATGGGTCGGGTTTTGTTTGATACTGGGGCAACTCATTGTTTTATAGGTACGCATTTTGCGAAGGCCTTAGGGTTGTTAGCCACAGCAGAGAGCACAGTGACGTGTGTAGACTCACCACTGGGGAGTGGGTCACTTATCTTCTTTATATGCCGAGGAGTGGGAGTAGAGATTGGTAGTCTGGTATTACCTGCGGACATGTTAATCTTAGATATGCATGAGCATGATGTTATTATTGGTATGGATTGGCTCGCAGCTTATAGAGCCATGATTGATTGCTTCAGTGGGAGCATTATTTTTGCCATTCCGAGGCAAGAGATGTTTGTAGTGGCGATGCCTCGCCCAGAGGGAGGTTCGACCGCTCATTTGTATTATATAGAGGAGGATACCTATAAGGAGGTTGTGATTCCGTTAGACTCGATTCCAGTTGTTCGTGAGTATTCCGATGTATTTCAGGAAATACCAGGCCTACCCCCCAGTCGAGAGATAGACTTTGTTATAGATTTATTGCCAGATACCAGACCTATAGCACACGCTCCATACCGTATGGCTCCGACGGAGATGCGAGAGTTACGAGATCAGATAGAGCAGTTGTTAGGCCAGGGCTTCATTCGCAGGAGTACCTCACCTTGGGGTGCTCCAGTTCTGTTTGTGAAGAAGAGAGATGGTTCACTGAGGTTGTGTGTGGACTACCGGGAGTTAAACAAGGTCACGATACGGAATAAGTATCCGTTGCCTCGAATCGATGATCTGTTCGACCAACTGAGGGGAGAAACTTTCTTTTCGAATATAGATCTGAGGTCGGGGTACCATCAGCTACGTATTAGAGAGCAGGATGTTTCAAAGATTGCCTTCTTGACGAGATATGGGTCTTACGAGTTCAGAGTGATGCCATTTGGCCTCACAAATGCTCCAGCCGTATTCATGGACTTAATGAACCGAGTATTCAGAGAGTTCTTGGATCAGTTTATCATCGTCTTTATAGATGACATTTTGATATATTCACACTCCGAGGAGGAGCACGCCGAGCATTTGAGGCAGGTTCTTCAGACTCTACGAGAGCCTCAGTTGTATGCTAAGTACGAGAAGTGTGGATTCTGGTTGCGAGAAGTACAGTTCTTGGGCCATGTTGTTTCTGAGCAGGGGATAGCAGTTGACCCGAGTAAAGTGTCAGCGGTGAGGAAATGGGGACAGCCCACGACACCGACGGAAGTGCGTAGTTTCTTGGGGTTAGCCGGATACTACAGGAGATTCATTCGGGGATTCTCCAAAATAGCGGGTCAATTGACGAATCTGACTCGCAAGGGGGTACCATATGTTTGGGATGACGCTTGTCAGTTGGCTTTCGACGAGCTGAAAGACAAGCTTACTTCAGCGCCAGTCCTTGCTTTACCAAAGCCGGGTGCGGAGTACCTGGTTTACACCGATGCCTCTTTACGGGGACTTGGGGGAGTACTTTAGCAGGAGGAGAAGGCTATAGATTTTGCCTCCCGCAAGCTTAAGCCGCATGAGAAGAATTAACCCACCCACGACCTGGAGTTAGCAGTGGTCGTTTTTGCATTGAGGATATGGAGGCACTACTTATTGGGGGAGAAATTTCGCTTGTTCACAGACCAAAAGTCACTGCAGTACCTATTCACTCAGCGAGAGCTGAATATGCGACAGCGAAGATGGTTAGAGTTTGTGAAGGACTATCAGTTTGACATACAGTATCATCCGGGGAAAGCCATCGTAGTTGCTGATGCATTGAGCCGTAGACCGGTAAACGAGGTAGCTAACACCTGGAAAGCAAAGTGGAAGGAGTTAGGCCACCAGGACGCAGTAGCCCGTTCCTTCATATCTGTTATGACAGTCACACCCAAGATTGTTATGAGGGTAATACAGGCCCAGACCACAGACCCGTTTTGCCAGGAGCAGATTGTACGACTTTTAGCCGAGGGTGCTGAGTCCTACTCTGTTAGTTCTGATGGGGGTTTGAGGTTTAATGAGAGATTGGTGGTTCCAGAAGGAGCAGAATTACGTCATGCAGTGATGACCCAGTCTCACAGGTCCTGATTTGCAGTACATCCTGGAGGAGATAAGATGTACCAGGATATGAGGAGGCAATACTGGTGGAGTGGGATGAAGAAGGACATTGCTGAGTTCGTGTCCAAGTGTTCTACCTGCCAGCTGGTGAAGGTGGACCATCAGAAACCGTTAGGATTGCTTCAGCTATTGGAAGTACCCGCGTGGAAGTGGGAGAGTATTTCCAGGGATTTTATTACAGGGTTGCCTACAACACAGCGGGACCACGCCTCTATCTGGGTGATTCTAGACCGTTTGACCAAGGTGGCTCATTTTCTGCCGGTGCGGACAGACTATACCACGGGTCAGTATGCTCAGTTGTTCATTGCGGAGGTTGTCAGATTACATGGGGTGCCCCTGAATATTGTGTCGGATAGGGATAAGATTTTCGTGTCACGTTTCTGGGAAAGCTTTCAGGAGGCTATGGGTACTGAGTTGAGGTTGAGTTCAGCTTACCACCCACAGACAGATGGACAGACAGAGCGTACTAATAAGATGTTAGAGGATATGCTACGCATTTGTGTTCTTGATTTTGGAGGAGGTTGGGAGCCACATCTTCCACTGGTAGAGCTTGCTTATAATAACTCTTATCAGTTTACGATTGGTATGACTCCATTTGAGGCTTTGTATGGCAGGCCTTATCATTCTCCAACTTGTTGGCTCGAGGTAGGGGATAACAAGTTGCTAGGACCAGAGGTGATTCAGGAAACCTCCGCGAGGATTGAGATGATCAGGAGTCGCATTCGAGTAGCCCAGGACAGGTAGAAGAGCTACGCCGATGCGAAACGGTTCTTCCGGGAGTTTAATGTGGGGGACCAAGTGTTACTACGTGTATCTCCTATGAAAGGAGTGATGAGGTTCGGGAAGAAAGGGAAATTGGCCCCGAGGTACGTGGGACCATTTCCCATCATCGAGAGGATTGGGCCGGTAGCATACAGATTGGGACTACCAGAGCATTTACATCGCATTCACGATGTATTCCACATCTCGTCGTTGAGATGGTATCTTCGGGATGATATGGCCCATACTCACATTGCGATAGATGAGATAGACTTACAGCCTGGTAGCTCTTACGAGGAGAGACCGGTGGCTATCCTAGACTATAGTGAGAGGAGATTGAGGTCAAATATAGCTCCACTTGTACGGGCCCAGTGGGAGCACCACAATGTGGAGGGATCCACTTGGGAGCGCGAGGTCGATATGCGCGAGAGATATCCAGATTTGTTCTTACCAGGTATGCCTTGTTTTCCGAATTTCGGGACAAAATTCCGTTATTAGGGGGGAAGTATGTAATACCCCGTATTTTTATGCTATATTAATTTGGGGATTTATTAAATTTAATGTGAGTTAACTATTTAATAGAAATCCGGAAATTAATTATGTTATAATTATTAACGTGACGAGAGTTAGTAATTATGGAAAATTTGTTGAATATTACTAATGAGCAAAGTAATATGTAATATTGGTTATATTGAATGTCACGAGTGAATAAAATGATAATTTTAGAAATTTGAGTCGGGACGCGCCCGTGTCGCGTCGGGACTAAATATTGATAAATAAAAGTGAATATTTTATAATTCATTCATATGGTCATTTTGAGTGCGCCAACGCGTCTGGAAGGGTCGAGATAGTCAGAAAAGTGTACCCGGGAGTTTAGTTTGGGTCTCGGGGCGTTTTTAGGCCTAATTGGTACCCCGGGAGGGCGTTTTGGACGTTTCACCTTTTTGGGTAATTAAACCCACGAAAATCAATAATCTATATCAGCCATTTAGGTTAGTCAGATAGGGTTAGAAAGCTCAAACACAAGAACGGCCATAGGAGACGAAGGAGAGAACTCTCAAGGCAAATTCAAGGCCCAAAATCCATCCGGTTGCACCGCCACCACCACCAACGCGTAGATCGCGCAACGGGATACGCAACCACACCAAAATCATCTGCAAATCAGAACACCAGAAATCCCAGGCAAGTGTTTATCTTGCTTAATTCGTTGATGCATCTTTCATATTAGTGTAGGAATGATTAGGATGAGTTTTATGGAAGAAAACCTAAGATTTGAGATAGGAATCGCATGTAGTTATGGTTTAAATGATAATTCTGGAAACCCTTGCCATGTAGAGGAATTTACCCACGAAATTATGATGTTTATAAGAAGAAATTTTGGGAAAAACATATTGGAACCATGATTTAGAGATTTCTAGGGTTCTTGAATATTTAAATGAATTATGGCATGATTAATCCATGTGTAGTGACGTAAATTGACATGCTTTACGTAGGAAATGTATGATATCATGTTAGGATGTTGGTAGTAAAATTTTTGAGACGTTTGGGATTGAAAAATATGGATTTGGATGAAGAAATGTGTTAGAACCCGTAACTGCAATTCTGCAAAAATCGCAATACCTGCTTGATCGATCGATCGAGCCCAGAGCTTCGATCGATCGAGCCCCAGACCTCGATCGATCGACCCCTCCTGGCAGACTCCTATTTCCTTTTTAAATGAGTTAAATTCAATTTATTGTGAGATAATTCTTGGGTATCCTTAATAAAATATTTTGGGAGATAGGGAAGACGAGTAGGACATGTAAATAGATTTTGGGACCCTTGATGTCGGGCAAAGATTGTAATTTGGGATAATTACATAAGGGTCGGTGAATTTATGATTTAAAGAGAGAGACACGTAATAGAGTTACTTTGGGACAAATGTGTATACCTACTGAATTTTATAATTGGGAGGATAGAATCCATAAAGCGTTATGTAGTAAGTGGAAAAGTTCCTCAAATTAAAGTAAGATGTGAATGGTTATACGTGATAACTATATAATGAGAAATAAATGCAAATGACGTAATTATGGGAATGGAGAATTTATCCATTATTAATATGGTAATATTAGTATAGTTATATAATTGTGTATGCATATACTATCTATGTGTGAAAATCATGCCCACGCTACTTGCTATCCCTGAGGTTTTCGCGCTGGGACAGTCTTATCTCGATGGGACCTTTATGGGGGATATTGACTTGTACCCTAGAAGATAGATATCCTTGGTACAGGCTATCAGAATGATAATTCAGACGGTCCTAAGAGATGCGGGTATGTGCTTTCCTCTTAGAGACTTGGAATCTATGCTTCGCCTCATATTGTTTGTGTATAGGTATCCTTGGTACAGGCTATCGCAGTGATAGTTCAGACGGTCCTAAGAGACGCAGACATATGCCATCCTCTTAGAGACTTGGAATCTATACTTCACCTCAATATTGTTTGAGTATGTGTTAATACAGTTCGAGAGTGATTCCGAATTTGTATTCCCTTAGTACGAGTGATACGGGGATTGGATAGTAGAGTATGCCCGCACCATGGTTTTTATTTGGGGTGCTGTTATGATATATATATTTTATGAGTAGTTAATATATATATGAAATTCTGAAATTTGGAACTACCTACTGTGAATTGATATGTAGGACATGGTTGATGACTCAAATTATAATTACTTGTTTTGAGAAAGTATAATATGACACTGGAAAACTTTATTGATTTATAGAGTTAAAATGAGAACTTTGGTTACTAATTGAAATATATTTTTCAAACAATTGAATCGTTAAATTTTGAATCTTACGAGTAATCTAAGATAAGTTAAATCATTGGGAAGATTAGTGCGATAAATGATAAGACAAACCGTTGGGAAGGTTAGTGCGATAGGTGTGCACATTAGAAGAGAGGTGAGAATTTCTCAAGAGAGTGTCGCACTAATATGTTGTTGCATTGGCCTATATCAATTTAAATACTTGCTAAACGTATTTTAAATCAAATACACTATCGGGCTCTGACCCGTTTCTTTTTATCTTTCTCTCTCTTGTATATATATGTATGTATTACAGGTGCCCAGCCACAAGGGAGTCTTGCTTAGGATCCCTTGGAAGGAACGTGCTGCATCTTAGGTGGGAGTTGCAGGCCACTTGCTTAGACGATTTCATATACTTGATTCCACTCCTATGATTCTCAGTTATTGGGGCATGTGTCGCCCTTTCCACTATTTATCTGTTTTGTTTGGACATTTGTATTTCAGTTATTTCTAGTACGGTTACTTTGGGATTTATTTCAGCATGAATGTTTTACTTTAGGTTTTGAATGTTGGGATTTTGAATGTTGAATGTTTCAATTAATTGGATTATGTTCCAGGATAATTGTTGAATGATTCTTACTTATTGAAAATGTGGTTAATAATTAATTAAATAAGTTTTTCTTTAAAAATACAATTTGGTTAGAAAGGTTAAAAATGGTTTTGACACTTAGCTTAATTAATTAGGGTGCTAATTTGGAAAAGTTTATTTTTACGACAGTGATGCTAAGAAAGAGCCAACTGTTCACCTTGATTTTAATTTAATAAAGGAGTGATCACCCGGTATATAATTAGGCGGGGTGTCACAATGGCCGATAAGAGGTGTACAGTCATCCACGTTACTGATGAGGCACCTTTATGCATGTAAGGAGGATGACCATGATTCATTGTTGATATACAATCAGTAAAACAGTTGCTTGAACTTTTTAAATACATAAATAAATTACTCATTATTCATATGATCCTTACTCTTAATCTTGGAGAAGCCTACCATTATCAAATTGGTAGCTAAATCGACTTTATAATAATTTTTTTCCTCAACTCTTACTCAACCTTTTTAAAATATATTTAGTCCAATTCAAAAATGTTTTGAATTAAAGCATAGTAAATCCTTTCTGCTTGAACGAGATCTTTGTCTTTGTCACACTCCTTGAAATACGTAAGGGCCTCATAAGAAATGTCGTTATTTTATAACATAGAATTTTGCTTGTACCACCTCAATGAGAATATATGACCATTCAACCGATACTTCTTAAACTCATGTGCCGTGGAATTGGGTACTTTGGCAAAAAGAGCGAGCATTGGCGTGACATCATCCATCTTTAACAACTGAAATGAAGGATCACATAAGTTAATTAGATATTTTTTAACTCTTGCAATTATTTATCATTTAATAAGGGATGCTTGGCATAATACTTAGCTCTGATCAAACGCCCCAAAGTCTACATTCACTATCTAACTGCGAAACCATCTTTCGTTTTGTATTTCCCTCGGATGCATTATATTTTCTACATTGAATTGCAAAATTTATCAAGTAGGTGATCAAGTCTATTAGATAACAACATGTCATGAAATTACAACACGGACTTACTCTATACATTCATTGACATCTTCATGGGTTTCAAACATTTAACGAGTTATTTGCTTATGTTGTAAATTTGTCAGTTTAACATTGACATCGGACAACTCATCTCTATCGTCTAAAATGTTAGGCTCGGGCATATATTCCCTAATGAACATGAGTGCATCTAGAGTAATGTATTCCTCTGAGATGGATCCTTTAATGTACCTCGTATTTTTAACGTACTCTTTGAAAACTTTTATCAACCTATATTTTTAAAGTAATTCAAACTCAGCAACACATAGGCTAAATGAATTAAAGTAAATAAAACTACCATTAAGTTATATTAGCAAATATTCCTTTCAAATGGGTATATCTATTGATATCTTACTGGGCCACAAAGAAGCGCTTCATCACATAAGTGCATCAACAAATGAATATTAATGTCAAAGAATACCGGGGGGTAATTCTCCAATACACAAGTTACTTTTGCAGCTATAATGTGCTTTCGATTGACTACTTTTGCGCACAATAGTATGAAGCAAAGGCTAATATACATAATGACCCTCCACAAATCCTTATGCTTACAAAAACAAAGATTAAACAATAGAAGGACTAATTGCAATCAAATGTCAATCATTAGACTTGAAATTTTGTAGATCATGTGTGGCATAGCTCATAATCCTTTATTTCTTCTCTTTTCAAAGTATATGCCCTAGGGGAAATTATGTTCCTCTCACTATTTTCTTCTTTCAACCATAATTGCGGCTTAATTTTCAACACTTAAATATCACGTCGTGACTTTTCTCCATCGTTCGAATGACTGACACTTAGGCATGTGATAACAAGAGACTGGGTGATATTCTTCTCAGCATTCATGATATTTAATACATGGCTCACGAGGTTACCCTTCCAATACGGTAAGTTAAATAATATTGAACTCCTAGACCACACCTTCCTTTTCTCGACTTCATTCTTAGTAGGTGCTTATTATGCTTGACATTATTGAATTTAGGATTCTTTCCTAGCACATTTTCTTTATATTTCAACGCTGTCATTTCAATTTCTTAGCCTCAAATCTTTCTTAGAGGTATCTTATTTCCGACCCCATCCAATAAAAAAATTAGCACTTTTATCAAATCTAAACCTATGCTCTGTAGGCAAAAATCCCCAATGAGAATGACAAAAAATCTTGCCACTATCATTGAAATTTTTAGATTTAGTTCTCTCTCCACAAATAGGACACCCCAAGTAACCATGAACATTACAGGTCGATAAAGTCCCATAAGTTCGGAAATCATGAATTGACCAAATTAATATATCTTTCAATGTGAACTCCTTATGTTTGCTATAGTCATATGCTTTCACTCCAACTACCCACAACTCATTAAATTATTTTACCAATGGAGCCAAGTAGACATCAGTGTCGTCACCTGGATCCTTTGGCCTAGTTATTAATAACAATAACAATAACATCGAAAATTCTAGTCTTATGCATAATGAAGGAGAGAGATTTAGGAGCACTAAAATCACCAGCCATACACTTTGATTGGTGCTAAGATTACCTAATGAATTGAACGCATCTACAAATATTGACAAATGAATATTACATTGTCCGTTAGAGAAATCTGGGTAATTAAAATTTATTGCTTTCCAAATGGTTTAATAAATAGGATGACACAAGAGATTATCACATACTTCTGATCTAGCGTGCCAAGTTATTGCCTCCACTATCCATAGTATTGTGAAAATATGTTAAACCTAGGACCAGTGGGGAAATATTTTAATAATTTTTGAGAAACTTTTGAAAGTGCATCTCTTTTATCATTTTAATCATGCTTTGGCACATATCTAGGTTCTTCGCATACTAGACAATGATCATGATTTCCATATTCCTTTCGGTACAGTTTGCAATCATACTTGCAAGCATGCATTTATTTATAATTCATTCCCAAACCTTTCAAACCATTATTCATACGTTGATGATTATCTGGTAGCATATTCTGTGTGAGGAGCAAACCCTTCACCCAGATTAGAATTTTAGTCACGCTATTTCTAGACAAACAAAAATGACTCTTCAAACTATGCAAACCGATCGTGACATATAAATTTGTCTTACCTTTGTCACAATTATGGTACAATGGTTAGGTCGATTTGAATTTCAAACTTAGGTAGTCATTGTAAAGGTTTATCCCAACACCGTCATGAGAATTATAACATCCACCATAAGATTCATTGTCTCACAAATCATAATTATCATTGTCTTCCACCACATGAACTTTGTAAGCATCTTCGATTAGACCATCTAACATATTATGCTCCACAATACCCCCCTGTAATTCCCCCATTATTCTACGTGATGGTTATTCAGGAACAAATGGACAATGTAATTCACCGTGAAAAACCTACACCCAATAATAGTCTTGCATACTCCATTTAAAAAAATGTAATTCAACTGTTATGCACTCAAATAGTTCACCAATTTATACAATGTGTGCAAGGATAGGCAAACTCTTCACTATTGAGACACGTCTTTGTGAATTATACAAACTCGTTAGCACCACTACGGTACACATCCTCGAGTATGTTTGTCTGACTCATCCACTCTTTTTGTAGAGGATATCATGTAACAACTAGTAAGAATAGTTACCTACCATCTATAAACAAATGGGGAAGTTAAATCAGACCCAAGTGCAACCAATAAGCACTAACTAATAGTGTGACTCGCGAGGTGAGAATTCGGTAGAAATTTCTAAAGTGGTTTCACTTATACTTTTTGACCTAATTGATTCCAACTTTAAAAACCTATGTACATTTGATTAATATTAAAAACAATCGAAGAACGTTCATTTTGTTCTTTGCCATCTTCACCCCAAATCCCAAATTCGCTCACATTTTTAGATAAACCCACAACTGACATCTTTTAACCAAAATGATTACATTTACAACAAATAAACACATAATAATGAAGCTCAAATAAATATCAAAGTCAAAAATTCATATTCTGATGAAGAATGGTTTGAATGTTCAAACCTTGTTTTTGCACAAATTATTTCCAATAATATCAAAGTCATACGTTTATATATAACTAGTTTACAACAAACAAACAAGTTATAATGAAGACCAAAAAGATATATAAAGTCAAAATTCACATTGTAATAAACAATAGTTTGAATGTTCAAACATAGTTTTTTCCCAACTTGATTTCAAATAATAAGAAGACAATTCATGTATATACAAATAGATTACAACATATATACTTAAGAACTACACATAAATTTGTGTGTGTGTGTGTAGGTGGGGCTTGAAGATAATCTTAGAATTAGAGAAATCCTCCCCAGGAAATAGAAGAGGCTCAAGAGAAGGAAGCAGCATGAAAACAATGAGACAACTCAGCAAAGCAGCTCAGTGAAGCACCTCAGTGAGGAAACCCAGTGACGCAACCCAGCGAGGATATTGGCCGAGAGAGATCTTCTTTATGTTCATTTCTTACTTAGTTAAATTATACCTTTCAAATACAATGATTGTAATTCTATAACGATTGTAATATTGAGTGTGAGGTCAAACGGTACTCGTCAGAGACCACCCTGGGTAGGGCCTAGGAGAGCTTACATGCTCTATTGAATGACCCGATCGTGAAAAATTCAGAGGGAATTTATTTGGAGGATTGATTAGTAAGGAAGCGTTAGGGATTGTCCTGACCATCTTAGATACACCCGGTAAAACACTGAGAGATCTTTTAACTGTGGAAGCTCGTGTATAGCAACCTTGAGTTCCATCGTATATTAAGCTTTGAGAAAAATAGGCCCCTACCAAATGTCACATCTACTTTAGGTGATGTCACCACCCAGTTAAACACTCTATAATTCAAACTCAAGTAAACCACTGTGGTATTGGGGTTGTTAGACAGTTTGGTGAGCCACCTTTGTGGTGACAGTCCTCTGACGCACAACGATTAGGCAAAAGTCATGTCTTGGAATTTAATGATCATGACGTAGGGTTTACTGACCCATTAGGCATTTAATTTTTTTGACGTGAAGTGTGATAGGCGTGTGGGGATATTTATGGGCTTTAACGACTTCTGAGATGGGAGAGTTCTTTCTAGAGATTTATTGCTAGAGAGAGAATATATCAGAGAGAAGTTATTACAAATTAGAGGGTTTAGTCACCCACCATTTTCATTAATTATGAACTTTTAATAGCTAACTAGAGATCCTTCACAGGTTGTTGGTGTGTTGGATGCCTGCGAAGGTGTATCTAGGGTGCTTACTTATCTCTCCCTTTAAATGAGTTACTTCTTATTTCCCTTTATTATTATTTGAGTTATACATGAGAGACTTGTGAGAGACTTTAAGGGGACTACCCTCTTACATTTGGCAACTCTGGTGGGGAGGTATTCTTCTAAAAATATGGCATAAGATAACGTTACCTGCATCATTAATTTTAATGCTATCCAATAGCGAGGAATAAGTAAGGGAGCTTGAGACTGCTTGGGATAGAGCTCCTTGGTGGAGGTTCCCTAATATCAAATAGCAACATGAGTCCCAACAGTGACACAAGCTTCCATTAACGTCGTGTTGTGAAAATCACAGATGGACCTTCTCATGGGAAAGTTCTTCGAGTTCTTGCAGACTCACATAGCTGAAATGGCTTTGGGAGGGGGATTTGACCCCAGCTTCTTTGTAACACCACTGGCGGATTCGATATCACCATTAAGCGTATCTCTAATGGGACCTAGCCCCACGAGCACCGTACCTACACCTATCCCAATAGTGAGTACCCCAGGTGTGGCAAGTATTCCACCTGTGGTCCCTCATCTCAATTATCCAATAGCTGAGAAAACTCCTGCATCTTCCTTGGAAGAAATGAGGAATGAGATGTAGAAGGAGATTCTAAAGATGATAGTAGATTACTCGCAGTCATCCAGTGAGGTATCATTGATGTACGAAGATTTTTGTACTCCTTACCCTTAAGAGTATAATGATGAACCCTAAGTACACCGAAAAAGGAAGAAACTCGAAGGAGCACATCATGCTCTTTATTGAGCATCTGAGGTTTCATTGGAACAATAAGAAGCTAAGGTTGAGGGAGTTTTACAAATACCTCACCGATAAGTCTTATACCATGTGTTGATACAAAAAATTATCCACCCACATGGACCAATCAAAAGTGGGCAAGTGTCTCCAATGTGGCATAAATCCTAGTCTGCAGATAGTTGCTCAGTGAGAATGGCGACCAACATGAAGAATGTAGACTATCAATATAAATCAAAAGCCACCACACAGGAAGTACAACGAAAGGTATTATCGTACGTGGTTCATACAACCAACCATCACATTCATTATGTACGGGTATAAATGCTTAAATGTATAAAGGCATTCCAACCCTTGATCTTCGGGTCACTATAAATACATTATATTCCTTTCATCAAAGGAAATGTAGAATGGATTCTAGGATATTCTTATTCACAAGAGTACCTACCTTTCTGTAATCACTGAAATCAATACAATAACAGTGGAAGTAGACTTTCTTACACAGCTAAACCACTTTAAAAATCTTTGTCTTTTTTTTACTTATTTCATTGCAATCATATATTTTATATGTGATTAGAAAATTGGATCTAGTCCATTTTTTGGCATCAACAGATTGGTGTCGTCTGTGGGAATGTGTTTTTAATTTTCGTTCTCAATCTCTATATCCTTGTTAAAAAAAATGAATGATCCAAATCCCAATTCCAGGATCGAAGGCAACCTAATCATTCTATCTGTTCCGCCTATAGTAGATGACCTAAATAGGATTCTTGTCAGTATTGTTAGGGGTCAAGATGCTATGCAGGAAGTAATAAGACAATTGGCATAGTCAATACAAGCCAGATCTCAAGCCCTATCTAAGCAGCAAGCAATTCCTTCACCAATGAGAGAAATATCGCCCCCACCTCCTAGTCATAGCCTACATAGATATTGTAAATCATCTAATGATAGGACTTATCACCCAGGAGTCAGTTCTTCGATTAAAGCCACAGAGTTTTATGATGGACATTTTTTATCTCCTGAAATCCCAAGTGTCCTAAAAAAGTTGAGTAAAGCTTTGCCTTTTGACCGTTTGGGGCCCCGAGCAAATAGGAACCTTCCAAGAGTGTTATCAAAAACTACTCAATATCCAGATAACCACCGTGAAGCCTTAGTCAGGTCAAGATCAAGAGTTTGACGATCTGTACATGCCGACCAGACTTCTCAGGAAGAGATCTCAGAACAAACACATGGTTAGGACAACCGATCTATTTCACACAAAACTGACGCATGAAATCCATCATGGAAAGGATTATTCCAGTGATTGAAAGATTGGTTGGGAGATATGGCAAAGTAAAGAATCCCTTACAGAGGAATTTCACCAAAGGATATCCCTTCATTCAGGCAATTGTTAATTTCCTAACTCCATAAAAGTTTAAAACTCCTGTGGTCACCCAAAAGTATAATGGTAAAACTGATCCAGTTTTACACATCGAGCAATATCAAGCTGCAACTGACATTTATTCAGTCCCAGATGAAATGAGATGTAGGGAATTTTCAAGTACGATTACGGGTTCAGTCCAAATATGGTAAAATAACCTATCCTAAGGATAAATAATCAACTTCAATAAGCTTGTCGAGATGTTTATTAGAAATTTTTATTTTGGGGCCAAGCCGGTGAAGTGAGTAGCCCTTCTCTTGAGTGTAAGGTGGCGAGTAGGGTTAATAACCAGGGAGTACATCGCTCATTTTAACAATGAGAAATTGAAAGTGGTTGACTACAAAGAAAAAATAGCCATTACCACTCTTATGAGTGGATTGATTCCCGAGAAACTTCATTATGCTCTGGCCAAAGGTCCTCCTAAAACCATGACTGAGCTCATGACTATGGTAAGAAAAATAATGAACGTTGAGGAAGCAATGGCAACAAAATAGAATCCAACCACTAAGCATGGTAAGAAGGATCAAAACGAGCAGAAGGAGCAGAATCCAAAGAAGGATGACAAGCTAAAAAATTATGTAACTTATACTCCATTGACTATTAGCATTCATCATATCCTAGAGTAAATCAATCACAATAAGGATTTACGATGACCTGAAAGATTGAGGGCACCTCCTAAAAGGAGAGATAAATTTGCATAAGGATCATGGCTATATAACAGATAACTGTATCGCTTCAAATAATGAAGTGTAATCTCTTATTCGCCGAGAAAAACTGAACAAGTCTGTTGATCGGTAAGAAGGCAGAGAACCAAGGGGAGGATCAAATTCTCTATGCAAGCCCAGAGATAACAAGAGAGAAACCATGAAGATCGTTATGAAGATGATCCGAACCTGCTAAAAAATCCTAAGTAACCAGAGCGTGAGGTAGCTATGATAAGTTTTGGCTCATTTGATTGTCATGTAATGAAAAGTGGCGATGCAGGTGGAGGAGATCACACTGCTGAAAGGAAGGCCTACTCGAATGAGGCACATGCATGTTCGTATATCCAAAGAATTAATCTAAATGAAGATGATCGACCCAGGAAGGCCAATAAAGACAAATTGGTAATTGACTTTTCCAAGAATGACCTCTTTGGGGTACTCTAACCCCATGATGATCTAATCATTATCAAGTTTAGAATCCAGGATGCCGTCATCGCTGGAGTTTTGATTGATAATGGGAGTTTGGCTGATATAATGTTTTACCCATGCTTTCAAAACCTAGACTTGAAACTCAGCCAACTAGAACCTTACCACAGGTCACTAATAAGTTTAACCGGTGAAAAGGTTTACCCATTGGGCCCAGTCAAGCTAGAAATATTATTCAGCACTTGGCCGGTAAGTCGTACTGAAAAATACACTTTTTTTATGATGGATAAAAATGTTCACTCTGCCTATAATTTGATCCTCGGTAGGGTAGGATTGCAAAAGTTTGAAGTTATACCGTCAACAATCCATCAATGCTTGAAGTTACCAGCTCACTTTGGGGTTGATGTTGTTAAAGGTGACCAAAAGGTAGCCATAGAGTGTTATTACTCCTCATCTAAGCAAGAAGACTTGGTTGATTTGAAGAAGAAGACCACCACTTATCAGGTATACCATTGAGACCAACAGTGATTATGAAGTTGAAACTTTAGATCTCTAAGATGAGATAGAGTTAGTCAAAGAGCGGATTATGGAAGCTACTAAAAATATTGTCTTAGACGATGACAAGCCAGAGAGGACCACGCAGATCGTCTTGACACTGGATCCAATCCTTATAAAGGAATTAATTATGTTTTCTAAGCAGTGAAGAAATGTATTTTCTTAGAGCCATGAGGATATGACGAGATTGACCCCAATTTCCTCTATCAGGAGATCAACATCAATAAGGATGCTAAGCCGATCAAGCAGATGCGCAGGGTTTTCAGTAAAAAAAAAAATCAAGCTATTCAGGAAGAGATGGAGAAACTTCAAAAAGCCCAATTTATTGAAGATTTTAAGTATCCAATCTGGTTAATCAACGTTGTAATGGTCAAAAAGAAAAATGATAAGTGGAGGGTGTGTGTGGATTTTACTGATCTAAATAAAGCCTGCCCAAAAGACCACTTTTCATTGCCTAGAATCGATCAATTGGTGGATGCTACATCAGGATATGAGCTTTGGAGCTTCATGGATGCTTATTCTAGGTATAAGTAGATAAAGATAAATCCAGAAGATAAATAAAGCACAACTTTCATCACCAACTAAAGAACTTACTACAATTTAATGCCCTTTGGGCTAAAAAATACTAGAGCGACGTACCGGAGGTTGTGAACAAGGTATTTTAAGAGACAATATGCAAGAATATGGAGGTTTATGTGGATGATATGTTAACAAAAATAAAGAAAACCTAAGATCATATCAGCGACCTCAGTCAGACCTTTGATCAGTTGGAAAAGCATCAGATGAAGTTGAATATGACCAAGTGTGTGTTCTGAGTATAAATGAATGTTCTTCGTCTTCATAGTTAATCAAAGAGGAATTGAAGCTAATCCAGAAGAGATAAAAGCTTTAATAGAAATGTAGTCGCCGACTTCTAAGAAAGATGTAAAAAGGCTTACCGAAAGAGTAGCAGCTTTAAACAGATTTATTTTTTGGGTAACAGATAGATTTTTGCCATTATTTAATGAGTTGAGAAAAACTTTTGAGTGGAATTCAGAATGTGAAGAAGCGTTCCAAGAATTGAAGAAGTGATTGGGATCACCACCTTTACTATCCCGACCTGTTTTGGGAGAAAAATTATTCTTATACTTAGTTGTTTCTGAGTCTGCAATTAGCTCGGCCTTGGTTTGCTTACATAATGGGATCCAAAAGCCAGTTTACTACACCAGCAAAGCATTAATGGGAGCCGAGATCAGATACACACACTAGGAAAAGTTATATTTAGCACTCATTTAATCCTCCAGGCATATGAAGCCTTATTTCCAAGAACATACTATAATTGTGTATACTGACCTACCTCTTCGACAAGCACTCCACAAGCCTGAAAATTCAGGAAGACTAATGTACTGGGTTATAGAACTGGGGGAGTATGACATTATCTATTAACCAAGGTCTTCATTAAAAGACCAAGATTTAGCGGATTTCATCGCTGAGTTCACTTATCCAAAGGTTCCCAACCAACCACATTTGCCTGTCGAGCAAACTTTTAAGGAAGAGAGCTCAATTAAAAAGCAAGTAGAAGTTGCATTCGATCATCCTGAATCATCTAAAACTAATGATATAACTCAGAAGTATGAAGAGGAGAGTAAGAAAGTATTCCACCACGAAGTTCTATCTGAAGAAAGCATTAGTAGTGATATCCCATTGTGAAATTTGTACATGGATGGATCTTCATATGCGACTGGAAGTGGAGAAGGTATAATACTCAATACTTCTTACGCTATTGATATTGAATATGCACTCAGGTTCCAATTTAAGGTGTCAAACAATGAAGCGGCGTATGAAGCTTTGATGGTCGGGCCGAATTTATCCCACTCAATAGGCACCGAGCAGTAAATAGCACACAATGATTCATAACTAGTTGTCAACCGAGTGTTTCGTTTATATGGGGTCAAGGGAGAATTGATGACCAGATACTTTTCCATAACCATAGAAATTATTTCCAAGTTTCTAATTGTACAAATGAACGGGATCCCCGAAATAACAAACGTTCGAGCTGATGCTCTTGCTCGATAAGCGTCGACAACAAGAATTGAGCTCAGAAGAACAATTCCAATATATATCTTGGCCAATCGAAACATTGATGAGGACTTAATGGATAATTTTATTGCCATAGATTTTGGACCTTCTTGGATGGACCCAATCAAGGCCTATATTAAAGACGGAATCCTACCACCTGATCCCAAAGAAGACAAAAAGCTCTGGAATAAAGTAGCACGATATGTATTGAATAAAGGGGTTTTGTATCAAAAGAGATTAATAATATTCTTACTACGCTGTGTTCATCCATTGGAGGTGGAAGATTTCATTAAAGAAGTGCATGAAGGTTCTTGTGGAGCTCATTCAACTAGTTAGCCGCTGCTCCAAAGAATCAACACATGTGGCTATTACTAGCTAACTATGAGGGCATATTGTAAAGCCTTCGTAAGAAAGTGTGAAAAGTGATAGAATTTATCTACAATTCGTAGAGCACCCAACACCGATCTAGCTCCAATTACTTCACCTTGGCCCTTCGCTATTTGGGGAATTAACCTGGTCGGCCCACTGCCGGCCACCAAAGGCAGATTCAAATACTTGGTAGTTGTTGTTGATTACTTCACCAAATGGGTGGAAATAGAGCCATTGATTGAAATGCCTTATGAGAAGGTGTATCCATTCATTTGTAAGAGCATCATATGTAGATATGGGTTGCCCTATGTCTTTATTAAAGCCCATGGAACAAAATTTGACAACGATGAGTTTGAAGCATATTGTGTCAGTTTAAAATCTAGAAACTACATTTTGCACCAGGTCATCCTCAAAGTAATGGTCAAACCAAAGTGATAAATATAACACTTCTCAATGGACTAAAGAAGAGGCTTGATGCTGCTAAGGGCAACTGGATAAATGAATTGCATAATATTCTATGGGCCTAATGAATGGCGCCAAGAACAGTAACTAGAGAGACACCATACATGCTTGCATTTGGGACAGACGCCATGGTACATCCAAGATAAGCCTACCAACTCATAGGTTCTCAAATTTTTATTCTCCAACCAGTGACATGATGCGATGATTGGATTTAGATATGTTGGAAGAAGTCAGAGAAGATGTTGCTCTCAGAAATGCTGCATACCAACACAATACATCTCGCTTTTATGACAAAAAGGTTAAGCTGACTAACTTAAACGAAGGTGACTATGTCCTTAAAAGTTCATTCAGAAGAACAACAAGCTTAAGGCCAATTGGCATGGCCCATATCACATTTCTTCATTAATTCGAATAGGAATCTATCGGCTTGAGACCATGAAAGGGGAAGAATTCAAAAACCCCTAGAACGCCGAGCACCTACGAAAGTATTATCAATAACTCAAGGGATTGCCATAATTGTATTTTCTTTTGCTTTATGTTCAAAATAACTATTGTTCAACTTTCAATCAAATTTTGATTTCAGTCCCTACAAAAAATTTTGATTTTTTTGGAGTACAGTGATATACATCCCCCAGAAAAAACAAAGAAAAATGTCTCTTGGTCTTCAGTTCTTACCGATAAACAACACATACATCCTTAATTAGGTGCTTATCTGTTGATCAACAAAACATACTAAATTAGGTTGAATTTATCAAATTCCAAATGCACCAACAACTTAAGGCACAATCATTTTTCGCCCACGATTAAACTTCATGTATGACTTCGTATATACAAGTCACAAATAAGAAGTAGTTATTACTTCGTTTATGACGCTGTATCAACAAGTCACGAATAATAAGTATTATCCAATGAAGTAAACAACAGGAATACAATCCAAACATACTTGATCGGCAAGAATAATTTACTTTATGTTTGACTCCATCTTTGACAAGTCAAAATCAAGAAGTCTGTAAAACTTCGAATACAACTAAAATAGTTACAAATAAGTTTTACCTGATTACGTTAAATGCTGGAAGACATGTAAAGATTCCTAACCAATGGAATACACACATATATTCCTTATACACTTGGTCACCACTAATAACTAATGAAAAACTTGTATTAATAAATCTAAGTGCATTTGTAGAATCTATGGCCTTACAATTACAGTTTAATGATTCATTATTAGACAATAACTAAGTTGACTAATTGAGCAAGTAGTCAGGAGTTGACAACACAAAAATATCGATTTGTTATCATATATTAAATGTATTACATTCAAATAACAAAATACAGAAAATCTATTCAACAAGACATTTTCCTTGAGCTTTGGAAGTTGGCTGAGTTGGTGACACTCTCTCCATTCCGGCAGGATGATCATCAAGAGTGTAAGGAGAATTAATAAAAGAGGATCATCCTTGGATACTTTTTTGGCTTCTTATCATTCCCAATATCTTTCTTGGCAGTGGAGACAAGGCTCAAGTACTCAAATTAGGGATCTTCCTATTTCCCATAGCAGCAAGTGGAGAGGAAGGAATTATAGAAATATCCAAGGATTCAAAGGAAGAAAAAGTCCCCAAATCCTTCTCTGCACCAGCAGATTCTTCAGTAGAGAACGTAGGGATTAGTTCTTCCTCAAGATTGATGGGGTCAGCAACTGTAGAAGTGGTGGTCCATGCCATAAATAAAGTTATGGAGATCATGTACTACAACAGATAAGAAGCATATTTAGGATGTTCCTCGCCAATCCTCTAGTGATTGTTCCTAAGGAATTTCAGCTCTTGGATGTTCACCTCCTCTTTCTTTAGACACTTCTTTTTTTTGTCAGCTACACAAACCAGAAACAAGAGAAGACAATATCAAGTCAGCCTATCATCAAACAGTTGATGTTTCAAAAACAGAGTAATATAACAACCTATGCCATGACCCACTCGGGGGCACCTGGGCCCATCATACACTTCTCCTGTTATTGAAGGATCATGTTGCTAATTTTTTGCAATGACTCCATAATCACAGTAATCTTTATTGGAGTCTAGAAAATTGACAACTAAGGCCCTGTTAGTAAACCTTGTTTTCATATAGTATGTACTGTTACTGGTAACCCACTTGTAACAGAACATCAACTCTAGGATACTAATGTGGGTTCCATGTTTTTGATTCAGTTTATGAATCCCATTGACCACTCTCCAAGTATTGGGGGCTACCCTAGCTAGGACGACATCAAAATATTGGCAAAATTCTAAACAAAACCTATTGGGGGAAATGTAAAGCCACACTCAGCAATGAAGAGAGGGGAAATATAGTGATCTTTAAGCAATGAAAATACTTCAATAGGTGGAATGGGCAGTTTTAAGTCCACCCAGTCAGGAATGTTCCTTTCCCGCCTAAATTCCTCTAAGGAATCCCCATGTATGATATAAATCATGGCTGCAGTAAAGAAAAAAAGAAAAGTGAAAGGGAAAAATAAAGGTTACAGGGAAAATGATGACTGAAGCAAAGGAAGAATGCAAAGAAAAGCTCAGAACTTGGAGAAGAATAAGAGTTTGAAAGTTTAAAAAGGTCTGGTATTAAAATTCGACAAAATCTTACCTTTTATAGATTACCTGGGAAATCGTGCAGGAAATGATTACTTGCTTCTATGATTGACATTCTGATGACTTTGCAGTTCTGATAAACAAAAATACCAATATACCCTTCGATGGTTCACTAATTTTCAAAATATTTACAAAAAGGTTATTGCAAAATCAAAATATGGAAAATTTTCACAAGTACCATACATCGGCAGAAGCTAACCAACTCTGAAGAAAATATACTTCATACTTTCAACAAAAGCATAAAGAATGAAGTATTAGGGGCTTCTGTTCACACCAAAAATTATCCACCCACATGGACCAATCAAAAGTACGCAATTGTCTCTAACGTGGCATAAATTCTAATCAGCAGATAGTTTTTCGGCAGGCATGCCGACCAACATGAAGAATACAATCCATCAATATAAATGAAAGTCACCATATGGGAAGTACAACCAAAGGTCTTAGTTCACGTGGTTCATACAACCAACAATAAAATTCATTATGTACGGGTGTAAATGCTTAAATGTATAAAGGCATTCCAGCCATTGATCTTCGGGTCAATATAAATACAATGTATTCCTTTCATCAAGGGCAAGGTAGAATGGATTCTAGGATATTCTTATACAAAAGAGTACCTAACTTTCTATAATCACTGAAATTAATATAATAATAGTGTACGTAGGCTTTCTTACATAGCCGAACTGCTTTAAGACTCTTTGTCTTTTTTTACTTATTTTATTGCAATCATATATTTTATCTGTGATTAAAAAATTAGATCTAGTCCATTTTTTGGCATAAACACCTGGTACTCTCACTTGGCACCGAAGAGTGTCTCAACATGGGAGGAAATGCACATTTGGTTTGTCCAGAAGTTCTTTCTGGAAGAAGATGAGTTCACATTGAAATAGCTGGGCAGGGAGAAGTAACAGCCAGGGGAGGAAGTGGTAGCATAGGTTCGAAGGTTTAGATAAAGGTCCCTTAATGTGAGGGAGGAGGCCAAGGAGTCCAAATTGCTTCATATTTGTGCTAAAAGTTTGCTCCCAGAGTAAATCTTCCACCTCATAAACAAAACGCGTGAATGAACTTTTGCAACGTTTTCAAAGGCAGTAAGGAACATTCGTTGATCGTATGGCCAAACCCGGTCGTGGTGCTTATAATGTTCAGGCAACTAATGCCAGCCCCCATGAGTGGGGATGACAATGGAGGAGAGGGTGCTGAAGAACCAAAGAAGGACAACAAGAGAAATTTTATAAAGATAGAGAGGATCCACCACCACTGTCTTGTATTGTTAAGGAGGTAGTAAGTTGTTACAACACAATGGTCCAAGGGGGGATAGTTTACGAGCCTAAGGACACTCCAACGGTGGATCCAGATGCAGAGACAAGAGCTAATCCCAAATATTTCCATATCCATCGAATTATTGGTCACCCAATGGCAACCTTCTTTACATTGTGGAAGATTATAAGCAAACACATAAAAATAGGGACTCTGTAGATCCCTCAAGAGAACATCAATAACAACCCACTACCAGCACATGTAGCTAATCTGGTAGATTCTTATGATTAAGAGGCTGAGTTTGAGGCGATGGAACTAAAGATTAAACAGGAGGAGTTTGAGTAAGCGTTGGAGGACCTCACCAAGGGAATGGCTAACATGGTGATAGCCTACAACGAAGCTAGTGCCAGAGACGTAGAAGATATGTACAATATGGATAATGAAGAAGTAGATTATGGGTTGGAATACCATATTGTAGCTCAGTTTCCCAATTTCTCATGGTCCTTTGACCAAGTGGGGATGTCGAAGGAAATCCATCTAAAGATAACACAAGCGATCTTGGACATTGTGCCAAAGAATACAGTTCCATCGTTGAGATGAAGGGGGCCCATGGCCAGATTGGTAAGGAAGTTTTCATACGAAGTAACTTTCAGTGACGTTGATAGGGATGTGAGGTTTCCACAAAATAGTTCCTTATATGTCATGGCTAGTATCAACGGTGTAAGCTCTGCAAGGGCCCTGGTGGATGGGGGATAAACATCATGCCCATCAGTTCATTCCATGCATCCAATATTCCTGAGGTAAGGTTAATACCAATGCCTTTGGTGATTTTTGGTTATGAGAAACAGTCTTCCAAGTCGATAGGGTATGTGAATGTTGGAATTATAATGGGGAACCTCACTTCATACGTTAAATTTCAGGTGATTGAGAGTGCTACTTTTTACCACTTTATGATAGGAAGGGTGTGGATTCATAATCACGATTTAATCCATCTGACATATCGCCAATATGAAAATGTGAAAGGGACTAAGATCGTTATACATGCAATGAAGAAGCCTTTTAAAATCGAAGAGGCTCACCTAGTGGATGTAACATTTTATACGGAGCTTGAGGAGGATGCTAGAGTCCTAACGAGGAGAATAGAGGGAGCAAGAGTTCCCTCTATTAGAGAAAGGATGGGACCTGTGAATGGACAGAGTAGCGAGGGAGGAGGAAGAAGAGAAGTAACTAAGGAAGTTAATCATGCTGATCCTAAACCCCATAGTATCTCTAAATAACCGAGAGATAGGATGAGTACTAGGATAGACCCGATGGATCATGAAGCCCAACGACAGAGTGTGTTGAGTAGGTTTTCGAGAAATAGATTGGCAGAAGATTCGAGAGAAAAAAATAAAAGGCAATCGTAACGACCAATAGACAATGCAAGAAGATGATAACATAGGATGGGAAGGTGATTTACTACCTTTAAAAGTGTGAGCGGGCGGTCAAAGGAGCTATTCAAGAAGATGATGAAGAGGCTGACCCGGTGTATGAGTGTTTCCTAGTAGACCAACAGGGGCAATAGAAAACTCTAACATACAAGTGTTTATGGAAGAAGTGGGAGAAGATATAGAGTACATGATGGATCACCCTAAGCCACAAGTGAAAGATCTAAAATAGCAGGACTTTATCGAAGAAAGAGAATATCTAAGGCCCATCTTAATTACAAAGGATCTGAGTGAAGAGAAACGAAGGGCTTTAATTGAGCTAATTTGGGAGTACAAAGATTTTTTTGATTGGAAGCACACAGATATGGAAGGGCTATATGAAGAAGTAAATTGCCACAAACTTAACATTATGCCTTTGGCTGTACTAGTGAAGCAAGCTATGAGAACTTACAACCTGGGCTGGATCTGAAAATAAAAGAGAAGGTTAAACGATTGCTAGAAGTTGGGTTTATTAAATCAATACAACATCCACTTTGGCTATCAAGTATCGTCCCTTTGGGAAAAAAGGATAAGAATTAGATAAGGATCTATATGGACTTCAGGAACTTGAACAGAGCTTACCCAAAGGATAAGTTTCCTCTGCCCTCCATTATTAGATTGATCGATACAACAGCTGGTCATGAAATGTACTGCTTCATGGATGGGTCTATGGGGTATAACCAGATCAAGATGGATCCAACTGATGCAAAGAAAACAACGTTCAGAACCCCGTTAAGAAATTTCATGTACAAAGTAATGCCTTTTGGGTTGATTAATACTCGGGCAACATATCAGAGGATGATGATGGCCATCTTCCATGACTTTTTTCATAAGTTTTTGAAATTTTATATGGATGATTTGGTCATCAAGTTATAGAAGGAGGAGTCCCATATGGACGATCTGAGGAATGTGTTCATTAGGTTCAGAAAATATAAGCTGAAGATAAACCCGCTAAAGTGTGCCTTCGGATTTACAAATGGAAAGTTCCTGGGCTTTGTGGTGGATCGCCAGAGAGTGAAAATGGACCAGGACAACCAACGAGTGATCTTGGAGATGTCATGTCTAAGAATAATAAAAAGCTCAAGATTTTCCTCAGTAAAGTCTCTTATCTAAGGAGATTTATGCCAGGGTTGGCCTTGATAACTCATCCACTGATAGAGCTATTACAAAAGGGCACAAAGTTTAAATGGGAGGAAGCTCACCAAGAATCTCTGACTAATTTGAAGAAGCTGCTCACTTCTTCATAAATGATGATTCCTCCAAGGGCAGGGATACTGTTACAACTCTACCTCTCATCTACTATACGATATGTTGGAGCTCTCTTGGCATAAGAAATTGATGGGAAGGAACGACCAGTCTATTACCTAAGAAGGATCATACATGGACTAGAGGCAAGGTATAATAGTGTAAAAATACATTGTTTAGCATTGGTGTTTGTAGCACAAAAACTTAGACATTATATGCTATCTTTCACAATTCACTTTGTGACTATATGTGATCCCATTAAGTTTTTATTGGCGAGAACTATTTTTATTGGAAGAGCAGCTTGGTGGTTCCTCATCGTTTCAGAATATGACTTAATGTTTGTAGTCCCTCATGCGATTAAGAGCCAGGCATATGCAGATCTATTGTCCATTTTTCCATCTGGGATATTTGAGCTACCTTGAGAGAGCATTCCAAGAGATGATTTGTAGGCCAATTTTTTATATGCGAACCTTGAAGAATGGACTATGCAATTTGATGGTTCTTCGATAAAAAAGAAGGGAGGGGCAGGGGTTATCCTTTCTAAGGGGAAGGAAGAATTTTTCATTTTCTATAAGTTAGATTTACACTGCCTCAATAATGAAGCAGAGTATGAGGTGCTAGTAGTGGGGTTACTAGAGGCCCTCCGAAGGGGTAACCGTCTAATGTTCATCAAAAGTGATTCAAACTTTGTGGTCCAGTAAGTGAATGGGGACTATGCGTTGAATCACCTCAGTCTGTCACCCTATTGAACAATCATCCAATGCACGATCAACCAGTTTCATCAGCTCAAGATAATGAGGCATCCTAGAACAATGAATAGACATGTTGATGATTATGCTACCATTTAATCCTAGAACAATCATCCAATGCACGAAGTTATAATGAAGGTGCGATAAATGTCAACTTTTCTTTTAAGCGACTGGATATCACTTCGTTAAAAATCAGACGAACTAGAGGCAGTCTTAGATTGATTTTATCAAAGATGGAGTTGTTCCTGCAGAGAAAATTAACGCGATGGGACTAAGAGAAGGGCCCCACAGTTCTACGTTCAAGAGGAGCAGCTATATTATAGAGGTTACTTCAACTGGCCATTAAGATACATCACGAAGGAGGAGGCAATGGAAGTTTTCAAGCAAGCTCATGATCCATCTCATATTGGAGGGGCAAAGTTATATAACCAATTAATGACCTTGGGTTATTACTGGACAACTATGGAAAAATATTCTAATGATTTTATTCAAAAGTGCAAAGTTTGCTAACTATATGGAAATATTATCCATACTCCTTTGGTGGACTTACATGCTCTGGCCACTACTTACCCGTTCCACACTTAGGCATTTGACTTGGTAGGGGTAATACGTCTATTTTTTAGGGAAAAGATATAGATATTAGTGGTAACATAATGCTTTACAAAGTGGGCTGAGGCGATACCACTCAAGATATCAACAGAAGGTGTGGTGGCTAACTTTATTAGAAAGTACAAAATTTGCAGGTTTGGGATTCCAAAGGTTATCCTCTCTGACAACGGGACCCCATTTGTCAACAAAGAAGTAACGATGCCCATACACAAATACTCCATAATATCCTAAGGGCAATTGTTATGCCAAATCAACTAACAAGACCTTGGTTAACATCTTGGCAAAGACGATGGAAGACTTCCCAGGATCATGGGATGATAAGATTCCAACATTCCTGTGAGCCTATCGAATGACGAAGAGGAAACCTATAGGGTATACGGTATTCTCTCTTATTCAGAGCCAAAGAAATTCTACTGATAGAGCTGGAAGTTCTTTTGGTAAGATATGTCTTGTGAAGCATCATGCTCCTCAGAGAAGATATGTACAATTAGAAGCACTGGATGAATACAGTGACAATGAGATATAACACCTTTAAATGCAAATGAAGCAGCTCTCTAAGGTGTATGATAACTTATTGAGGCCAAGAAATTTTGTAGAAGGGGATTTTATTTTGAAGGAAGTGGTGAAGTACATTCAGGGGCTCCCATTGCCTAAATGTTCCTATGAATTGAAGGGACCTTTCATTGTAAAAGAGGCTTATGATTTGGGTTACTACTTAATCTCTAAGATGGAAGAGGATAGACCTTTCTAGATTAATAACAAGTGGTTGAAAATCTATCATGTTTAAGTTTTGTTAGAGTTCAGTTGCAATTCATTTTATGAGTTATTTCTTTTGTAATGAGATAAGAAGAAAGAGTTTGCTTGTAAATTGTAAGAGTTTAATCTTTGCAATAAATAAAAGTATTGCAACAAGGAAGTGCATAATAACGAAATACTATTTCTTTCATTGATGTACTCAAAAGGATTACAAAATTGGGAACTATTGCCCAACATTTACATTTGAGGAAATAAAGAAAAAATTACAACACAAAAGAAGGGAATTTAACCCAGAAAGAACCAAAAATTGGGTTGGGAAAAGAAACCTCTAGGAAGGCCCGAAGAAGCCTCCAAGCATTTCTATAAGTAGTGATGTAGACTTCAAGCCTGGTCTGCACTTGAGCTCATTCAATTAATAAGGCTTCACGTTCTTATTTGGCCTTTGATAGAGCTTCTTCGACAGCCTTAACTTTATCATCGTCTTCTACCAACAGAGGGTCCAACTATGATAGTCTTTTATCCTGATCTCGTTGGCCCTCTATATGCTTCAGATACAGTTCCCTCTGGCTCTCCATCTGTTGGCTCTTTAAAAGATTTAAGTGGCCCGCCAACTAGTTTAGTTGGAAACCATCCTTTCCCATCTCCCTCAAGATGCCCAGGAACTGATTAATGAGGGGCTGGGTAAGACCAGACATTTGATTTGTAACACCTTAGTAATAACGGTTGTCAGACCTTAGAGTCTACAACTCATCACCAGGGTGTTTGAATGAAGGCAGTCTGTAGTGAAAGTCTAGGGATGGTGAGTGGCAATATTCTCAATCATAGAAGGATTAATTACAGATACTTGGGGAGACTGACAAAGCACCATGAGGCAAAAATCATTAGGATCCATGTTTAGTGGGGGAACCTCACAACCTGACTTTCTATAAGCTGGTAAGTCTATAGTTGAACCACAATCGTTATGGATTGAATCCTCAAAAGGGTTTAGTTCTTGATGAGTGGATTCAACGGGCGAGGGATCTTTATTGATTAGCTCTTCGAAAGTGGCACAAATCTTTCTAGCTTTATGGGTAAAGAAAGACTAAGTTTGGGTAAAAGAATCTTCACCGTAAGACGCATTACGAAGTTATTAGGACTGTCAATAATGGGAAGAAAGTCCTGTCGGCTCTACTTCTTGTGAAATCGAAATAGCCGATGGGGCTTTAGATTTTCACAAACTGGATAAGGCCATTTGGAGCTATATCGAGGAAACGACTGTAAAGAAAACTTATCAAGATAATGGTGTTGGAAAAGTTGGCAGAGTTATAGCGGCCAAGGGAGTGTTCCATGTCCAAATGGATCTTATCCAACCAGGTATAGAGGGACCCCAAGGCTATAGCTGCAAGAGTAATCTTGAACACCCTAGTTAAGTAAACTGGGATATTGATGAGATCACGTCGGGGTTGATCGTTGGACTTTCCAGTCATTACGAAGTGAGAAATAATAACAAGTACATATGATGGTAATTCTAAAGGGGTACCTTTGACTTGGCAGAAATAAAAAGCACCATCCTTCTCACAAGTGAAGAAGTAACTGCTGAGAGGGGATAAGGTGGCTTTGTTGGAAGATCCTGTGCAACTTTGACATATCTGATCCAGCTTCGCCAGGGCAGCAGCCTCCTCGGCATCTAAAGCCTCATTAGAGTAAATAGAGGTATATGTGGGATCAAGACCAAGTAATTCACAAACATAGTCTAAGGTCACTATGAACTCCCCCCATGTATCCATGAAGGTGTGGGTTATAACTTTCCAATGGGATATAAATACTTGGAGCACTGCGTTATGCTTGGAAAGAGTAAACTCACCAAACCACTTTGCCCGATAGAGCCAAACATTTTTTAAGGCATTAACACAAGTTATCTGCATGTAAGTGTTCCAGGAAGAAAAGTTGTTCGGGGAACCTCCTGCCCCCTCAAAGTCTATCTAGGAGCAGGGGAAGTCACCTCAGTTAAGATGGAAACGCAGAGTCCCCTCTTGGGGAAGAAACTTCAAACGACAGCTTTATCATCTTCATCACCAAGTGTCAAGGAGTCGCACTTGGCATTAAAAACCACTAATTTTCACATATCTAAGTATCCATCATCCTTGGAGAAAATAGGAGAACGACATTAATAGTGCAGTTGCTCTTGACGATCTTTCATCACAGCGGTGGCATCCAAAGCAGGGGCAGGAGTAGTGGTGGTAGCAGGCGGAGCAGTGGTGGTGGGAACAACTGGTACGTCTGGTACAATGGAAAAAGACGCCATGGGAAAGGTGTAGGATGAAAAGATTGAAAGAAGAGAGAGTGGATTGGAAACAATAGAGTAATAAAGGTTGAATACGAAAAAGGAAGAAAGAAATAGAAGAAAACCTTAAGCAATAATGGTGGATAACACTTTCTCTCTCTAAAATCTCTCTAAGTATGGAGGCAAACAAAGAGACGAAAGAGAAAAATGGCTAAGTGTTGAATATTAGACGTTTGAAAATCAAGTGGACGTATGAGTTTCCCACAGAGGCACGTGATAATCTGCCAAAATGATTATAAAAAGGACACGTGGCACTTCAGAGAATGCTCTGACAGTTGAAAAGACAACCCCACGTCATTAATGAGGTAATGCTTGGGAGATAGGGTTTCTTTCAAGAGAAGTAATGTTGTTTGATGCCAGAATTTTTAAAAGGGGTATTTAAAGCCAAAACATTAAACCAAAGCAAGTCCTCAAGCTGCAAGATCGAAAGATGTTACAACAAGTTGAAGATGCATCGGGGAGATTTTTTTTACCACAGAAGAAATGGAGGTTGCTCACAATGTGGTTAAAAAATAAATGATGTCCCCTCGCCTTAAGTCCAAACGGATATAACTTTGACTCAGGTACATCGGGAGAATTTTTCTTTTCGAATAAATGGAAAACAGGGATAGACACAATCCAACCAGAACGGGGAGAATTTCAAAAGTCCAACTTCTACGAATTTTTTCATAAGAGATAACGGGGAGAATTCATACTACTAGGGGCATTCCTAACAAAAATGCCCACCCACTACAAGTTCACTTCATGGTGGAACAGAACAATGCAGAATTGGGAAAATTTAATTACGGACGTTAAGAACGATGATGGACATTTTCCACATGTGCTTGGGGAGAATTCACACAATCAATCAAGAAGATAAAACGGTTGGGAGCTAACGATAGAAAAAAGTTGAGATGTTCCCTCACCATAGGCCCAGATGTTACAGAGCCTTGGTTCAGGTACATCGGGGAGAATTTAGCTTTTTCCTAATAAAAATATTAGCAGTAAGTTGCAACGAAGACCGAGATGGTAGAATTTTTGCTCACAACAGAAGACGGTTCATCGGATTGAGAAGTTTTTTTGTGCAGACACTTCTTGTCATCATAATAAATCTCTACACGAAGGGGCAAATGTAAGGGGTTTGAAGATAATCTCAGAATTAGAGAAAGCCTCCCCAGTTAATACAAGAAACTTAAGAGAAGGAAGCAACATGAAGATAGTGAGACAGCTCAGCGAGGAAGCCCAGTGATGCAGCCTAATGAGGAGGTTGGTCGAGATCCTTTTTATCTTCCTTTCTTCGTTAGTTAAATTGTACCTTTTAAATACATCAATTGTAATGATGTAACGATTGTAATATTGAGTGTGAGGTTAAATGGTACTCGAGAGAGATCAGGCCTGGCAGGGCCTAGGAATGCTTACCTGCTCTATCAAATGACCTCACTGTAGGAACTTCAACGAAACTTAGTTTGGAGGATTCAGAAGTGAGGCAGCGTTAGGGCTTGTCCTGACCATCTTAAATACACCCGATAAAACACCGAGAGATCTTTTCACCATGGAAACTTGTATAGAGCAACGTTGAGTTCTATCGTATATTAAGATTCGTGCCAAACAGTCCCCTATCAAATGTCACATCTACTTTAGGTGATGTCACTAGAAAGCTAAACATAATCCAATCCAAACTCGAGTAAATCATTGTGGTATTGGGGCTATCAGACAGTTTAGTGAGCCACCTCTGTGGTGGCAGTCATGAGACGCACAATGGTTAGGCAAAAGGAATGTCGTAACATTTAATGATCATAACGTAGGGTGTGCTGGCCCATTAGGCATTTACTATTTGTGACGTGAAGTGTGATAGGGAGCTCTTTACGTGTAGGTAGTTTGAGACGTCTCGGGAAGGGGTGTGGGGATATTTATGGGCCTCAACCACTTCTGAGATGGGAGAGTTCTTTCTAGAGATTTATTGCTAGAGAGAAAATATATCAAAGAGAAGTTATTACAAACCTGAGGGTTTACTCACCCACCATTGTCATTTATTATGAATCTTTTAATAGCTAACTAGAGATCCTTCAGAGGTTATTGGTGTGTTGGTTACCTGCCAAGGTGTATCTAGGGTGCTTATTGTAACACCCCGTATTTTTGTGCATGTAATATTTAATTAATTAGGAAAATTTTGAATTACTTGTGTATTGTAATTTAATTGAATTAATTATGGTAATATTTATTTAAATATTAATCGGAGAGTGATGGTTAATATTTAGGGAAATTTAATTACTAGGTGAATAGTAATAATTTATTTACGTCATAGCGTGTATTAGTGACGTGGGATTTATTTATCTCAGCCGAGAGTAGGTACAGACTAATTTGGGTGTGAGATAAGGATTTTTATAAATTAATTTGGATGTCGATTTTGAGTGCACGGTTGAGTCCAAATGGGTCAAAATAGTCGGAAAAGTGTACTCGGGGTAGTAAACGGGTCACGGGGCATTTTTAGGCATAACCGGACCCACACAGGGCTATTTGGGTCACTTGGGCTTGGTCCATTAGGCTGAAAATGGAATTAGTGTTTTAAGACCTAAATCTAAGAGGGGGAACAGAGAGAAACATAAACCTAAATCTAAGAAATTGGGGAGAAAGTGAGAGGGAGCAGTTAGAGCCAATTTGGGGGTCTTTTGGAGATAAAACAAGGAACGGATTGGGTGCTCATCATCAAGCTTGCCTCTACACCAACATATCAGACCCAACGAACCACAAAAGGCAAGTGGTTAACTTATTGTGATGTTGATTTATGATATCCAATTCATATTTTTGTGATGTGTAAATCAAAATTCGTTTTTGGTGTAAAAGGGTACAAAAAATGAGTTTTTGTATATAGAACACTTGAATGAAATTATTGGGAAATTAATGTGGGAATTAATTATGTTACATAGTTCTGAGATAATTTATTCGGATGTGAAAACCCAGTAGAAATTTATGAACGAATTTGGGATAAACAGATGAAATTGGGACTGTCCGAGTAAAGACCCGGAAATTCCCCAAAATTGGAAGAGATTTGTGAAATTAAATTCGTGTTTAAGGTTCTAGGGGAGGTCCTAATCACGTTCCCATATGATAAAAATTTTGTGTGTGCTTGAGATGAACCATAGACGAGTTTGGAGGTTAGAGGAATTCGTTAATAGCAAAAACAGAAAGTCGGAGAAGATGAGGACATGTTCGATCGATCGATCGATGTCTGGGATCGATCGATCGATGGCTGGGAATTTTTGACAGTTTGGCCTTGTGAGGTGGTGGGATTTTATTTTAGTTTAATTACCACCAAGTCTAATTAAAGCAGAAAATTTAATTAGGGAGGTTAATATCCTCACAATTATAGGGGCATATAATTGGGAGTGGTGGGGGGTAATTAAGTGTAAGACTTACGTATGAATTTTGAGAATAAATTCTGAGAAATAAAATAACGAACTGGGTGAATAAGTTCGGGTATAGTAGTAGGGCGACGCTACTCACTTAAATTAATTATGGATGAAAAACTAATTAATTTGGATTCGGGGATTAGAATCGGGTGTTATATTAATTTCGGGCCACAAGAGCAAGCCCGAGTATATTGGTTGGGTGACAACAATAATAATTTAATTAATTAATGTGAAAATTAATTAATAATCAGAGTTGGACCATAAAATCAAGATACTAAGTATAGGCTAGTGTTACGGACTCAGTACATGGTAAAGCCGAGATATTTTATATTTATATATATACGGTATGTGATAGTATATATATGGTGTGTGCTTATAAATATTAGTGGTTAGATATTATTAATACATATACTCTAGTGCTATCAAGGGAGGTTGTGCGTAGTGGGTGAATCCCCTAGCTTGAGGATTAAGGCGAGTATATCCCCAGGTCATAGCGTTCGTTATATGGGTGAGGGACTTATCTCACTTTTAGGGAAGGAATATGATCGCCTCCATTATGTTTATATTTTTGGCCAAGTTAGTGAGCGATTCTGACTTGGGGTAACTAGGTTATGCGAGTACACTTAGTGTGATAACACTTTAGAGAATACATCCAATGAGTTATTACTCGGGAGGATGGGTTATATTTATATTCAACATATGTGTGAATATTTTAATATGGTTCTACGTATATAATGGGATAAATAGTTATATAAGGGTCATTAAATACATGAAGTGAATTGTATTAATTATATATGGGTTATATTCACATTCAACATGTGTGATTGTTGTAAGAAAATTTTACATACATAATGGGGTGAATAATTATATACGAGAAGTTTAAATACATGGAGAAAAGTGTATTATTTATCTAACTAGTGAGTGTTATATGGCTTTCAAAGAAAGATGATTAACTAAGTTGTGGCGATAAATAGCTTATAAGTTATACATTAAAAATACTCGGGATTGAGTAGGGAGATTGACAAGAGTTATATCAAGTATCTAGTTTCGGGGTAGAGGACTAGGTGGGATATAAAGAAGGCATTAGGTGTGCACGTTAGATGAAGGGTGAGTATATCCTCAAGGGAGTGCGACACTAACTAAAATATGAAGCGCATTCATGCATATTTTATTACTGCAAGTTAATCATTGGCTAAATGCTTTGGGTTCTAACCCTTGCTATAAAATATTTTCAAAACCTTTTAGGTGTCCAGCCACAGGGATGCCAGGCTTGATTCATTCTAGGGATTTGCTGCTGCAGCATATATGGATGTTGCAGGATTTGGATATACACCTCTATTTCTTCTATTCCTAGTGTAGGAATTGTCTATCAGATATTCGAGCATGTTGCTCAAGGTTTTATTTAGTATTTATTTCAGATACTTGAGATCCATTATTATCTGTCTTTACATTTGTGTTGGATTTTAGCCGATGGTTTATTCGGTCAGTTTCTTATTTACATGTGATGGTTGGATTCAGTTAGCTTGTGATTGTTAATGATTTATTTCCGCATGAGTAATTCATCGAATTAATGAAAGAAAAAAAAACTTGGCACCAGTCTAATTTTACTTAAGTGGTTAGTAATTAAAAAGTTTCAACAGTGATGCTAAGAATGAACCAACTGAGAAACCTGTTCTAATTTAATTTAGGACTGATCACCCGGGGTTTAATTAGGTGGGGTGTCACACTTACTTCTCTTTCCCTTTGAACGAATTTCTTCTGAGTTTTCTTTATTGTTATTTGAGTTATACACGAAATACGTGTGAGTTCAATATGAGTGTTGATTATACACAATATTGTATGTTCATTTGTATTTATTAAAGAGTGGCAACTTGCTGAAATGGTGGATCAATTCAGAAGGGGATAAGATTAAAAGCATTCTATGTCGAATTATTCCTGCTTTCATTTGTTGGCATTTATGGTGTGTGAGAAATAAATGCATGTTTGAGTCCATGCAAATGAACGAAAATTACTTCCTCATTCAGATTTGTGGGGAGATTAAAATGGCGTTTAGAAATTTTCCTTTTATTGGCATGAAATCTAGATTTTGTATTGATATATTAGAGACTCTCTCCAATTTAGGAGCTCACAATATTTCTCTCTGATGTAAGCCACCAATGAGGGGCTTTTCCTCATTTATTTTGAATAAATTCATGGGACTCATTCCAAAAAAATAAAGAAAGAGAGTTCTTGGGCTATCGTTTATCACCATATCTATAGGGGTTATACCTCAACTGGTATTACTATACTCCCAGGCTTCAATGGGACTACACTCTTACAATATATATATATATATATACAAATCGTATATTTTGACTGAATGAAAATGGGGGATTCTGACCTAGCAGAGAGAGAGAGAGAGAGTCGGGTTGATGAGAGATAAGAGGGAAATAGAAAATGTGGTAGAAATAAGGGTATTAAGTTGGATATGGTCATTAGAATTGTCACGATTCTTGACCATGATAGGGACTTTCATAGTCTTGTCACATTCAAGGATCGTGATAACAAGCACGTGTTATTTTGTCACGATCCTTGACCGTGATAAAGGCTAGATGAAAAAGTGAGAAATTTTTTCTCTTTTCGTATAATGCCATTTGGTAACCCTGTTAACGGTTGTTCACCATCTCCTACTTCATGTGTTTGCCATCTGAATGAAAACCAATATTGTGTACTAGCTAACGATTAGAAATAAAAATACAAAAAATTCTAGTAATAGGAATCTAATAATCAAATAATGCCACGCTTAACGTAATAGAATCCCACGGAACCAAAGATGCTCCGATACGAATTATAACATTCCATATTTTCCACTTGTATGTTGTCAATTCCGATACATCGAAAATTGGGCATTCTAATCAATTTATATCATTGTCGGTATCAAATGTGTAAATACTTAAAAAATGACATAATATAAACCACCCACACAATCTGGTAAATAAATAACTGATATAAATATAGATTGTCTCAAATATAAACCATATTAATAATAAATCTCCATAACCAAAATGGATATAACTAATAGTATCAAATCAAATGTAAATAAACTCGAGAATCACTTAGGTTTTATACGAATCTCTGAATTAAAATATATACATGAGTCTGAACTGGAGTACTGAAAGAAAATTGTAACCTAAACTATGAATGGAAATGGCAGAGAACTAAAGATAAAAAGTTTGGCTACTTAACCCTACTACTCCTACTTAGGAATACCTGGAAAAGATTTTTAGATAATAAATAGTTCAAAGCCCAAAAGTTACATGAAATCATTACGATATCGATCCAGTAATAACACGTGACTCATTTACATTATCATGCCAACCCGTTGACACTCACATACAAAAGATACCTCACCCCTCAACATAAGTGAAATAATCTACTATGAGTGTCCCAACCAAACTACCACTATTATGTATAAATCCAAACTCATATACTATCAAGTAAGTTAACTCATTTTATATTGCAACTACGTCATAATGTAACCCAATATAAATTTAGAGTATAACCCAGTACAATCCCTACTCGTGTCACTCGAACATTAAGATATACACAATATGAGAATAAAAGAAATTACGTGACACTATACCATTATATAACATGTCCATCACTAGACTATACAATATATATATATATATATATATTAAATCACATGAAGGCTAAAACCTTCGAAGACATTCTCGTGCCTCTATCGATAAATTCATAGGCGTCACATGCCTATCGAATTCAGATAATGCACACTTAGAAAAATGGAGGGATCTCTATGTAGTCACACCGTCGTCTAGTACCAAACCATCTGATGGATCAAGTCATCCAGGTATCTACATTGTGAGACGGTGACAACTAAGTGAAGGATCAAAACACTGACCTCCAAGCATTATGTTACATTAGCCAGTGTTGTATATGTGATATTCTATACATATATTGCGTTATTTATATTTGGGTATACGAGTGATATGCGAAATCCTATAAATATATGGCTAATGTAACATAATGCGTGGATGTCGCATAGCACTCGTATATATAAACAAATACCCATCCGAATGTCCAAAACCAGATTCCTGAATAAACGTAGGTTTACTAACCTAGATATCGGATCAGGTATAACCAACCTAAATCCCGAACTAGATATAACATTTTAAATACACAATCTGTGTGTGTGTGTGTGTGTGTGTAAGACTAATTTAACCACCCAAAGTTCCACTGAAACTCTACTCTAAAGAAAATAAAAATAAAATATAAAGGAATGTGTTAATTCCCCCAAACCAACTTCCCACCATAGGGGCCTAGCCCAACCGCTATAGCGACCCTAAGGAGCTATAGAGGATTGGAGCCCCTCTATGGAGTTGTTATCCCTTCCATGTGAGACTCTTTGTAAATTTGCCTGTTTCGACCCAAATTTTGTTCTATATAACCCCATCTGCCATTCATGGTCCTAAAACTTCCAAATCAATACCAAAACGCCTCCTGACTAATTGTAAAGGTTCCTAATTCGAATCCTCACATCATAGGATCAAATCCTAATAGGAAAATACATACATATATATATATATATATATATATATATATATATATATATATATATATATATATATATATATATATATATATATATAGAGAGAGAGAGAGAGAGAGAGAGAGAGCAAAATTGTAACTTATAACAGGCCTGAATTATGGATTCATTATCATATTTTGGTTTCACCATTATTATATATATTCCATATCAAAGTTATTATCTAATACAAGGATCAACTCTACACATGAGCTCCAATGTTATTAAACATAATTTACATATATTGTTTCGTAAAAAACTCTTAATTTAAATCATATTTTACACATGATAAATATGTCTACATCTTTTATCCCTATTAGCTAATATATGACACGATTAAGCATCACATTATATTCATAACATGCTTCTAATCCCAATTGATTTTAATAGAAATGGTGACATGAATAAATTACAGTTATATGATATTAAGTAAGATACTTCTTGTATGATTATGAAGGTTATTTGATCATCCCTCTTGCGATCTCTTAATTTTTCCCAAAATTATTCCTAATCTCTCTGAAAACTCTCATGCTGCTAGGGTTTATCTTTTACGTTTTAAGTAATTAACTAATGAAGATTAACACCACTTATATACCCTTAATCTCACATGTCAATAAAAGGTCTAATTTCAGACCCCATATGAGTCCAAAATGCTACCCAGACAAACATAAAACTTAGTCCAGATGTATACCTACCCATGGGGCCCAATCCCAAACAGGAAAATACGTATATGGGAATATGTACCACCCTAGAGTCCAGTCCAAATGAAAATATCTCATATCGTAAAATAAAATATTAAACATATTTTACGAGTGGCCGAACATAAATAATTCCAATATAATTAATTACATCGATTAATTGATTTATAACATATGGTTCCAAAGTCACATAACATGCAAATTTAAATGTCACATAAATTATGCATTTATTATTACCACCTCGCATAAGTAATAATTATTTACATTTAATTATTTATTTCCACAAATATTACCAAATAAAAGACATTATCTTTGTTATTTTGGCGAGATGCATAAATCGAATCCTCTTACCCATTTGTTCATTGTTCTTAATTACTTCATTGTCTTGAACCATCATATCTTTATTTATTTTATTCATTTAATTAGTTTGGGATTATAATTATTTTCTTTACCTTTTCCTTCTTTGTTCTTCATCAAATCCCCATATCAAAAAACTCCATTAATGTTATTTGAATCTTTCTTTCAAATACACTTTCTTATGGTAATGTTTCTCAATTTTTTCTTTTGAGTTATTGTTCATATTTTCATTATGCTTTGTAGCTACATACTTGGGTTGAGAAATATGAACCCACCATTAGGTATTGATTTTTATTTCGTATGATATATTCTAGAATTTTATTGAATTAAATTTATATTATAACTATAGTACGAAAGCCTATAATTAAGACTTCTCTATGTTTAGGGTGACCACGTAGGATGACTACAATTAATACTACTCTACGTTTGGGGTGTGCACGATGCTTATTTTTTTCTCTTTTTTTATCTTTGAATTTGTAACCGAAGGAACACGGTCCCTAAATAAAAGTAGTGTCGCACCTCAATTTTCCCATCCATTACTTCTTTTCGATTTCATTCTTCCATTTTAGCTTCTAAAAAAACAACCCTTTTATCTTTCTCTCTATGTAGTGGATATTCAATTATGTAGACGTAGTATTAGAATTTGTTATAAGGATATCATTGTTATGGAAATTTGTTTAGAATCATAATTTGCATATATAAAACACTCAAAAACACTCTTTCTTTCTTTTATCATAACTAAAAATATTGTTAAAAAAAAGACAGAGAACTTTTTGGAACATAAAAAATGAAGTGGAGTAGGTGGAAAATGTACTTAGCTCATAAGGACTAAATATTAGTCATCCCAAAATTATATCATATTATTTTGTACCCACCTATAGACAAAAATCATACACATTCTCATAAAAGACCTTATTGATACGTGTGAAGCCCTACTATATACTTGCAATATATGTACATGTATACATATAAAATTTACTTAACAACGTGTGGGATTCATTTACTTTGTTACATTTATTCAAACTTAACTATATTATTATATTGGTTTCAATTGTTTATTGTCCATTGTGACTTTTGAATTTATGATTTATTCAAACTCCTTTCAACTTTGTTATTATGAAGAACTCCTTTTATAGTTATTGTTTATTTACTTTGTTATGTCTTTTCAAAAAAAAATTGTGACAATGTAATACGCCCTCGCATCGTGCAGGTTTCATGCTAGTTTGTTTTAAAATTACATCGCGATGCCTTCATAAATTACCTCAATCATCATTTATTGTTCATGCATTCGTGTGTAATTTCAACTATATTGTTGACAACCTTATCGTAATTAAAGTTTTCATCTTTCATTATTAGGTTGGACCATATATGTTTGATATTTTTTCTAATTGAATTTAATCCTTGAAATGTCTTTTGTATCATGAAATCATTTATTTCAAGTATGCCCATTATGGGGGAATATTACCCAAGATATTTTTCTATATTCGTTAAATTAATTTATATTATTTTTAATATAGTTATCGTTAAAAACAATCCAAAACCAAAAAATATCTTTTGTACTTAATTTGAAGTAATAAATCAATTGAACTCGAACACGCATTGCCCATGGATTTCGATACCCTTATCTCCATTTTACCTCACAAGTATATTAAGTGTAGATATTTGTATTGTGTGTTAGATCAACCCAATAACAGTGTCTTGATAAAATGAGATGGACATTAGATTTTTAGCTAAATAGCTTAAAGTTTGCTCAAATATTGCACCCTTATTTTTTGCTCAAGTTGAGACTCTTGAAAGGTCTAACAAGTATACAAAGATCCAATATAAATTTTAAATTTGAGAGGATCAATACTTTGTGGAATCAAATATTTTGTGGTGATTTTGGGTAAACCTAAAGATGTTTTCCAAATTTATTCAAATCATCTGGTTGTGAGGTGAAGCTACATATGGATGGTATTGAAAAGACTTATATGAATTATTAATCTTTGGTTGTAGAGGTTGATAATGTTCACAATCTATAAGTTATTAATTTATCATCTAGGAAGGGGAGGATTGGCGAGGTAACTAATAATTAAAAGATGTAAAAAACATCCATCTTAGTGGTAATATTTCATAAAAGGTCTGTAACACCCCGCCTAATAAGATACCGGGCGATCACTCCAATATTAAATTAAAACAGGAGTCTCATATGGATCATTCTTAGCATCACTGTCGAAAAATCCATTTAATTACTAATATCCTATTAGGTGAGCGTTAAAAACTTTTATCTAACTACTCTTTTTAGCGAACAAATTAATACATCCACAATTAAATGCGGGTTTTCCAATAAAAAATCTTACCTCATGTCGCTTTACTCAACGACGACATATAATTAAAATATTTCGACCTATATAGTCCCAAAAATAATTACAGCACCCATCGAAAATCATTCAATCCTCGAAAATCCCAAAATTTACTATTTAGGAAAATTCCCCAAATTGCCACTTAATTTAATTATATGGAATTTAATTGTCTAAAAAGGATGGGTTATTACATACTCCCCCCCTTACAACGGAATTTCGTCCTCGAAATTCAGGTATAACCTACACCATCTAACTAGGATCACTACAAATCCTAAAACCTCAAGAGAAAGATACTAACTCAATGGTTCCCAACCATAAGCTACATGACTACCACGATTGTAAAGTGACTCTAATACGTCACATAATACCCATCATCTATAATGCCTCTTGGCATGGATTTCAATCTTGCGTACTACTCCTATCTTAACTAGGCGGTATACCAAACCACCTTACCAAGGTGCCCATACACCTTCCTAACTTGTGCACACCTAGCGCATCCCTAAAAACATTCTAGTCAAGCTACCCTGCTAAACTAGTCTAATACCCAACCACTATCTAACCTAGATAGTCAAACAGATGTACTAGGGGCTAAACTTCACTCCTGCTGCCCTCCGAGCTCCGCACACGATTCTCAACGAGTGCGTAACAGATTTCTATAATCTTCTAATATGGCAGGAGATCGAAGTCTCACAATAAAAATCAACAATCCTATTCCTGTGGCTCTATTACAAATCGAGAGCAACGCTGAAAGCGTAGTACGTCCGCAGAGATTCCTAAGGACACTAGAACCTAAGGCTCTGATACCATCTGTAACACCCCGCCTAATAAGATACCGGGCGATCACTTCAATATTAAATTAAAACAGGAGTCTCATATGGATCATTCTTAGCATCACTGTCGAAAAATCCATTTAATTACTCATATCCTATTAGGTGAGCGTTAAAAACTTTTATCTAACTACTCTTTTTAGTGAACAAATTAAAACATCCACAATTAAATGCGGGTTTTCCAATAAAAAATCTTACCTCGTGTCGCTTTACTCAACGAAGACATATAATTAAAATATTTCGACCTATATAGTCCCAAAAATAATTACAGCACCCATCGAAAATCATTCAATCCTCGAAAATCCCAAAATTTACTATTTAGGAAAATTCCCCAAATTGCCACTTAATTTAATTATATGGAATTTAATTGTCTAAAAAGGACGGGTTATTACAAGGTCAGACAAGATTAAATAAACGATCTATTCTTCAAGGACATTTAGATTCAAAGACTTTATGTGATACTTGATAAGGATTCAAAATTGTATGAAGAAAAATATTGAAATAAAGAATGAAGACTTAATTAAGGAGTGGTACACTGTGAACGTGGACAATTTTAAGGGTTGAAGGAGGAGTTTAATTGAATCAACGAGTAAGTGGGGGAGATTTGTTTTACCAATCATAGAATTTATCAATAAATTATAGGAGTTTGGTTGCTCAAATCAAAATTTTTACAGTAATGATTTTTTTATCCAAATCATTTCCATATTTCTTTATTTTGTATGTGAAATTTCCTCTTTAATATTATGTGGATCAAGTAGTTAAAGTTTCCAGAGGGATTTCTAAATTAGAAAATGAATACACTTCATTTGGGAATTTATCCTACAGTTGAACTCTCTGAATTTTTTAAATAATCCCTCCTAAAATCGAATTTGGCATTAACTTCAGTTATTCATCTAACATTTTACGCTTCAGAGGTCATGCATTGTGGCCTTTTTTTTTTTATAGGAAAACGCATTAATTTACAAAGGAATAATTGGGTTAATTTTGTTTACATGTATTAAATCTATTAATTGTACCCAAAGAAATCAAAAAGGTAGGGAAAAAGTTGTACATAGATATGCACAAATAAAGGTGAAATAAGTTTACAAAAATGTAATGTTAGGTCTTCACCTAACTTCCGAACTGATTTCACCCTTGAAAACACCAAAGTTTGGAAGATCACCAAACATAGAAGTTGTAGATATCATAATTATTTTTCAAGCAGAATAAGTCGTGCCCAAATCAGATACCCGATTATGCTCAAAATATGAAATTACCCAAAATGGTTCTAGGTACCCTCACAGTTAGCACCTCAAGGGGCCTACCGATCAACTAGTATGTCCTTTTTTTCACGCATAGGTTTTTATCATCTTTTCGGTCGGAGGGACTCTATGCTGATCTCACTCCTTAAGGAATTTGCTATTATTTTACTTTTGGGGGATTCTTATAAATAAAAGGTGTCCCTTTAGCTTTTAAAGCTCTCAAAATTGGTGCAAATTTACTCCTTGTTTGATCAAATAAAAAATTGTCTCTCACATCTCACTTACATCACCCCAAATCCATCATTAACACTCCATTTTAACCTCATCATCCATAGATTGTAGCACACTTAGAAAGCTTAAGGACCGTGTAGAAGAACGTTCACTTGAATTATTGCTAAAGGTTTAAAAGTATTTCTAATTCATTTATTTGAGTTTATTTTCCTTTATTTCCATCTCTAATTTATTACATTTATTCTCTTTACATTTTTTACATACCCATCGAATACTATAATGTTCAACTTAACTTATTAACACTAATAATACATTTTTTAAATTTATTTATACATTTTAAACCTATTTTCTTAACTCAAAAACAAAAAATATAGGATTTACACTAGTTTAACAATACAATAGGGCCCCAGTCACTATAGCCCAAACACACTTTTCTGCCAACTAGGGTTTAAACCCATCTTTCTATATGAAAAATGTTCTAAACCCACTTTTCTCACACTAAGGTATCAATAGATAATTTTCGCAACATGAATGAAATACTAAATTTCAAAGGAATGTAATTTCCCCCTTGAACCGCTCTTCAAACTATATGGGATTTGATCTCTATTCGTAAAGGTACGTAGGCGTTTGGGTTACGAGATTTAAGTATAATTTTGGTACATATTTATCAAATTTTACGTATGAGTATCATAAATTTGGTCTTATTTCTCTCCATCAATCTACTATTTTTTTAGCTTATCTGTTCATACTCACTTTTCTATACAAATGTTATGATCGAACAAGACCGCTCGCGTTTATTTCTCTGTAGTTGACTGTCCATGTCATAATTTCTATGGTCACATTTTTATAAATGTTTACTTTAAAGATGCAATAATAGTCTGGGGACATATGCAGTGGTTGTTCAAGTACCCATGTGGACAAGGGATAATGTGATAGTGATCTCCCATCATGGTATTATCACCATAAAAATTAGGGGGCATATGTTGTGTAATACCTCGTACTTTTATGAGTATTTAATTTCCTCTTGTGCACTTAATTATTAATTTAATTGGAGAAATTAAATTGGTTTAGTAAACATTAATTAGCGAGTTCGAAAATAATATTTATTATTATTATTATTTACTTGAGTGTGAAGTAAATATAAATGTGAATTGTTATATGCCATTTATGAGGGAAAAATGATGATTATTATATTATGCCAATAGAGAGTTACATCGACGGATTTAAATCGTTATGAGCGACACGTACTGTACGCACGTGTCGGGCCCGATTAATGAGTTGAGGGTATACTCTTAGTTGGGTGGCTCGGATGACCTATTTTAGTGCAACGGTGATCCGAAATGGGTTTAAATAGTCCAGAATACGTACCCATGAGTTATAGTTGGGTTCCGGGGGATTTTTAGACGTAATGGGGCCCGCATAGGGGCATGGGTTTCTTTTTACCCTTAGGGATACACCTAAAAACGGGAATAGGGTGTGATTATAGAGTATTTAAGGTTTAGGTAGATGGATGACAACCTCACTTTCCTCTAAACTTTTGTGATTAAGGGAGGTATTAGAAGAAGAGAAAAATGGAAGAAAAAAAAAAAGAACTTAGAGAAGAGAGGAAGAACATCTCCAAATTCAAATAATCTAGTCAAAACTTCAGATTCAAATCCAAAAGGCAAGTGTTAACTTGCTTTAAATTATAATTTTTATGGTAAATTACGTTCGTAATTAATTAGGAACAAAACCGAGATTTAAAAGATGAAAAATTTGAGAATTAATTGAAGAGATTTAAGTAGTGTTTAATCTCTGATTGTAATTGATATTGATTGATAATGAATAGATGAGAAATTCATAACATTAATCTAGTTTTTTTATTATGAACATGAGAATATTCATAGGATGCTAATAATCAGTAAGTTTTAAAGTCTGATTAATTCTAAGTTGTAAGAATTAATTGATGCTTAGGAATTCTTGTGTTTTGATGATGGATTCGGGTTTATTTATGTGTTAGAATAATTTTGTGTTGGTTATATATTTATGGGGTATGTCAATTTAAGGTTTTGGAAGGTTTGGGACCTCTATAGGAGGGTTTAAGAGGTGAAAACCGGAGGAAAAGGGTGATTGGCAGTCCAACAAACCAAATCGGTTTGCTGGGGGAGTGAATCGATTCAGTCTAGTGAATCAGTTCTGTCTACCATGCATACTAGTTCGATTTGCTAGCATGTCCAGATTTTTGTTACTTATTTTTTTGACCCATTAGATCTTGATAAATGGACATATGGGCTTCCGAGGTAGATTAGGATTGCTAGGGAATATTATCAGGGTTTGGTACGTGTGTTAGGCCAACGGTTAGATGGGTTCAGGTGAGACGAACCAAAATTCAAGTGAGTGAATACTTATATGTATAATCAGGAAGTCGTTTTGGACTTAGGGATTTGGTAGATTAGTACGTTGTGGGATTTCTGTATGTAGTCAGTACTTTATATATATATATATATATGTATTATGGGTTACCTATATATATACACACACACACACACACACACACACACACACACACACACACACACACACACATGTGATTGATGTGTATTTTTTTAACATACCTACTCAGTAGTGCTATCGTTAGGAGGTTACGTGCAGTAGGTAGTCCACCCTGGCATTGAACAGCAGGTGTTAGATTGATTCCCCAAGTCATAGTACGATTGCATGGACACTATCCATGTGTTAAGATAGGTGTTGTTTTGGAGGCCGATTGGGTGTGATGTGGTATGGTTACGAGCTCCAAATGTATTTTTATAACCGCCTTCATTTGTTTGTGTTTACATTTGGTTACGATGGTCAGATTCTGACTCGGTGCCCAGTTGTGGTACGTGGTATACCTGGATCCCGATAGCTCACAAGGGATGCATTCGCGAGGTCTCAGCTCTGGGAATGCAGTTTATACATATATAGTGAGTGATATATATATATATATATATATATATATATATATATATATATATGTATTCATGTACGAGATATTGTGTGTATATATATATATATCTATAGCACGGGTGTATCTATGTATTATATTATGTGAAAATATATCTATAGCACCTGTATGTGTGTAGTTATGTTATCATTTACAAAAGTATACCTAGTGAGGCTCGTATATATTTTAGGTAATTGTGATAATTAGCGGGATGGAATTTGATAGAGGTTATTTTCCGAATTAGACTAGGTAGAATAATTAGGATAATAACATAAATACGTTAGGTGCGCATTGTAGATGAGAGGTGAGGATAATCTCATGTGAGTGGGATTGGTAAATTAATTATGAAGGTAATACACTGCTTGTTTTTATCTAAAGCATTTAAATACTTGCAAAATATTTTCAAGTGGTTTTTAGGCTTTGACCTACTAGAAAATCTATTTTGTTTTCAAAAACCCAGGGTGTGAAGTAGCATGGACAACTGGGTTAGATTTTTCATGCTGCTGTAAACAATAGTTGTGGATGCTACGAAATTGATTTAGTCACCTCAAATTATTTCTATCTAAATAGAATTCAGTTTCATTTCCAATATATCTTTTTGGGCATGTTGCTCATAGTTCGATAGGATTTTTATTTTCATTAGAGATATTCATTAATTATCAGTATTCAATTACGTTGGGTTATTACTTGTAAGGACCGATAATTTATTCAGTTCACGTTATTTATATTTATGCTTATCAGTTATCTTGTAAATTCATTGTATGTATGGTTTTCATTGATTTTATATTTATATATTTGTTGCGACCATTATTTTAAGAATGAAATCACATTGGATTCCTTTTTTATTTTAATAAGTATTGATCACCCGGTACTAGAATATGCATAGTTTCACAGCTGGTATTAGATCATTGGGTTTTAATGTCCTTTAAGATCTATGCGAACTTGCAATGTTATCAGCGTTGCATTTTTTTTATATAGAGCCCTAACTTTAGGACTGTTGTTCCATATTGGGCATTTTCGTTCTTCTGATACTATTATATATTTATGTGGAATCTCATAAAATTTTAATTTGGTTTCAGACGCCAAACACCGGTAGACGGAGACTAGCGAAGGTAAGAGGAAGGGCCGCAGAGAGGAAGGCTCAATTGGAGCCACGGGATGCTCGAGGGACTGTAACTGTAGTAGAGGTCCCATCCATAGTAGCACAAGCTGTTAATGTTGCCATAAACTCCATGGCATAACGCTTTCCCCAAGCACATCCACAACCACCGGTGGTTATAGCAGTACAGACTCACCTATTGTCGTCCGTGTGAGAGATATTCATGGAGGCCTTCCAGAAGGGCCATCCACCAGAGTTTCAGGCCAGTGCGGATGTAGTAGCAGTAAGCCAATGGAAGAAGGACATACAGAGGCATCTTCGAATGGTTGAGTGTAGTGACAGTCAAAAGCAGGTACTAACTACATTCAAGATAGTTGTAGAAGCTCTATAGTGGTTGGATTCAGTTACCATGCCAAATGAGAGGGATGTTATGACGATTTAGGAGTTTTAGGTCCATTTTGATCGCAAGTTCTTTTCGTCAACCGTGCAGACAGAGATGAGGAAGAGATTCTTAGATCTCAGGCAAATAATGGTCGGGTATGAGGAAGAGTTCACGTGTCTAGTAAACTTTATGCCAGATGAGGAGAAGGCTTATGAGAAGGGTATTCTCAACTTTAAAGACGGGCTTACTTGGAGGATCCACTAGTATCGGTTGGGGAACCCAAAATTGAAGACTTTTAATGATGTCGTTAATGTCACATTTGTACACTACCAGGACCATCTCTTCCATCTAAAGGGAGTCAATACGATAGGATAGTCGAGATAACATGGCAAAGATGGGGGCAATGGGGCTAACGGGGTGCCATAGAATTAAGGTAGGCAACAGGAATGGATTTCCCAACAGGGGGATTTGGCTAAGAAATTTAGGTCAGGTAATGGAAGTTACAAATCGGGTTATGGGGGATAAAATCATGCTCCTAGAGGGCACTAGGGCTAGGGGAATTAGACTGAAAGCTAACATGGCTATGGTTATTAGGGCCAGGGATACGGACAGACTTGCTAGCACTAAAGCTGACAGATTTTATGAGGAGGTGTTTCGTATGTGGGGAACAGGGCCACATGCAGCGTGCATTCCTAAATAGGGTTAGGGGTCAATAGTAGGACACCCAATACGGGCAGCAGCTACTGCATCTTCTAGCCCCACCATCAGCTCCAGCAGCACCACCTTAGTATGGGCAGTTAGAGTTTATACGTGTCTATAACGTCCATGAATTAATTTTACCACTAGCACCACCAACAGTTTAGGGTATATTTCCTATCCATGGGAACAGTAGTCTTGTATTATTTGATACAAAAGCGTCACATTCTTTTGTTAGAACTATATTTGTGCGTGAGATGGTTTTAATGGACATAGCGTTATATATCATTATGGTCCTAAATTCACCATCGGGTAGTGGGGATCTCATTCGTTCAATCTAGAGGGGAGTGGGTGTCGACATTGGGAGGTTGTGCTTAGTATTGGATCTGCTCATTTTAGAGACATACAAGTATGATGCTATTTTGGGTATGGACTAGTTAGCGACGTATAGAGCGATGGTGGACTATTACAATAGGACTATCATGTTTGCTATTCTTGGGCAGGATATGTTTCTTATGGAGATGCCTCATCCGGAGGGAGGGTCGAGCATGTATTTATATTATATCGAGGAGAAAACTTTGAAGGGTATTGTTGTCTCACTAGATTAAATCCCCGTTATTAGTGACTTTACTGATGTGTTTCAGGAGATACTGGGGTTACTGTCGAGTCAAGATATTGAGTTTGTGATCGACTAAGCATCGAGGACTAGGCTGATAGTGGGTGCGCCATATCATATGGATCCTTTACAGATGCTGGGAAATGAGAGATCGGATTCAGCAACTTTTAAGGTAAGGTTTTATTCGTAGGAATACATCACCTTGTGGTGCCCTAATACTGTTTGTAAGGAAGAAATATGCGTCATTGAGATTGTGTATCGACTACCCGAAGTTGAATAAGGTCACAATTTGGAACAAGTATCTATTTTCGTGTTTTGATGACTTATTTGATCAGCTGAGAGGAGAATCCTAGTTTTCAAAGATTGATTTGACATCAGGGTACCATCAATTGCATATCAGGGAGCAGTATGTCCCTAAGACCGCATTTTTTACCAGATACGGGTCTTACGAGTTCATGGTTATGCCGTTTGAGCTAGCTAATGCACCAATAATTTTCATGGATCTCATGAATCGAGTGTCCAGGCATGTTATGGATCAGTTTGTCATTATCTTCATAAATGATATCTTAGTTTATTCTCAGACAGAGGGCGAGCATCCAGAGAACTTGTATGTCTCTTTAGACTTTACAGGACCATCAGTTGTATGCCAAGTTCAAGAAGTGTGGATTATGGTTATGGGAGGTGCAGTTCTTGGGTCATATTGCCTCTGAAAGGGGAATTTCCATGGATCTGAGTAAGGTGTCAGCCATGAGGGAGTGGGTAGCCTACGACACTGACGGAGGTTCGTTGATTTTTAGGGCTAAGGTGTTATTACCGCCGATTTATCCGAAGATTTTTTTAATATTATGGGTCCCTTGATGAATTTAAATCGTAAGGGAGTAGATTTTATTTGGGATGATCACTGTTAGTTAGTTTTTGATGAGCTAAAGGAAAAGTTGACTTCAGCACCAGTGCTCACATTACCTAGGGGAGGAGTGGACTACTTTGTTTTCATCGATGCATCCTTATATGGACTTGGGGGATTTCTATAATAGGAGGAGTGTGCTATAGTTTTTGCATCTCGTAAGTTTAAGCCCCATGAGAAGAACTATTCCATGCACGATTTGGAGTTAGAGGCAGTTGTATTTTCCTTGAGGATCTGGAGGCACTATTTTTTGGGGAAATTTTTTGGTTGTTCACGAACCATAAGTCACTGTTGTATCTTTTCATGTAGAATGAGCGGAATATGAGGCATCGTAGATGGCTTGATTTCGTGAAGGATTACCAATTTGACATTCAATATAATTCGGGAAAGGCTAACGTAGTGGCAGATGCATTGAGTCATATGCATGCAGGGTAGTTGGAAGAAGTTTGGAAGGCGAAGTGGGTTGAGCTTCTCCAGGAAGAGGAAGTAGTCCGAGCTTACATAGTGTAATACCCCGTAATTTTATTGATTTTTTTTAATGGGATTAATTAAATTAAATGGGATAAATATTTGAAAATTAATCCAAATTTAAATACTAGTGAAACGAGATTTGGTATTTGATTATGATAATAATGTTGAATATTACTGAGTGAATATGGTAATATATGAGTATTGAATTTATTAAAAATTGTCACGAGTCATAAATACGACGATTCAAAAATTTATTTGGGACGCGCGTGTATATCGCGTCAGGAATCATTTAAAGGAATTTAAAAGTAAATATAATTGAGTCATCTGTATGGTCATTTCGAGTGCACCAACATGTTCGAAAGGGTCGAGATAGTCAGAAAACACTAGCTGGGGGTTTAGTTTGGGTCCCGGGGCATGTTTAGGACAAACCGACAACTCGGGAGGGTATTTTAGTAATTTTGATTTTTAAGGAATATTAAGCCACGAAATTTAGTCTTTATGTATCAGCCAACCTTAGGACCATTAGGGTCATTATCTGTCAAAACCAAGTAGTGGGCAACGTGAGAAGAGAGGAGAAGTTCCAAGGAGTTTTCCAAGGCCATAACCACCACACACCACCATTATAGTCGGATTTGTGACCGGAGAGAGGAAGAGAACCAACCCTTATCGTCATCAAAGGATCAAAACATTGAATTTCCAGGCAAGTGTTTTAATTCATTAAGGTTCAACAAATAATTTATCCATGATAGTGTAGGATTTGATGATAACCATGAAAATATTGAAACTCATGAAACTTGGAGATTAAGCCTTAATTCAGGGTAGGATTATGTAGTTTGAATCTTGAAGTATCTCTTTAACGAAATCATAAACCATAAATAGTTAAATTATGAATTTATGAGAAGATGTATGATGATTCTTGAAGAAAATGAAAAATAGGGGTTTTCATTATAATAGGACGATTTGATCCAAGAAAAGTTTAATTGATGATGTTTTAAGAATCCTGGAATGTTAAGAATCATGTATTTAGGTTATATGATTACCCAATATGTTTACTTTAGGATGTAACATCTTTTAATGAAGAATTGGGAAAAAACTAGGAATGGAAATGAAGAAATCCGAGACCTACACCTGCTTGATCGATCGATCGATATTCATAGGTCGATCGATCGACCTCCCCAGAAACTGTGACCTTTCCCCCTTTTTGGATTTAAGTGATTTCGGCCCTTGAAAGTTGTACGTGGGGATTATGTGAATACATTAGGACTTTAGGGAGACCAGTATGGATGTAATTGAAGCCCGAAACAAATTAGAATTGGTTTGGAATGTAGTGTTGAACTTACGAGTGTCCGACGAGTAATTTACCATTATAAAATGTGAGAGCATGACTTAAGCTCGTATGAATGATAAGTTAGGGTTTGTGACAGAAATATGGACCTCGGAGTACTGAATTGATATGTGGGATACGTAGGAGACTTAGTAACCTTTTCGGGATAGGTTTAAGTACTCAAAACGATATGACGTGAGATTTATTGGCAAAACATATTATATATAAGTTGGAATGATAATGACGTAGGAATAAAACTGATGGTATAGGGATGAAAATATGCCTTTAATAATATAATTACCTAAGTTGAGTGAATGCTTAGTATATGGACTATTGTGTGTAAGACATACCAACCATACTTGCTATCATGGAAGGTCGGCTTTCGGAATAGGACCATATGATCTTTGTGTGCCTACGGGGGATTTATATTGGTACCTTAAGGACATAGGATTGTGAATGGCTTATTTATGAGTCGATAAGTCGGCTGACTATGGGAGCGTAGGTATGTACGTGACCCATGGGTATGTGAACTATGTTCGCCTCCAATATGTGTGATTTTGTTTATTGAAACGGTTACTGAGCGATTCGGAACGCGTTGTCCTTATGTACGTGATGTACCGGGATTCGATAGCAGAGTATGCGAGCACCGCAGCTTAGCATATGGGTTCCATATTGTATATATAAGCTGACAATGATATACTTGTACTTGTAATTAGCTCACTGTTAATTTGTGAATACGAATAATTGAAATATTTGAATGGGATTAAAAATGTGAGAATTCATATCGTAATTGATGTAATAATTCTAATTAATGTAAAGGTGAGTTACACGCAGAATATATTAGAATACTACGAATAGACCCCTATATTATAATGTGAAGACAGGAAGTGGTACAAACTAGTTAGTTAGCGGCATAACTAGGATGGGTTAAGGGTAGACGTTAGGCGTGCACATTAGTTGAGGGGTGAGGAACTCATGTGAGAGAACGTAACTAACATGTATATAATATTTACTGTTTAATGCAATTAAATACTTGCTATATTTTTAAACTGTTTTCACCTCGGGATCTGACCCGTTTTCTTTAAAATCTATTTTTCTTGTAAAACCTTTTAGGTTCCCATCCCCAGGGAGGCCAAGTATAGGAGTTCCATTACATTGACGTGTTGTAGCTGATGTGGAAGTTACAGGATTTCGGTATTAGACGCCTCCACATTCTGCACTTGATTTTATTCAGGGTTACTCGTCTGTTAGGGCATGTTGCCTATTTCCATTTAGAGATAGTATTCTCACACTTTCAGTTTTATTTCAGTTTTGGATTTATCCATTTACTCAGACTTTTGTATTGGGATTTATTCAGTATTTGGTTTATTTAGGGGAGTGTTTCTCCAGACTCATTTTGTTTATTCGAATATTATTCTATTGTGGTTATGATGTGGATGTTGTATGGTTTGCTTAAAAATTGGTTGAATGTTAAATTAATTTAATAAAATTTGGTAACTCGCTTTTTAAATATTAGGTGGCTAGTAATTGTTTTAAATGTTTTCAACAGTGATGCTATTAACTGAACCAACTTGACATTTTGTATTAATTTGAATAAAGGAGTAGCTACCCGGTATTTAATTATTCGAGGTGTCACAGGTGGTATCAGAGCATCAGGTTCTAGATTCCTTAGGATCTATACGGCTTGTTATGTTTCCATGTAGCATCCTTTGATATAGAGCCCTATATTTTAGGATTGTTGTACTCTTTTGTGTATTCTACGTTCTTCAGCCATTTTGAGATATTAACTGTGGACTTATAAAACTTCTCTCTCATTTCAGATGCCTCCTTGACGTGCACAACGAGTTCTCAAGGGTGCCTAGCCCGAGCCTCAGCCTGCACCAGTTCAAGGTTCCATGAATGCTACTGAAGTTGCTGTCATTGTAGCCCAGGCGATAAATGTCGTGTTAGCAGTAATGCAGCAGGCACCACCTCAGGCACCAGTGGTAGCCCCAGTCCAGTTTCATGCATTTCCGTCTGCTTGGGAATGTGTTCGTGAGGCCTTTCAAAAGGCGCACCATTCGAAGTTTGTAGGGAGCTCCAACGTTGTTGTGTCGAGCCAGTGGAAAAAGGACATCCAATTATACTTGAGGATGTATGAGTGTACATATGTGCAGAGGCAGATACTGGCTATGTTTATGCTGGTAGGAGCAGCATTGCAGTGGTGGAAGTCCATTACCATCGCCGAGGAGAGAGATGTTCTTTCTTTTTAGGAGTTCTAGGTGCGGTTCGACCGCAAGTATTTCCCCTCAACAGTTCAGATAGAAATGAGGCAGAAATTGATGAACCTTAAGTAGGAAAGAAGGATAGTGGCAGAGCATGAGGCTGAGTTCACCAATCTTCTAAACATCGTTCCTGATGAGATCCATACTGAAGAGAAGAAGATCCAGAAGTTCATGGATGGGTTGATGTGGAGGATTCGTCAGCACCTGCTAGGTAATCTCTCACTGGCCACCTATTCAGATGTGGTTAACGCAGCATTACTTCACTTCTAGAATCACCACTTTCATTTTTCAGAGGGTAAGAGAATAGGAGAGTCCATCCAGTAGGGCAGGACTGGGGGTAATGGTGCCAGCGGGGCACATGCAGGGTGATCCTGTGTTCCCAGTAGGGGGATTCTAAGATGTTCAAGTCAGATGGTATTAGATATGTCCAGGGAGGTTTTATGCATGGCTAGCAGGGTCAGCACGACCATCAGGGCCATCCAGGCCAGCAGCAGTTTCAATAGGGCCAGCATGGCTAGGGTAGGGGTGGTAACGGCCATCAGGGCCATGGGCAGTAGGGTCAGAGAGGGGGAAACTTTATGGGGAAATGTATCATATGTGGAAAGCATGGCCATAAACTCCAGGAGTGTCCTGAGAGGGGAAGGGCCCCATAGCACCAACATCAGGGTGCTCGTTAGGAGCCCCAGAGACCGATGTTTCCTGCCGCCCTCCCATCGCCACCACAGATGCCAGCACTGCCACCTATCTTAGCAGTCCCAATTCAGCACGGACAACTTCAGTACAGTTGAGTTTACCAGTTTTAGCAGGCCACAGTCTCGCAGGATCCACTCGCAGGTTATGTGTCGATTATCGGGACTTGAATAAAGTCATGATACGGAATAAGTATCCATTGCCCCGAATTGATGACTTATTCAACCAGTTGAGAGGAGCTTCCTTATTCTCAAAGATTAACTTGAGGTCGGGATACCACCAGCTAAAAGTCAGGGAGCAGGATGTCTTGAAGACTGCCTTCTTGATGAGATATGGTTCTTATGAGTTCAGGGTTATGCCTTTTGGCTTGAGCAACGCACCATCCGTGTTTATAGACTTGATGAATAGGGTGTTCAAAGAGTTCCTGGACCAGTTCGTCATCGTCTTCATTGATGACATTCTAGTTTGTTCCCTGACCGAGGAGGAGAATGTTGATCACTTGAGGAAGGTTTTGCGGACACTATGTCAGCACGAGTTGTATGCAAAATATGAGAAGTACGAGTTTTGGCTAAAGGAGGTTCAGTTTTTAGGGCACATCATTTCTGACAGGGGGATATATGTTGATCCGGGGAAGGTATCAGCGGTGGGGGAGTGGGGACAACCCACAATACCGACATAGATACATAGTTTCTTGGGCCTAGTAGGATACTACAAGAGGTTTATTCCGGGGTTTTTGAAGATAGAGGGCCCATTGACACATCTGACTCGCAGAGGAGTGCCATTTATCTGGAGTGACGCCTGCCAATTGGCCTTCGACGAGTTGAAAGATAAGTTGACCTCAGCACCAGTGTTAAGATTACCCAAGTCAGGAGTGGAATATCTAGTCTGCTCTGATGCATCCTTACTAGGACTTGGGGGTGTACTGCAGTAGGAGAATCAGGCTATATCTTATGCTTCCCATAAGCTTAAACCTAATGAGAAGAATTACCCCACCCATGACTTGGAGTTAGCAACAGTCGGATTTGCACTTCGGATCTGGATACATTATCTCCTGGGGAAGAAATTTCGTTTATTCAAAGACCACAAGTCATTACATTACCTCTTCACATAGAAGGAGATGAATATGCGTCAACGTCAGTGGCTCGAGTTTGTGAAGGATTATCAGTTCGATATCCAATACCACCCAGGGAAGGCTAACGTGGTAGCAGACGTGTTGAGCCGTAGGCCAGTAGGTGAGGTGGCCGAGGTGTGGAAAGATAAGTGGAAAGAGTTGGGAAATCGGGACGCAGTGTCCCAATCATTCATGTTTGTGATGGCAGTTACGCCCCAGATCATTACGAGAGTTATACAGGCCCAGTAAACAGACCCGTTCTGTCAAGAGAAGATGGTACGATTACTAGTATAGGGGAACGAGTCTTATACTGTTAATTCAGACGGGGGCTTACGCTTTAATGGGAGATTAGTTATTCCTGAGGGCGAAGACTTGCGACACAAGGTAATGATAGAGTCGCACGATTTGTGATTCGCGGTACATCCTAGTGGGGATAAGATGTACCAAGATATGAGGCGACAGTACTGGTGGAGCGGGATGAAGAGGGATATTTCCGAGTTTGTTTCGAAATGTGCCACTTGTCAACTAGTAAAGGTGGACGATCAGAGATCAGAAAGACTTCTACAGCCATTATAGGTTCCTATGTGGAAATGGGAGAGCATTTCCATGGACTTCATCACGGGGTAACCTATATCGCAGAGAGGCCACGATTCCATATGGGTAATCGGGGATCGGTTGACCAAGGTTGCCCACTTTCTGCCAGCCCGAACAGACTACACTGTGGGATAGTACGCCCAAATCTTCATAGCTGAGATAGTGAGACTTCACCGGGTGCCTCTCAATATCGTATTTGACAAGGACAAAATATTTGTGTCACGATTTTGGGAGATTTTCTAGGAAGTTATGGGAACGGAGTTGCGATTGAGTACAACATATCACCCGTAGACAGATGGGCATACCGAGTGTATGAATCAGATGTTAGAGGATATGTTGCATATTTACACCCTCGACTTTAGAGGTGGTTGGGAGCAGTATCTTCCACTAGTAGAGTTTGTCTATAATAACTCCTACCAATTCACTATTGGTATGGCTCCATTTGAGGCGTTGTACAGTAGGCCTTGTCGTTCCCCAGCATGTTGGCTAGAGGTGGGGGACAATAACCTACTTGGGCCGGAGGTGATTCAAGATACTTCAACGAGGATATAAATTATACGGAGTCGTATTAGGGTTACTCAGGACCGACAGAAGAGTTACACCGATGCGACTTCCTTTCGAGAGCTCAATGTGGGGGACCAGGTTCTGCTAAGAGTGTCTCCTATGAAGGGAATTATACGTTTTGGAAAGAAAGGGAAATTGGCACTTAGATATGTGGGGTCATTCACTATCATCGAGCGTATTGGGTCAGTTCTGTATAGACTTGGGTTACCGGAACACTTACATAGGGTCCATGATGTGTTAAACATTTCCTCACTGAGGGGATATCTTCGAGATGATTTGGCCCATACTCACATTGCTTTGGAGGATATTGACCTACAGCCTGATAGTTCCTATGAGGAGGGGTCAGTTGCTATCCTAGACTATAGCAAGAGGAAATTGAGGTTGAAGATAGTACCGTTAGTACGTGTTTAGTGGCGGCATCATAATGCTGAGTAGTCTATTGGGGAGTGCGAGGATGAGATGCGTGATCGTTATCCAGAGTTATTTTTTTAGGTATATTTTATTTCTAAATTTCGGGATAAAATTCTGTTATTAGGGGGAAATATGTAATACCCCGTAATTTTATTAATTTTATTTAATGTGATTAATTTAATTAAATGTGATAAATATTTGGAAATTAATACGGATTTAAATAATAGTGAGACGGGAGTTTGTATTTGATTATGATAATAATGTTGAATACTACTGAGTGAATATGGTAATATATGATTATTAAATTTATTAAAAAAATTCACGAGTCATAAATACGATAATTCGAAAATTTAGTTGGGACGTGCGTGTTAGTTGCGTCAGGAATCATTTAAAGGAATTTAAAAGTAAATTATAATTGTGTCATCCGTATGGTCATTTCAAGTGCTCTAATGTGTCCGGAAGGGTCGAGATAGTCAGAAAACACTAGTCGGGGGTTTAGTTTGGGTCTCGGGGCATTTTTAGGCCAAACAGACAACCCGGGAGGGTATTTTAGTCATTTTGATTTTTAGGGAATATTAACCCACGAAATTTAGGCTTTATTTATCAACCAACCTTTCGGCCATTAGGGCCATTATATGTTAAAACCATGTAGTGGGCAACGTGAGAAGAGAGGAGAAGTTCCAAGGAGTTTTCTAAGGTCATAACCACCACGCACCACCACTATTATCGGATTGGTGACTGGAGAGAGGAAGAGAACCAACCCTTATCGTCGTCAAAGGATCAGAACATCGAATTTCCAGGCAAGTGTTTTAATTCATTAAGATTCAGCAAATAATTTATCCATGATAGTGTAGTATTTGATGATAACCATGAAAATATTGAAACTCATGAATCTTGGAGATTAAACCTTAATTTGGGGTAGGATTTATATGTAGTTTGAATCTGGAAGTATCTCTTTAACAAAATCATAGACCATGCATAATTAAATTACGAATTTATGAGGAGATGTATGATGATTTTTGAAGAAAATAGAAAAAATGGGGGTTTTCATGATAATAGGATGATTTGATCCAAGAAAAGTTTAATTGATGATGTTTTAATAATTCTAGAACGGTAAGAATCATGTATTTTGGTTATATGATTACCCAATATGTTTACTTTAGGATTTACATAAGATTAGCAAATAAAAGAAAACATACCAGGAATAATAAATATGACAGAAGGGCAATAATTGGATCAAACTATCTATTTCATTGAAAAGATTATTAGTGGGACAACCCACTACATCTTTCATTGAAGGAAAAAGAAATACACTTCTTCTTAACTGTTCTAAAGAGCATTCTCACCGACCTTATCCTTCTCGACCACTTAGAAATTGGTCATCACCTTCAGCTGGTTAACCCTAATCATAGTTGTTTGTTCAACCTACACAAGAACAGGCTCATTGGCAAAGGCTTCCCCTCTGACCACCACCTCATCATCATCTTTATCCTCCTCCTCAATTTAAATAAGGGAGCCTACACTATTTTCCTTAAAGTATTAACCTTGATAAGAGCCTCATCTTAACCATTATTAAAAATGCCTTTCTAAGGTATATGATATGGATTTCGACATTGGAAAAGGCCTTATCACAACCATGAGTAAAAGACTTATCTTGAACTTTGACACACTAGCTAAGGCCTCATCAGCTTTGGCCTTGGCCTCATTAGCCTATGTCTTGGCAAGCTCTAACTCAGGCTTAGCCTTCTCTATCTCCTTCTTGTCCTATTTATAAGTAGTCACCAGCATGAAAGAATTCTTAATCTTCTTTTAAAGCTTAATACTTTAGGCATTCAGGCTCTTAAATTTTCATAGTGCTTCAGCTTTTCGATTGTTTGAGAAGCATTCAGTGATCGAGCAACTACCAAGGACTTGCCCAGCTATTCGAAGGTCACTTACACATCAATAGAGGACCCCTTCAGTCAATTATTTCTCTCCCACAACCGATCATAATCAATAAGGAACTTCTAAACAATGGGAGAGAAAATGTGAGAAAAGTATAAGTAAGAAATAAACATAGATAAATGATATAATAACGATCAACTTATGAGAGAGAGACATTGTGTCTCACACGTTCTAATAGTCGATCATGAGGAATATAAGAATAAACTTCCCTATTAGAAGGGGAGATCCCCGACTGAATCAAGTCTCGATCCAAGTCGAGGTGAGCAACTACCGATTGGGTAATGCTCTTTCCCTTATCAACATTGATTTCCCAGCAATGGTCAGTGGGGAGAAGGTAAGTGGTCCATCTTTTGCCTCTTTGAAAGGTTCTCATATTCCTTAAAGGGGGAATAATCAATGTCTATAGGGTCGAACGTCCAAATTCACTCTTTTTGCTCACTGACTGAGCAAGATATTTATTTTTTCCCGACGAGCGAGCAAGGGGAGGATACAAGGTACTAACATTCATAGTGATCAAGTTCAAAACCTTTTTATTATCCATTGTGTTGGGATATACCCCAGTAGAAGGAACTAGCAAAATGATTAATGACTCAAAGTAAGATGATGTCCCTTCCTCATTTTCCCCTCACCATCTAAATTCTATAAGATGGAAGCTTTTGGCTCATCCAAAGAAATAGGGACAACCGTTGTTTGTCCTATAACCTCATAATAAAAGAGATAGTAAAACTCTTGTAGATGACTAAGAATACCGTCGACCTAGAGTGATCAACAGTTTCAAACCTCTGTTGAATAACCTAAACTACTTGGAGATTTAAAAAATTAACGTCACGTTCGTGAAGAGTTTTTTTTTGTATTTTTCTATAAAGAACAAACAAAAGCATTCAAAATTAGCTTAAACTAAGAAAAGGAATAACAATTTACGATTTAATTTTCTTTTTAACCAGTGCCTCACCCTTCCTAGGGGCATATTGGCCTTCACCAAGAAAAGTGGAGAATGTTTCCAGTTCTTCCCAATCATCCCATGATCCCAGTAATCCTTATTGGAATCAGGGACATTCATAAGTACGACCCGATTGGCCACCCTTATCTTCATGTAATAGATATTCTCATGGGTTGCTGCTAATTGGTAACGGTACATAATTTCAATAATTCCAAGATGGATCCTATAAAACTCATTAATGCGGTGAACACCATTAACTATCCTCTAACTATTTGGAATTACATGGGTTGGGACCACATCGAAATACTGATAGAATTATAAAAAAGAATGATTTAGGGGAAAAGTGACCCTACATTTAGGAACAAAAGTAGATGGAAACCAATGACCCTTAGGATGGGAAAAAAGGTCATAGGTACCCCTAACTAATTCTACAGTTATCCATTGTGGAATTTGGTAGTTAAGTTTAAAGTTTTTAATGGTGTCTTTGTTAATAACTTACACCATGGTTAAAGATGAAAACTCAATTAAAGAATTAAAAAGAGAAATTGAAGAAGTATAGAAGAGCGATTGAAATGGAGTTGAGATTCGAAAGTTCCTACAGATAAAATGATGATAGCGTGAAGCTCCCCTTTGAAAGTTCATAGGTTTTTGAAATGAACAAGAAACTGAGGAAAGATAGGGAACCATTGTTTTATAGTGAGAATGCCCTCATGATTCCCTAAAATAATCATCATCATACGTGTGTGCGACGTCTATCGAAGAAATGGATCACCATCAAGAAAAGAGGCTCTATTTACCAGCGTTCCCCTGGGGCACTTAATGTACACAAGCATTCCAATTTTTGGGGCATTTACTAAATTTCCCTCTGACTAGTCAACGAAGATTCTAAGAAAAAATCAACTTTTGGGGAAGGAATGTTTTTATTTACTTGGTATGAAGACTTGTCATATATCAACAACAGACTTAGAGGTAACAAATCCCAACGACCTCAAAGAGACCCCAATATTTGGGAAAATTATGGGTCCATAATCATGCAGGCACGTGCTCGGCATAAGCGCGGAGGTTATGTGTGCCCAAAGTTAATAAAGAGTCTAAGTCACAGAATACTTCCATGTATTCACCATTTAGAACATTTGAAGTTAATAAAGTATAGCTCCGAACTCTTAAGGATAACTATTGATAGATCTTAGGACTCTACTAAGCTCCCATATATATGTAAACCCGCTCCCCCTTAAGGGCGTATGTGATATTGTAATGTCGATTATTATTACAACTCTGTCGACTAGTTCTTTAAAGTAATATTGAGTGCAAACCCCATACCCCATGAACGCAAGTACATTATCGAACCACGTACATCTTGTGTTATGTGTGTGACTTCATTTCTTTATTTCATATTTACTCTTGTTTAGCTTGTGTGCATTTACTATCATCACCTATATGAGATTACCACTTACAAATGGTCAAATTAAAATTTTATTATTAATTTGATTTGTACACGAGTTTGGGAATGGCCTGGGGGAAATTCCACATAAGTAAAGGTTTGTCTAAAAAGGGTAAGGCTACTAATTCACAGGTCGGTGAGACATTGGTAAGTTCTAACCATAATTATATTGTCAACTTTGGTAATTTAATAATATTATTTTCAAGGTTAATGACTTGTTTTTATACTATTTAAAAAGAGCCTAAAGGGGGTGTAAAAAAGATAGAGTGATGTTAACAAGGCATCTATAACCATGGATATACTGAGCCAAGTGCTGGGCTAAGATAGAAATGGTCGTACTCAAGGTGTCAGCTCTTAAATAAAAAAGTCAAAGATAATGAGATTTTCTTGTGGTTATAGTGGGTTTTCCCCTAGGTTTGACACGTACATGTCAGAGACAAACTCGAAGTTGGATAATGACCAATAAACCATGATAAAAATATTCGAATGGGAAATAGGATCTTTCACGTGGGAGAAAAGATAAGGGGAATGGGAAGGCATAGGATAATGGAAAGGGTAAGGAGATGGTTGGTGAGGGACTACTACACAATCCCCCTCATCGTTGACACCTGTCTCATTAACTCCTTATGATATGTACTCTAACCCAGCCCCACTATCTTGATGAAATTTGAGCTAGATGGGGAGAGATTTTATATCTGTGAAATGCGTGAAGAATCACTGATTGTAAGGGGAGAGAAGGATTCGAGAGCCACTGCGAGTACCATGGTGCACGACCATCCAATACAACCTTTCGAGTCTCTGGTTAGAGTGATTGAGGTGTTACTGCGAGTACCATGTTATTGAGATTTTTTATTTTGATACTTATGAATTCTAATTAAATTGCTATTTGATGTAATTAAACTTTATTTGTTTAATTTGGTATTTGATTTGATTACTTTTAATTGCATATTATATTATGGTGGTTATTGTTTGGTTTGAACAAAAACATGTTTTTTGGTTGTTTTGAAGCAAGTTTTCTGCTAGGTAGTAACTACCGCCCAACATTTTTTTAGGCTACACTTTTGTGACGATCCTTGACTATGACAAGACCATGAAAACTTGATTCAAAATTTCCTAGGTTAAAAGGATCGTAAAAATAAGTAGTCTTCAGGGGTGTTATTGAACCTATAATTGTCACGTTATTTGACCCCAAAAATGACTTTTTATCACGATCAAGGACCGTGATAATCTAGATTTTTTGGTGTAGTACGGGATTCTCAGCCGGAGTAGCAGCCACAGTAGTTGTAGGTACCATAAAAAATTCCAGCAGTTGACATGGATGCCATCATTGCTCAGGTAGTCAAAACTGGAGTGTCCTCCACACTAAAAAAAGTTTATCAACCCCAACCGTAGGTGGAAGTTCTAGCTCAGCATCAACTATCTACTTGGGAAAGGGAAGGTTGGGCCTTTTCTAAAGGTAACCCACCAAAGTTCCCCGGGACCACCTTGGTGCATAAGTGGAGTAATGTTATTTATAGGCAATTAAGGATAATAAAGAGCATTGATGTTCAGATGAATATTCTAGCTAGTTTTAAGTTGGTGGGTGAGGTGTTACAGTGGTGGGAGTCTACCACCAAGATAGAAGAGAGGATCACCATGAACATAGCAGAGTTCTTGAGAAGTTTTGACTAAAAGTTCTTTTCAATGGTAGTTAGGGGAAAAGAAGAGAGAGTTTCTAAGTCTGGCATAGGGGAGCCACGTTGTTGTAGAATATGATCGAGAGTTTACTAGCTTATCCATGTTTGCAACAAAAGAGGTCGATACAAAGACAAAGAGCATGGATTGCTTTATATATGGGTTGAGTTGGAAGATTAAGCAAATATTATTGGGTAACCTGACCTACACCACTTATGTACAGTTGGTGAATGCCACTTTGCTTCATTGTCAGGATCAACGGGAGTTTTGAAAGAGAATGGGTGAGAAGAGATCCAATGACGATGCGTCTAGCCAATCTGGCAAGATAGGAGGAGGTGGTACAAGATAGTCTCATCGTGCATAAGGGGCCTAACAATCTAATGGGACATAGTTTGGAGATCATCCTCATAAGAGTCACAAGGGTTGTGACGATCATTACCATTAGAACCATTAGTGTAACAACCCGTATATTTTAACATTAAGGTTGGTCAATTCCTATAATTAAAATATATAACTTTTCAAAACTAATATAAATATCATTCTTAGCATGTATAAAATAAAATGAAACAATAAGACAAGATATGAAACCATATGATAAAACTAAAATGCTCAACTCATAAATGCATCATCAATTAAAATAATATAAGATATATCTATAAACGACATCCACATGTCTCAACTAAAATACAACAGTACACAGTCTGACAACATAAACCCAACTCAACTAAAATATAAAATATATATGTCAATTGTCCTCCCAATATACATGACAACAAATTATGAAGTATTCAACTCATGCTACTGAAATGCTACTGAAATGAAAGATAGTACATCAAGTAGATAAACCTACATCAAACTTTTGATGATGATGATGATTTGAATGGATAAAAAATGATGATTTGTCCTAGCTAGATAAGAATCTACCATGAGGTCCAACCTTAGCACCGAAAATGTTTCCATGAATATAAATGGATAAAAACCTAATAAGTTACCAAAGTTACGCAACTCAAAAGCAGTTATATATACAAATGATAAGTCCAAAGTTATTAAGCCCACTACGATAACCACCCATATGCCGCGGAACCTCACAGTCCATTTTGATTAACTCATTTGTTTTATTAATTAATTAATCTATTAAATATTTCAAGCGTGACCGACATGAACCTTTTCTCCCCGGCCATATAAAAAATATGTGGTACCCACAAATAAAGATCTTTACACAAATGGACCCCACCTTTCTTTTGTGTGGACAAAACTATAAGCATGAATAAACAGTGTGATGAACAAATAAATCCCATCATACAACTGGACACCACCTATATCTCATGCGGTCATAACTGTAAACATAAGTAATCCATGTGATTCACAAAATAAGATATCATCAGCCCGACTGGGCACCACCTCGTGATAGCATGGTCGGGACAAACAACATTAAGTGTGACGAATTAATAAAATCGTGGTCCTTCATCACGCAACAAGAGTGTTCTCTCTCGGAACATACTAATAACCATATCCACTTATTCATCTCATTTAATCAAAACATCATTATCATATTATTACCGTTCCATATTCCACATTTAGCTTACAACTTATCATAGAATCATTATGTTCTATTAACCTAACTCTTCACACCATTCTAAACTAGTTTCTAAATCACTCGTTATTTTATTTCATTAAATTCTAAAGGATTCCTTGAACCACACATAGGATCATAACTCGTATGAGACTAATCATCAATTTAAGCATTATACTAAAAACTATAGGTTAGTCAAAGTATTCTTAAACTCCTCACTCCTAACCGTCTTTAGACTCCGTGCGTGAGACATCTCGTAAATGAAATGCAAATAAGGAACCCTCTGACACGCTTCTATCTAGATAGGGTATTCATTAGTATATTAACATTAGTTATAGAATTATTAATGTGAATTAATTTAAGGATTGCAAGGATTAAACAACCAATTTCCAATTACAACCACAACCACACACCATAAACAAACAACAATATCAATTAACATAATCCAATAGCATTTTTATCGTACGCCTTCTAATTCAACTATGTAAGCATTCCAATTCCAATAACATAAGGAATGTAATTAAGGGCTGAATTCCAATTCAAATTTGATTACATCAAACTTCCAATTTCCAAGACTATAAATCAATTAAAGGAATTCTAATTTCAATTCAAGATAATAAGCATGGGTTATTCACTATACATGCATTTGTATGTGGAATTAAACTCTAATTATTAAACAACATGATTTGAATTACCAGAATTAGGCATTTCCTACCTAAAGGTACCACCCGTCAAGATAAATCTACAATTTTATTTAGTACATGCCTTCTTAACAATAAATAGTTCCTAATTTAATAATAATTACCCATCATTAACTCTAAATCAACTTAAGGACTAATTAAATATAAAACCCTAATATGCAAGTTTACTAATCAATGGTCCAATTTCACAATTTATAAATGAACTAAGGTTATATTCAAATTTAATTCATATGAAATTTTCCAATTTCATCACAATGGGGAAATACCATGAGGGTTCTTAAAACCCAATGTTTACTGACCAATTTAAAGCCTACAATTAAGGTTTAGGTAAAATTAACTATTGCATATATAAAAGGAGAAGACTATATTCGTAACTTGCCTTTAAAAGGGTAAAAAACTTTATTTCAATTATGTATATGAAAACCTTTTAAAACAACTTGACAACCCATATGAGAAAATCCACGACAACTGTGGTCCAATCATGGTCGCGACAACTATGAGGGATCATAGTTCTATTTTTACCCAGCGATAACTATGGCCAGAGACTTTGTACCATACAACAACTATGAGGGATCATGGGCAGAGACTTTGTACCACACGAACACTGTGTTCAAGCCCATGGTCGTGGGTCTAGGTGCGAAGTAAGTTGGCTTGGGTAGCTATATTTCCCACATTTTGAATTCCTTTAAACACTAAAATTCTCCTACGGGAAATGCATAAAGATCAACTTACCCTAAATTTTTTCCCAAAATTCCCTATTCGACTAATTCAGTTTATAATTTACAATAATTATAGTTTTATCCCCAAACTTTATGAGTATTAAACTAACGCCTATAAAACTCTAACAACTTTCCAATTAAACTGTAAAGTTCCATTTTAATTTTTTTAACTTTAATTTATCATATATAACTTTAAATTCATAAATAAAATTATAGTAAATCCGTATTTCCAGTTATTAATCTAATTATCCTTTAATTAATTAATTATTAATTTTCTTTAAAATTACGAGTTATTACAATCAGGGCCAAGGGGAACAGTCCTACCAGAGCCAGAAGGGCTAAGGACAGTAAGGAAGAATCTAACAAGGTCACCAGTAGTAGGGTACAAGATACAAGGCCAAAACCATGGTAGGATCCATCACAAGATGTTTCTCAACACTTATTCTTTTATATGGTGAGGTGGGGGAAGAGAAGCCAACATGGGTATAAGGAAACATAGGGTCAAAACCAATAGTTTTTATTTTATTTTATTATAGTGGCTGCTTTATCAGCTCCACCACCATCTCAAATGATGGGCAACCATAGTTACAATATGAGTGTGTGTACCACGTTGCTTAAAGAGATACTCAGCCCCCCAGCTCAAGCAGTAGAGGGTATGTTTCCTATCCATGGGAATATTGTGCGTGTTTTATTTGATACAAGTGCATCACACTATTTTGTTAGTAGAAGCTTCGCTCAGTCAGGTAAGCTATTAAATTTAGCTTCGGATACTCCTTACACAGATTCACCATTGTGTCGGGGTACACCTATTTGTTTTATCCATCGTGGTATAGATGTGGATATTGGGAATCTACATTTCGTAGTTATTCTGTTGATTTTACATATGACCTTATACAATGTTATCTTCAGTATGGAATGGTTGTCCTTATATCATGATTGTGTGGATTATTTTGATAAGTCCATAGTTTTTTTCCCCTTTTTTGAGTCATGATTTGATGCGTTATAGTGTCCTGAGAAAGGGTTGATCATGAATTTTAATTACATCAAAGAGAATATTTTTTAAGGAGTGATTGTGTCTGTGGCCATCTGGATTGAATTCCTTCGATGCGGGCTGGCCCCGAAATTAGAGGGGAGGAAAAATTGGAGAAACCCCTCTCTCTGTACATGTGGGGATTCAAGGATAAGGGAGTTCTCTTTCCACCACTCATGCTGGTCTATGCGGGCTGCCTCGAATATAAATCAACCATCATCAAAAGGGAAGAAAAATGTAAAAATTAAATCGGCAACCTATTTTCCTCTAAACTAGCAAAAGAAATGTAACCATCCTAAGAGAACGACATCAAAGACATTGATGCGTACGAAACTAACTGATTCAAAGGTCTGAGGACTAAGTTGCAAAATGGGATGGTGTTAGGCACCCATCCCTCCCTTTCGATTTCTCATGTTCTCTGATAATATTCTCCTTTTCTCCAAAGTGTAATACATGTGTACAGGTATGCAATGTGAATAATGAGAGATATAAATCATCGGACTCACATCATGGGAAAGACGTAGTGGTATCATCTTAATGAGTTTGCAAGAGAAATAATCATAAAAAATATAATATGAGTGTCCATTGAATCACAAATCACTATAAAGACGTGAGTGTGTATATCGAGAGGAACACAAATATATTGGATTATGCGTATCGACAATACTACTAAACTCAAGAAAACATAAAATGAATAAATTAAAAAATAAGACTCGAGTCCTAAGATTGGGTCGGGATGCCTACATTTCCCAAAGGGCACCAAAATTCAAGTAGTTTGATAACATGAAATGGTGGGGTTTGACCCATAAATCCTAAGTCAGAACTCCCTTTAGTTTATTTTTTCAAAAATGCAAGTATAGAGAGTGAAAAATGAGGACATTCTAATTAGGGTTTATCACAAAGCCCTCTTTTTGGCTTTTTAGATTTTATGAAAATAAGACTTATGTGTACTAAATAATAAAAAGTGAGATTAGTGTTGAGGTGAAGAAATAAAATAAAGTTATATTAAAAGTGGAAAGAAAAGTAAACAACTACTACTAATTGAGTTAGTTATAAATGAATAAGGGTAAACCTTCTACAGAACTTTAATTCTGATTTTGCAAAAGTAAGAGGTTGATTTTATTATGGTTGGATGGTGGTGAGGTAAGGATGGAAAGTGGGGTGAAAAATGGATGAGAGTGATGTAAGAAAATGGAGATAATGTTTACAAAACTAGAATTTTGGCACACTGATTTCAAGGGGAATGTTTCGACTTCAGAAAGGGACCCTTAGGAATGAGGCCATAATCTCCTTCAATAGAAAAAAATAGGGTTTTAGGGGGTTCCAATCGACATGTACCCTATCCTTCCTATAGGCATAACCCTAGACTTGATGTCCAAGGAAAGTACACCCTGCCGATAGGTAGAGGTCTGGGGTGCCTATAGGTAGTCCAAAAGGGGGATTTGGGAAAAAATGGGCGTAAAATGCAAATCATAAGTTCGAATCACGCACGGATGGAACCATTGGAAAATGTATTCAGAGACTTATAAGAATCCATTGAGTCACCCTCGGGTTTGAGAGATGACCAAAGTAAAATGAGGCTCGAAAGCATTTGATGGTGTCTCGATGGGAGTTCTCAGAGTAAAAAGGCAATTACACACAAATCGTGAGGCTAATTTACTCAAGATATGGACCTTAGAAAGTGGATTCAGATATCTATAAGCTTTAATTGATCATCACTCAGGAAGGAGTGTTGACCTAGGACAAATGGGGATCGAAAGCGCCCAGTGGCCTCTACATTAGATCTCAAAGTAGAAAGGTGAGTACGTACTAACTGTGAGGTTGATTGATGCATGGTGGGGACCATTAAAATGGGGACTCAAAGGCCTATGAGGATTTATTGTATTTTTCTTGGGTTTGAGAGTGCTTGTGGCCAAACGGGGACTAAAAGTTCCTAGTGGCCTCGATATTAGGTCTCAAAGTACAAAGGTGAGTACACGCAAACCTTGAGGCTGATTTGTGCACGGTGTGGACCATTGGAAAGAGATTCAGAGCATTACAAGATTTCAATGATCTTTTCTCAGGTTAGAGAATTTCTTGAGCTCAAACCTGGCTTGAAAGCGCCGACTGGCCTTTAAATTAGTGTTTAGAGTAGATTCTAGGGTGGTATGGTGGGAAGAGAAGTATTAGGGACCTAAAGAGGTGTTTTAGGTGGTACTAGGATGGGGTGTCTCTATATCCCCTTGGCGAGAGAACTTGGAAGAAGCGGAGGTCATCAAAAGATAGATACCTCATAGATGATCAAGGATTGGGGACACTGTGGGTGTTAAAAGGCTGTTTTTATTAAAGGGTTGAGGTCAAGTAGGTGGAACTAAGGGGTGGTTATGATCGATTCAGTAGGTCTATGTCAATTATGTGGACTTAAGAGTTGAGATGATTGATTCAGGGGGTGAAGATCGATTTTGTGAACCTAAAGAATTAAAATGAACAATTTTGAGGGTCGAGGTCGATTCAATGGACATAAGGAGTTAAAATGACTGGTTTAGAGGGTCGAGTTTGATTCTACAGATCGAGGTTAACTTTGTCGACCTAAGGAGTGGAAATGACCAGTTCAGCCGGTTGAGGTCAATTATTCAGACCTAAAGCGTTAAAGTGATAAATTCAGAGGGTCGAGGTTGATTATACAAACCTAAGGAGTTGAAGTGACCGATTCAATGGGTTGAGGTCAATTCTGTGGACCTAAAGTGTTATTAGCGGGGGGTATTTTCCAGCCTTGATTCCACCAAGGAGTTCTTTGATATTGTGAGTGCAGGCACACTTGGATTTTGGTTTCACTAGGGAGAGGTTGGGTATCACGAGTGCAGGCGCACTTTGATTTTTGTTTCACTGGGGATTGATGAGAACTTTGTAAATGGTTTGGTTCTCTTTAATGAATTTACTCAAAGCCGTAGTGGACTCGACCTTGATGGGACTTTTTGAGAATTTTTATGATTTTTTTGGGCAATTTTTGGATTTTTTAGCATTTTTATAATGAAATTTTGAGGGGACTTCTAATAGGCATAGACAGGGGTGTGCCTATTGGCATAGGGCATAGACTCCCAATTTTTTTAGGTGAGAGGAAAGGACACTATCAATAGGAAGGTCTAGGGGACAGCCGATCGGCATACCCCTTAGTCCCTTGTAAAAAGAAGGTGACCCTCATTTTTTACACCATCATTATATTGAATGTCTTTTTATCTCTCTAGAAATCAATTTTGAGTCTATTTAGTAAAAAGAACTCATAAAGGGCACCTCAGACAATAATAATAACTGAATGGTAGTCAACGACTGGGAGGATTTATAATGGCGTGCTATTGTGCCGTTAGTATTGGGGAATGAGAATGTGTATGATAACTTTGAGCATGTTCTTGATGAGAGGGTTCTGCTGTGGGAGATGACACATCATCGTTCTTCAAGGGTGAAGAACCCTAATGGCTATATAAGCATTGGCCCTTTGGTTTCCATTTTTTTTTCTTTCAATCCTTGGGATGTTGACGTTTTTTTGTTAGTTTTTGTGTAGTTAACATAGCTTCGTCAAGCATTCTCTCTCAGGGGTCAACCATAATTAAGGAAGTATGGTAACACCTTGTAGGTGTTTGGTTAATAGTAGAGGCTATCTGATTTGGCCCATTGCTGGGGGATTTGGATGAGATGCCGCATTCCATGACGACGACTTGGGCAAGAGGTGGTGGGATTTAACCCACACATTCCATTTGGGCATTGGGGAGATAACACCTACTCCTCTAAATGTTTAGTATCTGATGGGGATGGAGTGTGAGGACCAATAGATAGTGGTGGATCGCACCCTGTGCATTTCTGAGGTGGAAGTGTGGGCTGCCTTGGGTAATATAGGCAGGATTGTGTCGAGGGACTTTGTTTGCATCTCTGTGCTGAAGTAAACTTTGCTATCTAGGAGGATTGAGGATATTGACATGCCATAAGTAAGGAAAGTAGTCCGCTAATTTATTTTTAATCTGTTGGGAGGATTTGTGGTGGTGATGAGCGACGATGTCATCTACCTGTGGTTTCTTCCATTTCTAAGTATCATCTCGGAGATCCACCTGTACCACTGAGGCAGCTTTACGCCGGCTTCCCTCTATGCTTTTTTGGATGCTTTCAGTCGGTTGCCAATAAACTTTCACAAGGACCACGTATCTCTTGGAGTTAATCTCTAGATTCAATTTCCCCTTATTTTCTTATTGTCGTTTTGTTTTCATTCCTTTTGACATCTATGCCGCCTTCTACAGATGTGTTTTTATGAGGTGATCGGGCACAACGTCAGGTTCATATCCCTAAATGTGAGTGAGTTCAAGAATTTCTCTAGGATGTGTAGGTGGAGGAAGTTAAATAGGAACTCGAATCAGTTATTATCGTTGAAGGATATACGGGCGGTGCTGAATGCCCTAACGGGAATTATGTTAGAGTTCTGCTTTTGCTTTTTCTACAATTTTGAGTATCTGCTTTACATTTTTTAGACTACTGACTCTTTCTAGGGAAATAGGTTACCTTCAACCCCTGGCAAATGTGTTCGATGGCTGTGGGGTTATGGTCATGCTTACCCAGATGAGGAGGCTGCTGGTGCATGAGTTCGGGTATGTCTACTAAATTGGAGAGATAATTACAAGGAAAATTATAGAGGGTGAGGTGGAGGTCCCACCATCGGTGCCCCCATAGTATATTAAGAGAGTAAAGGAAATGTCCGATGAGGCGAGGGCGGCGATAATAGAGGGAGATCCCTACACGCCTAACACTATCTGGACTTTGCGACCAACCGGTTGATGCCATCGTGCATTTATGATGTGGAGAATATCCCTCTACCTATAGTGGGATTGGGTAGGGGTGCCAGCATACCGGTGGTGTTGGCTCATAGCAAGGGGGGGGGGGGGGGGGAGGTGCAGTAGTGGAAGCGGAGGAGGTTCCATTCCACCACATTTCCACCCATTCTTATCATATTTGGGTGCATAGTGGGGATGTGATATCGGTTACTCATTGCCCTCATGCGACGATAAATGGATTCGCGTGTCTTTTTAAGGAGGCTCTTAGGAGAGATGTATGTCCCTTTTATTCTTCCATTTTTCTATTTTCTGCTTCTCATTACTGACTTGCATTGTTCTTAGTGATTTGGATGTTTGGTAGACTATCCGCATCTCGACGACCTGGCTACAGAATATTCGGGACTAGATGGTGTCTGTGTATGATAATGTGAGAAATTTGGGTAGTTCTTGCCTAGTGCGGTGACTACATCCGAAGAGATCTTTGGCTTTGGGAGTAAAGGATCTTCCTCACGTCATCAGGGGAAGCGTGTTCGCCAAGGCACTTGATGTGGAGGCTTTATTGTGTTTTTGGAGGGTTGGAGTTACGTTCCAATTTATATTTTCTCTTACTTTTTCTATTTTCCCCACCAGCAGAAATAATGTAATCATTTTTGACAAATTAATATAAGATGCATTTTTTTGTTTGGATTATCTTGATTCAGTGGATCACTCTACATGCACTTTAATAATATGCTGAGGTTTTATTACAAAGATAAGATGAAATGGAACAAATAAAAGGAAGAACCAAAGGTTGACTTTTTGTAAGTAAAAATCTTTATATTGGATGTTATATACAAAATAGGAAAGTAAAGAATTTCCAAAAAAGGGGGGGTGGGGTGCGTAGACCGGCATGCCCCTTGGCTTTCTTATCGACATGAGGGTTAGGTCAAAATCACTTCTTGAGCTTTGATTTCATTTCTTGTGTAGTTATGGTCAGAAGGTCTAGCAGCATCTCGAATTCCTTATCTTTTATGGATGTTTGTAGAATTAAAGGGGACCTTGATGGTGACCACCATCACCACAACTCATACGTATTTTCATTGCAATCTTTCTTCTTCTTTTGAAATGGCTCTTTCGATATCTGAAACGTTCTCATCCTACCTCTAAGGCCTATGTGTGTTTATATTGATAATTTCAAAGATTTTAACTTGCGAAATGTCTACTTGTGGCGTAACCGCCCTATAGACTAGAGTGTTCTGAGAGCGACAGTACAATTCTAGTACCCTAAAGACCATGTCTTTCGATTAATCCTGGATGAAGTGTACTCAACCTATGAAGATTTTTATACCATATTGTATGTTAACCCAAGTGTTGCAGCAACCGTGCAGAATTTGTTCCATTCTCCTAGGGTATTATTAGCGAGTTACTCCATGTTTCTCCCCCAGCTACCTCACTGTTGGTGCACGGAGGGAATATATCCTCCCGAAGGTAATGAATTTCATGACGAAGGGATTTCACTGATAATAGCTTTACCGGTGCCGTAGCCTGATATTAACTTCCAGGATTCTTTTGGTGATATGTGATATGATGGATGACACTCAATATTTCATGATAGTGTTATGGATGTTTTACCATTGTAATCTAACTGCGGTAGTACTAACAATGACCCTGAATGGTCTGGACGCTTGAAAGGAGGATCAGGATGAGCTCTTATGGGAGAGACCTATCATGCTATTCATGTGGTAGTCCAAGAGACTATGACTGGCTGTGCCCCTTCTGATTACCCTCTATCGAGCATTCCTAACTTTTTTTAGGCCTTTTTCAGCTTCGGCCTGATGATAGAGAACTGGGTGAACTGGCTTATAGAGCATGGCACCTAGATTCTTCGCTGGTCTGTATAGTGGTAGGGGAACTTACAACTTGTCTTTCAACTGGGTGATTACCGGTACGTGCAGTTGGTGGGCCTTCATCAGACTTCTTTCTATCTTCCATAGAGACTTTTGTGCCAAGCGGGATGAGAGAAAATCGTTCTTTTTAGAGCATAACCAACTTCTCCCCATTGAGGACTTGACTGAGTCTTTGAAGATGATATTAGGGCCCTTATAGAAGCGTCGTCGACCGTATACTCGTCCATATCAATCTGTTGGGAAGGTTGGGTTCATATTAGGGGATTACTTGAAGTGGTTATGGATGTGGGTGGTTGAGAAGATTATAGTAGAGGAGACTAGTTAGAGATGGATTGTGATGTTTGACACTTTGGAAGAAGGTGTCATGGTTTTATCTAAGCTTATAAAGTCTTACCATCACATGGAGAGGATTCGAAGCCGTAACCAGGAGTGGGAATCTTGGGGTTCTCAAGGGACAATCAATGACGATGAAGTGGGTTCGTCAGGCAGTTGAGGGCAATGTCTTAAGCATGAGGGGGGTAGTGTGGTAATGTGAAGCTTGTGAGAAGGTTGTGTCGGTTGTTTAGGTTTGTAGGTGTTTTATTTTTTTGTGTAGCTTGTAATGATGTGGTTTGTTTAGAATTTGTTATTTTTTTAGGCTTGTAAGGGAGTGGGCTATATTTTTCATTCCTATTATTGATATTTCATGTAATAGTTGTATGTCTATTTTTTAAGTAAAAATATTAATGATTTAAACGTATTTTTTTGTGTATTTGATGAATTCTCTTATTGAACTATCTATACCGATCACTAAGGCATACATAATTCTTTTGTTCGTTTAAATGATGAGGGAGATCAACGTTCTTGGAGGGAGAAATGAATAGTATTTTGTGAGAGAGAAAGGATGGTTCTCATATGTGTCTTATGGGATACCCACGTACCTCTCTGGGGTTTGAAAATTGTGAGCTTGTCTTTTTAAAAAAATGGGGAATTTCTGAGAGGATCAAGTCCTATGTAGTTCTGAGTAGAGAGGAGGGAAGATTTTATTTTTAAGAATAGAAGGGGGTGAAAAGAGTTGTAGCGCGATGAGAGTTTGGACTAGGGGTAAAACAATTTAAGACGTTCCAAGTTGATTGGACACGCCATTTATTCTCCGTTAAGGTTTGTGAGCATAGTGGTGCCACCAAACATGATTTTCTTTATAATGTAGGGGCCAATCCAATTTGGCTTAAACTTTCCTATAGGATCTTAGACAGGTTCTACAATTTTTTTGAGGGAAAGGTCTTTTTCTTTGACAACATTGTTTTTGACCTTTTTATTGAATGTTCGCGCAATACGGCTATAATACCCTTATAAATGATATAGAGCTTTCAACCTCTCCTCATCTAAGAGCATTAGTTTTTCATAGTGGTTTTGATCCCAATCTTATTCATTGACCTTACTTTTGAGCATAACCCATAGAAAATGTATTTCAAGTTCGAAAGGGAGAATCGCTTCCATGGCATATACCAGATAATCGGGAGTAACCCTAGTGGGTGTTCTGATGGATGTGCGGTAGACCTATAGGGAATATTAGATTCAGTCGGCCCAGTTTCTATAATTTTGTGGACGGCGTCGATAACTCCATTGGTTTGCATTCAATAAGGAGAGGACTAATACATTTGAATGTCATATTGATTAACTAGTTATGTGACCTCACCCTCAAAATGGAGACCATTGTTTGACACCAACTTGTGGAAAACTCCGTAGTAGTAGATGATGTTCTTTTTGATGAAGTTTTCTACTTTCTTCACATTTAGCACCAAATATGACTCAACTTTGACCCATTTCGTGATTTATTCAATGGCAACCAATATAAATTTATGCTCGTTTGAAGCTTTAGGAGTGACTTTCTCGATGATGTCTATTCCCTAGGTGGAGGAAGGTTGGGGGAAGTCATGTTGTACATATTCTGAGGAGTAAAGTGCCGAAGGTTTGCAAATTGCTGGCATTTGAGGCATCTTGGAACATAAGCAGTTTAGTCTTAAACTTTAGTGGTCTAATAATACTTTTGATAGATGATTTTCACGAAAAGCATGTAACCGTTCATGTGGGGTCACCATTCCCCACTGTAGATCTTCTGCATCATGTCTTTGATCCTAGACCATCCTATAAAATGCATGTGGGTTCCATCAAATTTCTCTTGAAGAGTACCTTATCTTTAATGATGTATTGAGCATCCAACTTATGAACGGTCGCACGATCTTTCATGCCCGCATCTCGGGATGCTTACCATAATTGAGGAGGTGCCAAATGTCATAATACCACAATCATCCTATATCATGATCTTCTTCTGTAATGAGTCCAATATGGTAGCAGTGAGTGGGTGCATCCTATTTCTGGACTAGAGAAGATGCCATTGTTATTCCCCTTGGCATGTCGATTATAAAAGCTAAGGTTTCCAGTGCATCGTCTAGGCTATTCTTCGAAAGAGGAAGGTAATGGAAGGTGACATCTTCAAATTGGGATGCGATCTCTTCCAGGTGAGCATGGAAGGGTAGGAGATTCTCATCTTAGACTTTCCATTTCCCGAGGATCCGCCCCATGATTCCTTTCCCGAGGGTGATCTTGAGCTCTGTCATGTTATTGGTGGAAGGAAAATCCAATTTGATGGAAATTAAGTTATGAGAATCACCGGGGGCGATCAAGAGTATCCCAATACCATACCCTTTCTTGTTTTCAACTCCATTAAAGAATATCTACCACCCGAGGTCATCGTGAGAGGTGCAGATGATGTCTTCATCTAGGAATTAGGAAATTCAAAGCTCAGTTCCCTCACTAAGATTGTCTTAAATGTAATCAGAGATGGATCTCCCTTTCATAGCCTTTTACATGACATAAAAGATATCAAACTCGACTAGTAACATTATTCAGCAAGACATTCAGCTAGATATAATGGGCTTTGCTAACAACTATTTAATGGGATCTATTCAGGATCCCAGTTTAATAGGGAATACAAGCATATAGTGTCGGAGCTTTTGTGTGATCCAGACCAAGGCGACACATGCCTTCTTTAATGAAGTGTAGTTTATTTCGTACCCAACTAGATTTTAACTATAATAGTGGATTTCTCCCTCCTTACGTGATTCCTTAATGTAATGGGACAACATAGCCCCTACTACAATGTTAGTGATAGTCAAGTATAGGAGGAGAGGGAGACCATACTGTGGAGGCATGAGCACTAAAGGTCAGGTGAGGTATCGTTTGATATGATCAAAGGCTTTTTTGTACACCTCATTCCAAACTTTAGTTAAATATTATTGGAGAAGTTTGAAGATAGGGTTGCAGATGGAGGTCGGTTGTATAATGAACTGACTGATGTATTGGAGGATACCCAGGAATCCACACATTTGTTTCTCTGTCTAGGGCAGTGGAATCTCGAGAATGGCTTTTAGTTTGGTAGAGTGTACATCAATCCACTTTTAGTTAACTATTAATTCGAGGAGTTTTCTGTTAGTGACACTGAAGATGAATTTCTACGAGTTGAGCCGCATCTAGTACTGTCGTAGTTGCTTGAGGAATTTCCTAAGGGCAAGAATGTGACCTTCCCGAGTCTTGGATTTGATGATCATGTCATCGACATAGACTTTGACCTCATTATGGATAATATCTTGGAAGAAAGTTGTAGTGTCTCTTTGGTAGGTAGCCCTAACATTATTGAGATCGAACAACATGACTGTGTAGCAAAAGGTTCCCCATGGGGTGATGAAGGTGGTCTTTTCCTGATGGTTAGGACACATCTTAATTTGGTTATACCTGACAAAACCATTAAGAAATGACTTGAGGGCGTGACTTGAAGTGTTATCTATGATCATGTCGATGTTAGGAAGAGGATAATCACCCTTTGTGGATCCTTATTTAGATCTCGATAGTTTATGTACATGCGGAATTTCCCTTCGATTTTAACATGGGTACGATATTTACAAGACACGTAGGATATTTGACCATGCAAATAAATTCTACATTTAATTGCTTCACCACTTCATCTTTGACTTTGAGGGACCACTCTATCTGAAGCTTTCTTAATTTCTATTTGACAGGTTTGCTTTATGGGAAGGTGGTGATCTCATGTTGTGATATCTATGGGTTAATGCCAAGCATGGTATCATAGGACCACTCAAAGACATCTATGAACTCATTCAAAAGTTCTTCAAACTGCGACCTCTAATTCTTATTGAGGGTGGACCCTATCCAAATCTCGCAAGAATGGATACTAGAATCGATACTAATAACGACAATCTCATCATCATTAGTTTGAATGCGTATATGTTGTTTATGTTTTTCTTTATTGAGATTAGTTAAGAGTTTTTCATATAGTAAATCATCTTCATAAAAAAATTGATTATAATCAGGACAAGTAATGTAAGGCACAATAAGATACTCAAAATTATTATTTTTTTCATTAAAAGAGTTCCTAGGAAATACAACAGTGAGGACCTAATCAAAGGAGTCCTCTTTCATAATTACTTTAGAAATAGGAAAAGAAACACTAGGCTCGTGAATCTCTTGGAGAGAGTCAATGGTAAGGTCTAAGTTAATTTGAGCGGGCTAAATAGGAATGGCAAGCCAATTGAGGAGGGGTGAGTTAGCAACAGTTATCTTCTTAGACAATTCAGATAATGAAGCTTCTTGGAAGATCATGTAGAGGTCTAGTCCCAGTGTGTCCAGGTCGAGCAATTTATTAATATCATTATCCCCTGAATTTTCAGTGCTTTCCATGTCTTTTTCTGTTAGGGGCTCTACCTTATGTTTCTTCCCTTCATCCTAGGCGATGTCATCCTTGAAGAAGTTTTCTATCCTTGGTTTCATCTTTTATCGGTGGTGTCATACCACGATTCAGGAAATCCATAAAAGGGGAAATCCTCAAACTCCTTAACAAACCTCCCATTCATGGAGTCTCCTGAGATCGTCTTTTTTTTTCTAAGCTCTTTTTATGATATGGCCGATGGAGTGCCTTGAGTTTATTTGGGGATGGTTGATATCCTAGGCCGCATGAGGGAAAAGCTTCCTTTAGGATTATCAACTAGAGAATTCCCTATTGTCATCTACCCTGCCATATTCCGACCATAATATTCATATTTTTGAACATCTGAATAACATTGACATTCCCATGAGGGTTGTGCTCTAGACACACTTGACTTTTAAAATTATCCCTAGTTGGAACAGGAAGTGGGCCAATCTGAAAACTAAAGAGAAACATGTAATTAGCCCCATGCTAATTCGTCAGTACTGGGTTATTGGTGCTGGTACCATCTAAATTATTATCATCCTCAAGAATTACGATGATTTGACCATTGCCAAAGAACTTTAATTTTTAATTGAGGGAAGAAGATACCCCTTGTATATTGTGGATCCATGGGCAGCCAAGGATTATGTTGAAATAAGCAGGTATGTCGATGACTTAGAATTCGATCCAGGGGTAGATAAGGCCAGATCCTAGTGTAAGATTTATAGAACCCATGACTTCTCAATGAGTATTATCATAAGCACACATAATGATGGATGTTGCAGTGAGATTAATGACTTTTATCCCCACGCAATTGAGTATTTTTAGCTGGCAGACATTGAGGGCATACCCTTTATTTATAAACACTAACATAATTATCTTCCCCTGACCTCAACGGAGATGTTGAGGGCGTAATTTTGGTGAAGACCGATCTTTGGAATTTCCTCTTCGGAGAAGTAGAGGAGTCTGGTAGCGATTAGAGATCCGACCATACGCATAACTTTCTTTTGGGAGGTAATGGGAGAAACTGTAGGTCCTATGAGGATTTTTATCCAGGCATTTATGTGAAACTGGGAGGATATGAAAAGTCCCCATAAGGTGATGTTTGCCTGAGTCTTTTTTAGATGGTCAAAGAACATTCTTTCTTCAACTATCATCTTTGGCAAAGAGAGCCCCTTGACGACACCTTTTTCCTTATCTATTCTGGCTAACTGAAGAATTGGATCTTTATAATGTTGTTAGGACATGGTAATGTGGTTAATAGAGGCAGGAAAGAATAAGAACTCTATGTCTTCATCTACTTTGGGCATAATAGATACTTTGTTGATCCCTTATTAACTCTTCGAAGGAGATCATCCCTCACAAAGATGAAATCAAATTGATTTCTCCAAAGTTTAATTCATCATCTAAACTATAAATATTATGCCCCCATTCGGTGGCAATATTGTCACCTTTCCATGAAAAATTAATGCGCTTAAAAACCTCCATGATTTATCATAGAGATCTTGCCACTCGGTGAGGAAGTGTCAGCATGAAGGGACCAAATGCCCTCAGAGTTTTAGAATCATAACCAACTCTGAGATGGTTCATATCTCTTTTTTCTAAAGGCACATATCTAACATGACGTGAACAATGTCATCTAGACTGAATTATTATGCAGGCAAAACTCATTCAACAGATTCTCAGAACCATGTTCGGCCTTCCAAATATATATTACTGAACTTATCATAGTTAATAGTCATTTTTGAGGGAAATTTTAGCCCAAACTTCCAAAGTTGATCTAGAATTGCAGGTAGTTCCATGTCCCCCCCCCCCCCCCCCCTTTCTGAATAGGTACATGTAGTAATAGATGCTCAGGTAAGGAGTGACACAGCTTGATCGACAGAGCTTGTAGGGTCCAGGAGAAAGTAAGGTAAGACCTTTAGGGGTTTTGGTGAGATTATAGGTAGGTTGGGTTTTTCAACAGGCTTAATTTTGGTTGATAGGTAAAATTTTGGATCTCCTTCCGAAAGGATTAATTTATCACAGTTATGTGTGTTGGGAGAGGATTATGGGTTGTATTACACTTAGGATTGGCTGGTAGGGTGATAATACCACTATCTATGAGACTTTGGATTACATTCTTGAGGTGGAAGTATTAATCAGTGGTATGCCCAACGATTGGGTGGAAATCACAGTGGGCGTCATGCTTGAAGTTTTCGAGAGGAGGATCTTGTAATTGTCAGGGTTCCAAAGGTTTAATGAGATTTCAGGTAAGAAGGGATTGATATAATTTTGATACAAGATGAGTGAGTTCGGTATATTAATTTTTGGTAGGGTTAAAATGACTTTTAAGTGTCCAAGAAGTGGCATTTTGTTGAAGTTTAAGACTGAGGTGCTGTCCTGGCTTTTCATACTTTGTGGCGTGAACTGCTCGATCATCCTCTTTGGTTTAGATTTTTTTTTGTGATTAGTAATCCTTTATTCAATCTCTATCCTTGCCTCTAGGAGGGCTTTGAAGTAGGGGTAGTACTGACCTCCCATTAAAGCTCGAATACCGGGTAAAATTTTTTTCTTCATTATGGTTAGTTGTTCTTCTTCTAACGATCGGTTTGTCATTATAGAATATTTATCTCTCCACCTTCTAATGAAGTTACTGACCGATTCCTCTGTATTCTATTTGAGTAGTTCTAAGTCCCGATGGGTGAGTTACAACACCTTATTCTACTTATACTATGACATGAACTCTCTAGCTAAATCTTCCTAACTATGAATTTTGAACACTTTAAAGGATAGGAACAACCCAAGGGCACCTTCCTTGAGGATTTGGTAGAGCATTTGGGTCATTATATCCTCTAACTCCCAAAGGAGAGTCATGGCACGATGATAACTGTGTAGGTGAAAAATTGGAGGCCCGATGCCTCCCAACTTCTCAATGTCCGACACTTCGAATTTCTCTGGTAATCGAACCTTCGGATATGGAGACATGTGCATGTATTCTATGTAATTACCTAATATTTTGACTTGATCGAGTCTCTTAGATAGAAACCTAAGGTTCTCCTTGACCTTGTTCAGTTTCTCCTTGGGATCCAGTAGCACTGGTTGATTAGCCATTGGTTGGGCAATATTCAATATCGATAGCTGAGTTGGTGGCAACCTATTAGTAGGTAGGGAACTTGGGGCATGTTGATACTCTTTTGTGACCCATACCGATTCTAGAGTAGGCCAAACCCATGGCACAAGAAAGATAATTTTGAGCTCAGGAGCCTCGGGAGTTTGGACCCAATGTCGTTGCATTTCCTGGACTACTGCCTGGAGGTTGTGAATCTTAGCACAGAGCTGGGTAAGGATGATCATTAGATCTGGGTTAGCATTTGCATCTTGTTCAATGTTCTCCATGAATAACTTTTGAATGGATAACTTGAACTCTGTAGACGCAATAGAGGAAGCAACAGAGCTTCGGGGTGGTCTGACGAAAGACTAGAGCCAATATGGAGCTATGACAAAAATCATGGTAGGTGATCACACCTGAGAGAAAAATGATTTTTTGATTTATTTTGAGGAAAAAAGGAATATTTTTAGTATTTATGTTTTTATTTTTGAAGGGGGAGAATATTTTTGGGTATTTTTTGAAAAAGGGAAGAAGGAAAATATTGAACATGGTTGTTATAATTAGGGTTCCACTTATAGTGTATTTATCTAGGGATGGAAGAAAATAACCGAAGAGGGCCTGAGTCTGGAAAAAAATGGGGTACATGATGCAAGACACGGTGGACTTGTTTTCAGACTCGCGAACATGGTCTTATTTAAAAATGGGTGAAATAACATGAATATTCAGGTGGTAAGGTGATCTGAAATATCCGTAGAGTTTTATGCTATAACTGGAAAACTAGGTATAAGTGTCCTTGGGTAGTTGCCTATATGAGGCTGATGTAATTCGTGAATTAGTGAAAAGGTTCCTCCTTTGACATGACTTCCATGATATAAGCCTTTCCTGTAAGGGCAATCATTCATCGGCATGTGTGGACAAGCCATTTGATATACCTGAGTCTAGTGAATTGCCTCATGATATACCTCGTGGATACGGTATGTGTGAGAGTGAATTTGATATACTCAACGTACATGAACTATTTCCTTGCTATATACCGCCCGTCATGAGTTTGGTCAGGAGGTATGATGCATAGGGAGCCGTTCAATATACATTAAAGATACTAGGCCAATGGAAAGTGGGAATCATATCGCTTAGGTTGATCACGCCTTGCAGGATCGACACCCTTATTAAATGACCACCCAGTACGAGATAAAATTTTGGTCAATATTTCCATGCTCAAGTGATGTAGTGTGCAAGAACGCACGCGTGTTAATTATTATCTTATGGAGATTTTTACGTATGCTAAATAAGAGAAGTACTACCACTATGAGGGAGAGATTAAAATATACAAGCAGCATGGGATGAGGGGAATAAACATGGAGAACAAAACTATCAAGAATGTACATGGAGCATGGAGATCATACAAAGTATGGTGATATATTGGAAGTGTGAGTCATGTGAATATACAAGTGAGTGAGAAATATGTGCAAGGCGAGGGAGTGATATGTGAATGTTTGAGTGAAGAAAGTATGTGAATATATACAATTGAGAGAAATATGGAAGTTTGTGCTAGTGAGACTAAGCATATATTTTTATAAGTGGTGTGTCAAACATGTGAGAGTGAAACTATATATGAGTGAGAAGAGTGTGAGCATGAAACATGGTGAATATATGCAAGCGAGTAAAAGGTGAAACATGGTGACTATATATAAGTGAGTAAAGAGTGAACCATGTGATAAGAAGATAATATATACACGTGATAAGAAAAGATCATGGTAGGGAGAAAGATATAAACATCATGATAAGAACGAGAAATATATGCAATATATAAGTATAAGAGTAAGGAGAACATGAAAATGGAGGCATATGTACACATATATAAAAGGAGGAGAGCAAAAGAACTAACACCCATATGTAAATCGAGTTTAGTCCTCTAAAAATATTCCCCAATGGAGTTGCCATTATGGCCTCCAGAGTCAAATTCCTTCAGCACGGGCCGACCCTAAAATTGATGGGGAGGAAAAATTGAAGAAATCACTTTATCTGTGCGTGCGAGGATTCGAGGATAAGGGGGTCCTTTTTTTTCCACTCGCACTGGTCTTTGCGGGATTCCTCAGATATAAATTGGTCATCGTCTAAAGGGGAGAAGATCTAAAAATAGAGTCGCCAACTTATTTTTCTCAAAACCGGCAAAAAAATGAAGTCGTCTCTAGAGAATAGCATCAAAAGACATATAGATGCGTATGAAACCAAATGAATCAAAGGTCCGGGGACTAATTTATGAAATGGAAAGGTTTTACGCACCCATTCTTCCCTTTCGGTCTCTCATGGTCTATGATAACATGATCCTTTTCTCTAATGTGTGATAGGTGTGTAAATGGGTGCGGTGTGAATAAAGAGAGAAATAAGTCATCCGACTCACGTTGTGGGAAAGACAGAGTGGAATCATCCTACGGAGCGTGCATTAAAAATAATCATAAAAAATATAATACGAGTTTCCATCAAGTCATATATCAATACAAAGAAGTGAGTGTGTGTATCGAGTGGAACACGAATATGTAGGAATACGCGTATTCGCAATATTACTAAACACAATAAAACATAAAATGAATAAATGACAAAATAGGATTCGAGTCCCAAGATTGGATCAGTATGCCTACGTAGACCACCGGGCATCAATTTCCACATAGTTCAATAACATGCAAGGGTGGATTTTAACCCATAAATCCTAAGTTAGAACTTCTTTTAGTTTTTTTTTTAATAATGTGCATAAGTATAGAGAGTGTGAAAAATGAGGAAATTTTAATTCTGGGTCTATAAAAAAACTCTCTTTCTAGCTTATTAGATTTTATGAAAACAATATTTATGTGTACTAAATGATAAAAAGTGATATTTGCTGTGAGTTGAAGAAATGAAATTAAGATATATCAAGAGTGGAAAGAAAAGTAAACAACTACTACTAATTGAATGATTTGTAAATAAATAAGGGTAGACTTTCTAGAGAATTTTAATTCTGATTTTGCAATAGTAGGAGGTTGATTTTGGTGTGGATGGAAGGTGGTGAGGTAAGGATGGAAAGTGGGGGTGAAAAATGGATGAGAGTGATGTCAGTAAATGGAGCGAATATTTGCAAAAATAGAATTTCAGCGCATTGATTTCAAGGGGAATGTTTTGACTTTAGAAAGGGACCCTTGGGAATGAGGTGATGGTATATTTAATTGTAAACGAAAGGGTTTAGGGAGGTTTCGAACATCATGTACCTTGCCCTTCCCATTGGCATAACCCTTGGCTCGCTGGCCAAGGAAAGTACACCCTGCCAATAGGTAGTCTGGAACGATTTTTTTTTGGAAAAATGGGTGTAAAATACTAACCATGAGTTCAAATTGGGAACGGATGGAACCTCTGGAAAGGGTATTCAAAGATTACAATAATCCATTAACCCACTCCTGGGTTCGAGAGTTAACAAAAGTCAAACGGGGCTTGAAAGCATCCGATGGTCTCTTAATGGGAGGTTCTCCGAGTAAAAAGCACGTACATGCGAACCGTGAGGCCAATTCTTGCACAATATGGACCGTTATGAAGGATATTCAGAGATTTACGAGATTTCAATAATCTTAGATCGGGTCAGAGAGTGGACTGAGGTTGAATGGGGTTCTAAAGCACCTAATGGAGTTTAAATTAAGTCACGGAGTGAAAGGTGACTACGCGCGAACCTTGGAAAGGGGATTTAGAGCCTTACGGGGTTTCATTAATCTTCACTCAAATTGGAGAGTTGCATGAGGTCAAATGGTGCTTAAAAGCTCCCGATTTCTATTGGACTAGGTCCCGAAGTTGTGGCCAACCCGATATGTCCATCCTCTCCTCCTCCAGTGGGGGTGGGAGTAAATGGGCAGGAGAAAGGTCTCGCACCTTCATACTCTCGGAACACTTCGGTCATCATCGGTGCGGGGTGAATGTAAAGAGTTGGAGTTGTTAGCCTATTTTGCACAAAATGGGCAGAAGAAGATGTCGCCTCCTGAGAGAGTAGCATCAAAGATAAACTGATGTTTATGAAACTAATAGTTTAAAGGTTCGGGGGCTAAGTTACGTAATGGGAAGGTGTTAGGCACCCATCCCTTTCGATCTCTCATGGGCTTGCGATAATATTTTCCTTCATTTCTCCTTGAAATGTTTGTGCGTGTATATATAATGGAGTTTGAAATTCCCCAACTCATACCATGGAAGAGATAAAGTCAGTTCATCCATAGGAATGTTCCCCAAAATAATACTAAAAATATAACTTATGCATTTATCATGGTATTGATCGTTATAGTGAAACGATAATATATGTTTAGACAAAATGCTACTAAGGATCACAAATATAATAAATACTAAAATAATGCAAGAATATAATAAAAGAGTAAATGGGAAATTTGGGAAACTTGGAAAATTTTAAAATTAGAAATCTGTAAAATTGGACTCGAGTCTCGGGTTTTAACCCGAAACTCCTACATAGATTTTAAAGGCATCAAAGTCCTCATAGTTCGCATGTGACATAAAGGGTGGGTTTAACCCGAAAAAAATGTGTTTTAGTTTTGAGAAACTGTGATGGATGATCCCGTTGGAATTTATAGGTGTAACCCTCTTTTTGTTTGTTTTGAGATTTTTTTTATAGAAGATAGAGTATGTTCAATATAACTAATAAAAATGTGAGATGTTACTAAGTATGAACTAAAGTAAAAGCTAAATTATGAACTTATATAATTAATGCTAAAAAAAGAAATCTATAGAGAGAGGGAAGGATTTGGACCTTCTTTGAAGAATTGAAGCTTGATCTTGATCTTGGATGAATTCCCTTGAATGTTGAGATGAACGTTGGATGAGAGAGAATGAGATTTTACTAAATTGGGTGTAAAAAGGATGGAAATTTCAGATGGATTGGAATTTCATAAAAGGAAACTTTGTTGATTGCAACGAAATATTGCTGAGATCACTGATGCTAATGGATCTGAGGTGTGCCTTGGGAGTGAGGTCATGCCCTCTAATTATAACATCAGGGGGGTTTCGATCGGCATGGTCCCATCCCTTCCAATCGACAGTTATACCTAGACACACTACCGATTGGTAGGGAAATTGACCTGCCAATCGGTAGTCTCGTGCAAATTATTATAGAAAAATGATTGTAGAATGTAATCTATTGATCCAAATCGTGCACAAGGCATACCTTTAGAAAGATAATTCAGATACTTTTAAGAGTCCTTTGGATCGCTCCCGGGTTCGGGAGATGACTTTGGGTCAAATGTGTCTCGAAAGTGCTCATCGATCCGTTGAACGGGAGATCATTAGACAAGAATGGATCATTCGTCCAAATGGTAATTCATATTTGTGCATGGGGTGGACCATTAGAAAGTTTATGCAAGGTACTTTGACATTTCAAAGATATTCGCTCGGTTACAAAAATTAAACTTTGTCAATCGGGGCTCGAAAGCACCCGATTGTACGTCAAAATTACGCATGGGGTTGACCATTGGAAAGGGAAGTCAATGCCCTTCGGATATTCATTCAATTTTGTTCGAACTGAAGAGTGGACCTTAATTAAAAGGAGCCCGGGAACACCCCATGGCCTCTAGATCATTTTTTGAGAGAAAACGGATCGTTCATCTGAACGGTTATGCCGTTTAGTGCACAGGGTGAACCATTGGAAAGGGGTTTTAGTGCCCTTTGAAGATTTAAAGAGCTTTGGGATAAATTGAGACCCGGGAGCGCCCATTGGCCTCTTGATCGATTTTTGGTAGTAAAATTGTCCATTTGTTTAAACCGTTATACCGATTCGTGCACGGGGTGGACCTTTGGAAAGGGGATTAAGAGACCTTCAAAGATGCATTGAGCTTTCAGTCTATTAATAAAGTTGACTAGAAATAAACTGGGCTCGGGAGCGCCCGATGGCCTCTAGATCGATACTCAGAGCATGACCTAGGGTTTTGTAATGAATTGGGGAGGTGCTAGGGACCTAAGGATAGACTTAGGGGGTCCTAGAATGTGGTGTCTATAGAGCCCCTCAATGGGTGATCTTGCAACAAGTGAAAGCCGTCGAATAGACACCATATGATATTTGGATGAGGATGAGAAATTCAGAGGGTCGAGGTCTATTCTGAGGACCTAAGGAATTGTCGGGGATGACCGAAGCTATGGGCCGAGGTTAATTCTGAGGACCTAAGGTAAGAGCGACCAATTCTACGAGTCGAGATTAATTCTGAGGGCCTTAACTGGGAGGGACCAATTCTGCGGGTTGAAGCCACTTTTGAGGGCTTAAGTAGATATAACCAATTATGCAGGTCAAAGTCAATTCTAACGGTTAAGTTCAGGTGACCAATTCTACGAGTAAAAGTAATTCTGAGGGATTAAGTAAAGGTGACCAATTCTGAGGGTCGAAGACAATTCGAGGGCTTAAGTTGTAGTGGACAATTCTGAGGGCCGAAGCCAACTATGAGGGCTTTAAGTTGTAGTGATAAATTGTGATGACCGAGGTCAATTCTTAGGACCTTAAGTAGAAGAAACCAATTTTGCGAGTCAAAGCTAATTCTGAGGGATTAAGTAGAGGTGACCAATTTTGAGGGTCGAAGCCAATTCTGAGGGCTTAAATAAAGATGACCAATTATGAGGGTCGAAGACAATTTTAAGCGTTTGAATAGAGACGACTAATTATGTGGGTCGAAGCCAACTTCGAGGGATTAAGTAGAGATGACCAATTCTAGACGTCGAAGCCAATTCTTTGGGATTAAATAGATATGACCAATTCAGAGAGTTGAAGCCAATTCTGAGGGCTTAAGTAGAGATGACCAATTCTTCAGGTCAAAGCCAATTCTAAGAGCTTAAATAGAGATGACCAATCTTGCAGTTCGAAGTCAATTCAGAGAGCTTAAGTTGTAGTTTTCTTGGGGAAACATGGAGACTCCACTGGGGAATTTATCTTGTGATTTTGCTGGGGATTTTGTGGAAGCATTTGATTTTGAGTTTTGGGTACCACTGAGGAAGAGGAATTATTATAAGGGTTTGATGTTCCCTTGTCGGGGAATTTTTGCGGTGTCCTTTGGATAGGTTGCTCGGGAGATATCAATTAATTTTGGGAATTCTACTGGGGAAGTAAGTGTGGTAAAAATGTTTTTCTTGGTGAAAATGGTTCTAAAATTCATTTAGTAATTTTGGGATTTTTTTGGTATTTTTTGACGTTGTTTGGGAATTTTTCGGGGAGGGTGCCGATCGACATGGTGTGTGAGAAAGAGCGGAATAAAAGATGATATATAGAGAGAGTTGGTGGTTCGGGTATAGTCTTACTGTTTTTTATTTTTCCTTTCTAGCAAGGCAAATGTAATAAATCAGAAGCGATGTGCTCATACAATGTCGACTATTTTTGAATTTGTTACTTACCTTGAAAAATTAGAAGCGATGTGCTCATACAATGTCGACTATTATGCTTTCAACATGCGTCAGGTTTCATTATGGTGCAACCGTCCTATAGAATGGAACGTGTTGATGGTAGCGGTGGAATTCTGGTACCCAGAAGACCATGTCTTTCACTTTTGATTAGATGAAGTCTGTCCAATTTATGAAGAGTTCTCTGTCATGTTGGGGATAAATCCCAATGTTGCGGCCATTGTTATTCCTTAGGGAATTTCAACCACAAAGGCTAGGGTAGCAAGGGAATCGTCTAGGTTGTTGTTTGCTCGGGGCAAGTAGTGGAAGGTGACATGTTGAAATTGTAGGTGGGCATGGAAAGGTAAGAGTTTCTCATCTTTGACTTTTCATGTTTTAAGTACTTGACCGATGATGAGGGCTGAATCCCCATAGATATCTAGGTAACGAGTTTTTTTCTTGAGAGAAACTTTAACGCCAACCGTGCATGCTTCGTATTCAGTCATGTTATTGGTGTAGGGAAAATCCAGTTTGATGCCAATGAGAGTGTGGGAGCCATCAGGGGAAATTAGAAGTATCCCAATGCCATACCCTTTCTTGTTGGAGACACTGTTAAAGAACATTTCCCATCGAAGGTCTTCTTTGGAGGTACAAAGGATATTCTCATTCGGTAACTCAAAAATCCAAACATCAGCTTATTCCATAGTGTAGTCAACTAGGTAATCAAATATGGCTCTTCCTTTCATGGCCTTCTGCCTGACATACAAAATATCAAATTCATCTAAAAGCATCAAGCATCGAGCCATTCGGCTAGACAAGGAAGGTTTCTCGAGAAGATACTTGATGGTATCCATTTGGGACACAAGTTTGATAGGAAAGGTGATCATGTAATACTGTAAATTTTGGGTGAACCAAACAAAGGCGACACATGCTTTTTCCAAGTCATTTCAGTTAACTTAGTAACCGACCAACCTATGACTAGCATAATAGATGAACTATCTTTGCAAGATTCCTCAAGGTATTGGTCTAGTAAAGCCCCAGCTGCAGTATTCATTACGATCAGGTATAGGAGTAGGGGAAGACCAGACTACGGCGGCATGAGTAATGGAGGTTGGGTTAGGTATGGCTTGATTCGGTCAAAGGATTCTTGGCAAGCTTCGTTCCAAATCTTAGTGGAATCCTTTCGGGGGAGTTTAAAGATGGCTTCACAAATAGAAGTTAATTGGCTGATGAATCGGATGATATATTGTAATTTTATAAGGAATACTTGGACCTCCTTCTCCGTTAGGGGTGATGGCATCTCTAGTATGGCTTTCATCTTAGAAGGATCTTCTTTTATCCCTTTCTCACTAACCATAAATCCCAAGATCTTTCCTTTGGTAACTCCAAAAACACATTACTATAGGTTAAATCGCATCTAATACTATTGTAGTCTCTCGAAGAATTTTTGGAGAGAGGGAACATGGCCTTCCCTAGTATTCAACTTGATAATCATATCATCCACATAGACATCGACTTCTTTGTATATCAAATCATGAAAGATGGTTATGGAAGCCCTTTGGTAGGTAGACCCTGTATTTTTTAGACCAAATGGCATAACAATATAGCAAAAGAGTCCCCAAGAGGTGATGAATGCAGTTTTCTCTTGATGACCCGGGTGCATCTTGATTTGGTTATATCTGGTAAACTCATCAGCGAATGATTTAAGAGCGTGACTATCTTTTTTATCCATAATCATATCTATATTAGGTAGCGGGTAATCATCATTTGTACAAGCCCTATTCAAGTGTCGGTAGTCAACACACATACGAACCTTTCCTCTAAATTTCGACACGAGTACGATGTTGGCTAGCCATGTGGGATATTAGATCACACGAATGAAACCCATATTCAACTTTTTAATCACTTCTTCCTTAACCTTGAGCGACCATTTGGTGCGGATATTTTGTAGTTTCTATTTGACTGGTTTTCATTCTGGGAGAGTTGGAATCTCGTGTTGAGCTATCATGGGATCAATACCGGGCATGTTATCATCGGACCAAGCGAAGATGTCCTTAAATTCCTTTAATAATTCTTCGAGTTGCTCGCTTTCATGCGCTTCAAGGGTAGACCTTATATTAATCTCACGTATTTGGCTACTATAACTAATATTAATAACAACAGTTTCATCTTCATTAACTTGAATGTGGTTTTGTTGTTTGTTATTAACCTTATTAAGATCAGTTAAGAATTTCTCATTTGTAAAATATTCAACGTCAAGAGTTCAATTAGAATCAAGACAATTAATGTAATGCATAATAAGATACTCAAAATCTTTATTTATTTTATTATTGAGAAAAACAGTGTTAAGAACCTCATCGAAGGAGGTCTCGATTACATCAGAATAAGGAGGAATAAAAAAAGAAAAGGAAATGGGATAAACATCAGAGTTAGGTTGTATTTCGGTAGGTGGAACCCGTACAACATGCTAGTTAAGGAAAGGTGCATCAACAGTTTTGATCAAGTGGAATTGATCTGATTATGTATCGCTTGAGTGGATCATGCAGGGTGTCAGCCCCAGTGTCTGCAAGTTAAATGAATTCGCATAGTCACTTCCCTCGAAATCTTTGGTAGCAGCTACGATCATCTCAATGGGTGGTTTCACATGATGCTGGGAACTTTTAGCTCATGAGTAGTTGTCTTGGAAAAAGATCTCCATTCCTGGTTTCATCTTCTTATCCACATGATCATACCATGTTTCAAGAAAGCCAAAAAGGGGTAAGTCTTCACCCTTTATGGTGAATCTTCCATTCAAGAAATCTTTTGAGACAGTCTTGTCACTTTCTAACCTTATCTTCAACTGAGGTTAGCGGATCATTCAGAGTTCTTCTGCTAACGGTTGGTAACTTAAGCCACAAGTAGGAAAATCTTTCTTCAATACAATGGGTTCAAGTATACCCTGTTGCTGTCGTCCCAGCCCCAGTTCGAGGATCTTGCTCTCCTCGAGTGTGGCATAGGAAGGTTTTCAACACCTTTTCCCTTATCGATCGCTGATGAATGCGGGATTGGAACTTGTTAATGCCACCTTGATCTAGTCATATGGTTCACAAAAGAGAGGAAGAATAAAAATTCCGTCTCCTCATCTATTTCAATTTGTTCATCCACCTTATTGATTTCTCCTAGCATCTCCTCAAACGATATCATTCCACATATGCTGACTATTGGGCTAGTCTTTTATGGACTTTGCTCTTTATTTGAACTATCGAATTTGATCCCCCATCCGGTGGTAATAACATCATCTTTCCATGAGAAGTCAATACACTCCACAACCTCAATGGCCTCTTCGTGAAGATTCTTCCCATTGGAGGGGGAGATGTAGAAGTGAAGGGTCGAAGCTCCCTTTTAGTTTCAAAGAATCAAGTAGTTTGGACATACTAGAAATTTCACCGGTCTATTGAAATTAGTCTTCCATGATTTGGATGATATTATCTAAATTGACTTCATCGGTAGGTGCCACCCAATTATCTGACTCTCGATCCCATTTTTAGCTTTCAAGAATAGTGTAATGAATCTCTAGTGGTTAATGGTCATTTCTAAGGGAAATTTCATCCCGAAATCTAAGAGCTGGTTCAATACTGCTGATAATTCCATATCCTTTCTTTTAGAACGACGATGATCAATAATGCAGGCTCTAGTAAGGAGCGATAAATCCTGATCAGCGAAACATGTGGGATGTAGAAGAAAGTACGGGCAATCTTGGAGAGGTTTTAAAGAACATGCGGGTATAATGGGTGATTTATTGAGTATGATCTGGGTAGATGGATTAAATTTTGGGTCTTCTTCTAGGAAGATGTAATTCATATTGTGGGTAATGTTTGGTTTAGGATTGGCTGGTGGGGCGATGACACCCCGATCAATTAGACCTTGGATTACATTTCGAAGGTGGAAACATTGATCAGTGGTATGGCCAATAGTTTGGTGAAATCGCAATGGGTGCCTAGCTTGAAATTTTTGGGAAGTGGGTTTGGTAATGGATGAGGGTCCAATGGTTTGATAATATTTAGACATAAAAGGGAATGGTAAACTTTGAAGAGGGGATCGTGAAACTCGGTGTATTCTTTCTTGACTGGGTTAGGGAGACTTTCTAGTGCCCGTGAAGTGGCAAGCTGAGAGATGTTGTTGACAGTTGAAATTATGGTACTAGCAGGCTTCTCATACTTTCTGGGAGCGAACTATCCAGACACTTTCTTCGGTTAAACTTCTATTTTGGTAAGACTTTCTTTGATCTCTACTCCTACTTATCGAAGGGCTCGAAAATGAGGGTAGTACTCTCCTCCCATCGTCGCTTGGACATGGGGTAAGAAATTCATCTTCACAATATTGACTTGATCCTCCTCGAAAGGATGGTTGGTCATAGTGGCTGCTTTGTCTTTCCACCTTGCTATGAAGTTACTAATTTATTCCTTAGGATTCTGTTTGAGAAGTTATAAATCATAGAGGGTAACCTCCAACTATTCATTGTACCTGTACTATGACATGAATTCGCAAACAACATTTTTCCAACTACGGATTCTCGACTCTTTGAGAGATACGAACCAATGAAGATCACTGTCCTTCAAAATCTATTGGAACATTTAGGCCATTATTTCCTCATGGGATCCTAGGAGAGTTATGGCTCGGTGGTAACTTCGGAGATGAATAATTGGGGTCCACTACCCCGAAACTTCTCGATGTTAGGCATCTTGAACTTTTTCGGTAACCTTGATTTAGTATAGGGAGACCTATGGGTGTAGTCTATGCCGTTCCCAGAGATTCAAACTTGGTCAAATTTCTTTGTCGACATCTTGAGGTCTTCCTTGACCTTGTTTAATTCTTCCTCCTTTCGATCAACAGTTCTGGGTAGGTTACCCCCTTATCTGGGAAAGATTCGACATAGAGAGATGGGTTGGCGATGACCCATTAACATGAGGAGCATGTGGATTGTGTTGATATTCCTTGGGGACCCATATAGGCTCGGGTGTGGACAGACCCATAGCATGAGGGAAGAGAACTCGGGCTCTTTGGGAATAGGGATCCGATTTCGTTACATCTCACGAACCTCGGTTTAAAGGTTGTTAATATTAACAGTGAGTTGGTATAGGATCATCATCAAATTCGACTGCACATTCGGTACTTGGTTTGTGTTCTCCTTGGAAAACGGACGGAGGTAAATTTTGTATTAAAAAAAAGTAGCGAGGGAACTGACAGAGCCTTAGGGCGGTTCAATAGAAGACCGAATCCAATAGGAAACTAGGCCAAGGGTCGAGTATGCAATCGAACTGAGAAGGAGAAAAAATGAATTTATTTGTGAAAGAGAAAAAGGGGGGAAACTGTTATTTTAGAAAAGGAAGGAAAATGTTTTTGACATTTTTGGAAAAGGGAGGAAAAAATCTTTTTTGCGTAAAAGAAATATTTTTGGAATAAGGAAGGAAAAATGCTTTTGGTATTTTGATAAAACAGGGAAAAATGTTTTGACACTTTTGGTAAAGAAAGAGGAAAAATGAGAAAAAGGGTCTCAACATTATTATTATTAAATTTATTATGTTCTCACTTATATTAGGTTTACCTCGGAGATGAATAATTGGGGTCCACTACCCCGGAACTTCTCGATGTTAGGCATCTTGAACTTTTTCGGTAACCTTGATTTAGTATAGGGAGACCTATGGGTGTAGTCTATGCCGTTCCCAGAGATTCAAACTTGGTCAAATTTCTTGGTCGACATCTTGAGGTCTTCCTTGACCTTGTTCAATTCTTCCTCCTTTCGACCAACAGTTCTGGGTAGGTTACCCCCTTATCTGGGAAAGATTCGACATAGAGAGATGGGTTGGCGATGACCCATTAACATGAGGAGCATGTGGATTGTGTTGATATTCCTTGGGGACCCATATAGGCTCGGGTGTGGACAGACCCATAGCATGAGGGAAGAGAACTCGGGCTCTTTGGGAATAGGGACCCGATTTTGTTACATCTCACGAACCTCTGTTTAAAGGTTGTTAATATTAACAGTGAGTTGGTATAGGATCATCATCAAATTCGACTGCACATTCGGTACTTGGTTTGTGTTCTCCTTGGAAAACGGACGAAGATAAATTTTGTATTAAAAAAAAGTAGCGAGGGAACTGACAGAGCCTTAGGGCGGTTCAATAGAAGACCGAAGCCAATAGGAAACTAGGCCAAGGGTCGAGTATGCAATCGAACTGAGAAGGAGAAAAATTGAATTTATTTGTGAAAGAAAAAAAGGGGGAAAACTGTTATTTTAGAAAAGGAAGGAAAATGTTTTTGACATTTTTGGAAAAGGGAGGAAAAAATATTTTTTGCGTAAAAGAAATATTTTTGGAATAAGGAAGGAAAAATGCTTTTGGTATTTTGATAAAAGAGGGAAAAATGTTTTGACACTTTTGGTAAAGAAAGAGGAAAAATGAGAAAAAGGGTCTCAACATTATTATTATTAAATTTATTATGTTCTCACTTATATTAGGTTTACCTAAATGCAAAAAAAAATGTTGGATGGGACCCGAGCCAGTAAATATTGTGTTTGAAAAATATATAAAAACATGGTTGGACTTGTTTCCAGGCTCATGGATATGGTCCCATTTAGAAAAAGGACGAAATCGTGCAAAAATTCAGGCGGCATGTCGATCCATCATTTCGGCAGAGTTTCTTGTAGAAACCGATAAACTAAATATAAGTGCCCTAGGTTTGACACCTATATAAGGGTATGCAGTTATTGGGTTAATTGGAAGGGTTCCCCCTTTTGGCATGACTTCCATGATATACGTCTTGCTTTTGAGGGAAATCAGTACGTGTGGACAAGCCATTTGATATACCTGAGTGTATGTGGATTGCCTCACTATATACCTCGTGGCGACAGTACATGAGGTATAGAATTCGATATACTCGATGTACATGAACGAATTCCTTATAATATACCTCTCTTCATGACTTCAGTCAAGCGGTACATTGGGGGTTGGGGGGGGGGGGGACCATTTGATATATGTCTAAGGTACTTGGCCAATAGAAGGTGGAAGTCATATCGGTTAGGCTAACTGCGATCAGCCGAACTAGAGCCCATCACGAAGTGACCCCCCAGTTACGGGACAAAATTTGGTCAATATCCATGATATTTTGTGATGTAATATGCAAAATGCCTGATTCTAGATTAGTATATTTTGGAGAGAGTATCTTCATTTGGCATGATAAGCATTATACTAAGTAGGAGATAATGTACAAGTATAAAGAGTAAATCTAACATGGAGAATGAAGATTATATTAATCATAGACATGTGAGAGTGAGTGATGTGTGACTATCTACAAGTGAATGTGTGGTAGTGAACCTAAGCATGGATCAACTACAAGTGGTGTGTGACAAGTGCGAGTAAGCATGGATATATACAAGTGTGATAAGTGGAGGTGTGTGTTAGTGACACCTAAGCATGGATATTCTAAGTGGTGTGTGCAACATGTGGATATAGGTGATCTTATGTGTAAGAAGTGTGAAGTGTTCATGGAGAGCATCTATAAGTGTGTGAGTGAGCAGTGATATAACCATGATGTAGATATGTGCAAGAAGTAACAAAGGAGAAAAAATGGAACATATAGGTAGGTGCATACGGAAACAAGAAGAAAAAGAAAACCCCATACAAACAGAGTCTAGCCCTCTTACGAAAATTTTCCTAGTGGAGTCTCCACTGTGACCATCCCGTTACGTTTGTCCTCTCCTCTTCCCGCGGTGGCAGGGGAAAAGGGGCAGGAGTTAGGTCTGGTGCCCTCGTACTTTCAGAGCGCTTCGTCCGTCATCGGTACGGAGTGAACGTAAATAGATGGAGTCACCAACCTATCTTGCACAAAGCAGGTAAAAGAACATATCGTCGCCTCGAGAGAACGGCATAAAAGACAAACATATGCTTACAAAACCAATAGTTCAAAGGTTCGGGGGCTAAGTTATGGAATGGGAAGGTGTTAGGCACCCATCCCGCCCTTTTGGTCTCACATGCGATTGTGTTATTATTTTCCTTTATTTATCAATGAAATGTGTGAGTGTGTATATATAATGGAGTTCGGAATTACCCAACTCATACCATGGAAGAGATAGAGTGAGGTCATCTATAGGAATGTTCGCTAAAATAATATTTAAAATATAACTTATGCGTTTATCATGGTATTGATCATTATAATGAAATGATAATATATGTTCGGATAAAATGCCAGCAAGGATCACTAATATAATATATATCAAAATAATGCAAGAATATAATAAAATAAAAAATGGAGTATTTGGGAAAATTGGAAAATTAGAAATTTGTAAAATTGGACTCGAGTCTCGGGTTTTAACCCGAAATGCCTACATAGCCTATAAAGGCATCAAAGTCCACTTAGTTAGCATGTGTCATAAAGGTGGGGTCTATCCCATAGATTCGAATGGGATTTTATTATATATGTGTGCGTGTGTGTGTGTAGAAAATGTGTTTTAGTTTTGAGAAATTGTGATGGATGGTCCCGTTGCAATTTATAGGTGTAACCCTCTTTTCGTTTGTTTTGAGTTTTTTTTTTTATAGAAAATAGAATATGTGCAATATAACTAATTAAAATGTGAGATGTTACTATGTATGGACTAAAGTAAATGCTAAATTATGAACTTATATAATTAATGCTAAAATAAGAAATTTAAAGAGAGAGGGAATTACTTGGGCCTTCTTTGAAAAATTGAAGCTTGATCTTGATCTAGGATAAAATCCCTCTAATATTTAGATGAATGTTGGATGAGAGAGAATGATATTTTACCAAATTAGATGTGAAAATGATGTTAATTTAAGATGGAATGGAATTTCACATAAGGAAACTTCGCTGATTACAAGAGAATGTTGTGAGATCACTGATGCTGATGGATCAGAGGTGTGTTTTAGGAGTGAGGTCATGCCTCCTATTTATAGGATCAAGGGAATGCCGATCGGAATGGTCCCAGCCCTGCCAATCGGCAGGTAACCCTAGACAGAATTGGCAGGGAAATGGACCTGCTAATCGGTAGTCTCATGCAAATATTTTTTAACAAATGGTCGTAAAATGCAATTCGTTGATCCAAATCGCGCATGGGGCATACCGTTAGAAAGATAATTCAGAGACTTTGAGTGTATTTTGGACCTATCCCAGGTCTGAGAGCTGAATTTGGGTCAAATGTGGCTCGGAAGAGCTCATCACTCCTTTGGACGAGAGATCGTTAGATGAAAACAGTTCATTCGTCCAAACGGTAAGTCAAATCGTTGGAAAGTTCACTCAATTTGGAAGGCGCCCAGTGAACTCTCAGAGTAAAATGGGTCATTCGTCCGTACCGTAAGTTAAAATTGCGCACGGGGCATACTGTTAGAAAGGGTATTTAGTGTCCTTTATAGATTCATCCAGTCTCATTCGATCTAAAGAGTTGACCTTGGTCAAACAGATCTCGAGACCTCTGGATTAATTTTATGGGGAAAACGGATCATTCGTCCGAAGGTTATGTTATTTCATACATGGGGTAGACCGTTGGAAAGGGGTTTTAGTGCCCTTAGAATATTCATAGAGCTTTTGCTCTGACGATGAAGTTGATTGGGATCAAATAGGGACATGGGAGAGCCCGATGGCGTCCAGATCAATTTTCGATAGTAAAGTGGTCCGTTCATCCGAACCATTATGTCGATTCTTACACGAGGTAGACCTTTGGATAGGCGATTTAGAACCCTTCAATGATTTATTGAGCTTTCACTCTATCAATAGATTTGACCAGAGTGAAACAGGTCTTCGGACCGTCCAGTGGCTTTAAATCGATACTCGGAGTATGACCTAGGGTTTTGTAATGAATTGGGGAGGTGATTGGGACCTAAGGAGATATTTAGGGGGTCCTAGAATGTGGTGTCTACAAGAGTAGAACAATGAGTATGCCAAAATCATGAGGCCGATTCGCGCACGGTGTGGACCAATAGAAAGGGAAATAATAGACCCATGAGGTTTCAATGAGCTTTATTTGAGTTGGAGAGTTTCTCAAGGTTAAACGGCGCTCAAAAGATTCCCATGGCCTCTAGATTAGGGTTAAGAGTAGGACCTAGAGACTTATGGTGTGAGAAAAAGTGTTAGAAACCTAAGGAGGTGTTTTAGGGGGTACCATGATAGGTTGTATTCAGTGTTATTAGATTCCATTCCCGTAGTTAGTTAATTTCTTAATGTGTCTTAAAAAAATTTGGGGTCATGACTACCTAGTATGGGTACAAACTTTATGATTGATTTTTCTTCGGGCACTAAGTCAATAGTCCTGGACACTTGTCGTAGAACTTCATTATAGATGAGAGAGCTTAGAGACAAAATTTAAGAGTTATGGGGATATGGTTTTATCAGGTGGATTACTTCACCTTTGGAAGCTCCCATCCTCGTCATAAAGAAGAAGGATGCATCATAGAGGCTTTGTGTTGATTAACCAAATATAATTTACAAGGTAATTGCATTTACATGTGACGTGATTTTTATGTTGTGTGTTATGAATATTTAATTAGTGATATTAATTAATTAATTTTCGGATTACGGGTTATGCGTAAAAATAATAGTGTGTTTTTATTACAATGTGAGGTGTTACCTTGTGTGTAAGGCATTGCCATTTGGATTGGGCTCTGGAATGATATGTAGACTTGGATGTGTGTTTACATTTGGATTGGGCTCTAGAGTGATACGTAGACCTGGATGTGTGTTTCAAAACCCTTCAGTTGGGCCGGGGATAGTATACATTTATGTTAAGTTTTAGGCTATTTGTAGTAGTATTTGGGATGCATTTAGGGGGCAAGCATTATAATAATATATCTGATATTGTACACCTCTTAGGAAAACATGATTATATCCGAGAGTATAATTCATTTTTATGTGATTATAAGTTTATGTGAAACTCGATTCACATACCTTTACAACCATGTATGGTAGAACGCCTAATTAGTTTCCAATTAGTAGATATTTATCTACAAAGTCGACCCAAAATCCGAGGCTATTTTCTGGACAAATTGTACACCTCGTAGAAAACATGAATATCTCTGAGAGCATATATGATTTGTAGGTGATTCCAAGTTTATAAACAAATCGAGTCACATACCTTTCCAACCATGTATGGTAGCATAACTAATTAGTTTCCAATGAGTAAATAATTATTTAAAAATTGACCCAAAATCTGAGGCTATTTTCTAGACAGATTGTACACCTGTTAGTAAAACTTGAATATATCCTAGAATATAAATGATTTATTGGTTATTCTAAGTTTATATGAAACTAAATTCACATACCTTTCTAACCATGTATGTTACAATAACTAATTAGTTCCTGATTAGTGCAACTTTATCTATAAAGTTGACCTTAAAATAGAGGTTATTTTTCTAAACAGTCTAACCCTATTGTATTAAAATTCCAATATCTCCTAAAACATAAATCTGATTAAGGCAATTCAAGTTGGGTTATAAAATATACTCACCAATATATATTTACATCAAATATAATCCCTTAATTAATTGTAGTTTGGTCTAGATAAATATTTTAATTCAGGAGAGAAGTTCTAAAATTACGGATTTGTATTTTTGGTTGTTGTGTAAGGTTGTTTAACTTAGTTTATTGATAGATTAAACTTAGTTAATATTGGGAAAATTTATGTAGGTTGAATATTTTAACCTTAGTACTATTTATTGACATCCCGTGTAGGGATTTCTTAAAATTGGGTAGATGCGTGAGGGAACGATATTTTATAGTAGTATGAATACATAAAATAATTATGTAAATGTGCACTAAATTTTTATGTGAACATATCATAATATTGATAAATCTATCAGTGGGATCTGTGTTGGAAGTGGTGATCTAGTACCTTAACCATGATTAACAATGTAGTCAATCGGGACGTCTTGTGTTGCAAGTGATAACCATGTGTCGTACCCTGAATAATGATGCATGTATTCAGAAGGTCTTATATTTTATTTAATATGTTAAACTGGTCTAAACTTCGTGATGAGAGAGGTTGATTTTTTTTAATGAAATAGAGAAAATATCCCCAATCATTTTATTAATAGAAGGGGAAATAGCTTATCCCTAGTGGCAATATGCATCTTTGAAATGAGAAGAAAGAAAAGTGAACTTTGAAAGCCATAAATATGAGGTTTTATGTAACCCATTTCAAGAACTAAAAACTATGGAAATTTTAAATATCTTAAATAATAACAACCTATTGTGTCCATCTTGTAAGACCCTCTAGCAAATCATGATGAGAGAGATTGATGACTCGATCCTTCAGTGAGGTTTTGGTATGTAACTACCCGTTGGTTTGGCTGCGTAGTGATGCCCTATTCTCACATATGTATATTTTTAATTTAAGTTCATTAGGCGAGGGACTCCTCCGGACTACTAATAGAGACACGACCGTGTCCCCGAAGGTTGCTGCCTTCGTGCATGGTTAAAATTATGACTGCATAAATTAATATTTAAATCTTGTTAAATAAATATTAATTAAACCCTATGTAGCTATATAGTATGGCTTGAAATAAAGGTACTTTAATTATGGGTGACATTACAAGGGTTAGTATGTGGGGGTGAATTTCCACTTGAGTAATTAGTTACATTGTTATGTCCCATGAGTAATTAATTACATTCTTATTTCACTTGTTAATTTAATGCTATGAGACTTATATACATGTATAAAATGCTACTACGGTAATGGACACTTTGAGTTAAATCCCTATGTTATATTATTATGTTATGTTATGAGATTTTGTATATCTTATCATTCGGGTGACATGAATGGGGTTAATATGGAATCGTATTGTGCAGTTACATAATAGTTCAATGACAAAAAAAATTATTTAAAAGAAGTTAAAATATTGAAATGTTATGTTATGTGACCGTGAATATCTTAGTGAGTAAAAGGTGGGCATTGGGTTCAATGACAAACACAATTATTTAAAAGAAGTTAAAATATTGAAATGTTATGTTATGCGACCGTGAATATCTTAGTGAGTAAAAGGTGGGAATTGGGTTGTATTATATACATGTGTAGTTAGTTACATCCTTATTGTATTTGATTGTCGATTGCTTACAAGAATAGAGATAGATAATTTTAGTATAATTTATGCCTCGAGTTGGAACATGCTCGTAGTACTTACACTAGATGAGAAGTGAGGTACTCATGGAATGTGAGCTTCGATGGGTCTTTTAAATGAGTTGCATGATTTACATTGATGTTAATGGAGATATTTCTTTCAAATATCCCCCCTCAAGTATTATTATTATTATTATTATTATTATTATTATTATTATTATTATTATTTTGGAAGGGTTGATCAGTCAAAATTGATGCATTGGAAATCCAGTCACCATCATAGGAGTAGTAGTGTTATTTCATTTAATAATTATCATTTGTATTTAGGTGTTCGGTTCATAGATGCTTACTATTATAATTCTTACTTCCAATTGAGATATTTGTATAGAATTTTTTATTTATTGGAGTCTCAGTTTATCTCAGTTCGATTTGTTTTATAGCCATTCTTTATTGAGTTTTTATTGTGGATGGTTTTTATTTATTGTCATTTTTACATTTACGTTGAGGTTGAGAATGATATAAATTATTTTAGTGCTCCCTGTATTTTGCGTCTGGCCTGATAAACTGCGTTGAGAAATAGTGAGTGTCATAGTTGCTATCAGAGCATCCAGTTCTAGAGTCTTTAACAACTGTGTTGTGTCCTCTTCACTTTTTGCTGAGTGTTCTTTAATATGTTTAGATCTTGTCATAAGGTTTTATACTCTGTTTTCGTGACGACGTGTATGTGGACATTGTTTGCTGTAGACAGAGCATTGGGTAGACTTAAGGAACATTCGAGTGTAAAAAATAAAGATGATGAAGATCGTTGTGAGTTAATAGTCAAGGATATACCGAGTGGTTAGGAAAAAGTGTTCCCTAATGATGTGAGAATACTTTTGGAAAGCTATTTTCTTAAGGCGATGGCTTAACCTAGAGACTTTTGTGGTGGAACTGGTGAATGTATTTCATGTTGAGTTCATTTTTGGAGACATTTAGGAATTTGATTTTTGATGAGACTATTAAATATTTAGATTCACCTAGGATGATATGGATTATAATGTCATTTGAGGCTAGTAAAAGGTCTTTGAGAGGTTGTGTGCACCTAAGAGACAGGGCAATGGATTGTTGCATCTTAGAAAAATAAGATAACTATGACAACGGTTCTACATGTGGTTAATTACCATGAGAAAGTGTAATTTTGTTTAGCTCGAAGTCGAGCGAAGATGATTTCTAATTTTAATCCTATATATAAATAAGGGTGAGGAAATGTGTGAACTTTTATCCTAGAAGTAGGATCACTGGATGTTCATGAAGAATGAGTTGGAACTAGCTAGAAATAACATTAGTGCGCCTGAGTACGTGAAAACCATAATCATATGATTGTTGTTTATATTAGTTGGTTTGAGATGACCCATTGAGGAGTTATTGTGAGAATGAATTTTTCCTATGTGCTATGGGAGTATATAGGGAAATCATTAGTTATGAAAAAGTTAAGCAAAGATTCTGTTCCAAAGATCACAAAAAAACATATATCGATTAAGGATTGTAATTATGAGTGTAAGACCGAAAGTACCCCTATTAGAGATAGTTAGGGGAAAACATATGAGTATGATACGAGTTGACAAGTCGAACAAATAGAGAAAACTCCTAATGTGAATTATGATTATCATTTTAAGACGTTAAATATATGGTCATGTAGTTGGCAGGTTCCCGAATGTGGATTCTAGGTATTGTAGTGTAGTACCCAAATATGGTTTTATTAAGGCCTACAAGTTTTAAGTTATTGGCATTACTACCGGTACTTGGTTTATAACTATAGGTTTGGCGTGTTTCCAAAATATCACCTTATATAGAGTGGGTGAAACGATATGTGATTGACGTGTAGATGATTTATTTGACTTGTTTAAATTTTCATTTACTTTTTGGATTTCTCGACCATTTGTGGGATATTGGGTTTTATGCTACCTAGTTTGGCAGTTAACAAAGAATGAACGATTAGGGTTTTAAGTGTCGATTAGGGTGGGGAGAGTACGCGACCCACCACTCGATTGAGGATGAATGGTTATGTGTGCCTGCTATTACGCAATATTAAGCATAAATTGTTGATATATAATTACGGGGACTATTTATATCTATGATGTAGCTATTCCTTGGAGACATGGGATTAGAATATGCCTATTTTTATGAGATTATTTGTGGACGCATGGGTCTAATGAGTACCTGTGGAATGTGAGAATTTTAGGTTGGATATTAACGCAGGTTTATTATATGATTTATGAAGCGCATGATTCATTATATTTGGGTGTTGTGTAGCGATGCACCTTATTTTGGCATAGTGTTGTGCCGAGAGTTATATCTTTTATGTGGGTTCAATGTTGACGCAATCCTATGGATAATGGTTTGGTCTTCACTTCGATATGACTATGGTAGTGAGAGATGCCATCCCATATGAAAGTGACTACGTGATTTAAAGTATTTGTGATTATTATATGTGTATTCCCTATATATAGGGATAGTTGTGGGCGTGTGAACGAAATCTATGTCATGTTACTCAATTATGAGTTATGCGATGGCCCTAGAAGGCTCCCGTCAACAGTTTATACATTTTGTTAATTATTCTTGGACGGTCGTAATGCCCCACTGTGGATTTACTGGGTGGGTGTGATGTTGAGATTTACATGGTTATTGCATTACTGCATGTTTGGTCTAGGGCCAACTGATGTCGATAACCAACTAAGCTTGGTAGTAGTGAATCATGAGGGTTTATAATGTGGATTTTGTGTGCGAGACATAGCAAGAATGAAACTTAGTATGGGTTAGGAGTTGAGAGACAGTTTGGTGTTAGAACATTTTGTTATTACGTGAGCGTTACTTATATGAGAGATAATGCATAAAGTGTCTAGATATTCTAAGACTTAGGGACATAAATCCATGGTGTGAAACATCAAGAGCACGGAGAAAATGTTCAAACCACCACAAAAATCAGTGGGACAATTTTAAAAAAAGTCAAGCTGTGAGTAGTAGTTATTCGAATATACCTTTACTTTATTATTATACATATTATATGTGTTTGTGTTTTGTATGTATATATGTGATATACATATGTGATACTTATGCGTATGTACATGTGGTATTGGGTTTATGGGCGCCCCAATCATGGCTTATTATGGTAGGTCTAATATAAGCCATTTTTCTTTATCTCAAGGTGATACGTGTATGAGTTAGTATATATGAGCCTATGGAATTAGTGCAGTTATGAACCTATGGAATTGGTGCAATTATGTTTCAATAATATGCTTTAGTGAATTTCAATAACGTAATTCCTATATTAGTGGTGAAGAATGTAAAACCCCGTGAACGTTGTTTATTAATTATTTAAGGAGAAGTAAATCAATAAATGGATTTAATTTGTACTTATGTGATTTAGTAATAATAATACTGCATAATTTATAAGGTAAATTAAATTTATATGTGACGTTATTTTTATGCCGTGTGTTATGAATAATTAATTAGTTATATTAATTAATTGATTTTGGACTATGTGTTATGCGTAAAAATAATAGTGTGTATTTTATTACAGTGTGAGATGTTACCATGTGTGTAAGGTATTACCATTTAGAGTGCGCTCTATAGTGACAAACAAACCTGGATGTTAAAGCTTTAAAGGAGTGAGTAGTTCGGAAATGCTGCAAATCTTGCTAGTCTGTTAGAACATGTCTGCCACAATATGCAATACATCATCTAAATTGATTTCATTAATGGGTACCACCTAATTATCTGACTCCCGGGCCCATTTCCCAGCTTCCAAGAATAGGATGTTGAACTTCTGACAGTCGGTAGTCATTTCAGAGGTCAATTTCATCCCGAACTCTAAAAGTTGGTTTAGAACAACCGGTAACTCCATATCTTTCCCTTAGGACCAGGTACGAACGACAATACAAGCCCTCGTGAGTAACGAGGGATCTTAGTCGGTGAAGAAGGTAGGGTGTAAGAGAAAATATGGGCAGATTTTAAGCGGTTTGTGTGAAAATACAAGTATGATGGGTGCTTATATGGGTTAGAAGTGGGTTGAGAGTGGTGTTGGGTTTAGGATTGGCTGGTGGGGCGATGACAACCCGATAAATTAAACCCTATATCACATTCCAAAAATGGAAGCACTGATCGGTAGTATGGCCGACAAACTGGTGGAATCACAATGGGCATCGGCCCTAAAGTTCTTGGTAAGTGAGTTTTATAATGGACGGGGGTCCAAGGGTTTGATGAGGTTTTGTCTTAACAAGGCTTGGTAGACTTAGGATAAGGGAGCATGGATCTTGGTGTATTCATTTCTGGCGGTATTAGGATGGCTTTCTGGTGCCCAAAAAGTAGCAGGCATGCATATATTATTGATGGTTAAGATTGTAGTTTTAGCAAGATCCTCTTACTTTCTGGGGGTGAATTGTCTGAATACATTCTTTGGCTCAACTTCTATTTTGGTAACATTTTCATCAATCTCCACATCCACTTTCCGGAGGGCTCTAAAGTGTGGGTAATATAGTCCTCCTATAGTTTCTCGGATATGGGGAAAGAAGTTTTTCTTCTCGATGCTGACATGTTCTTCTTCGGAGCGCCGATTGGCCATGGTGGTAGCTTTATCACTCCTTCTTGCTATGAAGTTGCTGTCACTTTCTCCAGGGTTTTGATTGATTAGCTTTAGATTCTAACGTGTAACCTCTAGTTCTTCATTATACTTGTACTGTGACATGAATTATCGGGTCATATTTTCCCAACTATGAATTCTAGATTCTTTAAGGGATATGAACCAATAGAGAGCATTGTCCTTCAAAGTTTGTTAAAATATATGGGCCATTATATCTTCAGAGGAACCAAGAAGAGTCATGGCTTGGTGATAGCTTCAAAGGTGAACAATTAGAGGCCAGCTTCCCTTGAATTTCTCGATAGCTAGAATCTTGAACTTCTCTAGTAATCTTGCCTCATGGTAGGGACACATATGGGTGTAATCCATATAGTTTCCAGATATTCTGACTTAGTCAAACTTATTTAAAAACATCTTGAGGTATTTGTTAACCTTGTTCAGTTCTTCCTCCTTGGGATCAATGGGTACTGACAAGTTAGCCCCAAGTTGGGCTAGTTTAGCATATGGGGCGACCTGGCAGCCCAGTGACAGGAAGGGCATACAGATCATGCTGATATTATTTAAGACCTAAAAAGGCTGGAGAACGGGTGGACCCATGGCACGAGGGAAGAAAACATCAGGTTCTTTTGGAATTTGAGCTCGGTTTCACTACATCTCATGAACCATGATTTAAAGCTTATCAATCTTGGCACTAAGTTGGACTAGGACTGCCATCAAATCAGGCTGCACATTCGGTGTTTGATCGACATTTTCCATGGAGGACTAGTAAACGTTGTAATACCCCGTATTTTTGCGTATTTAGAATATTATTAATTGAGTAATTAAAAAGAAAAATACGTTTTAATTTAAATTACGTGAGTAGAGTAATTTAATGTGATACGTTTTAATTTCAATTACGTGAGTAGAGTAATTTGATGTGATGTAATAATAACTATGATTATTAAGTGATTAAATAATCATTATGGTTATTATATATTAATCAAGAGTTGGATACTGATTAATATGACGATTAAAGTTTACTAAGTGTGAATAGTAAATATTAAAAGTTTATGTGTACGACATAACGATTGATATGGACGTACTTGAGTTTACCTCAACCGAGCGTCACACGCAGACAAAATTGAGGGTGAGATGAGAAACATATTTTTAAGAGACTCAAATGATAATTTAGATGCTACAGGTGATTCCGAAAGGGTCGAATTAGTCAAAATAGTGTACCCGGGGGTACTAGTCGAGTGTCGGGTCATTTTTGGGCTAAACCGGGACCATACGAGGGCATTATGGTCTCTTAACATTTAAGGGTGAGGAGACCTACGAATTTTAGAACACTAAGTCAGATTATAAGAGTTGGAGGCTAGGGTTAGAGAGAATAAAAACACACCATAACCATTAGAGAGAAGAGAGAAACAATTCCTAAGGCAAAAGAAAGAAGTGGGAAGGATTCAAAGGAGACTTTCACCACCAACTTGTTGGGAAGAAGGATTGAAGGAGAAAGACCATCATTCACCAACACCAATCACGAAATCAGACTCTAGTGAACAATAAGGCAAGTGGTTATTTGCAACATAAATTGAGTTGTAATACCCATGTATAAGTTTTATGAAGAACATGACTTTTATGATTTTCTTGGAAACAAAGACCTGAGTATGATACATGATTGATAGGGATTGCATGTAAAACGTTTTAGACCTCCAAATGATTTGATGTCATAGGAGACTTAATGATTCATTCAAATTAAAAAAAATCTGGGTTTATGGATGAAAATATGTAAAGAATATATTTTTAGGGTTCTTGAATAATAGGAAGATTTGAATTAATCTGGACTGAATTTATAACAATTATGTTGTTTTAGATCGTTGGTAAACATCCTAGGATATGTAGGAATGATTAGAAATCGTTAGTTACAAGTTTGGTGAATTATCATGGGAGATGGATAATAAAAAATGGTGTAACCCGCATGAAGAAGACGATCTGGGCCTGTCACTACTCGATCGATCGATCGACCCTTGAATGTCGATCGATCGAGCAGTCGATTGATCGACCATATTCTATCGATCGATCGATCCAGGTTGAATTTTAAAAAAATTTTGTGAAAATCTCTCTTCGATTACCGTCACTTAATGGAAACCTTAGTGATGATATGTTACCTATGTAGGGACTTAGTAATTACGAGTAGGTGTATGATAAGACTTCATTATAGATTATTGAGTGTAAAATTGGGAGAAATGAAACGAAGGGAAGTAGCCAATTGAGTCGTGCATCAGGAATTTGGCAATTGAGTTACAGAACGAGTAAGGGTCGATTCCAGAAATATACCAGTAGGTTAGAGATAGATTAACTACTGAATTAAGGGAAGGGTAACTAGGACCCTTAGAGTTGTTTGAATACTCAAATAAATGCGATGGTGAAATAAATCGTGATTTAATAGGTACGATGAATATAAGGAAAACATATTTCGTGCGGGCATGATTTGATAGGTCGGGTGTGTACCTACTAAATTGCATGAATTTTTGGGTTAAGATAATTATACCTAAATTAATTATGTTAGGGTCGATTAGATATTCTGAACTAACATAGAGTTATTATCTGTTTGGGGTCGATGAAAAATGCCAAACCAAACCTTCAAACTGGTGTCGCGATGAAAGAGTCCCGAACCAGAACATGTGTATATATAAATAGTTGGGGTCGATGGATCATTCCGAACCAACTCTCACTTGGGGTCGATGAATCATTTCGAGCCAATGGTCCTTTATGTGTGTTATAAGGACATATTAGTGATAACTAATATTTAGTACATGTTGTGTGATAGATGTATACCAGATGCATAATCTACTGACATGAGATAGTAGATAATAAAATGGATTGATAATATCTTAGTAATAATTAAGTAGTGTGACGTAATTATTTTAAGTATAAGAATAACAAGAGATGAGTAAGCTATCTAAGTTTATGATATATGAGATATGGACTATTAAAATACTGCGTGTATGTTATGGGGACTTAACGAGTAGATACGGGCAGTGGAGTATTCTAGCCTAGTTAACTTGGGTAGAACAACTAGGTGGACTAAGTACAACATTAGGCGTGCACTATAAGAGAGATGTGAGGTAACTCAAAAGAGTGTGCGAAGTCTTTACATGTGTAATCAATAACTCATAATTGTGATAACTGCTTACAAAATATTTTTTAAATGTTTTGAGTACTAACTCTTGCTATGTAAAATCTTTTCAAAAACCTTTTAGGTGCTCAGCCACAGGGACACCCAACATGACTTTATTCCAGGGATTTGAGAGTTGCAGCACGTGTGTATGTTGCAGGGATTGTGTACACATTTATATTTTTCAGATCTAGTGTAGGATCTATGTTTTAGTACTCTCAATTTGGGACATGTTCTCCAATATTTACAGTTGCAGTTATTCTGATTTTAAATGTTGAGTTAATTATATTTAGCCATGGTTTTCGGCAAGACTTTATTTCATTCACTTATTTATGATGATTGGTTTAGTACTGCTAAAATTGTATTGTTCCGCATGAGTTGTTTATCTGTTTAAGAAAGATAAAATTTGGCACTAGATTAATTTCACTTAGGTGGTTTGTAACTAAAAAGCTTTCGACAATGATGTTAAGAATGAACCATTTAAGAAATCTGTTTTAAATTAAATTAAGGCTTGATCACCCAAGGTTTAATTAGGCGGGGTGTTACAGATGGTATCAGAGCATCAGGTTCTAGTATCCATAGGATTTGTATGGCTTACTATGTTTCAGCGTAACGTCCGGTTGTATTAGAGCCCTACTATTAGGACTGTTGATTCATTTTCCGCTTTTGGGATATCGTGCATCTGCTCTTAAAATTTTGTATAAACTGTGTACTTATACAATTTGATCTAATTTCATATTCCACCGAGGAGACAGCGAACGGAGAGGGCTGAAGCTAGGGATGAGGTAAGGGAGACTCATCAGGAGCCACAGGTGCCGCTGCCACCACCCCCACCCGAGTTGATTTCCACCACTCAGGTTGCAGTGATAGTGGCTCAGGCAGTCTAGAAAGCGATGAGGGCCATGGCAACCTATTTTCCTCAGCCCCAAGTACCACCTCCCATGGCACCAGTAGTTCAGGCTCCAGCAGGGCCATTTACTTGGCAGCGAGTCAGAGAGACATTTCAAAAAGGGTATCCACCCGAGTTTCAGGCTAGTACCGATGTAGTGGAGGCGTGCAACTGAAAGAAAAATATCCAGCGCCACTTGCGCATGCTAGAGTTCACCGAGGTACAAAAACAAATGCTAGAGCGGCCTCACAGTGGTGGGAGTCAGTTACCACTGCCGAGGAAAGGTACGCAATGGCAATTTCTGAGTTTTGGGTGCGTTTTGACCGCAAGTACTTTCCTCCAGCGGTAGAGTCAGAGATGAGGAAGAAATTTAGTATGGTGGTTCAGGGTGATCGCTCGGTTGCTGATTATGAGGAGGAGTTCACTTGTTTGGATAACTTTGTTCCAAATGAGGTGAGCGATGAGGAGCGGAAGAAGTCGAAATTTATGGATGGCTTGGCCTGGAGAATCAGGCAGCATTTGATCGCTAATCCGGCGTTGGTAACATACACAAATTTCGTCAATGCCGCTCTACTACACTGTCATGATCATCACTTTTATGCGAAGGGAAGCAATAGAGGTGAGACTAGCCAACCGGGCAAAGTGGATGGAAGTAGTGGTAGCAGCACACCGCAACAACAAACAGTGGGTCAGCTAGGGCAGGATTCCCGACAGGGGAACTCTGCCAAGAGGTTTAGGCATGGGAGGCATTTCTTTGACAGACAGGGCCAGCAGGGTCCCCAACAACCAGTTCCTCGGGGCTTACAGGGCCAAGGGAACCAAGGAGGAGGACAATAAGGCCAAGGTAATCAGGGCCAACGTCAGGGCCAAGGACAGAGGCAGTTTCACGGCCAGTGTTTCACTTGTGGTCAGCAGGGTCACAAGAGTAGGAATTTTCCACAGAAAGACATGGCACAATAATAGGGTTCCCAACAGGGGCAGCAGACTCTGTTAGCCCCAACAGTAGGACAGGCCCCCACAGCCTGGCCAGATGCACTACGGGCGTGTGTTCAACGTCTGTGACGTTCCGTTCTAGCCAGCACCTCCAGCACCACCGGTAGTCGTGGGTATGTTTCCTATCCATTGACTAGAGGGTAGTATTTTGTTTGATATGGGCGCGACACATTCTTTTATTGCCATTATATTTTCACGGGCAGTCGACCTCTTAGAGGCAGCCGACACTCATCTTATGTGCATGGAGTCACCGATGGATAGTGGGTCCCTTATCACTCGATTTGTAAGGGTGTGGACATTATGGTCGGGATATTAAGTCTAGCGACAAACTTTCTAGTGCTGGATATGGAGGGTTATGATGTCATCCTAGGCATGGATTGGTTGGCGTGTTATAGGGCGATGGTAGATTGCTATTAGAGGACTATCGTGTTTTCCATTCCGGGACAGGAGATGTTCCTAGTGGCGATGACTCTCCTAGAGGGAGGATCGCACACTCATTTATATTATATTGAGGAGGAGACATCACAGGGAGTGGTCATTTCTCTGGACTCAATCCCAGTCATGAGGGATTTTGAGGACGTCTTTCAGGAGATACCAGGGTTACCACCTAGCCGGGAAATAGAGTTCGTTATCGACCTAGCATTGGGAACGAGATTGATTGCCAGATCACCGTATCGCATGGCTCCTTCGTAGATGCAGGAGCTGAAAGAGCAGATTCAGCAGATCTTAGGACAGGGTTTCATTCGGCAAAGTACATCGCCGTGGAGTGCGCCGGTTTTATTTGTAAAGAAAAGGGATGGTTCACTTCGTTTGTGTGCAAATTACAGGGAGCTGGACAAGGTGACGATACGTAATAAGTATCCGTTACCTAGGATTGACGACTTGTTTGATCAGTTGAGAGGGGCTGCGTACTTCTCAAAGATCGATTTGAGGTTAGGTTACCACCAGTTGCGCATTCGAGAAGAGGATGAACCTAAGACCACTTTCCTATTGCGGTACGGGTCATACGAGTTCAGGGTAATGCCGTTTGGGCTCAGTAATGCGCCTGCAGTATTCATGGATCACATGAATAGAGTATTCAGGGAGTTTTTAGATCAGTTTGTGATTGTATTCATAGACGACATTCTGATTTACTCTCGTACGGAGGAGGAACACACCGAACATTTACGAATGGTTCTGCAGACATTACGGAACCATCAACGGTATGCCAAATTTAGGAAGTGTGGATTTTAGCTTTGGGAGGTTCAGTTTTTAGGCCAAATTGTATCCGACAAAGGCATCGTTGTTGATCCAAGTAAAGTATCGGTGGTAAGGGAGTGGGGGTAGCCCATGACACCGAACGAAATTTGCATCTTTTTGGGGTTGGCTAGTTATTATCGTCGCTTCATCAAGGGGTTCTCAAAGTCCTTTGACGAACTTGACTCGAAAGGGAGTGCCCTTCGTATGGAATGACTACTATCAATTAGCGTTTGATGAGGTAAAGGACAAGTTGACATCAACACCCATTCTTGCCTTGGAGTACCGAGTCTATACTGACGCATCCTTACAAGGGCTTGTGGGTGTGTTACAGCAGGAAGAGAGGGATATATCTTATGCATCCCGAAATCTAAAGCCACATGAGAAGAATTACCCCACCCACGATCTCGAGTTGGCAGCGGTCGTTTTTGCATTGAGGATATGGAGACACTATCTTCTGGGTGAACCGTTTACTCTATTCACGGATCATAAGTCACTTAAATATCTCTTCACACAGAAGGATCTAAACATGAGGCAGAGGATGTGGATTGAATTCGTGAAGGACTACCAGTTTGATATACAGTATCATCCTGGTAAGGCTAATGTGGTGGCAGATGCGTTAAGCCGAAGACCTACCGGAGAGTTGGCAGGAATTTGGAAGGTAAAGTGGAGTGAACTTCGACATCAGGATGAGATAGCTAGAGCATACATGGCAGTTTTAACTATCACTCCCGAGACTACTATGCGGGTAGTGAGGGCACAGGCCAAGGACCCATTTTGTCAGGACAGAGTATGAGAGTTACTAGAATTAGGGGCAGAGTCCTACTCCATCAGCTCAGAGGGTGGACTACGGTTTAATGGGAGACTGATAGTACCCGATGATGATGATTTGAGGCATGCTGTAATGATAGAGTCGCACGGGTCAAATTTTTCGGTACATCCAGGTGGGGATAAAATGTACCAGGATATGCGACGACTATATTGGTGGTCAGGTATGAAACGAGACATTGCAGAGTTTGTCTCAAAGTGTATTTCATGTCAGCTCATGAAAGTTGACCATCAGAGACCTTCAGGGATGCTACAGCCACTGGAGATTCCCGTGTCGAAGTCGGAGAGTATCTCGATGGATTTTATTATTGGGTTACCAACGTCGCAGAAGGGTCACGATTCCATATGGGTCATAGTGGATCGGCTGACTAAGGTATCTCATTTCTTGCCGATTCGTACGAATTATGATACGATGCAGTATGCGCAGCTATTCATTTTGGAGATCGTTAAGCTGCACGGAGTTCCTATTAATATCGTGTCTGACAGAGACAAAATATTTGTGTCACATTTCTGGCAGAGCTTTCAGGAGGCCATGGGCCCCGACCTGCGGTTGAGTACGGCGTATCACCCATAGACAGACGGTCAGATTGAAAGGGTAAACCAGATGCTGGAGGATATGTTGAGGATGTGTATCCTAGATTTTGGGGGAGGATGGGAGCAATACCTTCCTTTGGTAGAGTTTGCGTATAACAACTCTTACCAATTCACTATCGGTATGGCTCCATTCGAGGCACTTTATGGGAGGCCTTGTCGTTCGCCCGCCTATTGGTTAGAGGTGGGGGATAACAAGCTATTGGGACCAGAGATGATACAGGAGACTTCTTCCAAAATAGAGTTGATTCAAGGACGTATTCGAATAGCTCAGGATAGGCAGAAGAGTTATGTTGATTCCAGTAGGAGACACGTGGAGCTAGATATGCGCGACCATGTGTTGATTCAGGTATCTCCTATGAAGGGGATTATGAGGTTCGAAAAGAAGGGGAAGTTTTCACCGAGATATGTGGGATAGTTTTCTATTATTGAGAGGGTGGGATCGGTAGCTTACAGATTGGGACTCCCCGAGCATCTTCAGAGAATACACGATGTGTTCCATGTGGCCTCGCTAAATAAATACAAGAGGAGTGAGAGGGCCTTCTGGCACATTCCACTTGAGGATATTGACTTGCAGCAAGATGTCTCGTATGAGGAGAGACCCATGGCTATTCTGGATTATAGTGAGCGTAAACTACGATCCAAGGTGGTACCCTTAGTGCGAGTACAGTGGGGACATCAAAATATTGAGGAGTCTACTTGGGAGCGGGAGGAGGATATGCGAGAGCAGTATCCAGAGTTATTCACCGCAGGTATTTTTCCTAATTTTGAGGATAAAATTCCTTTGTAAGGGGGAAGTATGTAATACCCCGTATTTCTGCGTATTTAGAATTTTATTAATTGAGTAATTAAAGAGGAAAATACGTTATAATTTAAATTACATGAGTAGAGTAATTTAATGTGATACGTTTTAATTTAAATTACATGAGTAGAGTAATTTGATGTGATGTAATAATAACTATGATTATTAAGTGATTAAATAATCATTATGGCTATTAGATATTAATAGAGAGTGGGATACTGATTAATATGACGATTAAAGTTTACTAAGTGTGAATAGTAAATATTGAAAGTTTATGTGTACGGCATAACAATTGATATGGACGTACTTGAGTTTACCTCAACCGAGTGTAACGTGTAGACAAAATTGAGGGTGAGATGAGAAACATATTTTTAAGAGACTCAAATGATAATTTAGAGGCCACAGGTGATTCCAAAAGGGTCGAATTAGTAAAAATAGTGTACCGGGGGTACTAGTCGAGTGTCGGGTCATTTTTGGGCTAAACCGGGACCATACGAGGGCATTATGGTCTCTTAACATTTAAGGGTGAGGAGACCTACGAATTTGAGAACACTAAGTCAAATTATAAGAGTTGGAGGCTAGGGTTAGAGAGAATACAAACACACCATAACCATTAGAGAGAAGAAAGAAACAATTCCTAAGGCAAAAGAAAGAAGTGGGAAGGATTCAAAGGAGACTTTCACCACCAACTTGTTGGGAAGAAGGATTGAAGGAGAAAGACCATCAATCACCAACACCGATCACGAAATCAGACTCTACTGAACAATAAGGCAAGTGGTTATTTGCAACATAAATTGAGTTATAATACCCATGTATAAGTTTTATGAAGAACATGACTTTTATGATTTTCTTGGAAACAAAGACTTGAGTATGATACATGATTGATAGGGATTGTATGTAAAATGTTTTAGACCTCCAAATGATTTGATGTCATAGGATACTTGATGAATAATTCGAATTAAAAAAAAATCTGGTTTTATGGATGAAAATATGTAAAGAATATATTTTTAGGGTTCTTGAATAATAGGAAGATTTGAATTAATCTGGACTGAATTTATAACAATTATGTTGTTTTAGATCGTTGGTAATCATCCCAGGGTATGTAGGAATGATTAGATCGTTGGTTTATGTATTTGCAGAACAAAGTCACAAATGATTCCATATCCACTCCAACACAAAATGACATGAACAGTATTACAAAGGCATAAACACGTTTTCACAAATAACTGAATGCTATAACCAAAATAAATGGGTGAACATTATTGCTCATTATAAGGAAGCAAAAAATGACATGAACGATAACGTAATGACTTGAATCTCAAAATGACTAGGTCTGCAAGTATTTCAAAACGTTTCAAATGTTAATAAAGGAAATTGAATCCCAAAATGACTTTGGGACACCTACGTAGCCCAAAATGGCATCTAAGTCCACGTAGTTTGTATGATGAACAAATTGAGTGTAATTCATAATCCGAATCAAGGGTGCCACTTTTGATTTATGAAAATAGATCTCATATATGTTGAAAATGTAGAAAATTATGCAAACACCCTAAATTGGGAATTGTTGTATAACCCCATTTTTGGGTTTTCGATTTATGAAAATAAATTTGAATCTACATATGAAAATAAAGAACTAAATATATGAGTAGAAGATGCAAAAATGTAAATACATACAAGGGTTGTTATAATACATACGATACAAATAGGGTGGTCATACAAGGGTTAACTAAATAATAATAAAATAATATTTCAAAACTCCATTTTTATCTAAATAAACTAAAAGATCCTTCCAATTAGGGTTGTCATCAAGAGCAGATTACAACTCTGTAGGGGTCTTTAATGTGTCTGTTTGAGTAGTCAAACCCTTTTGTGCATGCATAACAATAGACCAATTTTTATCACTTATACACTTTGAGTATAATACCCTCTTCACATTTTCAAATCCATAAATATAAGTCTTGTCGACCATGCGATCTTTATTCTTCAGCTTTAATAAATCTACCTGACAAGTTTTGAAGCATGATCAACTTTACAACCATTGATAGTGTTCTGCACTTTTACTTAGTCACAATAGAATATGACTTCATTAAAATCTAAGTAATCTAGTTCTAAGATTTTTGGATGGTCCCATAATAAGTCAACACCGTATCCTTTGGATTGTATGCTAGCCACATAAGAAGTCAAGGCATAATTTAAAATTTCGTTGTCTTGCATTAACAGGTTTTCTTCGCATGGGTATAGGACGAAATTAAAACAGTTGATGCGGAATTTTTTAAACTCCTTTGCATAGGAGATATTTTTCTAGGTGTGCAGGCCTTCAAAACGGACCATCTCTTTTTAAAAGTTGCATTTATAAATGGATTTGTATTAGGGCATGTTTTACTACACATACATAAATAACTGAAACATAAGAGGTAGAAATTACCTCTTTTGATTCCCATGCCCTAAAATCATTCATCGTGTAATATCTCTTCTAATTTTACGGAGATTTTCTCTCATACTTCCTAAATGTGTTCATGAAATTATAGAGTTTTGATGGTAATATAGAGGATATAGGTAATTAAACATAAATAAGTTATATATGTAGCTACTTACTCTATCTAATCTTCAACTTCATCTTACGATCCGAAGACACAACGAGCTACTTGCATGTATTACTGATTAGTCTCACCTCTTTAGGGTTTCTAAAAGGCAATTCATCCTCAAATTTATCAGCTTCCTCAATCACTCGTTCTTCATGAGGAACAATGATTATGTTGTTATGTATTCTTGCGCAATTGACCCTTCAATATACCATGTGTTATACCTAAAATATATCGACTAATGGACAAGAGACACCTGGCATGGAATCCCAAGAAAATATATGATAATTTTCTCATAAACCAGCAAGAGGCCTCAGACTGTAAGAAAGACATGCATTGGTAAGGAACCAGGTCATGGCCCATACTTCATTTTTTTTGTCTAAACACATAAGACCACGACTTATCATCTTAAAGGCATCAGGGTTTGGAATATTAGGCATAATGAGAGCCGGTGGTGAGGGGGTTGTGGAATTGGCCTGCTCTGCTGGCTCTCTGGCCTGATGAAATTTCCTCCCAAGCGACATCTAAAATTTAAGATGGACATCCTATCAGAAATAAAACATGTACTAGTAAGGAACCATGTCACAGCTTATACTTTGTTTTTTGTTTAAACACATAAGACCACGACTTATCATCTTAAAGGCATAAAGGTTTGGAATATTAGGCATAACGAGAGCCGGTGGTGAGGGGGCTATGGAATTGGCCTACTCCGTTGGCTCTCTGGCCTGATGAAATTTCCTCCCAAGCAGCATCTAAAATTTAAGATTGACATCCTATCGGAAATGAAACATAAATAAATATATAGGGAAAAACAGGTATTAAAGAACACTACGTAGAAGTCTAAGAGAACATATAACCCTCAAGGCCTAAGACCATGAGCTAATACTAACTATAATACCCCGTGTAAATAAACAATTAGATTGATTAAGTCTAAATATAAAATTACATAATATATTAAAACAATATAATACCATTCTCAGCATGGAGAGAACAAGTGAATGAATAGACAAGTAATATGAAAACGCTAAGAAAATCCTCAGATGAAAACTCGTATATAATGTCCATAGTCATTAAATAGATATAATATAATGTCTAAACAATAATACACGGTGCAATCCCAAAGAACATTTGAATAATGCAACACTACACCAAAAACAGGAATCTGGCACGGTTTAAAACTGTGCCAGATCAAATCTGGCACGGTTTTGAACTGTGCCAGAATCAAGTGTTTCAAAATGGCATTTTTTTTCTGGCACGGCTCAAAAGTGTGTCAGATTTGGCCAAACAAGAACACGTCTGGCACACTTTTGGCACAGTTTTTAATTGTGTCAGATTTGACCAAACAGGAATACTTCTGGCACACTTTTAAACCGTGCCAGAATTTGATATTTCTGGCACACTTTTGACATGGTTTTGAACTGTACTAAATTTTTTATAAAAAAAAATTAATTATTTAAAATCACAAAATTCACAAATTAATAATATTGCACGTTGTTAATAAACTAATGTACATACAAACTTCAAAATATTACAAGTCTTTAACAGTTCACAGGCACAAAAAAATTTGGGCAGAGTTTCCTCTATTTTCTAGACATTCCAAAACCTGTTAATACAAAATTTGCCTGACATAAAGCCCGCACGGCCACAAAATATAACAATTAACTTACAAAAGCTCGCACGGTCATAAAAGTCAACAATAAAACAACAAAAGATCGCACGGCCATGACATAAAAAAATAGAATCGTGAATAAATCCCTTGTTGTAAACCATTGAGTTCTCTGTGTGTTTCACGTGAATAAATGCCAACGATAAACAGTTATCCTGCAAAAAAAATAGGATACAAAAAAGATATGATATTAGTAACCCAATAATTTACAAATTTTTTTTACTCAAACTAAAAAATTACATATATGAGTGGAAATTACAGCCGTATTCTCAAATATGGAGACCCGAGACTACGCGGTCAGTTCCTACAAGTTGCAATGGTCCCGTGCGAGGTGTTCGTGCCTTCTACGGGATCGTTTGGGGCAGGTTTGGGTTTTCACCCTTTAACGGCTTGTTTTTAAGTCTATGTGTGATTTTTGCAAATTATCGTCATACTCTCAAACCGGGAGACCCGGGACTACGCGGTCAGTTCCTACAAGTTGCATTGGTCCCGTGCGAGGTGTTCGCGCCTCCTACAGGGCCGTTTGGGGGCTGGTTTGGGTTTTCACCCTTTAACGGCTTGTTTTTAAGTCTAAGTGTGATTTTTGCAAATTATCATCATACTCTCAAACCGGGAGACCCGGGACTACGCGGTGAGTTCATACAAGTTTCATTCATCCCGTGCGAGGTGTTCATGCCTCCTACGGGGTCGTTTGGGGGCTGGTTTGGATTTTCACCCTTTAACGGCTTGTTTTTAAGTCTAAGTGTGATTTTTGTAAATTATCGTCATCTCTCAAACCGGGAGACCCGGGACTACGCGGTCAGTTCCTACAAGTTGCATTGGTCCCGTGCGAGGTGTTCGTGCCTCCTACGGGGTCGTTGGGGGCTGGTTTGGGTTTTCACCCGTTAACGGCTTGTTTTTAAGTCTAAGTGTGATTTTTGCAAATTATCTTCATACTCTCAAATCGGGAGACTCGGGACTACGCGGTCAGTTCCTACAAGTTGCATTCGTCCCGTGTGACGTGTTCGTACCTCTTATGGGGTCGTTTGGGGGCTGGTTTGGGTTTTCTACCTTTAATGGCTTATTTTTAAGTCTAAGTGTGATTTTTGCAAATTATCGTCATACTCTCAAATCAGGAGACCAAGGACTAGGCGGTCAGTTCCTACAAGTTGTATTGGTCCCGTACGGGGTGTTTGTGCCTCTTACGGGGTTGTTTGGGGGATGGTTTGGGTTTTCACCCTTTAACGACTTATTTTTAAGTCTAAGTGTTATTCTTGCAAATTATCATCATACTCTCAAACCGGGAGACCCGGGACTACGCGGTTAGTTCCTACAAGTTGCATTGGTCCTATGCGAGCTGTTCGTGCCTCTTTCGGGGGGGGGGGGGGGGTTAGTTTGGGTTTTCACCCTTTAACGGCTTATTTTCAAGTCTAAGTGTTGTTTTTGCAAATTATTGTCAAACTCTCAAATCGGGAGACCCGGGACTAGCTACGTGGTCAGTTCCTACAAGTTGTATTGGTTTCGTGCGAGGTGTTCGTGCTTCCTATAGGGCCATTTGGGAGTTGGTTTGGGTTTTCACCCTTTAACGACTAGTTTTTAAGTCTAAGTGTTATTTTTGCAAATTATCGTCATACTTTCAAATCAGGAGACCCAGGACTACGCGGTCAGTTCCTACAAGTTGCATTGGTCCCGTACGAGGTGTTCGTACCTCTTACGGGATCGTTTGGGGGCTGGTTTGGGTTTTCACCCTTTAACGGCTTGTTTTTAAGTCTAAGTGTGATTTTTGCAAATTATCATCATACTCTCAAACCGGGAGACCCGGGACTACGCGATCAGTTCCTACAAGTTACATTGGGTTTTTATCCTATAACGATATGTTTTTAATCAATTTAGAACGTTTATTGATTTTAAAATTTTTTGACATAGTTTCATTTGTTTATTCGTTCAATCCAACATGTTTTAACATTTTAAAAAAACTCAACAGCAGCAGCAAATTCCAAAACCGAACCACCAGCAAATCCCTTCCACCAATTTAACTAAATAAGCTCATAAAGTAAGCCATTTTACGTTTGGCTACTTGTCACCGCAATTTCAGGCTATTTTTTTATTTAATGCTGCAACATTCAAAGAGAATTTGAGACTAACCAAATTTCATTTGTATTTTGATAGCCACCCGATGAACTCTTCGTGCCATAACTTCTCGAAAGTATCCCATTTGGTCCAACAATGTCTACAAATTTTGAAATCTTCCGCTGACAAGGAAAATACAATAAAGATAAAGAAAATATGTAATTACGACCAGAAAATTATACATGTTGTGTCTTCATATATAAATTTATAAATGCCTTCTTTGAATGGGATAAGGAGTTGCCAAATATCATGACTTGTAACAAAACAAGGATACAACTTGCATGTCATTGATACTCCATGCAAATCCATAATGTTCAGCAGTACTATGCTTTTAAATACAGGACAATATAACATCTTAACAGGGTAGACCAGCCTTATGCAAATAATTCAGTATAAGAGAGGCACCATAGATTGTTATATCGGGGGGGGGGGGGGGGGGGGGGGGAGGGGGGGAGTGGGGGGAACTCAAAAGTGGATATCAATGACAATATTTTTTTTTCTGTTTAGGGGGATTAGGTACTGGATTATCGTATGAACAAGTAATAATCAGCTGCAGTATTAAAAGTTGGGACGGTTACCTTGGTGAGTAAAACAACAAAGTGGGATGGGTGAGTGGTGGATAAAAGTTGGTACGGTTGACTGTCACTAGTTTGAACTATCCAACCCGGGATGGTTAATAGTCATCTGCTTGAACATCTTAATATCAGAACGATTGTGCGTATTCTGGGGTCATTTATTATCTATCCTATCCTCCACCATTGTGCTGCTGCGACAGGGATATGACACATTTAAGCTATCCGGTTACTTCTATTTGGAAAACCATTATGAACGCTCTAACAAGACACAAATAACACATATATGATATATATATACCTGATCTCATGATTTCTTATAAATTTCAAGTGCTCTAACGACATCATGGCGCTGCATCTTAAAAAACTATTATGGAACACAAAGTGAATGCTATTTTTATAAGATGATACGAATGAGACCAATTTGATTGTGTCAAATAGATAAAATAAAATTTTACCTTGTCAACTAAATTGAGAGCTCTGTCGGTAATTGCTACATACATTTTAACACTATCAGCTACAATCTAAAGTAGATAAAAAGATGAGGGGTAAATGTATAATCAAACCTAAATAAATTAATGATATTCATAGAATTAATTACTTACAATTGAAAGGGCATACTGAATCAGGTAATTAAATCTAGCCATTCCCTATGGCTGCAAAAACACATATGGTCAATGTTACTCAAGAATAAGAATACATGTACTCTAGTAGTTAAACTGAAATGATTATATAAATAAATATACTGGAATATGTTTTTTTTTGTACAAAAGAAGAAAATTCGACACTGCCGCTGTACTCCCCCACGCTCCTCAAGCCCCCGGAAGTGGTCCTACTCGAGATGGAGAAACCTGCCTGAGCCAGAGGACGATATAATGGTGAGCTTTACCTGCCAGAGCTAAGGGTTGACCAACACCCTTAAGGTGGACCTTGGCGCTACTGCGCTTGAGGTTAGAGGAAACGGAGAGGTTGCGTCAAAAGAGGGTAGGGCTTGTGTGTATATTACCATTGCCTAACACATAGACACTAACACCTCGTACCCTCCAAAACGAGACAAATTAAGCAAAGAAGCTTTATCATCCTACACACAAGAATCCACAAAAATCAACCATGATCATAATTTAAATTCCATGCCATGGATGAAAAATATTCAGTCCAAGTTTAAAAATTTACCAATTCCGATTCCAATTCCAATTCCAAATCACGGTATTGGGTTTCCCAAACACACCCTAAGTACTCCCTCCGTCCCAAATTAAGAGTCCTTATACTTTTTTCGCATAGATTAAGGATACTCTAAATCAATTGCCAAGGTCAACATTCGTTCACTACGATGAAATTGGGTACGTTAATTATGTCCAAAAAGGAAAAGTGGAATACGAACCAAAAGAGAATAGTGGTCTGACTCTTAATTTGGGACTGAGAGAGTAATAAACATGTATGGTCTAAACACCACAACAAAAATTCAAAACCAACTAAACCAAAACCCTAAATCAAAACTCACCATTAACTCAACAGCCGAGTGCTCCACGAATCACCACTCTGAATAACGAGTCGGCCGACGGGGAGGGGGCGCTGTCGTCGGCGGTGAGACCGGCGATGGCGACGGCGATGCCGATGTGATCGTCGACCACGTGCGACTTCGAAGAATGAGAGGAGGAATGTCAAAAAAAGACGTGTCAAATTTTTTGGAGAGTTGCGACAAGTTTAAATGTTTAGCAGCCTACAAATAAGTTGATTGAATTTTCTTTTGCATTTTGAATTTCTGTATTTTCAGAATTTGTGCACATTATTTTTGTAACAAAAACTAGTAAAATTTAAGTAGCATCATGTACAGTCCCAGTGGAGGTGGGTAAAATATAAAGTAACTCTTTATCAAGTGAGTTGGACGATAGAGTTTTAAAACAAAAAAATGAGGTGACATTTTGAAAAGCAGCACATATGGTACCTTAGCAACATCGCGATTGAGCTTCTTTAAAGTGTTGGAGAGCAATTCGTTATCTTTCAACAACCTCTCCTGGCCTCAAAAAACAACAACCAATATTATGCCTGTTAGTGTGTGAGAGAGAGAGGGAGGGGATTGGGATGAACCTTTTCGCGGTTGGCTTGAGCGAGCTTATCAGCGGTGCTGAAGAGAGATGAGTCGAGGGAGTGAAGCTGGGATTGAAGGTCGGTGATTAGAGCATCCTTGTCGGTGAGCTGATCTCGGAGAGAGAGGGTAGGGATTTTGGTCGAGAGAGAGGGGGGAGCGGGGGAGAAGACGAGGGAGGAGAGAGAAGAGGGAAACTAAAGCGTGTCAAAATTTTACGGCATTTTATATTCTAGTCAAGTGTCTTAATTTTGGCACACTTTAAAACAGTGCCAAGATTTGCCACTGTTTTAAAGTGTTCCAAATTGTCATTAAACCGTGCCAAAATCTGGCACAATTTTAAACTGTGCCAGATTTTTAATATCAGGGTGTGCCAAAATGTTGTTTTTGGTGTAGTGCAAGCCAATTAAGTCTGAACATACAAACTAGATTATCTCCAAAATAAACTATTAATGAAAAGTAAAAAAATGATAACTAAATCAAATAGAGACCCATAATCTCTCCAAAACTAATATCCTGAGTGAGATAGATGAATAACAATGCTCGTTGGACCAAGGAAGCTATATGAGAGGTCCAACCCTAGCGTCTGAGTTCCATGTAAAGAGATTGGTCAAAAACCTAGCAAGCAACTTGGCTACACAACTCAAAGAAGTTATATGAATAGATGATAAAACCGAGATTTATATTTTTAATGAATTGCGCAACCCATAAATGTAACCTCACGATGCATTAGAATTATCCAATTCATTTAGTTGATTTTTCGTTCTCATTATTTAAGAAACATATAATCGATAGGCTTCTCTTCATCTTAGCCATTACCAAAACATGTAGTATGCCATATTTAAACAATTAAATAAACCTCGATCACCCATTACACAGCGATAGAAGAACACATCACATTAAATCATAAACACCATGTTTCATGCCCTAATGCCACCTGGTATTTGCATGATCGAGAATTCATAATTCACAACATTGGGGGTGTCCCTCCACAATCTCCATCGATTCATTTCCATTTCACATGTTCATTTAACCTTGACTTTTTGACACATCTTTATTCACTCCGAGCAATCAATTTTGACACATATTTATTCACTCCGAGCAATCTACTCAACGCCCAATTACCCCACCATCGAGTTATATCATTTAGAATCATTATACATTTTAGTCCATTTCATGATGAGCTAAAGGATCGGTATCACTACATATAAGATTTTTTAAAGTAAAGAAGTTAAGTACGGGTATATTAGTTTGATTAAGATTTTGATTCATCACAAATACCCATCTCTAAACCCCATGCATGGGACATCTCACTGAAGATTTTGATTCATCAATGTTTCCATGTTCCGGGGCCTAAAAATAAGTTCCTCAAAATAAGGTCTCAACAAGTCATTTCAAGTATATCGAATTATTTAAATTCACATATTCGTCGTTTGATTAGGAATACAAAAATTTCTATGGTTTACTAATTTGTTTAGCACAAAAATTAATTTAAGTGAATTTACCAGCTACGCACATAAAAGGAGGAGAGTAGAAAGTCACGTTCCTCCAAACGTATCCCAAGAAACGTTTAAATTGTTACTTTGGATGCCCCTTGAAAATAATCTTGGAATGCTCCTGAAAATAATCTTGAAATACCCCTTGAAAATAATAAGGTTCAATTGGCAAATTTGGATAAGTTTGGGTAAGGGGCTAAATTTTTGTTGTACTTCAAATAATTGGGGACTGATAGTGACATTTAAGAAAAGAATTAAGAGAAAGAGGTTAGTTGGTTATTTCTGAGGCCATTTATTGACACTAAAGTGAGAGAGAAGGTTGCCTTATCCTTTTCCTTGATTTATGCATCTCTACCAACACAACAAGCACTCCCTTATTAAAGAAACTAAAACTAGCCGACCATCCTCTCTCTTCTGCTCAAATTTGGTGCTAAAACCCAGAAGGGAACCAAGGCCCTTCTTTTATTTGAGAGTCAATTTCTTCGAGCTAAGAGCAACCCTTATGGGTATGCTAAAACACTAAATCTGCAATTTAAAAGGTTGTTGTGGGTATGGTATAATTCTATATATACCATTTGCTAGGGCATAATTTAACAAATATAGAAATAGAATAGAAGTCGACAAACTATTTTTTTGTGGGCCCAAGCCTTAAGCGGAACATCATGTTCCGCGGAAGCCACCAATTAAAAAAAAATAGTCCTTAAACGGAAAAAGATGTTCCGCCCAAGATTCTTACCAATTTTTATTAATTAAATTTCTAACCCCAAAGATTTATTTCTTCCCAACGGATTTATATGGCAACAAGTATTTTTTTTTATTTTTATAAATACATGTTGAAAATTTAATAGGGGTATTTATTTAATTAATAAAGGGTATTTATTTAATTAATGGTGGGTAGTTAGGTAGGTAAAATATTTAATAGGGGGTATTTATTTAATTAGGAGAAGTTATGTTTTGGGGGTATGTGTAAATCCCAAACCTCTTAAAAGGAAAATGATCTTCCGCTTTAGGAATAGTGGCCCAAGCCTTAGGCGAAATAACATTTTCCGCTTAAGAAATAGTTCTCCAAAACGACGTAGTTTAGTGCTACTTGGAGGTCAAATTTACACTACCCATAACATTTTCTTCCATTTTATCCGGATATATTTAGATTAAAATTGTCTAAATTTAGACTACCCATAAGGATTACTCTAAATACTAACCAAATAGTTTTTTCTTCCCGAGATTTTGTTGATGACTCACACAACACAATAAAAAGACTAGAGTGTTTGACTACCCAAACCAAAAAATTACTGCCCCTTTCCTTATTTAACCCCCCGAGACATTAGTCTTCTCTCTTTGATGATTACCACCTAACGCTGACTTCAAAACAATCATTAATTAAAAGATCATAACAGGGAGGGGAAAGGAATGAAAATCTAGTGTCACAAATGTTGACCTATCTAACTCACAACCCTAGACCTCTTAACCTTTTATACCAACAACAATTTCTAAAAGTAGAAATTGGCGCTGCTAAGCACCCCCATCCCATTTATTCTCTTAAACATCTAAGTCCCAATAAAGTAATCCACTAATATAACCTATAGCCCAACCTTTTAACTTTCACCGGCTCAAAGTCTCGTACCAACCAACTAGGTTCTTAAAAACCAATTGGGAAAACTAAAATTTTAAGAATCATTAATCCTCTTAAATCTGAAACACTAAATCCGAAACAATAAGTCAATTAAATTCAACTAATTTAAATAGTTAAATCCATTAAATAAGTCACATTAGAAACAAATTATTTTAACTCAAGTAGACAATTACTAATTTACATTTTCAATTCATCGCTTGAATCCATTTTTATACACAAGTCAATTGGATATTAAATTTCCCACTTAATTAGTTAAATAAAAGAAATTCAAATTTTAGCGGAATATTACAACAACACATGTATATGTGTGTATATAACCCTTTTTCTCTATTCTAGTTTGCCTAGTAGGCACCCAATCTTGTACTAAATGTATATATCTAATGATAATAAGGCTTCATAGTGGACGTAGGCTCATTTTTATGGGCAAACCAATTTAAATCTTGGGTTTATCTCTCTTTATGTCTCATTTACTATATTTTATACTTTTGACTAGTGAATATAGCTTTGATGGTATGGTTTACATTCGTAGATCAATTTTCATGCATCAATAGTTTGGCGACATCTATGGGAAGAGAGGTGTTCTACCGAGTTTCTCACAAATCAAATCGATCATGCCTTATTGAATCCATAGAGGTCTCTAGATCTACATCCCGTGGGTGAGATTTTGGCAATTAGGCCCATATTCTCATATAAACCCTCATTGGGGTATCTCAATCTTTTCAAATATGTTTTCCCAAGACTATTTAGGGTTTTGTCGGTAGATCTATTTCCCCTCGTGACGTTCTTATGTCAAAATCTACCTAAGTTGTGTAATACCCCGTATTTTTATGGCTTTTAAATTTAGGGATTTATTAAATTTAATTGAGATAAATTAATTTAATATAAATCTGGAAATTTGTTTTAAATGTTACTAGCGTGACGAGAGTTAGTAATCATTGGAAAATTGTTGATTTGTTAAATACTACTTATTGAGTAGAGTAATATATATGATTGAATTTATTAAAATTGTCACGAGGGAATAATATGACAATTATGAAAATTAAGTCAGGATGCGCCTGTGTCGTGTCGGGATTAAATTATTATTATTAAAAGTGAATAAATTATAAGTCACTCATATGGTCATTTTGAGTGCGCCAATGTGTCCGGAAGGATCGAGATAGTCAAAATAATGTACCCGGGAGTTTAGTTTGGGTATCGGGACGTTTTTAGACCTAATTAGCATCCCGGGATGGCGTTTTGGACATTTAATATTTTTGAGTAATTAAACCCACGAATTTACCAAGGATATATAAGATGTTAGGGGTTGTCATCTAGGGTTAGCATAAGCAAAACCAAAGAATGGCCATTGGAGAAGAAGTGGAGAAATTTTCCAAGGAGTTCTAGGCCAAAAACTCCGTCATTTACACCGCCGTCACCGCCAAAGTGTAGATCGCGAGACGAGGAACGCAACCACACCACTTTCTTCCACAAATCAGAAACAAAGATTTCGAGGCAAGTATCTATCTTGCTTTATTTTAGTTAATGCTTCAATTATATTAGTCTAGGGTTGATTAGAACCAAATTCATGAAAGAAATCATATATTGGAGACTAGAATTCACATGTTATAGAGGTAATAATCATGTTCTGGAAATCTATTTCACATGTAGAGGTTAAACCACGAATTTTCATTGTGTTAGGAGTAGAAAATCTGGAAAAAGAATGGGAAGAACTAAGTTAAAGAAAAGATTAGGGTTCTTGAGGTTTATATAGATTTTGCCCTTGTCAATTGTTATACTTGATGAAAACTCACATGTTTTACGTAGAAAATTATTTATTTGGGTATATAATCCATGTAGTATCATTTGTTGGGAGTTTGAGAGTGAAATATGATGATTTGGTTGATTTTGGAGAAGGATTTTCGTAGCTGAATTTTCTACAGTTTCGTCATAACTACTTGATCGATCGATCGACCAAAAAGCATCGATCGATCGATCGACCCCTCCTGGAAAACTCATATTCCTCCTTTAAATAGTTATTTCGAATAAAATGAGTAGTAACCTTGGAACCTTATTGCTAGAACATTTTGGGACATAAAGAGGACCAGTAGGACTTAGTAAAAAGGGAGCATTTAAAGTATGGCAAAGTTAAGGTTAACGAGGAGTAATTTATACATAGGAAATTATGGAAACGTGTAATTAAAGGAGAAAGACTCGTAAGAAAGTTACGTTAGAAAATAAGAGAGTACCTACTGAATTCATACATTGGGGAATAGAATATTACGAGGGAAATTAGGTAAGTATGGAATAACTTCTAAATAAGATTAAAATAGACGAGCCATTATACGGGATAATCGAGTAATGTGTACTTAGAACGAATATCATAAGTATGGGTTGTGGGTGTACCAAATTTAGAAATGGGAATAGTAGTATATATATATATATATATGAATGTGTTTGTGCATATACTATATCTGTGTAAAAATCATGCCCGCACTACTTGCTATCACTTAGGTTATAGCGCCGAGACAATCTTATCTCGATGGGACCTTTATGGGAGATATTGACTTGTACCCTAGAACATAGAACTCCTTGGTACAGGCTATCTGATTGATAGTCAGACGCTCCTAAGAGACGTGGGAGTATGTGTGACCTCTTAGTGACTTGGAACTATGCTTCGCCTCAATTTGTATGTCTTTATTGTTAATATAGTTCGAGAGTGATTTCGAACTAGTATTTCCCTTAGTACGAGTGATACAGGGACTTGATAGCAGAGTATGCCAGAACCATAAATTTTATGTGGGGTGCCGATAGTATATATATATATATATATATATATATATATATATATATAGACTTGAAATTGGGAACTTTCTACTCACTAAAAGTAGTTAAGTAATGAATGAATATTTCGACTTTATTATAAGTGTTTGAAAAGTTTGAAGTGAGATTGAAAGACTTTATAATGAAATGAGATTCATGTGAAAACTTTACTTTCAAAAATTAACTATTTTAGCCCTGGTAATTATCGGCATGAAACCTTATGAGGAATTTAAGATAAGATAAACTTGTGGGGATTAATAGTGCGATAGGTGTGCACATTAGAAGAGAGGTGATAATTTCTCAAGAGAGTGATGCATACTAATATGATTGTTGCATTAGTCGGTAAGCATTTTAAATACTTGCTAAACTAAATTTTTAAACTGTTTTACAATCGGGATCTGACCCGTTTCCTGTTATCTCTTCTCTTATATATATATATATATGTATATATTACAGGTGCCCAGTCACAGGGGCGTCATGCTTATTATTCTTTGGAAGGAACGTGTTGCAGCTTACGTGGGAGTTGCAGGCCTTTTGCTTAGACGACCTCATTATTTACTCCACTCTTAGTTCTGTTTTATCCAGTTGGGCATGTGTCGCCCTTTTTCATTATTCAGTTGGTTTTGTCAGAGATTGTGATTCATTTACTTTTAGTATTTTACTTTGGGATTTGACACTCTCATAATGTTTTTCCTTCGTGGTTTTAAAGTTGGAATTTGTTATTTGAATGCTTAAATTTCTTGGATGATCTTTTCCAGTTTAGTTATTTGTGTGACTCTTAAATTGTGAATTATGAGAGGTTTTTATAATTGGACTTCAATTAAAAATGGAAATAATGTTTTAAATGGTTTTGACACTTAGCTTAATTAATTGGGGTGTTTAAATTGAACAGTTTATTTTGCGACAGTGATGCTAAGAATGAACTAACCGTTCACCTTGGTTATAATTTAATAAAGGATTGATCACCCGGTATTTAATTAGGCGGGGTGTTACAGGTGGTATCAGAGCATCAGGTTTTAGTGTCCTTTAGGATCTGTGCGGTTTGTTATTCTTCCGACGCTGCTTTGTTTGATATAGAGCCCTATGTTTAGGATTGTTGGTTTCTATGGTGAGATTCCGTTCTCCAGCTATAACGTATGTATATTAGTGAATTCTAATTGCGTTCGGACGCGTGTGTGTGACGAACAATGAAGGATGTCAGACGAGGGACGTTAGGCGGACATCAGGAGGCAGGGCTCAGTCGAGGTTGTAAAGTATATTCGAGGATGATAACCGTAGTCAAGGTCACCCCTATTAGGGAACGAGAGGCCAGGACTATAAATACGGCTAGGACGCAGCCTACAAATTTTAAGTGTTACTATAGTCGAAAGTGAGGACAAATTTGACCCACCCAACGTGGTGTGCTTGTGAGGGTCGAAAGGTCAAATTGAGGAGAGTCATCAGCGGAAATTCTAGACATGCGGGAATTGTGTGTGTTACCCAACGAAGGTAATATATTCAAAGGCTTGGAAATATAGTGGAGTGGTTAACTAGAAGTGAAAATTTGGGGACTCAGGGAAGAAAAGTTACAATAGTGGGAGTCAACCACCACCGTTAGTGGTGAAATGTTGCATCAATGAAAGGACCTTAGGTACAGTTTAACCGCACGTTCTTTCATCAGTTATTTGGGATAAGATATGAACGTCGTGCTGAACCCATTACGTAAGGGCTGGACAGGGGTCCATTTGTAAATGGATTTAGACTTTTATCAAACTTTGTATTAGCGGGAGTGGCTACCAATGGTAGAGAAGATTTCGAGTGGGAAATCGACTAGTGAGGGAAGATTGACAACACTTAAAGAGAATTCTATTGGACAGTCGATCCATATGGTGACAATGTCACGTGTCGTCCGAAAAGATGTTAATGCTCTTATGAAGGGAGCTAAAATAATTTAAAGGCTTATTGGAAAGTGAGTCTAGATGAAAAGTAGTTAGTAAAACCCCATAAGGGGGAGACCCATCGGGGGACTCAATTAAATGATTTAGATGTCTAAATTCTTACCAAGCGATGGTGAATTCAGTAAGGGTTATTGAATCCAGTAGCACGTTCCTTAGGGCCAACAAAGCTAAGGGAATAATGGGGGTAGCCACCAGGAATTGAGAGTCCCAAAGTCCGAGAAGGACAATCTTAATATGGTTAGTATGACAGGTGATAAGTGGATCATGTGTAGAGGTATTTTGTGGAAAGTGATTCACACGCGTTAACGTTTTTCGAAGTAAGCAAAGGGACAAGAGTAGGATGCCTAGTAAAGTACAATGATTAAAGTAGTTATTATTTTGGTTTGGATAGACGTGTTACGCCCGAGGACCATTTCTGCAGTCAAGACGATTGGCAAGGTAGGAGTATGAGTCTTATCCTTAGAGGATGAGGCGTGTTTTATGTGACATGAGCGAGTCACTATATTTTGTTCATTGCTAGATTAGCATGTGAGATGAGTTAGTGCGTATAACTACAAACATCATTATTATGTGAATATTTTTCCTTAGTGTAGCGAGATCATCCTTACTACTATCTGCGGAGGGTAAATGGGTGTATTAATAGTGTTATATACTTTATCAAGATTACTTGTTTTAGTGATGTGATAAACGAGTATGATATTGTCTTGGGGTAGTACGATAGTAGGCAGTTATTGAAAGGCGATCAAAATGGTTGTATTAGTGCAGCATGTTTTGTTCTAGCGAGGCCCACCTGCGAGAGGGCCAAACTCACAGTTATATTTTATATTCTATAAACTTCGGAGGGGATAGTGGGCTCGAGATATTCGATCCCGGAGTGTATAGGGACTTTACTGTTATGATTCAGTATGTATTGGGATTATTGTGAAGTGAAAAGATTTAACTCATTGTTATGTTTAGCGCTCAGGACTTGGTGATAGGAAGAGCGCATTAATATATATATATATCCTTTAGAGATGTGAGAGTCAAGAGTTATACCCATATGTTTGGGAACAGGATTTTGAGAATCTCGATGGTATGTATTCGAGGTTTATGGAATGTGATTATCGCTAATACTGAACGATAGTGCAATTGACGAAATGTTATTTGTTAAGTGTAATTACGGGAAGAGATGTAACTTTTCTGTCAAGAGACAGAATAAATGGGTACATGCTATGGACGGAGGGCCTAACGGATTTCGATAACCAATAATGATAGGTAGTAGGGTATCGGGGGGGGGGGGGTTCCTTATTTGGATTTCACATTGCGAGACATCCCACGCATGAAACTTAGCGTGAGGTTGGAAGTAGGAAGATGTTTGGTAATTAGTCTTTATGTTTAGTACCTCGGTCGTAATAGGAGCATGTAATTATATCTGTAAATTGGAAGTTAAATTATGAATTAAGGCCAGTGGATCCTGTTGGGTAGTAAGAAAGCATTGAAAGTTTTATCTTATCACCACGAGTTGAGGGGTGGAACGATGATAAAGAGTATTTAAAATTTCGATTTCTAGGGTAATTGAGAGTACCTGAGTGCTGTAAGCAAGTTGTGAGCACAAGGAAAAGAAAGAATTGGATGTTATGTGTGAAGCATATGTGATGCTTACGGTAGTATGCACGGTTTATAGGGTGTGTGGGCATCCTGGTTAGGTGATGTTAGGATCGTCCGAGTTATAGGGATGTGGGAATAGACGTGTGGTATAAAAGTTTGTGGGATTAACATAATGAAGTGGAAGTGGTAGGGCGGATTGAGCGTCATGTGAAAGATGATAAATCCATATATTTGTATTCAGAGTAGCACACCGAATCTCGTTAGAAGGTTGTGGGAAGCCATTTAAAAAGGGGTATTCCTGGAGAACGGTAGAATCCAAAGTATTATGGAGAAATCTCGGAGTAGAGTCAAAATTAGTCCAATGTTGAGAGCGACTGACGCGTAAAAAGAGTGAAGATGTTAGGATGGTCTAAACAGGTCCGAAAGTGCACATCACGGAGAAGAGTGCATGGGTCAGAATTTTCAGTATACGCAAGGGAAAGAAGGGGAGTATTAAGTGTCACTTAAAATGAGACATGACAAGTAGAAGTCGATGTTGAGCCAGACATATTGAGTAGTCTTCGCGGGCACTAATCATAAATAGAAATCGGTTGGAACGAGAGGAACAACCAAAGAATTTTGGGGCTACCAACAATTCCTATAATGGAATAGGCCGATAAAGTCGGTAAAGTTTCTTGGATAAGTTGACAACCTCAATGTAAGATCAAGAGTTCCCTTGAACGTGTAGAACAAGATGCCCAAGAAAGAAGTGATTGACATTCCTTTGGGGTGAGTTACAATATTAGCTAGTGTGTCTCAGTCTTCCTTTGAAAGGGAGAATCACGCCGGTATGTGGTCCTACACAGTATTTTTCTGAATTAGGATAAGATTTTTGAATCCCACCTTCAATACGGGATTTCAGGAAGCAGCGGGGATATAGTTTTGTTTTGAGCAGGTTGTAACACCCATACTTCGGAGAGTACGCAAGCGTTGATTAACCATTAGTGGAGCAGTGTGAAAGTAATTTTGGGTTCATTGTGATCATTTATTTTCCACAACGGTTATAGCTAGCAAGTGGATTATAGTACGGTAATTGGGGAGGATACTACCTAAGGGTAGGGTTACGTGGAAGCACTCGTACCTGTTTATTGTAAACAGATGCTTATGGAGGATTTGGTATGGGGAAAAACCTTAACTTTTCTTATTCTGAATATTAAGAGATGGGTGGATAATCAGAATTTTGGATTGGGTGAGTTAAAGTCTGACGACTATGGTGGAATTCCACTACTGTTTTAGGTGAACAAAAGTGGTCAGATGCTCATATGGTTTCTCCCAGAATGGGAGTTTTGTGTTTAGATAAATCCGAGTGGTTCTTAGGTAGTGAGGTGCGACCTCTTAATGATATTGAAATAATAAGGAATTAATAATGTATAGGCATGTCTTATGCAATTTTGTTGGTTAAAAGCACAATGAGAAATGTCTTTAATGAGAGTGTTAAACAAGCTTGCTGTGAGGCGGGGGGCTATAGTGATTGAGCGCCTTACTATGTAGATAGTTTGCGTATTGATAAGGTATCCATAAATTTTAATACAAGATGAGACGACTTGTATTTATTGATTTTGTTGTATAGAGCATTGAAAATTTACTTTAGTTACATTTATTCAAGAGAATTTTATTGTATTATATTGATGAGATTGAGATTTGTAGTTCTCTTTCGAGGTTGTGGGAATTAGGTGCTTTATACCTTTTTGCAGAAATACAAGATAGGCCTTATTCTCTTAATTTTGGGATGAAATTCTGTTATTAGGGGGAAAGTATCTAATGCCCCGTATTTGTATGGCTTTTAAATTTAGGGATTTATTAAATTTAAATGAGATAAATTAATTTAATATTAATCCGAAAATTTGTTTTAAATGTAACTAGCATGACGAGAGTTAGTAATCATTGGAAAATTATTGATTTGTTAAATATTACTTATTGAGTAGAGTAATATTTAGGATTGAATTTATTAAAATTGTCACGAGGGAATAATATGACAATTATGGAAATTCAGTCAGGATGCGCCTCTGTCGTGTCGGAACTAAATTATTATTATTAAAAGTGAATAAATTATAAGTCACTCGTATGGTCGTTTTGAGTGTGCCAATGCATTCGAAAAGGATAGAAATAGTCAAAATAATGTACCCAGGGGTTTAGTTTGGGTCTCGGGACGTTTTTAGGCCTAATTAGCATCCCGGGAGGGCGTTTTGGACATTTCATATTTTTAGGTAATTAAACACACCAATTTACCAAGGATATATCAGATGTTAGGGGTTGTCATCTAGGGTTAGCAAAAGCAAAACCAAAGAACGACCATTAGAGAAGAAGTGGAGAAGTTTTCCAAGGAGTTCTAGGACAAAAACTCCATCGTTTACACCGCCGTCACCGCCAAAGTATAGATCGCGAGATGTAGGGCTGTAAACGGATATTTGAAAATCCGCATCCGTCTGATATCCGAATTTGAATTTCGGATATTTATCCGAAAATATGGAAACGGATACGAATATGGATACTCTTTAAAAATATCCGAGAAAACGGATACGGATACGGATAGTACTAGTATCCGACACGGATAATCCGTATCCGATGCAGAGTATCCATTTTATCGGATATTCGTTTTACCCGATATACGTATCCGTCAAACATATGTTTAAAATGTTACTAATAATATTAGTATTAATATTACTAATAAAATAATATTAAAACAAATCTTAATTATTTATTCCCAAAACAAAATAAACACATACTCCACTCAAAACAAAAATACCATAAAGTTATTGTTTTATTGGATATATTATAAAATGTCACGTATTATTATTTAATTGTGTATATTATCATGGAGTTACACTAAAGTTACAATACACCTTATCACACACAACATACACCGACTAAAGAACATATACTCCACTAAAAAAAATAACTTCGTTTCATTTCTCCTTCGTACAAAATAAGAGAAAATAAACTCCCATGTGGTTATTCGTTAGTTTCCTTAATTATTAATAAATGTAAGAGAGAAACAAAAAAGAATGTAAGAGAGAAACATAATAGAATGTAAGAGAGAAACATAAAAGTAAAGAGATGGTAAGAGAGAAACATAAAAGTAAAGAGATGGTTTTGATTGTAATGAGAACTGAAGTTAACAACATGTATATTATAGACAAAATAAAAATGTATACATATTAAAATAAAAATATCAGTATGTTTTGAAGACAAAAGGTCCATGAGGTTATCATTCTCAATAAATTTGATTAATCTAAAAGGTGCATATTTATTTCTACTGTCATGGAATGCTGTCATGGAATGCGACTGTTATTTTTTTTTGGATGGCTTTAAGCTTCTTTAGTTGTAAAGTATGGATGACTTTAAGCCATATTATTATTATGGAATGATACTATTATTATGGAATCTATAATTGTTGATGATTTTGTTACATATTTATTTGGATTGGATTGGATTGGATAGGATATTTTAATTATTATTTTTTGCGATGGCTAAATAATGTAAACGGATACGGATATTATCCGAATCCGAGGTATCCGAGAGGATACAGATATGGATAGTTGTTTTAACTATCCGGGTGGATACGGATACGGATAGTACATTCAGATAGCGGATACGGATATGGAAAACATGGTATTCGATCCGTATCTGTCCGTTTACCACCCCTAGCGAGATGAGGAACACAACCACACCACTTTCTTCCACAAATCAGAAACAAATATTTCTAGGCAAGTATCTATCTTGTTTTATTTTAGTTAATGCTTCAATTATATTAGTCTATGGTTGATTAGAACCAAATTCATGAAAGAAAGCATATATTGGAGACCAGAATTCACATGTTATAGAGGTAATAATCATGTTCTGGAAATCTATTTCACATGTAGAGGTTAAACCACGAATTTTCATTGTGTTAGGAGTAGAAAATCTGGAAAAAGAATGGGAAGAACTAAGTTAAAGAAAAGATTAGGGTTCTTGAGGTTTATATAGATTTTTCCCTTGTCAATTGTTATACTTGATGAAAACTCACATGTTTTACGTAGAAAATTATTTATTTGGGTATATAATCCGCGTAGTATCATTTGTTGGGAGTTTGGGAGTGAAATACGATGATTTGGTTGAGTTTGGAGAAGGATTTTAGTAGCTGAATTTTCTACAGTTTCGTCATAACTGCTTGATCAATCGATCGACCAAAGAGCATCGATCGATCGATGATCGATCGATCGACCTCCTACCATCGATCGATCGACCCCTCCTGCAAAACTCATATTCCTTCTTTAAATAGTTATTTTGATTAAAATGAGTAGTAACCTTTAGACCTTATTGCTAGAAAATTTTGGGACATAAAGAGGACTAGTAGGACTTATAAAAAGGGAGCATTTAAAGTATGGCAAATTTAAGGTTAATGGGGAGTAATTTATACATAGGATATTATGGAAACGTGTAATTATAGGAGAAAGACTCGTAAGAAAATTACGTTAGAAAATAAGAGAGTACTTACTGAATTCATACATTGGGGAATAGAATATTACGAGGGAAATGAGGTAAGTATAGAATAACATCTAAATAAGATTAAAAGAGATGAGCCATTATACGGGATAATCGAGTAATGTGTACTTAGAATGAATATCATACGTATGGATTGTGGGTGTACCGAATTTAGAAATGGAAATAGTAGTAGTATGTATATATATATATATATATATATATATATATATATATGAATGTGTTTGTGCATATACTATATATGTGTAAAAATCATGCCCGCGCTACTTGCTATCACTAAGGTTACCGCACCAGGATAGTCTTATCTAGATGGGACCTTTATGGGGGATATTGACTTGTACCCTAGAACATAGAACTCCTTGGTACAAGCTATCTAATTGATAGTCAGACGGTCCTAAGAGACGTGAGGGTATGTGCTGACCTCTTAGTGACTTGGAACTATGCTTCGCCTCAATTTGTATGTGTTTATTCTTAATACAGTTGGAGAGTGATTCCGAACTAGTATTTCCCTTAGTACGAGTGATACGGGGACTTGATAGCAGAGTATACCAGCACCATTAATTTTATGTGGAGTGCCGATAGTATATATATATTATATAAGTGATTAATATATATATATATAGACTTGAAATCGGGAACTTTCTACTGACTAAAAGTAGTGAAGTAATGAATAAATATTCCGACTTTATTATAAGTGTTTGAAAAGTTTGAGGCGATATTGAAAGACTTTATAATGAAATGAGATTCACGTGAAAACTTTACTTTCAGAAATTAATTATCTTAGCCCTGGTAATTGTCGGCATGAAACCTTATGAGGAATTTAAGATAAGCTAAACTTGTGGGGATTAATAGTGCGGTAGGTGTGAACATTAGAAGAGATGTGAGAATTTCTCAAGAGAGTGATGCATACTAATATGATTGTTGCATTAGTCGGTAAGCATTTTAAATACTTGCTAAACTAATTTTTAAACTGTTTTACAATCGGGCTCTGACCCATTTTCTATTATCTCTTCTCTCTTGTGTATATATATGTATATATTACAGGTGCCCAGCCACAGGGGCGTCATGATTAGGATTCTTTAGAAGGAACGTGCTACAGCTTAGGTAGGAGTTGCAGGCTTTTTACTTAGATGACCTCATTATTGACTCCACTCTTAGTTCTGTTTTATCCAGTTGGGCATGTGTCGCCCTTTTTCCTTATTCAGTTGGTTTTGTTCGAGATTGTGATTCATTTACTTTTAGTATTTTTCTTTGGGATTTGTCACCGTCAGAATGTTTTTCCTTCATGGTTTTAAAGTTGGATTAGTTATTTGAATGCTTAAAATTGCTTGGGTGATCTTTTCCAGTCTAGTTATTTGTGTGACTCTTAAACTGTGAATTATGAAAGGTTTTTATAATTGGACTTGAATTAAAAATGGAAATGATGTTTTAAATGGTTTTGAAACTTAGCTTAATTATTTAGGGTGTTTAAATTGAACAGTTTATTTTAGGACAGTGATGCTAAGAATGAACCAACCGTTCACCTTGGTTATAATTTAATAAATGACCGATCACCCGGTATTTAATTAGGCGGGGTGTTACAAGTTGTTTAGATGGCCACAACCCTATAAGAACTGAGAACTAGGGATGAATGTATTTACTATTTTCTCTCCATTATATGGTGATATAGCCATGTTGTGACTTATATAATAGGTATTTTCTTCTAAACCTAGGTTTCTTTGCACATACGGACTTATTATGCCTTATATTTACACCTCAAAGGCTTTTTAGTATAATTCTTGGGGGTCGAAAATTACTTTTAGGAAAAATTTGGACTAAAATCCACATTCTACCACCTTAGGTTGGCGGCCTTACATTTTTTCATGTTATAGGTCATGGCCTCTCAGTAATAACTTAACTAAATAATTCTATGTTTGGCATGTTTAGCATTTTTTTATTGCAAGAATTGTTCTCTCTTTAGTCCGAAAATGTAGTAAAAATTTTTTTTTTTTTAAACGCAACATGTTTTATGGCTTTTTGGTTGTGTTAACTTGCTTAAGGCTAAGTCATAGGATTGAAAACTTATGATTCAGTGGATAAATATAATAGCTCTATTTCTTTAAGGATTTTTAAGCTTCCCGAGATAGGTTCAGAAAGTTATCGCATTACCGGTCCATCCAAGGGCATGTTTTCAGAAAATTATCCACCAAATGATCACCCCAAGAGAAAATTGTGTTCGATCATATCAATCGCAAAGGAAAAACTCCTTATAAATGACAATAGCCATGACCTCATCCCCTTTTGGCTTGATAGTCCACGACCTCAATGGAATAGACCTCATATCATTGTTATTATCTCCTTAATATACGGTTCTTCCTTCTCTATAGCTTGGATTTTTCACTATGTTTAGGTCATCTTAAAGATAAGAAAGATTTTATAAAGAACTAACTATTGACGTGGACAAAACATTGAAGGCAACTCAGGTTCAGGGTACACACAAAATGAAGACATGGCACACCTAGTGTTGTGTATCAATTATAGTTACAAAGGTCAAACCTCACTCCGAGCCAAATTAATCTCCTTAGAAAAAGAATCCTAATGCTGGAGTCTAAGTTCTTAACCAACATAGTGATGGCTGAGACATTGAAATAAAGACAGAGCTAGTGGTCTCTAAGAGGAAGTATGCGGCAAAAATGGTGGATGTGAAGAAAAAAAAAGCATGAGGCTTATCCAGAGAGACCGTATGAAGATTTTAATAGTCTCAACTATGACTTGGGAACTATTTTGGCCACCATTAAAGAAGAAAATCTCCTCAGATGGAAAGAGAATCTCAAAATTCCCGTAGGTAGAAGAGACAAAATAAAATGGTGTGAGTTCCACAATGTCCATGGTTATTCAACCAACAAGTTCCATTTCCTAAATCATGAGGTTGAAAGACTTTTCAAACATTAAATGCTGCAAAGATTCATAGAGACCACAGCTAATAACTGAGGAACAATGAGCTTGCATAATGAAAGAAATTTTAAGGGAGTTTTTACTAATTTTATACTTTTATAATTATTATAAGGCCATAGTAAAGACAAAAAGTAAATCATGTATCCCCTCAAATTCATAATAACAATTTTGCCTGATTCCCTTTGTAATTTTTGTTCAGCGGGTTTAGCAAAAAACCTAACACTAACAACAAGAAAAGAATGCGACCATAGATGGCACATGCACATTAACGACTGTGGAGGTATAGGTGATAATAAATGTTGTATCAAGAGGTTATTTAGAGATAAATTCCCTTAAACAATGCTTTACTTTAAATGTGTCAAAAAATAGCACCATATTTTCTTTTTTTTTCCAAGGCATGTTTAGATGAAGCATAACTATATATCTTTACATATAACTTACAAGTACTAACAATTTTACACACAAGAGTTCTTTAGTTTAACATTTACCCAAAAATCTTGTTGATATTCAACCCACGTTATTTATCTTCCACTTTTTCGTTTAACATCCTAACTTGGCAGTGAACTCCAAACGATAGGCATACCTGAAACATAACATTATAGGAGTGTAAGCAAGAACAACTTAGTGAATGACCATATCCACGCACACACCACACATATAACTAATTTGGAAAACCATTTTTCTATTTTCTAATGTTATAACCCAATAGGAATTGTATAACTCTCGCAATCCTGGACCCGCCACAATCTAATTAACCCACCATAGTTAATGGGCACCACCACATCCCATAATTAGGCTCGAGTACAACAAACCTTTAAGTTGGATTAATTGGACCGCCATATCCCGTTAGACCCACCACAGTCCTTAACATTAGATAGAGAACCCACCACAGTCCATAACATTAGATAGAGTACCCACCACAGTCCATAACATTAAATAACTTCTCTTATCATTTTTAATCATATGCATATGTTTCACAAATACCACATCACTCCATAAATAATTTAACACATGTATTTAACTACAGAATTCCAAATGAAAATATAAGCATTTATATTTCATAGGGAAGGTTACTCAACTTGAAGTTAGTACTAATATTAATACCAAAGCTATTTCCTTGGTATGGTAGTATTAGCCACTTGCCCACCTAATAATTCAACATCATTATTATTTGAATACACCAAATAATATTAAACTTTGTAACACATCACATCAGTTGGTCAATCAGAAATAACTGAAAAAAAATTAAATATGATGCTTAACATTTCTATAACCCCCTATTAATTAGGGTTATAACACAATTTACGAAACTAAATTACAAATTTTCTAGACAAGTTATGACCGGTTCATTACTATATAGCAAATCTGCCCTATAGGCTCCCTTATCGTTCAGTCAACTTCTAGAAATTTTCATACTTTTTATGCATCATAGCTTTCCATGATATTCCACCCAATATCAATAAACATCTTGAATAACACAAAATTAAAGTTTCATAATTTTTTTGTGTTCATTTTCTATGTCAGCAAAACATCAAACATGTGGTGTGCATACTTACTCTTTTGGGGCAGATTTTATACCTAAACTTCAAACTATCACCGAATATTCATTCCTTGATATTTTTACATACTTTTCGGATACGTTATACATATATGAGTCTATTCTAATCTCCAGCTAGAATTACTCAATTTAATTAAGTATTCCATTATTTATGCCTTTTTAGCACAATAAGGTCGGAATAGAACGTAGCATAACTTAACATTTTTAAGCATATATAACCTCCACCTAGGTTATCAATCATGAAAATACATAGTAAACATGTTTTAGTACATACACATATCATATACATGAATTTCCTAAATCAATATCTCCAAGAGAAGGTGATTCAAGTCTAAGATTTTAAAGTTAACATTTATGATCCTAACACGCGTTCTTACATATATTCTTAAGCCATCCTTGTTTTAACAAAATTTGGCAACATAGGTATCATTAAAATATTTATCCAAATAAGAAACAAACATACCAAGTGTAGAACTTATCTATGTGACCAACTTTAATAAATAAGTAATTACGTGGTGAGAATTCCTCGATTTATTAAAACTTTCCAAAGGATTTTCTTCCTTAACTTCTCCTTTTCTCTCTCCTTAGGACAAATCGTTCCAAGATCGTAATATGAAATGAAAAATATGAAAAATGTATGATACATGCCAATAAAAATGTGGCCATGAGCCCGGGTGACCATTTTAAGGAGGTGGCATGTGATTGGTTGGACAAGAGGTCAAATAAGATAATTCCACTAATGATAGGTTTGTCCCACAATGGTAAAATCACCCTATATTACGTGTCTTAATTAACTCCCTCTTTACGTCTATACGTAGATTACTTATATATATACAACTTTCATATTTTGTATTTTGCAAAAATCATAAAATTAGTATGGCTAATTTGGTCTCGAACAAAAGAGTAATAATTTACTCAAAATTTCATAACTTTCACATTAGGTGACCAAACATCGCCATTTTTGCACCAACACCCTAGATTAATTTTATAAACATAATGATGAATTACAAGCATATTTTTATGATGTCTTTAACCACATAACTAATTATATTATCTAAACATATTATCCCCGATCATAAGCTCGATTAGCATCTAATGTAAGCAACACATATATCACATCAGTATGCTTCCCCTAAACATGATAATTAACATATTTAACACCCATCACCAACTCATAACTCATAACTTATACTTAATCATATAATTAACATTCCTAATCACGTTTTAGGGCCTTACAATTCTACCCCTCTTATAAAAATTTCGTCGTGAAAATTTAGCGCATAAAAAACTTGCCAAACAGATGAGGATATTGCTTCTTCATGTTATCCTATCCTTCCCACGTAACATACTCCACAATTTGACTTCTCCATATTACCTTAACTAATGGAATTGCTTTATTACATAACATATACTCTTTTCGATCCAAATTAAAAATTGTTTCCTCCACATAGGTCAAGCCATATTGAAGCTCTATCGGTTGTGAAGTAAACACATGTGAAGGATCTGGTATATACTTACGTAACATCGATATATGAAACCTATCATGTATCCTAGATAATTATGGTGGTAATACCAACTTATAAGCTATGGCTCCAACTCATTTCACTATCTCGTAAGGTCCAATGTACCTAGGACTCAATTTTCCCTTCTTCCCAAGGAGAAAGACGTAGGAATACTCGATCACCTTCCTCAAATTTTAATTGTTTCCTTTGATTTTCTGCATAAATTTTCTATCTATCTTGCGCCACCTTCAAGTGATTATGGATAAGATTTATCTTTTTAGTAGTTTGCTACATAATTTCTGGCCTAAGTAATTTTCGTTCTCTTACTTCATTCCAACACACTAGAGTTTTGTATTTTTTTCCTATACAGAGATTCATAAGGAGCTATCTCAATAATCGAATGATAACTATTATTATAAGAAGAGTTTATTAGTGGCAAGTGTTCATTCCAACTTTCCTTGAACTCCGGTACACAAATTCATAACATGTCTTCGAGTGTTTGGATCATTCTTTCTGACTGCCCATCGATCTGAGGATGAAAGTTTTACTAAATTTCAATGTAGTCCCCAAAGCTCAAGGTAAACTAGGTCAAAAGTGAGAAGTAAACTTAGGATCTCAATCAGAAATAACAAAAATAGGTGCACCATGCAATCTAATAATCTCATCCATATATATTTTGGCATATCTATCTATGAAGTAAGTAGTTTTAATAGGAAAAAAATATGCAAACTTAGTCAGCCTATGAACAGCAACCCAAATATAATCAAACCCTTATGGTGATTTTAGTAAACCTATAACAAAATATGTAGTAACATTCTCCCCTTTACACTCAGGAATAGGTAAGGATTGTAGTAAACCACTGGGATTCTGATGCTCCACCTTCACTTATTGGAAAACTAGACATCTAGTAACGAAATCTCCAATGTCGTGTTTAATTTTCGGCCACCAATAACATTGTTTCAAATCTCTATACAGTTTCGTTCTCCCTGGATGTATAACATAAAAAGAACAATGGGCTTCTTTTAAAATTATTTTCCTCAAATAAGGCATATTAAGTACAAAAAAATGATTATCGCACATAACAATGTCATCGTCACAAATAGAAAATTCACTTGCTTTACCCTTTTTCATATCGTCTCTAACTTTCTCCAATTATATATCTCCTACACGTGCTTGTCTTATCCAATATATCAGCGTAGGTCTAATATTTAAATGTGTTAATATTCCACAAGACTGATTTAAAGTTAATTCCACTCCCATTAAAGCTAACTCTCTAAGAAGGTCAACTCGAATACAATAAATACAAGATACTCTTCCCAGAGATTTTCTACTCAAAGCATCAACAACAACATTAGCCTTACCCGGATGGTGATGTATTGTGCACTCATAATACTTTATAAGTTCTATCCACCTCCTTTTCCAGAGCTTCAAGTCTTTTTGAGTAAACAAGTATTTTAAACTTTGATGGTTAGTAAAAATTTCACAACTAACATCATATAAATAAGCCTCCAAATCTTTAGTGCAAAAACTATTGCGGCCAACTCAAGATCATGTATAGGTTAGTTACGTTTATGTATCTTTAACTATCGAGAAGCAAAAGCAATTACCTTTCCCTGCTACATTAACACACAACCGAGTCCTTGATACGAGGCATCACTATAAATAACTAAAACTTTTATACTTATTAGAATAGTCAATATTGGAGCTGATGTCAACTTACCCTTTAAAATTTCAAAGATTTTCTCATAACCATCATTCCATATAAACTTGTTCTCCTTTCTGGTAAGCTTAGTAAATGGAAATGCAATAGAAGAAAACCCTAGTACGAATCTCCTATAATATCCAACTAATCCTAGAAAACTACGTACTTATGTCACACTAGTTATTCATTCCTAATTCATTATGGATTCCACCTTCTTGGGATCAACACAAATGCCATCAGTAGAAATAACATGCCCAAAAAATTCTACTTTGTCTAGCCAAAATTCACATTTAGAGAATTTAGCATATAACTGCTTCCCTCAAGGTCAGTAAAATTTTATGCAGATGGTGTTCCTACTTATTATGAGAATATATCAAAATATCATCAATGAAGTCGATAACAAAAGAATCGACGTATGGGTTAAATATACGGTTCATCAAGTCCATGAATATGGCTGGTGCATTCCTTAACCCAAATGGCATAACCAAAAATTCATAATGTCCATACCTGGAGCGAAAAGTAGTTTTAGAAATGTCACAGTCTCTTACTTTCAACTGATGATACCCTGATTTGAGATCGATCTTGGAAAATACTCTAGCTCCTTGCAACTGATCAAACAAGTCATTAATACGGGGTAATGGGTATTTTTTATGGATAGTCACCTTATTCAATTGACGATAATCGATACACAGTCTCATGGTTCCATCTTTGTTCTTCATAAACAATATTGGGAATCCCCACGGTGATGCACTATGACTTATAAAACCACGATCTAACAAATCCTTCAACTATATTTTTAGTTCTTTTAATTCTGTAGGTGCCATACGATATGGTGCAACAGATATCGGTGCGGTGCTCAGTACCAACTCAATCGTAAATTCTACCTTGGGGTCTGGTGCTAACCCTGGGAGTTCTTCAGGAAAGACATCTGCAAACTCATTAACTACTGCTATATTTTATAATTTTCAAGCCTCTTATTGTGTGTCCACCACATGGGCAAGATAACCCTGATGCCCTTTTCCTAACAATTCATAAGATTTTATAGTAGAAATCAAACATGTTAGAGTGACATTTCGTTCCCCAATAAATTTAAATTGAGGTTCACTCGATAATCGAAAATCTACCTACTTTCTAAAGAAATCTAAACATACATGATATGAGGCCAACCAATCCATACTTAGTATCACATCAAAGTCACGCATATTGAGAGGTAATAAGTCAACCAGTAATACTTTTTCACCCACTCGCACCACACACTCCCTAGACTCCCTCTCAATAAAAACGAATCCCCCCACTGGAGTAACAATAGCTAAACCAGAATCTAATAATGATAATGGTTTATTAATATGCAATAAGAACAATAAAGACAAGAAAGAATGTGTAGAACCGGGATCTACTAACACATAAGCATCTTTGTCACAGATAAGAAGTGTACATGTCACTACGTTAGGCATAACTTGTGCATCTTGTCATGTCAATGTAAACACTCTGCCTTGGCCTTGGCTTTGAGATGTGCCTCCTCTACCTCCCCTATGTACATTTGGTGTAGAAATCCTATCTCCTACCATCACACTCCCAATTGATGTTATAGCTCCCATCATTGGACAATTCCTCCACAAGTGCCCTGGTTGATAACAATGGAAACATAAAGGTGTCGTCTTATCTATTGTACATTCCTGAAACATATGCCCTTGACCACCACATCTACAACAAAACATGGCCCTCATTCCCAACACGGATGCATTTTCTAATCAACTCATTCCAGTCGTTACAATTCGATCTTGAAATCTTCCAGGTGCATTTCTGCTATTTTTAAAACCATGTACCTAAGGTATTCCTCGTTCTACACTTTGAGTTGAGGTTCTCATCTCCCATCCATATGATTTTATACTACCGTGTCTAGATTTCTTTGAATGTTTGACTTGCATTTCTTTCATTGACTTTTCAGACACCATAGCTCTATCCAGTAGGTCCACGTAATCTGTGATCTTCATATTAGCAACTATGGTTTTATAACTACATTCAAACCAGTCTAACACCGATCACATTTACTTTCTTTTGTCCTCACCAAATCAGGTGCGAATCTAAATAAGGATATAAACAAAATTTCATACTCTGCCACCGTTCGGTTCCCTTACTTCAGTATGATAAATTCCTCGGTTTTCTCTTTCCTGTAAAGCCTTGGGAAATATTTTTTAAAGAACACATTTATAAACCCTTCCCATGTAATTGGTGAAGGATTTCTTTGCACCACTCCCCCAATTGTAGTAAGCAAGCTCTCTGTAGCATCCTACCATAACTTTGCATCATCCTCTAACCTAAAGGTTGCTAACAAAACCTGTTGTTCATCTCGCACGTCCATCACCTTGAATATTATTTCCATCTTTCTAATCCACCCCTCTACTACTAATGGATCAGTAGTCCCAGTAAATGCTGGAGGATTTAACTTCATGAACCTCTCATGTAATTTATCCCTATCTCCACCAGGTGGTCCACCTCTCGCTTGTTCCACTAGTTGTGCCACATTAAGTAATATTCTTCCCACGTCATCAATAGGTTGTTATTGCACCTCTGGTTCATTCACTTCAATAAATTCCTGTCCTTGCTGACTATTAGGTATGTAGGATGCCTTACCCTTTGCTCTATCAAGTTTCTCATGTTGATCCATCACTTACTGCAATATAATTAACTTAAACAAATTACAATAGCAGCAGTTTAACATTAACATTGTTAGTTAAAATCCTGATGCAAAACATTTCACTTTCTATTGTCCACTGTCAGTCTAGACCCTCACACCCCATCCAGAACCTAATAACCAAGCCCGGATACCAAGTTATTGCACCCCAACTTAATTAAGTTAAAACCATCATTTTATTTGGAGATAAATTCCCTTAAACAGTGCTTTACTTTAAATGTCTAGAAAATAGCACCATTTTTTTTCTTTTCCAATGCGTGTTTAGATGAAGCATAACTATATATCTTTACATATAACTTACAAGTACTAACAACTTTACATACAAGAGTTCTTTAGTTTAACATTTACCCAAAAATCTAATTGATATTCAACCCACGTTATTTATCATCGACTCTCCCGTTTAACATCCTAACTTGGCAGTGAACTCCAAACGATAGGCATATCTGAAACATAACATTATAGGATTGTAAGCAATAATAACTTAGTGAATGACCATATACACACACATACCACACATATAACCAATTTGAATAACCATTTTTTTTATTTTCTAATGTTATAACCCAACAATAATTATGTAACTCTCGCAAGCTTGGACCCACCACAGTCCAATTAACCCACCACAGTTAATAGGGACCACCACATACCAATATTAGGCCCGAGCACAACAAACCTGTAAGTTAGATTAATGGGACCGTCACATCCCGTAGGACCCACCAAAGTCCTTAACATTAGATAGGAACCCTTCCACGATCCATAACATTAAGTAACTTTGCTTAACATTTTTAATCATACGCATATGTTTCTCAAATACCACATCACTGCGTAAACAGTTTAACACATGTATTTAACTGCACAATTCCATATGAAAATATAAGCATTTATATTTCATAGGGAAGGTCATTCACCTTGAAGTTGGTATTAAGATTAATACCAAAACTATTTCCTTGGTATGGTAGTATTAGCAGCTTGCCCACCTAACAATTCAACATCATGAGTATTTGAATACACCAAATAACATTAAACTTCGTAACACATCACATCACTTGGTCAATAAAAAATAACTGAATAGAAATTAAATATAATGCTTAAATTTTCTAAAACACCTTATTCGTGGGGGTTCTAACACAATTTAAGGAACAAAATTGCTAATTTTCTAGACAAGTTACGCCCATTTCTTTAATATATAGCAAATCTTCCCTATAGGCTCATCTATCGTTCAGTCAACTTCCAAAAAAATTCATAATTTCTATCCATCATAACTTTCCATGATATTCCACCCAATATCAATAAACATATTGAATAAAAAAACTAAAGTTTTGTAATGTTTTTGAGTTCATTTTCTATGTCAACAAAACATCAAAACGTGGTGTGCATACTTACTCTTTTGGGGCAGATTTTAAACCTGAACTTCAAACTATCACTGAATATTCATTCCTTAGTATTTTTACATAATTTTCGAATATGTTATACATATATGAGTCTATTTTAATCTCCAATTATAATTACTCGATTTCAATAAGTATTCCATACTTTATTCCATTTTAGCACAACTAGGTCGGAATAGAACATTAAAGCATAACTTAACATTTTTAAGCATACCTAATCTCCACCTCAGTTATCAATCATGGAAATATATACTAAACATGCTTAAGTACATAAAAATATCATATACATGAATTTCCTAAATCAAGAGCTCCACGAGAAGGTGATTCAAATCTAATATTTTAAAGTTAACATTTATGATCCTAATACGCGTTCTTACATATGTTCTTAAGCCATCCTTGTTTTAACACAATTCGACAATATGGGTATCATTAAAATATTTATCCAAATAAGAAACAAAACCATACCAATTGTGTAAATCATCCATATGACAAACTTAAATAAACAAGTAATTACCTTACAAGGATTCCTTGATTTATTGAAATTTTCCAAAGGATTTTCTTCCTTAACTTCTCCTTTTCTCTCTCCTGAGGCCAAATCTTCCCAAAATTGTAATATGAAATGAAAAATATGAAAAAGGTCTGATATATACCCATAAAACGTGTCCATGAGCCCATGTGACCATTTTAAGGTGGTGGCATGTGATTGGTTGGATAAGAGGTCTAATAAGACAATTATACTAATGATAGATTTGTTCCACATTGGTAAAATCTCCATAACTCACTATTACAGGCCCCTATTTACTCCCTCGTTACGTCTACGCGTAGATAATGTATATATCTACAACTTTCATATTTTATATTTTTCCAAAATCATAAAATTAGTACGCTTAATTTGGGATCGAATAGAAGAGTAATAATTTCTCAAAATTTCATAACTTTCACATTTGGCGACCAAACACCGCCACTTTTCCACCAACATACTAGTTTACTTTTATAAACATAATGATGCATTAGAAGAATATTGTCATGATTTATTTGACCACATAACTAATTATATGATCTACAGTTGTTATCCCCAATCATAAGATCGATTAGCATTTAATGTAAGCAACACATATATCACATGAGTATGCATCCCCTAAACATGATAATTAACATAGTTAACACTCATAACCAACTTATAACTGATAACTTATACTTAATCATATAATTAACATTCCTAATCACATTTTAGGTCCTTATAGCAACTGTAGATGGCACATGGCCATAAATGGTGGTGGAGGTAGAGGCGCCCATAAATATAAGAATTGAAAGATAAAGCCAGATTCATCTCTAGCAACAAAACTTAAGTCATAGGAAACACAAACTCCGATTAGAGAAATCCAACTTACTCCACAGAAAACCTACGTCATACAAAACATAGACTTCGATAAGAGTAATCAAAATAGTTCACACAGAGATCCACATTGCAAAAGCTTAGTTCTTGTTATTCTTGTAAAATCCTCTAAAATAATGGTACCTTAATTGAAGTGAATCTATTTTGCTAGTTTTAGGTAAGATTCCAAAATAGCACACCCTCACTTATCAATAAGTGGTATTGAGACTTGGTTGCTACTTATAACCTATGAGACTTGGTTAGCTACTCATATCTTATGAGACTCGGAGGGATACTTATACCTAATGATCCTTGGAGAGGGGGATGTAATATATACCCTAGAATCCTAGTAAGGTTACTAAATAATACATCAAAATATTTTGAAGATTTCAATAATTAGAAGACCGAGGTGACAATAAAAGACCATAAAAAAGGAAGACAGCATACTAATGTTTGTAACCAGCAAAGGGAAAAAGGCCATGCCTAAAGACTCGGGGGGGGGGGGGGGGGGTAGTACCCTGAAACCCGGAAAGTATTATTCAAAGCCTTTGGGCATGATACATTATTGATGTTGCGGCCACAATTGAGTTCAATAAGATTAAGTTTGAGAGCGAAAAACTTTTCGGCCATAATGTCGCGGCCACGGTCATGCAAATATTCATTATAAGATAAGAAAATTAATAAATTCAAATGTGGCCACGGAGGTTACTAGTTCCCCATAAGATATGGAATTTAATCTAAAGCCTCTATAAGACTTTAAAGGACACATCCACAATCAAGTCTAGGAATAAATCTAAGTGCATAAGTTAACGATATAATGCCTTGGCTATAATCAATCAAGCTAGGTTACAGAAGTTAAAGGAAAATTATATTTATCACATTATAGTTCATTACACGACGGTTAAAAAACCTACATGTTTGACATAAATAAAGAGTACAAGTCACGAAGTCTAAGACTAGGATCCCCTTCTTCATCATTGTCCTCATTCTCAAAGGCTTTAATAAATTAATCCAGAACAATTTAATTTAATTTTAATAAATTAATCCTAAAATTACTTTATGTCCACTAAATGTGCAAGTCTTTCCACCAATTTTTGTTAACTTAAATAACAACAACTTAAGAAAGGGGTGAACACTAACACAACATGTTAACCAAACGTATATATGCATTAATATTCATCTACACAGTATCAACAAGTCCAATTTAATTTTATTTTAAGTAAATTAATCCTAAAATTACTATGTATCCACTAAATGTGCAGGCAATTCCATCAATTTGTGTTCACCCAAGAAACAACCACTTAAGAAAGGGATGAATACAACCACAACATGTTAGCTAAGAAGTAATAATTATATATAAGACTATGTTATATAAAAGAAAATGTAAGTTAAATTACCCCAAGAAAGAAGTGCCTAGAATGAAATGGCCTAGAATAATTCTTTTCGAATTGCTTACATACAACGAACGAGAAGAAAACGTGTTGACATGTTTTTTAATCTGAAATTTACCAAATAACTCTATTCTAAACATGTAATTATCTATCTTATGTTACTCAAAACTTTTATTTATGCAGAAAGTGTATTCATTATATATATGTGTATGTGTTAAACGTGTGTGTGTCTATGTATATATATGTACGTGTGTGAGTATATGTGCATGAGTAGGCCTATCAATGGATCGAATTTTATTCGAATCTGAATCCGATCTATTTAAGAGGATATGGATCATTCCTAAAATCTGATTATCCAATTACCCGTTTATTAAATGGAGCAGATTTGGATTCATATACTCCGATCCGTTAATAATCCGATCTGATTAATATTTTTTAAATATATATATATTTATATACAAATTATATATAATATGTTTTTAATTAATATATATTGTATTTAATGTAATACCCCGTAATTTTAAATGACTTTTAAAATGGGTTATATTTTAAATTAATGGATTAATTAGATTTTATTATTAATTAATTCATTCGGGTTTATCCGGACGGTGGATATTAAAATGGATGATTCTGAATATTACTTAAAGATATTTAGGTAATATATGAAATGTGATGTCATTGATATGACTGTATGATATAAATTCGATAATTTATATTTTTAGTCAGACGCGGTATGGGACGTGTCGGGACAAGTTTATTAAATTAAAAAGGAAATTTATTTTTTATTGATCTAATAGTCATTTCGACTGCGTAGTTGTGTCCGAAAGGTTCGAAATAGTCAGAAAATTCTATTTGGATGTTAATTTTGAGTCTCGGGTCATTTGAAAATAAATAGACAACCCGAAAGGGCATTTTGGTCATTTTTCTAGGGGGGATGAATAGTGATTACGGATTTGGAACTATTATAAGTATTGGTAGATTAAGTGTATGGGGGTTATTCATCTCCTCTTCACAAATAAGAGCAGCCATCTTCCTAGAGAGAGTGTAAGAGTGCTTGGGAAGGGAAAAGCCACTTGGGAAGGAGAAGAACAAGAACCAAGGTTCACCACCACCAACCACCACCGGAGTTTGACCGGAGAAGGGACAACCAACTGAAATATACTACACCAAAGGATCAGACCTACAAGAAAGGCAAGTGTTTGATAATGGCAATTTAAGTTTGTATATTGTCCATGTTAGAATAATATGAAAAGAGAAGATTATGATTGTTTGGAAGAAATAATGGAGTATTAAATGGATTTCTGGAAAACTGAAATAATATAGGAAGTAAACATATATTGTAGGATGATATTAATCCACGAAATGATCATGAATATGTTGAAGAAAAATCTGAAATACCATTGATGTGTTCTTGAAGATGATATATTGATAAATTCTGGAAATAAGGAGATAAACATATTTTTTATCCAATCCCTTGATGATACTAAGATGTTTAGAGTATTGAAAATCATTCATATATGTTGATATATCATGTAGAAATAATCATAACTCATTTTGGAGGTTAATATGAAGGTTTGAATGTGTAAAAATGGAGAAAAATGGAGTTTGGGATTTTGGGAGAGATAATGAATAGTAACCCGTAGCCTTTGGGGTCATTTTCGGCCAAGAAGATAAATGATTTAGCTTTCGGCCAAAACACAAAAGTTGTAGATCTTTTCTATACGGTCGCGTGGGCGCTGACCGCGTATTTTTTTTATTTTTCTACGATTTGATATGATTTTTACAAGATAACAGCTCCGGGTTGAAATCATCAACTCGGAAATCAAATCGGGAATTGGAAAAATTACGACTACAATTAATGTCGTAGATGTTCGGGATAATTTTTGGGGTAGTTTAGAAACCCCGAAAATGAATTTGGGTTGCTAGATTTATTTGTTAAATTCCAAATAGGGATGTATGAGGAATTATGATAGGACCAGTAGGGGTGATTTGATATAACACCTGGGTATCCTTAAGTTTACAAGAGGGTTTCATCCTAAGTGAAAGAATATGTGTTTATAAGAGATTTGAAACTATCGGTTTTAACCTTAAATAAATAAAAAAAAGAGAACTAAACTCGTAGTAGTTCGGGGGAATGATGTTATGGACCAGTAGGATATTAGTGACTTCTTACTGAATATATGTTGAGGAAAATCCTATTTGAATCTTATGAGATGGGAGCTTAGAATACATTTGGTTGAAAGAGGTTATGAGGTTATCCCGATCGCATAGTTTAAGTTTTCGGACCTCCTCGATTGACAAAGTTAAGTAGTAGTGTATTGGAGGGGTTCCTTGTTTGGATTTCGCTTTGCGAGACGCTCCGCGCATGAACCTTAATGACGTCGGTAGTGGAGAGATGTTATAGGATGCGAGGATAATTAATGAAGTATAGATATGATATTTTAAAAGAGATATAATGATACGTATGGGAAATATCTTAGGGTAGTGATAATTACCTTATTGATATTATATTATAGGTATGATAATACCTATTTGATTGATTGATGATTATGTGTATGACATACCAAGCTTACTTGCTATCGGTGGGAGGTTTACGCGTGAGGGCAGTCATATCCTGATGAATCCATGGGATCTTTGATTTGTCGCTCGAGAACATAGGTCTATGAAAGACTTATCGGGGAGTTGATAAGTCCGCTGACTGTGGGTGCGTAGGTATGTGCGTGACCCATGGATACGAGAACTATGTTCGCCTCCAATTTGTTTGTTGTTGTTTGTGGTTCGTGGAATCTTACCGAACCTGTAGTCCCCTATTCGGCGACCTGCGATGATGGGACATGATAGCAGAGTAATGCATTGCACCGCAGCTGTGACTCGGGGTGCCGTATTATATATGAATATATATATAATGAATTAAATGATTAAATGGATATATTGTGGTTAGATCTATCTACGGTGATAATTGTAGATACCGATGAATAAAATATGTTAATGGAATTTAGTTAATAAATGTTTATGCTTTTAGAATTGGAAAAGCTTAACTCATGTTAATGAGAAACGATTCAGAGTAATGAATAATGATTCATGTTAATGAGAAACTAAATCATAAAGGAGAAATGTAAATGGATAATAATGTGACGTATGGTATGGGACATACGGGGATTATGATATGGGAATAGAATTATAATATGGAGACTAGAAAAGAGGAACCATTAACTAGGAAGTTAATAGGAAACGTTAAGTGTGCACTCTAGTTGAGAGGTGAGTATTGCAAGTGAGAGTTGGATCTAACATGTACATAATAAATGCTTTATTGCACTTGTTAAATACTTGCTGTTTTAAAAATACTCTACACATTCGGGCTCTGACCCGTTTCCTTGCATATTTTCTCTTCTATTGTATCTCTATATCAGGTGTCCAACAATAGGGACGCCAACCATAGTTGATTGCGACGAGCTATGGAGCTATGGAAGTTTTGCTTAGACGCTTATCATCTTTTTAATTCACAGTATTCTTAGATAGGGCATGTCGCCCAAAGGACTCAGTTATCATTTTCTATCACAGTTAAATACTATTGTATTTGTGTCCTTTTAATACATTTTGGATTATTGGGATTCTTGTAAAGGAATTATATTATTTGGGAATGTTTATTCCAGTTGCATTTAAATTCTTTTGAGTTATTTATTTAGTGATCTGTGATATAGAATAAAAGGTGTAGTGTTATTCTTAACTTAATAATGGTTTTGTTGAAATTTAAATTTGAAAAGTTTTTTTAACATCAGCTTATTTGAGTATTGGGTGAGTTGTAAATGTTTTCGACAGTGATGCTAAGAATGAGCCAACTGTATATTATGTTTTAATTTGGTATGGGACTGGCCACCCGGTATTTAATTAGGCGGGGTGTTACATTTAATAATATTTTAAATATGTATTATAATAGTTCTTTATTTCATTATCTATTTTTTTGGAACATTTACAAAATAAATTTATGAAATAAGAGATGAAAATAAAAATGTTGCAAATCAAGTTTAACATAAACGGATAATTGGATCGGATCCGAATCCCTTTAACATAAACGGATATGGATTTGGATTTACTTGATCCGATCCGATTAATAAACGGATCGGATCCGAATCCGTTTAACATAAACGGATATGGATTTGGATTTGCCTGATCCGGTCCGAATCCGATCCTTTTACAGGCCTATGCATGAGTGTGTGTGTATATATATATATATTCATTTTATCACAAATCATTTACCTTTTAGTTATATTTTTTATTTAGGCGAGTGTAAATGTGTGTGTGTGTATATATATGCATGATTGTGTTCAAGTATATATTATATATGTGTGTGTGTGTGTGTGTGTGCATGCGTGTTGTGTATGTGTATATATATGTGCACGAGTGTGTGTATATAAGTATGCATGTGCATATACACACACACACACACACACTATATATATATATTCTATAAGTGTGTGTGTGTGTGTGTGTGTGACGTATCCAAAGTTACTATTCTATACGTGTGTATAACATAACTCATAATGGGTATAAATAATTACAAAGTTACTATTATAATTCGTGTGAAATATACAAAGATATCACTATGTTACCGTATCATATTACACCAACATTATACCCAATTTCAAACCATTTACTCTCCTAACCATTTACACCAACATCATGGTCTGGAGCTGTGACCCTTACTGTGATCCATTTACTCTCCTAACTTGGTCACGCACTACACCAAAATGGGAGATTTGTGAGTGTTGTTAGCACTCACAAATGACCTTTATAACTGCTATTTACCGTCATAATTTAGGGGGTGACAAAAGAAAATTTATAACTCCTAACAGCAGTCACAATTTTTTATAACCCCTATGGAGTTATGACTGGTGACCCCAATTTGTAACTGCTATTCGTAACTGCTGTCAGCAGTCACAAATATAACATTCGTAACTGCTGTGACCAGTTACGAATGTTATATTTGTGACTGCTGACAGCAGTTACGAATCATATATTTGTGACTGCTGTTAGCAGTTACAAAATTGATAGTAGTGACAAATTTGTGACTCCTATTAGCAGTTACAAAATTGAATTTGTTAAATGTTGTAAAAGCTATTATAAATATCTTTATATTTTCACAAAATGATGAAATAATGAAAGTAAAATAAATATCATGATAACAAGTCTAAAATTTTTAACAACACTTCATTTATATTTCTCACATTCCAAATATCCAGTACACATAAAACTTGTTTAAACTTAATTTAACATCAAACAACCCCTAAGTGGGCGCCAAGTACAAAATGAACATAGAATAAAAGAAAAACTAAAAAAAATAACGACACAACACTTCGATGACATGGAATGTCATGAACATGTAACAAATCAATCTAAATCTAGACCAGGAGTCACCACGCAGTGGATACGATTCGTGAAGTCTAGGTATATCAGCCGTGGGGGGTATTGATGCGGTAACATCCTCCCTCGTGTACTCGGAGTATGCCTGTTGAGCAAGTTCAATGGACTCAAATTTTTTGAATACGGCGCCTCGGTATCCATTAACTTGTGCTTGTGTTGCTTGCCACGAAGTGTAAACACCTGGATTTAGGCCTTTGAATACTACGTATGCCGGGTATGCCATGTGTATGCCTGCAAATAATAAAATGTGATTAATATATATATATATATACTAGCGTATGCCCGTGCCTGAAGGCACGACGAAAATTGCAAAAAAAAATCGTTACCCGACAACAAAGTGAAATAAAAAAAATCATACTCGGTTGACTCACAGTACATATTACTATATTCATACGCGGTTGGCACTATAATCAATAAACAACCCAAATCCATGGAAATAATATTCGTTTACATTAAAATTACAAAAAAAGGTACATCTAAATAAATGTACAATATTTTATTTCTAATTTTAAAAAATTTGGGCAGAGTTCCCTTTATTTATAGGCATGTCCACCTTGTTTAAAAAAATAAAAATACTCAACAACAGCAATACTACAATACTCGAGGTCCATATTGGACCTCATTTCAACCACTTCCCTAAATAACTACAAAGTAATCTATATAAGGGGTGGTGGTGGATATGATAGGAATGATACAAACAAACAACTTCCCCAAAGTTGGGTAAACATATATGAATTTCATTACCATCATCTTACCTTTTCTCGTCATTAAATGATAGCTTCACTTATATCTTACCTACTCCTTCACCTGAAATAAGACATATGAATTGATAATTAAAAATGATAGCACAACTTGAACCAAAAACCATCCATTTTACTTGAATACAAAAATCATTGTAAAACAGAAGCATTCTATGCATATATGATTATGACATGGTGTTTATACTTATATTTTAATAGTTTTAGGGATGTTTCATTTCAAAGCTACATTCAAATAATTGTTCTGTGTTCCAATGCTAAATGAATGAAGTAGTTCATGCTTTATCATTCACTCCAAGGCAAGTCGTTTAGATATAAGGGAGGGTTCATGTTTTAGCTAAATGAATGCAGCACCTTGGAGAAGTTATTCGTGAAAATCAGAAGAAAATGCATATAGAGGTCAATACATTACGAAATCATGCAGAAGAGGATAAGCAGCAAGAAAAAGAATTAGGATAAATTATAGAGGTTATTTCAGAACCTGAGAAATGTTGAAGATGGAGAAGTTGTACAGAGGGTAAAGAAGAATAGATGCAAAAAAATTCAAGAACATTTATTCAAGATTCAAAATCAAGACCTTAATAATGATGAGGTTATGATAATGGATAATGTTTCTTTATCGCCAAGGGGGACTGAAATTCCAGACTTTGAAAGACATCAGGCAACCAATTCAATATATGCCACTTACTTAGAAGATGAGGTGCACACTCCATTCATTGAAGAGTTACAGTTATTTGCTAGGAAAATGAATCTCAAATTACAAACTTTGAAAGATCCCTCCCCAGAAACTAAAGGGATAGAAGCTAAAGGAGTATCAATCACTGCCAAAAAGGTGCAATTCAAGATGAAATATCCTTTATTTAAAAGATTCACAAGATTATGGGATTTGAAGGCTGTATAAGTAATGGTAATGGGAAAATTTGGCTTTTCTGGAGATTCAATGTTTAAGTGACCTGTAGAGCTGATCACACTCAACATATGACTGTCAAAATCAGTCATTGCTCTCTGAAGGAAGATACTTACATTACCTATGTGTATGCAAAATGCACTAAGGTTGAAAGAATGGAATTGTGGTATCAAATGCTCACTATTTCTAGTTCATACTCTAATGCTCCTCACCTGATTATGGGAGATTTCAATGTAGTCTGCTCTCAATCTTCCTTCAGAGACTATAGACGACACAAATGAAAACAACATACAAGAGGAACAACTATCATATCAGGAGTTACCCACTACAGTAGATACCAATATCAGAAATAGCACCACGAACTAGGCCGACAAGAATAAAGATGCAGGGGATAAGATAGACAATATAGTGTGTTATGGTGGGGAAGATAATCAGAATGGGAATGGGGCCACTATTAACAATGTGCCTCATCCTAATGAACATATGTTGTTGAATCTAAGTCTTTCGCCTTGAAAACCCCCAGAAAGAGATGACCAACAAGGCTGGAAGATAGTTAAAAGAAAGAAAATCATGGCATCCCCATTTAGATCCCACACCATTGATGACCAAAAATAAACTCAGTGTGACTCTGAGGCTAAAATAAACAGAGAACAAAGCAATAAACAAGAGGAAAAAAGTACATATTAAGACCAAGAAGAATGTGACAAGGAGCAGTCAACTCTAGAAGATACAAATACTAGAAATATTGCCACCAAAGAGATCAGTAATCATAGAGAGACTGGGAATATGAAAAACAATGCAGTTTGCATTCTTGTGAAGAATTATCATAATGGGATTAAGACTACTACAACAGTTGACCATGTGAATCCCAAACAGATGGTTTTACAACTGAACTTATCCCCAAGAAACCCCCCCGAGGGAACTGATCACAACAGCAGGAAAAAAGCTAAGAAGAAAAAAGGCACAGTTTCCCCAGTTAAATCCCAAATAACTGATGGCTAAGTAAGGATCCTCAGATCAAACTCCAAAATCTCAACCACCCAAACCACTCAATGATACAAGTCATAATCTGGAATGTTAGGGGAATCTCTAAGAAGAGTGCAGTTGGAAGACTAAAGAAACTTTCCAAAATGCATAAACTATCTATGCTTATTTATCTATAACCAAAATTGGACTGTAACAGATTGAATGAATTTATAAGGGAAGCTTGGATTACAAAAAATGCTGAGGTCAACTCTGCTAACATTATTTGGTATAATTATCCGTGTAAAACATCAATATAGTCCTACTGATATTAAAATTTCTCTAGTTTATGCTAAATGTATCAAATCAGAAATGACAAGACCATGGGACTATTTATTTTCTGAATATACTACTAATCCAAGGTTAGTTGGTGATTTCAATACTATGGCTTGTTCTCAAGAGAAAGTTGAGGGTAATGATTTTGATATCAATGCTGCTAATAAATTCTTGGACTATATAGTTAATGCTGGATTAATTGACTTAGGATACACGGGCACCAGATTCACTTAGTGGAATAAGCGAGGTGCTAGAGCTAAAATTTGAGATAGAAAAGACATACTTTTAGATAATTTAAACTGGCAGAAATAATATAATGGCTACAAGGTAGATCACATGTGTAAAATGGCCTCAAACCATGCACCCCCTTCTGCTCTTTGTCAATACCAACACAGGGGTTAGCCATAAAACGTTTTAATTTCCAACATTTCTGGTTAAAACATGATTCTTTCCTTTTAGACAAGCAAAGAAGAGCGTGGTAACATAGTAAAGAATACATGGAAGAATGAGACATGTCCTAACCCAATTTTAGCAATTTCCAAGAAGCTTAAGGCCATTAATATTCAATCCAACATCAAACACTACTAATATTCAAAACAGATAGACACTGGATACATTCAAAACAGATTACTAATTGATTCAAAACAGATTACTAATATTCAAAATAGAGTTCAAACACTACTAATTGTTCACTTTGACAATTTGTTCAAATTTCTCAAGAAAAATTACTCTGGATCACTTAAGGATAAGACAAAGTAACGGCCAAACCACCCAAGATTTCTCGACATCCTTAATAGTGTCCGCCCCATGACTTCGACGATACAACGGATGATTCTCTTCTCCTTACTCAACACTACTAACGTAAACCTTACGTTCAAATATCAGCAATTGATGGCCATGCACCACCGTTCCAGTAGCAGCTGAAGCAACAACTTTTCCACTTGCAATCTTTCTCTGATTTGAAAAATATAATAAATCGACATATGGATCATGTGGAGGATCAGTTAAATCTCCAAAGTTTGGCTCAGTTGACGGGGGGTAAGAATGTAATCATGGGGACTTCAATGCGGAACTGGAGTGTAATCATGGGGACTTGAATGCGGAACTGGAGTGAAATTACGAGGACTTGGATGTGGGACAGGAGTATAATTGCGAGGACTTGGATTTGGTATTTTCAATCCATTCGATTCAAAAGCACTTAAAAGCATGGTAACGGGTGATTTGAGAAATGCCATATCCTCATCATGTTTTTCTTCTCGTGTCTTTGCTCTAGTCAACTGTGATACTATAGGAGCAATTGCCTTAAGTTTACTTTTGGACACGGGTCCAGCACCACGAGTCGCCCCCTAGTATCTTTTCCTTTAAAGGCAGTCAATGCATCTGTATCAATACTGTTTTGGCTTGAAGAACCTTGGCTACTTCTCAGCTCACTCAATTTTTACTGCAAAATTATTTATGAATCGATTAAAACCATTGAACGACGAAACTTGAAGGAATTTAATTATTACAACCGAGATTACGAAACTTACCATATCATCAGCTACCTTTGGGTGAAACTCCCCAGTTTTCCGCCTACGACTTTCGAGATACACTTCCGAACGATCAACAGGTCGTTTATTGTTAAGCACCTATAATTTAATTTTCCATTAACTATTTGAGCAAGACATATAATATATATACACATTAAAATAAGAAAGGGTTTATACCATCTCCTTGGTTTTCTCAGCATACGACATCCGACCAAGACAATAGACGTCAGTCTTTTTAGCCCTGTTCACCCGGCCTTGGTGTCGTTGTTTCAATTTTGCCTCAGATGCTTCGCGCGAGACGAATTCATTCCACTCACGAACAGGGATATGCTCTTTCTCCGGTACTTGATCCTTCAGGGCCTTTATCCCATCACTGTCCAATCCCTTAAAATAAGTCGAGCGGAGGTTACTTCTAAAAGTCTTCAATTGAATACCAATGGCTTTCATGGACCCCTCCTTCTGGTCAGCCGAAAGATTGAACTCTTTCATGAGCGTATCCCACAAGTCGTCCTTTTTTACTTGCTCAACCGTATCCCAACTCTCATATTTTAAGTTAATACAAGATTTTAACAAAGACAAGGCTCGAGCTTTAAAAGGATTCTTGCCACCTATTGGCAAACCAAATAGGTTAAGGGAAACATGAGCACGAGAATCAATGGTAGAATGTTCATCATGACTTGAACTTTCTGGCCTGGATGATGGAATTGTATTCTCGGACGCCATTTTCTGCATTTTTATATTTATGCATTAGCTCATATGTTAATACAAGAGTAAGGAAACAATATAAAAAAATATAATATAAGTTATACCTTTTCAACATATTCTAAAATTTTTGATAATTCAACCATGTCATAAGTTTCATACTTCATCATTTCACGTAAAGTTTTTATTGGCCATGTCTGCGGAAGTGTGTTGATAATTGCATTTCTGACACTAAACATATTAGGACGTATGCCTTCTATCCTAAGCCGATAATAGATGTTAACTTTGTTATGCATATGTTTTCTCACAGTAGAGTCTGAACGCATCCTTATCCTCTTCAGTTCTATCCACAAAGGATGAATTTTTCTTTCTTCGAGTTCTAAAAACTCTACTAACTGCATTGCGTTACTTGGATTGTGTTTTATGAAAACCCTTTCAACTGCTTCATCCTAACTTTGAGGTAGTGTGCGTAGAATTTATTGAAATAAATATGCTTCGGGTATGTTCCACCCATGATCTCGCAAGTAATTGCATTGTTTGATTTTTCGATAGCCATGCCGATAAATTGATGTGTTCTCTATAAAAGACATGTTTTGAAAATCGTTGCATGTATATACAATATATGACATCCTGGAAAAAGTAATAATAAACTTGTGAATAAAAGTCACTATGAATACATGCTACGAAATAATTGAAACATGCTATTATACATAATTTTCAAGTCAACATTTAAAACAACATAACATGCCACAATTAAACACCTACTCCTCTAATGCGTTTAATAATTTCTTTAATTCTGGGTTGTCATCCAGAATAGACTGAATCTCGATTGGTGCCTCTATATCGTCTACCGATGTAGTCAAGCGCCGAGGAGAATGTAAAACAACAGACCATGGATCATTGTTGGGGCTCTTTGCATAAAACACTTGCTTTAAGTTTTGGAATGCACAAACGAATGGCTCATCATTAACATTGTCTTTACTCTTCAACTTGGCCAAATCAACCTTCACCATATGGGTGTCAGGGTCGACCATACATGCATTCTTGTCCTCCACACTCACCCAATCACAGTAAAATACAGGTATGCTGAAAGATATATAATCTAATAGGATAATTTGTTTTATAATCCCATAATACGTCATCTCAGCTTCTATCAAGTTTTTATCTTTCGCACTTGCCCTGAAATGAGTTAATGCTTTATATGAAATGCCGTTGTTTTGTTTCCCAATGAGTTTTAACTCGTGTGTGCTTGAAGAGAACACAAAACCATTGACACGATATTGTCCAAACTCCTTGGCTACAAAACTAGGCCCATTTGCTAGACGTGCAAGCCTCGTCGATACTTCACCAGCTTTCAATAACTAAAACCAAGAAAGTATTTGCATTGTGAATATGTTGCAAAGACAGTAAATAAAAGTGAGGTATTACTGTAGTCACCTAGGAAGCTACCCAATGCCTAAAGTCATTGTCTGGGATCGTGCCTCCCTTCCTCCTCTTGGCATGCCCGCACTCATTATATTGCCTAGGTTAAAACACTAAAAATATTAATTTCTAATGAATATAACATCGAATATATTACATTATTTTACAAAACACTTTAAATAAACTCACATTTTCCATTTATCTATGTCTTCATGCGTCTCGAATACATATTGAGCCACCTGGTTATATTGTGTACTTGTTAGCTTCACTACCTTACCTATCCCCAGGGCCTCCTCATCAGCAAACTCTTCTAATTCATGAATAAAGCATTCACGACCTCCAACGTCTGGGTTAGGCATATATTCCTTTGCATACAAGGAAGCCTCTTCCATAATGTACTCCTCAGCAATGTACTCCTCAACGTACCGTGTATTCTTAACGTAATCTTTAAAAGTTTTCATTAATCGTTCGAACGGATACATCCATCGGTACCTTACTGGTCCACATAAAAGTGCTTCATCGCACAAATGCACTAAAAGGTGGATGCTTATGTCAAAGAATGAGGGAGTAAAGTGCTTCTCCAAAACACATATAGCCTCGACCAAAGTTTCTTTCGCTGCCATTATGTGCGTCCTGTTGACAACTTTCTCACATAATAGGGAGAAACATAAGCTAATTTGTAGAATGGCCCTTCGAAGATCTTTGTGTTCCGAAAAATAGTGTCCGAACAACAGAGGGATAAGTTGCATTATCACATGCCAATCGTGGGACTTGCACTTTTTCAAATCTTTTGTTGCGTCGCAGACAATCCTGCGTAAGTTGGATGAGAAATTAGAAGGGACCTTCAAGCCCTTTAATGTTTATAAGAACATATTTCTTCCTTCAATGCTCAAAGTATAAGATGCAACTGGCATATGCTTTTTTCCAGTGTTTGTATCTTCTTTCAACCATAATGATCTTTTAATCTTCAAATCACGAAGATCTTCACGGGCTTTTTCTCCATCCTTGGAATGAGAACCACCAATTCATGTGCTTACGAGATTCTCAATGATATTTTTCTCAGTGTGCATTATGTCTATCACATGTCGCAAAGGATGTTCCTTCCAGTATGGCAAATCAAACATTATTGATCTCCTCGACCACGCCGTTTTCACATCAACATCCTTTCTTTTACGCTTTTGGGCCAAAATTATGGGGTGCTTCCCCCTCAACTTTTGATCAGCCTTTAATGACCTTTCTTCAATTTCCAAACCAAAAAGTCTTGGTGGAGGTGGTCGCGTCTCGGTGCCTTCTGGGAGAAAATTGCTTCGTATTGACCTGAATTTGTGACTTTGGGGCAGAAATCTTCGATGACTATGATAAAAAAGTTTACCACTTTTCTTAAGCCAGCTGGCTTCAGTCTCCACTCCACATATAGGACAACGTAGGTAACCATGTACATTGCACCCAGATAAGGTCCCATAAGCAGGATAATCATGAATTGCCCATATCAACATAGCTCTCAAAATAAATTCCTCCTTTTTGTACGATTCGAATGCTCTCACACCTTCAACCCATAACTCATTCAATTCATCTATTAGTGGCGCTAAGAAAACATCAATGTCACTACCCGGTGCTTTTGAACCTGGTATCAACAATGACAAAATTGAAAACTCCTTTCTCATGCACAACGACGGGGGCAAATTTAAAGGCGCCGTAAACACAGGCCATATACTCTTATCTGTGCTCAATTTGCCAAACGGGTTAAACCCATCGGTTGATATTCCGAGGCGAACGTTGCGTATTTCTGTAGCAAAGTCCGGTTATCGCTGATTTGCAGATTTCCACACAGATGAATCAATCGGATGTCGCATGAGATTCTCACCCACCTCCGCTCGACCATGCCAAGTCATTGCCTCTGCTATCCAAGGTATAGTGTAAAGTCTCTTCAATCGAGGACCTAAAGGGAAATACTTTAACACCTTCTTAGGTATTTGCATATCTACTTTCAACAAACGTTTATTATGTATTATCATCTTTTGTTCATATCTAGGTTCCTTACATACAGGACAAGCCCATTTGTCCTTATGCTCCTTATAGTATAAAATGCAGTCATACTTGCAGCAATGAATTGATTTGTATTTCATGCCCAAACCTTTCAAATTATCCTTCATGATCGGATAATTGACTGGCAGTGTATTTTCTTTGGGGAGCAAATCTTTTTCCCAGAGGAGTATTGCCGTCACACTTTTTCCCGACAAGCCAAATTTGCTCTTTAAGTTGTGCAACCCAACCATGGCATATAACTTTGTGCGGTCGGGGTTGGAGTTATGGTACAATGGTGTTGCGGCTGCTGCTTTTAATCGTATATAATCCTTAACTTGGTCCGTATCGTTGCCAACATGATCCTCACATCCTAAAGCATTCCCTCTACTATCTTGCTTTTCTTGTGCTGCGTGCACTTCATACGTATCATTTATGAGATCGTTTAACCTAGCATGTACTAACGGGTCACCATTTGTGTGAACGGTTTCATTGACAAGTATTTCTTCTGGAATATACTTAAATTCCCTATCCCCATGGAAATGCCAAAACGTGTAGTCATCTTGCATACCCCAATGAAACAAATGTACTTTTACATCTACCCCTTTCAAGCGTTTCCCATTTTTACAACGATTGCACGGGCATGGGATAATATCAGTTTCGAGATTCTTTGTTGCATAATTCACAAAGTATTTAACCCCATTAACGTATACTTTCCCCACTTTACAACTTTCACCCATCCACTCTTTATATTGTGGAAACCCCATTAATTCTACAATACAAACAAATAGAAACTCAGTAAATTATAAAACTAAATGAAGTTTGAGCTAATATTTAGAACATAATCTATGGCTTATCATTGCATTAATACTATCATTGCATTAAAACTCACAGGAAAACCCAATCAAGCACAAAACGTCAAAACTTCAACGAGCACAAAACAATGGTTATTTAATTAATTTTTAGATAAAATAAATATGAATAGTATAAAATGATTATTTTAAAAAATCTAACATATTCCCAAACAAGATAATATTCAAAAAACGAAAGAGGTTAAACGATGTGTAGATATACTCACAACAAAACAATCAGATTTGATTATATTTTGTCTAGAGAATGTTGATCATAAAGCTCGGGCAAAACTCGTAATATTAAAAATCCATTTGATTATATTTTGTCAAAAAAATATAATTTCCAGAGTTTTTGAATAATATTTTGTCAAAAAAATTACCTCAATACAATTTCTAGGGCTTATTAACATAAAATAAAATTTGTATATAGATACACTCATCAACACACATATAAACAGAAATCTATACATACACATACATACACACACATGTAAACATAAATCTATACATACACATACATACACACATATAAACAGAAATCTCCACATACACACAAATATACACACATACCCATACATAATAAGAATCGAAATGCGCACACACACAATGAGAATTGAAATTAGGGATTTAGAAAGAAATTAGGGCTTTAGACAACAAAAATACCCAAAAATATACCTTCACAATTAAGAAAAAGTCTTTAATTCTGGAAATGCGCACACACCCAACAGCAAATGAACGTTATTGATGAAGAACAGCTCTCACCAAGACCTGAAACCCAAACGATTCCAAGATTCAATTTTTAATCAACAACTGAAACTTTAAGCATTTTAGGGTTTGATTTCAAGATTCGTAGAGAGAGAGAAATGTGCCACACCCAATCGAAATGATTCGTAGAGAGAGAGAAATGCGTACAGCATTTTAGGGTTTTGGCAAATGAAAGAGAGAAAAGAGGGCAGGAGCTCTTCACGTATGGAGGGAAAGGTGAAAAATTTTATGACCTCTAATAGCAGTCACAAATTTGTGACCGCTAATAGCAGTCACAAACTGAGTATAAGAGCAAAATTTGTGACTGCTGGGAGCGGTTATAAATTTATGACTGCCAATACCAGTCACAAATTAAGTCTTAGACCAAAATTTGTGACTGCTACTAGCAGTTACAAATTTGTGACCGCTAATAGCGGTCGTAAATTAAGTCTAAGACTAAAATTTGTGACTCCTCATAGCAGTTATAATTTCGTGACTGCTCATAAGAGTCATAACTTGTGTCTACTAATAAACTTGTGAGGGCTTGTGACAGTTATAAATTTGTGACTGCTTATAGGAGTCACAAATTAATTATATGGTAACATTTGTGACTCCCATTAGCGGTAACAAACTAATTGACTCATATTTTTTTAACCAATTAATTTTATCACCCCTAATGGCAGACACAAATAATTTTGTGACTGCTCCCGGGAGTGACTAGTTTGTCACCCCTATTGGCAGTCACAAAAAGGCAGTCACAAAATTAACATTTTGGTGTAGTGACGATCTCATGCCATGACCCACTTTCTCACTGAGATTGGTGAGGGTCCCAAACTGTGACCACTGGGTCGTGACCAATTCAAATTAAATTATCATCACTGTTAGAGGTCACAGTTTAAAACCGCGACCATAGATCACTCGAATTGGTCACAATTTTGGGCCGTAACCATCATCCTGACAAATTTGGCAAAAGTTTTTGTGCCTAAAGGGTCACGGGTCACAGTCTGGATCCATGACCACCATGGTCATGGTCTGGAACTGTGACCATACCCTTGCCTATATAACCTCTTACTTTGTTCCCAACCTTGGTCATAAATTTTTTGTGGTGGTCACTGATTTGGACCGTGACCACCCTGGTCAGGGATTTAGACGGTGACCAACCTATTGTGACCATTCTCGATATATGACATAATAAAAGTTCTTAGACATGCTAATAACGCAATGTTTTCTTCTCGACAAACAAAGTTATTGGCAATCGGTATGTCATTTATACATAAAACACATATAGGCTTTAAAGTTATACTCAATCAATCAATACAAAATTATATGTAACACATTGATGATATATGGGTGCACATTATCTTGTTTGAACAATAAAGTATCATTTGACAACTAGGTAGGAAATAAATCAACAATCTTAATCCTACAACCTAAATAAATAAAAAATCTTCAGAAAAGTTATCACTCGTGACTATTTTTATTAGATCCTCCTATAGATTTATTATCAGTTCTAATTATATTCAGAATTGAAATTTTTTTTTTTTTGTGGAGAAAGCATCCTTTTATTCTCAAATGATAGAAGAACTAGCCTCTTCTAAATAGCTTACATCATTGAGAAAAGACAAGAAAGAAGGAAATAAGAAACATAAACGAGGTTCTTTATAAATTAGAACCCTTACAGAATCAAATAGGAAAGAACTGATTAAAGCCAACTTTAAGCAACCAGAGGAATAAACAAAACATCAATGACCCTTAGACATTTTGGAATGAAGGTAAACCCCATCTATCTACTCTGATAAAACCTTTCAGCTGCTTTGGGAAATCATCTGTACTATGAGAAAAGCAATCGGTATGTTAAGAGCTACCTAAATTTGCAAGGAAATCTGCTACTTGATTTGCCTCTCTATGAATATGAACAATTCTGACCTTTATCCTCGACAATAAACTTCTGATTTTGAACACATGCCACTGAATTTTCCAAGGGGAAGAACCTTTATTTTGAATTAAATCCACTAAAACTTTAGAGTCACTCTCTATAGTTAGATTATAGCCAATGAAGTCCATAGAAAATTCTAGACCTTTAAGTAAAGCCAACGTCTCTGCTTCCATATTAGACACTACTCCAAAATGAGCATGAAAAGCCCAAAGCATGTCCCCTGAGTGATTCCTAAGAATTCCGCCGCCCCCTCCATTACCTGGATTACCAATGGCACTGCCATCAACATTAATCTTTAAAGCACCTGTTCTAGGAAGATTCCACTTGATTATCATCTGCAATTTAGCCTTTTGAGCACTAAAAAAGACTTTGTTGGAAATAAGCTCAGACTTGATATGATGTAGAACAGCATTTACACTAGGAAGACTATCATCAAATCAGCATTTATTTCTGAAACACCAAATGCACCAACAAATTATAGCTGGAACAATTCTGCTTATACTTTTGTTTAATTTTACCCCATATAACCACCATTGGAAAAGCTGATTTCTAACACCTCCTCCTTTGTGTCTTGTAATCCCAAAATCATTAGTCATTTGATCCCACATGCTGCTAGCTACATCTCCCTCCTCAAACATATGGTCTAGAGTTTCTTCTTTAGGCTTTGAGCAACAACAACATTTGGAAGGGCCTCTAAAACCAATGGATTTTAACTTTTCATCTATTGGGAGAAGATTATTCATCATTTTCCACATAAAGACTGACATTTTGGACTGAAGATTCTTATGCCAAATAAATTTTGAGCTCAGTCTTGAAGAAAATTGATTTCTGCTTATGTTCCAAGCTGAGGAGATGGAAAAATTACCTGTGCTAGTTGGCTTCCAGATGAGAGAATCAGGTTTATTAGGCATAATCTCTTCAAATTTCAGAACTTTTTGGACTACATTTTGATCATACAGATTTTCTAGCTTTTCTTTATCCCACTTTTTGTCTTGACTCCAAAAGTCTTTAATATGACCTGCTACAGAATCTAGAAATAACTTACATTCAGAAATACTCCAATTATCCTTAGCAATATTGATAGAGCCATCTCCAATCATCCACATCATATGGTCTTCTGTTTTATCTCTAACTGAACACATTCGATTCCAAGTTTGAGCACATCCTCTTCTAGGAGCAGAAATAGGGTGGGAGTTTCTATAATAAGCAGCCCTCATATATTGAGTCCATAAGGAGTTTTGAGATCTGAAAGTCCACCATAATTTCATACTGAGAGAGGAATGAATATCATTTATGTGCCTTATACCTAAACCACCTTCGTTGATAGGTTTAGCTATATTATCCCACCTGCACCAATGGTGTCTAGGAGCCCCAAAACTTGAACTCCAGAAGAATTTGGACAAAAGATCAGATATTCTGTTAAGAATTGCTTTTGGAGGACTAAGAGCAGATAATAGATACAGAGACATAGAGGACATAACTGAATTGAAATCTTCCCTCTAGAACTCAAGCATTTTTCCTTCCACCCTAGGATTCTTTGTTTGATTTTCTGCACCATATCTTCAAAATAAATGATTCTCTTCCTTCCACTATAGATAGGATAGCCTAGGTACTTAATAGAATCTATCTTCAGCTGCATACCAGTACTCTCCTTCAGGTGATTAAGAGATCTTAGGCCTATAAGCTTTGAGGCCATGATGTTACTCTTTGATTTGTTGATTTTTTTACCTGAAACTTCTTCATATTGGCTTAAGACAGACATAAGGTTTTTGACATCCCTCCTTGCTCCAGAACTGAAGATAATAATATCATCTGCAAAAGATAAATGGTTAAATCTGGGGCTGCCCAAAGGCATTTTATACCCCACAAAACTAGATTTAGACATAAGGTTATCTAAATTTTTGGATAGAGCATCAGCCATAATGATGAATAGACTAGGTGATAGGGGATCCCCTTGTCTCAAACCTCTTGAAGATTTGAAGAATCCTGTTGTTTCTCCATTGATCATGACAGAAAATCAGCAGTTAGAAATGAGCCTCCATATTAAATCAATCCATTGTTCACAAAATCCCATTCTTCTCATGACTTTTAGAAGAAATAACCAGGAAACCCTATCATAAGCTTTATCCATATCCAACTTCATAATGATGTTCCCTCCAAAATTTTTATGGTTGATTCTGGATATACATTCTTGAGCCAAAAGAACATTCTCTGTGATGGACCTTCCTTTGATAAAGCCTGACTGAACTGGGGAAATGATTTGATTCAAAAGCTTTGCAACTCTATCATTCAAAATTCTAGAAAAAATTTTGTTGATAAAATTTTGCATACTTATAGGTCTAAAATCATTAAAAGATTGAGGGTTTTCAGTTTTAGGAATCAAAGCAATTTTTGTGGCAGTGGTGATTTTAGGGAGAAAAGAACCTGCAAAAAAACTCAGCACTGCCTTAAAGACATCAAGCTTAATATCTTCCCAGAAGAAAGTATAAAAGAAACCATTGAATCCATCAACACCTGGTCCACTTGAGACATTTAGACCCTTTACTGCTTGTTCCACTTCTTTCAAATCTGGCCAAGCAATTAACTTCTGGTTCTGAGTTTCATCAATGGACCTTGGAATTTTGGCTAACACCTGATTCTCACCCATTCGGTTACAGAGTTCTTCAGATTGAAAAGCTTCTTCAAAATGGTCTATTGCTTCAGACTTTATATCCTCAATACTATCTGCCCAAGAGCCATCCTTCTTCTTTATCCTGTGAATGGACATTCTTCTATGTTTGATTTTAACATATTTATGAAAATATGCAGTGTTTCTATCTCCTTCTGCAGCCCACTTATCATTGGCCTTTTGAGACCAGTAGTCAGCTTCTAATTTGAGATGGTAATTATGATCTGCTATAGCCTTATTCAAGTTTTCTCTATGTAGTTCTGATGGATCTTGGTCATAATCTAATTCAGCTTTTAGTAACTGGTCTTCAGCTTCCCTAGCTTCTTGAAATATATCCCCAAAGCATGATTTACTCCAAGTACAAAGTTTATGCCTGATAGCTTTAAGCATCAAAGAGATAGCTACTATTGGATTTTGGCACTCCACTTCCTTCCAAGTTTCTTTAACAATTTTAATACATTCTTCCTTCTCAGTCCAAAACTTAAGAAAGCAAAAGGATTTAGCAGAAATTTGATTAGGGGACTTACCTATCAGCAACATTGGATTGTGATCAGACATGCATCTGTTAAGATGAGAGACTTCCCAGTGGATGCCTATATCTAGGCAGTCTTGATTCATAAGAATCCTATCCAGTCTACACCAAATACTTTTCTCCTTACTTCTCTTATTATGCCACGTGAATTTAGAACCCTTGAACCCCATATCAATTAGGCCATTGGAATCTATACTTTCCATAAATTCATACATAGCCATGTTATTAACAGCATTACCTCCTGCCTTTTCTGATTGATTAACAATAATATTGAAATCACCACCTACTAACCAGGCAGACTCAATGGCCACTTCAGCTAAATAATCCCATAAAAGTCTTCTGTCATTTCTGATACAACTTGCATAAATAAAACTGCATTGCAGATGTTGTTTATTGCCATACATTTTCACTTTCAAAGTAATGCACTGAGGCATATCTGAAATGAACTCCCATGTTATACCTTCCTTAAAAAAACACCATATTTTACTATTACTATTAGATATGCAGGAAGCATAACCTAATTTTAGCATAAAACTTCTTATCTCAGCCTTATCTTGCTTTGGCTCCAATACTACCAGAACCTGAATTTTGTGAATCCTAATTAATCTTTTCAACCTTCTCATTGCTCCTTTTTTTGAAATCCCCCTAACATTCCAAATTATTGACTCAATCATTAAGAACATTGAGAGTGTTTTGAATTAGAGTTTGACCTTAGAATCCTTTTTGAGTTATTGCTAAGTTCTGGTTTTTTAACACCGTTGACTGGAGTTTTCTTCCTTCTGGTGACTGTGACAAAACCATCATCCTTATCAATTGTTGAAAGAGGAGTGAATTCCCCTTCATTTTGAACTGGGGAGCCTGCTTGGGATTCATTGGAAATGGACTGGGGCCTTCTTCTAGTCAAATTCCCTTCAATATTCGTATGCTGTGCACAATTGGATTCTAGCTCTTCTTGCTCTACTTCTGTATTGATTCTCTGATGCACTATTGTTGTTGCTACCTCTTCTGTGATGGGCACACTATTTGAACCCTCCTTTTGAACTGGTAGCCCTACTGTAGGGGGAACAATTTTATTATTCGGATTTTGTTTCTTGAAGAAGTGTGAAATAAGAGATTGACTGCCTCTTTTTTTCTGTTTTGTATTTTTCCAAGAATTTCCCCCTCTTCTATTTCTTGTATTTGATCAGGTTCTTGGATTATTTCATCAACTATTCTCCCAAAGTTTTTGCTAACCCACTCTTTAGTTGATTCTTTCTGCTGTTGCATCATCTTCTGAACTCCACCTTGAATACCAGTATTCTTCTTAGATTCTGTCTCCCTTTTTACGTGGCATTTATCTTGGACATGACCTTTTTTCACAATAAAAACAGTAGGGAGGCAAGTCTTCATACACTATAGGTTGCCAAAAACCTGTATCCTTGTCCTTGTTTCCAATCCATACTCTAGATGGCAAGGTTTTTTTAAGATCAACTTCCACACAAATTCTCGCAACACTAGGTCTGGCTATAGAATCAGTTGCACTATCAAGCTTGAGAGGATTACCTACTACTTGACCAATGGAGAAGAGATAACTCTTATTGAATAGATGGATAGGCAGTAGAGGTAAATGGATCCAAACTGGAACAACAGAAGATTCTTTATTGGGCTGAAATTCTGGATCCCATTTGAAACTACGCATAGGAAAGTTCTTAATAAACCAAGTGTCTTTTAACCATAAACGATGAAAGTCCTCTACATGATCAAGGCGAATCAAGACATGTTTCTGATCAATTAGACCAATGTGAGATGATGCTTTGAGATTGAGGGAAGAGAAAAATTTACGGATGTCAGGTGGTATCCCATGCAAAAACTTACCAACTAGGGAGATATTAAAGGGGGATGCCATCTCTTGAATAATAGAATCATCAAACATGATTGCTGGCTCGCCTTTGAATCGAGTTATAGGCAATAAAGATGTTGGAGTTGATCTAGAGACACATACCGCATCAGCAAAAGACTTTGGATTAGGGACAGGATGAACGTGGGGAATTGAAAGGGATGAAACATGGGTAAGTGAGGGTTGCATGCCTTCTCCTTGAATAGGAGAAGGTAGGGGATCCATGCAAACCCTAGGTGAGCGACAGGAGAGCAGAATGAGAAGGGCTGCTAGGGTTCACAAAAAATTAGGGTTTTAAGGTACATTATAGAATTGAAATATACTTACGTAATAATCTAGGAAGAAAACTCATGTATGGACTTTAGAACCTCGATGTAAGCAACTAGCTAGAGTATTCGTCTCAATACAAAGATTAGTAAGCAATAAGTGGAAGGACCGGTAGAATCTAAGGATGATATTTATGTAGAAATTACGTGCAACAACGTGAGTCTTAGATTAACAAAACGATATGAGATCAATAGTAGTGGAATAATCAATCGGGGATCAATTTTTGTAACTATAACATCAAATAAAGTTATGATGATGATAGAAAGTGAAAGTTCATAAAATCATAAATTCGTAATGAACAATCACACAAGCTATGATGAAAAATAAAAGTATAAGGACTATAGCCAATCACACAAAAAGAACACAACTTATAGGTGGTTTATAAAATTTCCTACATCCACGGGGGGGGGGGGGGGGGGGTGGAGATATATTATAAATAAGGGAGAATACAGTTTGGCATAGGCTTGACACTCTTTTTTCACATGCCTACCTAGGTAAGGGGTGTCTTTTATTTATATAACTAACTGTGGATCTCCCTTGAGGGTGGACTCTCCTTCAATAATTTATCAAGGTTTAGGGGGTACCTCCATATATTTATACTTTTACAAGTGGGTTTGTTAACTAAAATGACGTGGGCGGCACCCCTCTATTGGGTCGCACGTGTAACCCCAAAAGGATGTGAGATATGGATGATACTCTCTCTTAGTTTGGGAAAAACTCAATGAACAACAAATCAAATAAGGCATGGAAGGATCCATCCTGATAGCGCGTAATTATTTGATAAAGGGTAAATGGGAAGGTTAGGTCCTTCAGGATCAAATTAATGATAACACATACAATCCAATTGAGAATCATTTTATATGGAAACTAATGTGCATTTTTGCAAATGATAAATAAAAATCAACTTAATAAAAAGTTGTACGGTTGATCTGATTAAAAGATACGGTCATTACACCCATAGAAAAGTTAGGATGGTACCTGGGGAAATAAGTAATCTATAAGCTCAGGTGTAACAGCGTTCTCAACCCCTCTAACACATGGTTTCAACGAGATATAATCGACTTGTTAATCAATACTGTTTTGAAAATCATAAAAACCGGATATAATCCATAATGTTACATCACGTTAAAAATAGTTTTGTCATGAATCCAGGATGTTTAATCTTCATGTAATCACAAAATCATAAGTTCTTTATAACTATGATCAAAACTGACCTTTGTCCATTGCAATTGATTGGAATAAGGTGACTTGAATGCTTCTGTCAAAGCGTCCTTTGAATCCCTTCTTGAATAGCCCAGAATTACTCTCTTATGTGCTCGGAATATTTGTGAGAAAATACGAATAATAAGAATTTTGAATTTTCTCTCCCTCCTTAGAAACAGTGTGTATTGAGATGACTCTAGATGGTGTAGAGGTCTCTATTTATAAGGGAAAGAGGGTCGGAATCCTAGTGGTGGTGGGACTCTTTTCAAGTCTCCCACTAATGCCACTAACCATCATGTGACTAACGGATAAGGTTTACCCAAATCTTTTAATATCTTTATTTATCACATTCCTAATTAATTATCTGACATTTATTAAGACCACATAAATGGAAAATTCGGAATTTAATACAATTGAAATTAAATAATTAATTTCGTCACTTAACATTAATTTCCAACACAACTAACATTTTATAATAAAATTCTATGACAAGATATGGTTAAATACAATCACGTCGAGGAAACACATAATTGGTGGCTTCACATTGTTCTTGAACTCTAAGGCCTTCTCTCTGGGCCTCAAACTTTCTTTCATCACCTCTTGTAATTCCAATGACACAACTGAGGCACGAGACATTTCATTAAGGTCATAACCTTTGTATTAGAGTACCTCTAAAATTCTACTTAATACTTAAGGTTGGGCAATAAAGCCAACGTTAGTCTGACTCACCTCCTACATAAGCTTAATATTAGGAAGACTGAGTAATCATCAATATTAACTCCTATGTTAGAGTTAGGCTATGCATATAACAATTGAGCAGGCCAAGGCAGGTTCCCTTCAAGTGTGCGAATAAATGATGGTAGCAAATTTTCCTATCATTACCAAGAAAAAGAATCTAGAATATGTCCATAGAGATGGAATGCCAGGAATGATCTCACTAATAAAAAAGGCCAGGGTGGATTAGGATCACATTGGGATGGTGGCTCAATATAACTAAGGGACTATGCAGTTTATATATATATATATATACACACACACAATACTGCTCTTATTGCGGATCAGTCAGCATTTTAAGAGTGCGGACCGGACACGTGTCCCCTAGCGGTGAGCCCAAAAATTATCGACACACTCTCTTTTCAGGCTCACCGCCAGGTGACACGTGTCCGCTCCGCACTCTTATATATATATATATACAGTCCTGCTCTTGTGCGGACCGGACATTTGTCACCTGGAGGTGAGCCCAGAAAAGAGAGAGTGTGGCGATAATTTCTAGGTGCACCGTTAGGTGACACATGTCCGGTCCACATTCTTAAAATGCGGACTAGTCCACACAAGATCATTATATATATATATATATATATATATATATATATATATATATATATATATATAGAGAGAGAGAGAGAGAGAGATGCTCCCGTGCACACTAAGTTTGCACATCATTTTTTTAAAATAGCAAAAAAAATATTTTTGACCTGATTTTTTTGTGTGATATTTAAACATTTCAAGAAACTAATATAAAAAAAATCTGCTCAAAAAAATATTTTTTACTATTTTAAAAAAATCGGTCAAACTTTTACAGTTTTTAAAGTGCTTAAAGGCAGTGAAAGTTTGATCGATTTTTTTAAAATGGCAAAAAATATATTTTTTGAGTTCATTTTTTTTTGTGTGTGATATTTAAACATTTCAAGGATATCACACAAAAAAAATGAGGTCAAAAATATTTTTTTTGCTATTTTGAAAAAATGATGTGCAAACTTAGTGTGCACAGTAGCTTCTCTCTCTCTCTCTCTCTATATATATATATATATATATATATATATATATATATATATATATATATATATATATATATATAATAAAGGAGGAGGGACTTTTGCCACATCATACAATATTTGCCACATCATATAGCCACGTCATACAATTTTGTACACAAAACCTATAAGGAGGGGTCTTTCCACATCATATAACCACGGGATGCATTTAATTACTCCCACCAAGTCTGACACACGCGATGTGTGGGGTGGCTCGAGAATATATCAGACTCTACTAATTTGTCCCATCCATATCAGACGTAATGTTGAACTCTCTCGCTATGACTCCCTCTCTCTCTCATATGGGTCTCCATCTTCTACACTCCCTCACACACAGACAGTTTCTATGTATCAATCTTCTACATCTCCATCTTCTACATTCCCTCTCTCTCTCATCGGGGTCTGTTGGCAAGGAAGCACAACAATTTCTATGTATCCGTAAACCTCTCTCTCCGTGTATTTAGATCTGAGCGAAACCGTTATTGGTTTGGGGGGGTTAGGGATGAGATGATAGAGAGAATAGAAGAGAAAAATTATACCAATCTTCTTCGCCATCGTGGATCTTACTGCCATGAAGCTCGCTGGACAAAAACTGAACACATCCCTTCTATTTTTTAACAGGTTCTTTTATCCCTTATATATTGCTCTCATGTTTGTCATTTTTTGATGTTTTGTAATCGGGTCTTAGATCCAACATTTTCCTCTTCTTTCTTACGTCAAGAACCCCAAGGCACAAATCTTCACCTGTGGTCATGGAGCCCCACGGCACAACTAATTGCTAGATTTGGTTCGATTTTGGATCTTAATTTTTGTTTGTTCGCATTTTGTTCATTTTTTTAACTATTGTCGATTTATTTGTAAAAAGGGTTGGATGTTTGAGTCTTTGATCTATTGAGAGAGCCATGCTAGATCTAGCCAGATCGGAGCCCCTGAAGTTGGCTTGGTATGCTTTAACTCCCGTAAGTTCCATTGTGTGTAAGAGGCTGCCTTAATGGTCAAACTTCTTTTTTTGTTTTTATTTTTTAGTTTTAATATTCAGTTATTTCATGTGGTTGTTTGTTTCCAAATCAATGAGAGTATAGACAATAATACGTGTCTATACTTCATGCCTGACTCTCCACAACTTGATAGTAATTAGTGGATGTAGTTTTTTCAGATAACATGGTTTAATATCGGCATTTTCTACTGCTTTGTTAGCAATTAAGGTTTTGATATTGTAGACGTTTAAATGTTTTGATTTCTACTGCTTGGTAAGGTCTGATTTTGTAGATGTTTAAAGGTTTTCTTCAACTTTTTCTCAGCTTTGGATGGTTACATATCTATGTGGAGCATTTATGGCTATTTTTTTCTTTTAGGGTTCTTCAAGCTTTGCTGTGGCGATAAGATACAGGGCAGTCTTCTTTGATTGATACAGGGGAGTCTTCTTTGACGGACACAGGGGAGTTAATTTGGTTGGTTATATATTTAATGTTTGATACAGGGGATTCTTCTTTGCTTTTAGGGTTCTTCTTATTATTTTTTTATTTTTTCAGAACTATCCGATTTTTTACTCTTTGAAAGAGAGGACTTTGCTTTCTGACGCCAGCATCCCATTTGTAGGAGATCTCATCTGATTTGTTTAGGTATTTAGGATCCCATCCAAATATTCAGTTTTGATACCTTTAACGCTGCCCTATTTATGGGCTTTAGGTATTTCCAGTATGCCTTTGGGGGTTTGATGTTTCTAGGAGTGGTTCTGATGAAGGTTGCTCCTATAAAAGCATCCAATTATGCATTATAGTTTTGTAGATAGTCACCATTTCAAGTTGAGTGTGTAGAGAACATGAGGCAGATTTCAAGCAGTAGCATGGCTGAAGTTTAAAAAGAAACTGAGAGCTGCAGATCTTAGTCAATACAGAATGTCTAAGAAGGTATAATGTAAGAAGGTAGTATGGCAGTTGTTTTAGTGTACACAAACTAAAGTTAAAATGGGAACTTTTAAGGTGGAATGATTGTAACAATTTAACAAATAACAAAGTGACAATTAAATTTTCACTAACTGATCACATTTTGTGCATTCTCTCTGATGTGTATGCGATAGTGTTCTTTATAAAATTATTTTATGGTATTAGGGGAGCAAAGATTTCGGAACCCCTTATTACAATCGATGTTTTTGGAGAGATTAATATCTTATACAAGTAATGAAGTTCTTAAAAATGGCTCATATTTTGGGATTTTTCATTTTTAAAACTTCAAAATCTTGCACCCTTCATATCCATCATATCCATCTATTCAAGTGTTAAAATAATAAAATGTAATTGCAGTGGTTCTTTCAATTTTTAATACCCTAAAAAATATGGTGCGACTATTAACATCCATTTAAGTTATTCAGCACTTTTAAGATTATTTTTACTTTTGTGTGACGCATTGTTACATGTTTAGTAACATTTCAATTATTTTCTTCAAAATTTGTAAATTGTGAGAGCGCAAAATATATGTTAATTGGGGCATTGAAACAAAGAACATGCAAGTTTCCTGTTAAACCTAAAAATAAAATAATGATTTCAGAAGTACAAACAAAAAAAATAATGATTTCAGAAGTACCGACCCTTTACTTATAGGTTGGGAGTTGTTTGTAAATCTTTGTTACAATTGTACAAATTTACAGTTAGTAATGACTTTTTTGAAATAAGGCATTTAAGTACATTTAGTAACTTAAAAAAAGTATAAAACAAATTGTATTATAAAATAGTTATAAAAAAATCTTATTTAGACTCAACTGAAATGTTTATAAAGTTATTGGACGTTTTGATCGTCGAATAATTAAGTGATAAAAATGAGCTTAAGTTTAAATGACTAATGCAACAACAAATAGAAAATATACAAAAATCAACACGATAAAAATAATTATTAGCATGAGCTATTAAATCTTACTGATATATCGCTAATATAAATGCACCGGGATAAATTTATGAGTGTGCCATTGGCGCGGGCGCAAATTTATCACGGGAATTAATTTGATGTCGTGCACAAAATATCACGGGAACAAATTTATTACCGTGCCATCGGCATGGTTACACCCTAGCATTGGATCAATATGCTAATCGTGCTATTAATTTCGGTTACACTTAGCCATAACGAGTGAGTGTATCATGAGATGACCAGCAATATTTATATTTGCATTGTTTGCGACACGGGAGCAAATTTATCACGGGAATAAATTTATCGCCATGTCATTGGCACGGGTACAAAATATCACGGGAATAAATTTATCATCGTGTTATCGGTACGAGTACAAAATATCACGGGAATACATTTATCACCGTGCCATCGGCACGGGTACACTCTAGTATATATATATATAACATGAGGTTGATGCACCACCCTTTAATAAGCCTTAAAAGTGTTTCAAACGTATTGATGAAGAGAGAATTTTAGTCTTACCATTCGACACTCACCTTATTATTCCATAAAAAATTAACAAATAAATTTTAACGATCCTTCCACCTTCACCTTATCATGTCGCCCCAAAGTCTTCCATAATTTTCCTCTCTCTCTCTCTCTCTCTAGAGAGAGAGAGCGAGCCTACATCACACTCTATACATCACACTTAGTTTTAACCCTTAAAAAAATTTCAAAATTTTATTTTTCTCATAAAATTAACCTTCCAATCAACTCATGTCCAAAAATTTATGTCAAAATACATTTTGTAAATATTTTTAAAAAATTCTCAAAATTCTGTAAGGGCAAACCCTTATAAATAAGGTATTTTCAACAATTTTTTGTTAGATTTTTTAAAAATAACTACAAAATGTATTTTGACCTAGTTTTTTGAACATGGGTTTATTGGAAGGGTAATTTCAAGAGAAAAAAATTTGAAAAAATAAGTTATTTAGGGCTTAAAACTAAGTGTGATGCATGAATGATATATAGAGTGTGATATATGTGAGCATTTTCATACATATATATACCGCTCCATTGTTAAGACCATGGACGACCCTGGCAATGTGCCAAATGGACAATGGCACATGGCCCATTTTAGAGTATGGACCTATATATGTATATTATAGGGGTCCAAAAATATTTAATGTATATTAAAAATGTCAAATTTTAAAATATGTTTAATTTTTTAGGGGCTCATTTTTTAAACTACCCAAAAACAATCTGTATAAAGAATGATTCAACTATCCAAAACTCTCACCCAACTAAAATGGGCTCCTAAAAAATAAGTTTAATTTTCTAGGGGTGCATTTTATGTATTTAATATCTTTGCACAATTTTTTTTAGAAGTGCCCTAAATTGATTTTCGCACCGAAATTCCCAATCTTAGGACTTGGTTAAGACTTTTTTTTTCTCCTCCTCTTTTCTCCTCTCTAAAATGATAAAAATATTAAATTTTTCCTATTTTTCTTTTCTCTTTTTGTGTGTATATATATATTACAAAATTTGAGTCCACGACATAGCACAATCCTCATTTCTAGTATGCTAGAATTTATCATAAATTTTAGTATAAAGTTTTCTTAAACCACGATAGGAAAAAGGTTTAACCACCCGACGAGAAACAATAACACATGTGAAAGACGTTACATGTTCGTACTCAATATAAATAAAATTACAACATGTATTTACATTTAAGATTCTTGTCTCAATAGTAAAAATTATAGGTAGCACATATCGTATACGTGTCACGTCCTTATTATATTGAGCATAACTAGGGGTGTGCATCAAACCGAATGGACCGAATGGACCGAAATAATCGAACCGAACATACTTTTACGGGTTTTTAAAAATTCGGTCCAAATTCGGTTATAAAAATGAAGGACCGAATGTATTTGGGTCGGTCTTGGGTTTGGTTTTAAAAAGTGGGTCTAAGACTGGACCGGACCGGTTTAAATATATATACATTAAATAATAAAAATATGTATGTTAATACAATAACTAGGTCACGAATGGGTTTCAAAACAAAAAACCCCCATACATACCTCATTCGTTTTCTCTCTCTTTCTTCTCCAAAGAAAAGAAGTCGTTGCCTTCGTCGCTACCCCTTGTGTCACTGCTGCTGGCCCCTTCGTTCCTTATCGGCAGTAGGTATGTTTCTACCTTTTTTTTAGCTTTTCTTCATATGGTTGAACTGATGTTGAGACTGATTTTCGTTTTGGTAATAAATGTGTTGAAACTGATTTTCGATTTGGTTTTCAATAGATATCTTGTTTTCAATTTATGGTTTGGGTTTAATAGATATCTGGTTTGCGTTTCAACAGATATCTAGTTTTAGATTTCAACATAAATGTGTTTGTACTTTGGGTTTGGTTATTTGATTTATGGTTGAACTACACACATTGAGGTTTCTTTTGGCTAATTTGTTTAGCTTATTATGTTTTTTAACAGGTAATCAATATTCAATTTGCTGTTGTAACTTGTAAGGTCAAATATGGAAGATATTGAAAATCAACAGGTAATAAATGTGTTGTTGAGTAATGTATGTCTTGTGTAATATTTTTTTCATAGTTTGTAATGTGTTGTGTAATACTTATAATAAGCCTGTAATTTTTTTTGGCAATCTGAAATTTGTAGGTGGGTGGAGGAGACCCAAAATCTACTAATGCAACTATTCATGGTCCTAACGATGCTGTCGGTGCGTCGTCGATGCCAGAATCTCCGCCAAAGCGAAAAAACCATTCAACGGTATGGGATCATTTCACAAAATATAAGGACAAAAAAAAAACCCGCATAACATGTAATTATTGTGGTATTTCATACGCATGTGATACTAAAAAAAATGGCACTAAGAACTTGAGAAGCCATACCCCCGTTTGTCGAAAGTATGAATATAATCAGAATAATGTTGATGATAACGAGCAAAAAAAATTGTCTTTCGTGCCACGAAAAGATGAGGGGGTAGGTGGTCCAAGTACAAATATTTTGCCCGTAGCATTTAGTGTAGAGGGTTGTAGACTAGGACTTGCGGAAATGTTAATTATCGATGAGCTTCCATTTCGATTTGTATAAAATGAAGGGCTTAGGAGATTTATGGGTTTTTCCCAACCAAGGTTAATTATCCCAAGTCGCACCACGGTTGCACGAGATTGTATCAATGTCTTTAAAAAATTAAAGAAAGAGTTAAAAAGTGAGTTGAATGGTCAAAGGGTATGTCCTACAACCGATACATGGACATCAATTCAAAAAATAAACTATATGTGTCTTACCGCCCACTATATTGACAAGGAATGGAAACTTCACAAAAAAATTCTCAACTTTTGTCAAGTTAAAACTCACAAAGGTGAAGAGCTTGGGATGGTTGTTGAAGATTGTTTGATTAATTGGGGTATTGAGGGTATTTTCACCCTAACAGTTGATAATGCTATCTCTAATAATGGTACCGTTCACCATTTGAGGAGAAAAACAAAATCTTACAAAGGTACCATATTAGAGCATGAATATTTGCATATGAGATGTTGTGCACATATTCTCAACCTCATTGTGAGTGATGGTTTGAAGGAGTTTGATGAATCAATTGCTAAAGTGCGAGGAGTCATAAAGTATGTAAAGTCTTCACCATCTAGGTTGGATAAATTCAAGAAATATGTTGACAAAGTGAAAATAGAATCGAAGAATGTATTATGTTTAGATGTTCCGACAAGATGGAACTCCACATACATGATGTTGGAGGCGACTTTAAATTTTGAGAAAGTTTTTGATAGGATGGATGAGGATGACGAATAGTATAAGAGATACTTTGGTGGAGAACAAGATGATGATGATGTGGATGATGAGGATGGTGGAGGTAGAGGAGTTGGGATGGGGAAGTTAGGCTCACCAAAAAAGGAAGATTGGGATAAAGTGAGAAGTTTTGTTAAATTTCTAAAAAAAATTTACAATGCAACTTTGAAATTTTTGGGGTCTTTGTATGTCACTTCCAATGCTTTTTTTCACGAGCTTATCATAATTCAAAGCAAGCTAGTTCATTTGAGAAACTTTGGTGGTTATGTCTTATCTTCAATGGCCGAGAACATGCAAGCAAAATTTGACAAATATTGGAACGTGGAAAAAATAAATTTATTGTTGTTTGTTGTGGTTGTCCTTGATCTGCGATACAAATTAAAATATGTTGAATATTATTTTGGAGAGTTGTATGGTTTTATTATGGCAATAGAGTTGACTAGGAAAGTGAAAGAGACATTAATTCGTCTCTTTGATTGGTATCATGGTCATCATTTTTTCAATCCATCCCCAAGCACCACAAATCAATCACCAAACTTGGTGGAGGTTGATAATATGACGATATGGATGGGCGTGCATTTTTGGCCTCTCAATTTAAAAGGCATGTAGAGGCGAAAGACAACTTTGGGGCCAAGTCGGAAGTTGAAAAATACTTGTTGGAGGCAAGTGAGGCGGAGAGCAATACTTTTGATATTATTAGTTGGTGGAAGAATAATCAAACCAAATATCCAATTCTCTCTCTTGTAGCAAGGGACGTATTGGCCATACCCGTGTCTACCGTAGCATCCGAATCCGCATTTAGCACGGGAGGTTGTATTCTTGACCCATTTCGTAGCTCATTGTCCCCTAATACGGTAGAAGCCCTTGTTTGTGCACAAAATTGGCTCTGGTCTTCACAAAAACCAATTAATATTCGAGATGCATTGGATGACATTCAACAATTGGAAAATCTTGATACGGGTAATTGTTCACTTTATATTGTTTTCATATCATAATATTGTAAGATGTAATTTTTATATTATATTACTAATGATTGTTGTTTGTTTTAATGTTTTGTAGAGTTGTTGGGATCTCTACGTGTTGAAGATTGAAGTGGCAATGTGGGTTGAACGACATTGATATGGAAGAGTGGATAATAGATTTTGATTTCTGTTTTTAGAAGCACTAGTTTGTTTGTATTGAAATATTAAACTTGATTACTTTTGTTTCTATGCTCTTTTTATTATTTAGTATGCTAGCAGTAAGTTGCTTGTCAATGGCCATATTGTTATGTCTACTGTTTAATAAATACAAAAGTACAGAATTATTAATTATAATATAATTACAGAAATAAAACAAAATTACAGAAATGAAATACTTACTTGTATTTGCAGAAATAATATTAGAATAGAAAAAGTAATCCGAGCCCTGTTTGGAACAGTCTCCTTAAGACAAATTTATTCCCTCCACAAGGTGCCAAAGGTAATGAATAATTGTCTCCCAAGATAGAACGGATTTCCAAATTAATCAAGCAACACAACAATGATTAATTTCTTTGAACACAATTATGTGTTTATACTCAACCAGACCAAAGAATGATATGCAGGAATGTATGCAGTAGCAGTAGAAAAGTTTGTATTTTTCTGGGAAAAGATGCAGCATAAATTCGGAATTATTGGAGGGCAATTTTTTCAGTAGTCAATTCTGTAGGGGATATGTTTAATTTGTAGCTTTTGTGTTGACTGTTGAAATAGTCAACCGAAATTAACTGTCAAAAACAGTTAAACGAATTAACTATTGACTGTTGGCAATAACTGCCAAAAGTTTATTAATTAATTAATTAATTAATTTCGTAATTAATTAATAATTAAAGCCCAGAAAGTTAAATAAATTTGACCCAAAAATGTAGGAGATTTTTATAAGCCCAAGCCCGAACCGAACCGAGCCGAGCCGGACGCACGTACGCACGCGCCTGTGGACTTTTGACCGAAAGTCAACCCGTGCATAGCTTAGGTCATCTCCCCTTCAAAGAGTTGGGATACCCCAAGGCATCCAAGCCTTAGTCCATACTTGGAGTGTTATTAACTCGTCAAATTTCCACTACTCTTCCAATGTGGGACAAGAGTTAAAACATACCCAATTCATTAACTTTCATTGCTTTGTGAGTCACTTTGGGGACATATTTATCATTCATAACTTATTAAAATTGGACGTATAAATATACTACGTTAATCTCCTTGTGGAGGTGAACGCGTTCGTATATGGTCCCACGATTTTCGTAGTGTGGGTCCCACCTAAATTTGAGCTCAAAGTTGCTCAAAATTCTATCCAGAAAATTCTGGACAGCTTTCTTAAACCCAATTCATGTCCAATTTTCCAACAATCCCCCACATGAATGATATATCGCTATAAATAAAACCAAATAGATGCTAATGCAGATGTAGACACAAGTTGAGTAAAACTGAGGACTTATTGCATCGGGAGAAGTAGCCTAGTGGCCTTGAACTTTCCTTAGTGATATACTATCGGATTTACTTGGTTAATCAGTAGACTTCACGTCCTTGAACCGTCAACCGTTTTTGTAAACCTAGACAACAGTATTCATACAACAATTCTTCAATACAGTTGGTTCTCACGTTTGTGTTCATTTTGGCCGTGAACACCACTTGGTTCCGCAAGTATTTTAGAGAATATGCCTTTCATTATGCTCATAGAAGTGGCCCCCTTCTTACTTACGTAGGTGACTTCCATAAAGAGTATTCTGCAATACCCCACTTAGACGTACTAAGATATAGATGTCATTAAAAGCATAACTTATCCTAATTTCGCGGCAGATATGCACTGTCTCATCTTTGGAATGGATAGGATTAAATATCCTCCAGTGCTTACTGAATACAAAGTAGTTCGGTTTGCCCATTGAACCTAGATCTTGGGATCTCCAGTCAGCTAGGTTGAGTTGCCACTATATTGATTCTTATTTATTTATAAGCTTTAGACCCATTCCTCTCGATGATCTTTCAACTTGCTCTCGGTTTAAACCTTTCGTTAGTGGATCCGATATATTATCTTTTGACTTTACATAGTCAATTGAGATAATTCCGTTTGAGAGAAGTTGTCTAACGGTATTGTTCCGACAACGAATATGTCGTGACTTTCCGTTATACATGTGATTTTGTGCCCTTCCAATCGTTGATTGGCTATCGCAATGTATACATATTGTGGGCACAGGTTTAAACCAATTTGGAACATCCTCTAAGACATTTCGAAGCCATTCAGCTTCTTCTCCATCTTTGTCTAGTGCAATGAATTCAGATTCCATTGTCAATCTAGCAATGCACGTTTGTTTTGAGGATTTCCAAGATACGGCTGCACCTCCGAGGGTTAACACATACCCACTCGTAGACTTAGAGTCTTTTGTATCAGATATCCAATTTGCATCGCAATGTCCTTCAAGAACAGCTGGATATTTTGAGTAATGCAACCCATAGTTTTGAGTATATTTAAAATAACCCAAAACTCTCAATATTGCTTTCCAGTGATCTCTTCCTGGATTACTCGTAAATCGACTTAGCTTACTTATTGAGTATGCTATGTCTGGTCACGTATAGTTCATGATATACATTAAACTGCCGATAATACGAGAATATTCTAGTTGAGATATGATTTCACCATTATTTCTTGCAAGATGTAAATTTACATCTACAGGTGTCTTGGTAGGACTAATATCATACTTCTTGAATTTTTCAAGTACTTTCTCTATGTAATGAGATTGAGATAATATAAGTCCATCCGATGTTCTAGAAATTTTAATTCCTAATATAACATCGGTGATTCCCATATCTTTCATGTCAAATCTACTACTCAACATTTGTTTTGTAGTTTTGACAATTTTCAAGTTATTACCCATGATAAGCATATCATCAACATAGAGGCATACAATGACATATCCATTATGAATGTATTTAAAGTAAACACACTTATCGCATTCATTAATTTTGAAACCATTTGATAACATTGCATTATCAAATTTTTCATGCCATTGCTTAGGTGCTTGTTTTAATCCATATAGTGATTTAACAAGTTTACATACTTTTTCTTCTTGTCCGGGAGCTTTGAACCCTTCAGGTTGCTCCATATAAATTTTCTCGTCTAGTTCACCATTTAAGAATGCAGTTTTTACATCCATTTGATGTATTTCAAGTCCATTAATAGCAGCTATTACTATTAACATCCGAATGGACGTTATTCTTGTTATCGGTGAATATGTGTCGAAGTAATCCAACCCTTCCTTTTGCCTATAGCCTTTAGCTACAAGTCTAGCTTTATATTTATCAATTGATCCATCGTCCTTCAATTTCTTTTTGAAGATCCATTTATAACCTAACGGTTTTGAACCTGGTGGAAGATCCACTAGTTCCCATGTATGATTTTGTAATATGGATTCAATTTCACTATTAATTGCTTCTTTCCAATTGGAAGCATCGGGTAAGGATATAGCTTCTTTATACGATTGAGGTTCATTTTCTAACAAATATGTTAGAAAATCCGGACCGAAAGAAGTCGAGGTTTTTGCTCTTTTATTACGTCTTGGTTCATCCTCTATTGATTCAATAGGTTGATGCTTACCACTTGTAGTAGCTTGATTTGTCCTTTTAGAAGGACCAGATTCTCGGGTCATGTTATACGGGAATTCATTTTCAAAAAATGAAGCATCCCTCGATTCAATAACCGTATTTACATGAATGTCCGAAATCTCAGATTTACAAACTAGAAATCGATATGCACTGCTATTAGTAGCATAACCGATGAATACACAATCCACGGTTTTTTGCCCTATTCTTACCTTTTTAGGTTTAGGAACCATCACTTTGGCGAAGCACCCCCACACTCGTAAATATTTATAGGAAGGTCTTCGACCTTTCCATATTTCATAAGGTGTCTTGTGAGTCTTTTTGTGAGGTACTTTATTGAGAATGTACTTAGCAGAAAGTAAGGCTTCCCCCCACAAATTTTGTGGAGCTCCTGAACTTAATAACATTGAGTTCATCATTTCTTTCAAAGTACGGTTTTTGCGTTCAGCAACACCATTCGATTGAGGAGAATAAGGAGCGGTTGTTTGATGAATAATCCCATTCTCAGAACAAAATTTCTCAAATGGATATTCATATTCACCTCCTCTATCACTTCTAATAGCCTTTATCGTTTTGCTTAATTGATTCTCAACTTCATTCTTATATTGTTTAAATACATTAATAGCCTCATCTTTACTATGTAACAAATATACATAGCAATATTTTGTGCAATCGTCAATAAAAGTAATAAAATACTTTTTTCCACCTCTAGTTTGAACAAATTTCAAATCACAAATATCGGTGTGAATTAAATCTAAAGGTTCAGTTATCCTTTCAATAGAATGGAAAGGTAATCTTGCTAATTTAGATTCCACACAAATTTCACATTTATGATTTTTATCAATATTAAATTTTGGCAAAAATTCCAAGTTAATTAATCTACACAATGTATCAAAATTAACATGTCCTAATCTAGCATGCCAAATATTAGATGACTCAATCAAGTAAGAAGAACTAGCAATTTCATTCATTGAAATAGATGTTTTTGGGGTTACAGTAAGAACATTGAGTTTAAAGAGCCCCTCATTTAGGTAGCCCTTTCCTACATACATGTCATTTTTAGACAACACAAAGCGATTAGACACAAACACAAGCTTGAAACCATTTTTAGTAAGGAGAGATCCAGGAATCAGATTCTTTCGGATATCAGGCACGTGAAGAACATTGTTGAGAGTAAGTTCCTTTCCAGAAGTCATTTTCAGAGTTATCTTTCCTTGTCCCACCACCTTCGAAGTGGAAGAATTTCCCATAAAGAGATTTTCTTCATTTTCCAAAGGCTTATAGGTGGTGAACATCCATTTGTTTGCACAAATGTGTCATGTGGCTCCAGTATCCACCCACCATTCCTTGGTATTTCCAACCAAGTTACATTCAGAGACCACGGCAGAAAGATTCATATCCGCCAAATTATTGACGATATTCACACCCTCAGTTACATTTGATTGAGGATTGTTTTGATTTTGCTTCTTCGGCTTACGACACTCGCTTGAGCGGTGTCCAGGTTTACCACAATTGTAGCATTTGCCTTTGAACTTTTTCTTGTTATGTTTGGAAGTGCCTTCCCCATCATACTTTCGTTTGTTCTTTTTAGGACCTTCAACGACATGGACCTTTGTTTCCATCGAATTCTTCCCACTTTTCTTTTTAGATTCACGGTTATCTTCTTCGATTCTCAGCCTGACCACCAACTCCTCCACATTCATCTCCTTTCGCTTATGCTTGAGATAGTTTTTGAATAAAGTCCAAGATGGTGGCAATTTTTCAACAATTGCAGCAACTTGGAAAGTTTCACTAAGTGACATTCCTTCAGCATGAATGTCGTGGAGGATCACTTGGAGTTCTTGCACTTGCGAGATCACAGATTTATAATCAACCATTTTGAAGTCCAGAAAATGCCCAACGATAAATTTCTTCATCCCAGCATCTTCAGTTTTATACTTCTTTTCCAAAGAATTCCATAATTCCTTGGATGTTTTGATCGTGCAGTAGACATGGTACATTGTCTTGTCCAAGTAGGCCAGAATATAATTTCGGCATAGGTAGTTCGAATGCTTCCAAGCATCGACATCAGCAACATTTTCAGCGTCATCTCCCTCTTGAATAGAGGGGCAATCTTCATATACAAACCTGTCCAGTTGGCAGGTAGTGAGATAGAAGTACATTTATCCTTGCCAACGTTTGAAGTCAGCCCCAATGAACTTTTCCGGTTTCTCCCCGTGTGGCATAGATACGGGTGCAGTCACATTTGTGTTGGTGACAATCAGTTTAGTAGGAGTAGTGTTCGTACTTTGCGATTCCATTTCTGTTACAAAAACAGAATTTTTATCAATGATAAAATTCATATATAATGAATTAATCAAAACAGAATACAAAATTTTGTGCAACAATTTCCTCCAAATATAATTTACAATAAATGAATTCCAAAAGAATTCCAAATAAAATTCAGAATTAAACTATAATATAAACAGAATTCCGTATAAAACAGAATTAAATATAAAATCTGTGTCACACTAATTTTTATAATAAAAAGAATTCTGTACAAAACAAAATTATAATTTAAAGATTAAAAAAATTTACATAAACAGATTTTAACAAGAATACACAAATAAAATTTTATTTTGTAAAACAGAATATAAAAACAGTATATAAATTAATTTCTATACCAAAACTGTTTTTACTAATTTCTACAATAAAACAATAAATTAATTCATTTTATTCTGTCAAAACAGATTTATTTTCAACAAATAAATTTCTGTACACTAAAAAACAGTAGAACTTTATAAATTGTCTTAAGATTGTTATGTCTACTCTTTAATAAATACAAAAGTACCGAATTATTAATTATAATATAATTACAGAAATAAAACGAAATTGCAGAAATGAAATACTTACTTGTATTTGCAGAAATAATATTAGAATAGAAAAAGTAATCCGAGCCCTGTTTAGAACAGTCTCCTTAAGACAAATTTATTCCCTCCACAAGGTGCCAAAGGTAATGAATAATTATCTCCCAAGATAGAACGGATTTCCAAATTAATCAAGCAACACAACAATGATTAATTTTTCGAACACAATTCTGTGTTTATACTCAACCAGACCAAAGAATGATATGCAAGAATGTATGCAGTAGCAGTAGAAAAGTTTGTATTTTTCTGGGAAAAGATGCAGCATAAATTCGAAATTATTGGAGGGCAATTTTTTCAGTAGTCAATTCTGTAGGGAAAATGTTTAATTTATAGCTTTTGTGTTGACTGTTGGAACAGTCAACCGAAATTAACTGTCAAAAACAGTTAAACGAATTAACTGTTGACTGTTGGCAATAACTGCCAACAGTTTATTAATTAATTAATTAATAATTAAAGCCCAGAAAGTTAAATAAATTTGGCCCAAAAATGTAGGAGATTTTTATAAGCCCAAGTCGAACCGAGTCGGACGGACGGACGCGCGCACGTGTGGACTTTTGACCAAAAGTCAACCCGTGCATAGCTTAGGTCATCTCTCCTTCAAAGAGTTGGGATACCCCAAGGCATCCAAGTCTTAGTCCATACTTGGGGTGTTATTAACTCATCAAATTTCCACTACTCTTTCAATGTGGGACAAGAGTTAAAACATACTCAATTCATTAACTTTCATTGCTTTGTGAGTCACTTTGGAGACATATTTATCATTCATAACTTATTAAAATTCGACGTATGAATATACTACGTTAATCTCCTTGCGGAGGTGAACGCGTTCGTATATGGTTCCACGATTTTCGTAGTGTGGATCCCACCTAAATTTGAGTTTTATGTAGAAAGTTATTGTAAAAAAGTGCAGAATTTTAACATGAAAAAACAGCCGAAAAAAAAAAGCGAAAAAAATAATTTTTTTAATCAAATCGTGTCAAACCGAATTGGACCGAACCCGAACATTATTTGGATCGAAACACACTTGGACCGAACCCAATTAAACATGTCCGATTTCGGGTCTTAATGAACATGGACCGATTAATTCGATCCAGTCTATAATAATGTCTAAACTCGGATCGAACCGGACCGTGAATACCCCTAAGCATAACTACGTAATGCCCTTTATACGTGATACAATTTCTCCGTCCCCCCAATCTTGTTAATTTGTTCTCCGACGACTTATGCAACACAATTGGTAGGATAAGTTTCCAATAGTCAAAGGGATCATTGTTTGGAGCAATGCAAATGTCTTGTCTCATGACTTATGGGTGGGAACTACCAACTCCAGAAATGGGAATAAAAAAGTTTGTCCAAAATGTTACATCTGTGAGGTAAAGTGGGTACCACATATTTCATCATATGTAACATGTGTCTGTGAAATTTAGTATATATATTCCATTTCTCATCTTGCGGAAAATAAGTTGGATAAGATCTTAAGTATTCGCACTCGATGCGGATTTTATAAGCACGATAAAAAAGACAGACAAGTTTTCCAGCAATCCCTGAGAATATGCAACTAAAGTGGCCAACAATATAGACATGAACTGCCATCAATAATGGGTATATATTGACTTTATTGTCAAAGGTTTTAACACGTGATTAATTCACCAAGGCAGCTACAAGAATTAATATATAATAATGTTTTGATTCCCTTATACACGGACTGTCTTCTACTTGCGCCGGTGAAAAACAAGAAACGAATCGATAAAGGGTTCATGCTTACATTATATAATATACAATCCGAGACCTCTATTATTCTAGGAAAATGATATTGAGACTGAATTTTTTATCGAAAGTGGAATTACCGAATGAGGTGGAGGGTTTCTATTGATTCTTTTGTGGGGTCCACGCCAGTGGCATCAGAGAATAAATCAATAATACGCCGTCACGTGTATTTTCGGTCAAAAATTATGTCAAAAATTCAATTACAATAGAAGGACTCATTATTCTAACTTGATGTTTACATACACAACCAATTTGAAATTATTATTAAATTTAACAGTTGATTATGTATCAAATCAAATCAAGGTGTATGCACTTCAAAATGATCAACTTTATACTAAACATTAGAATGAACTCAGGGTGGGAGATGTTTTGTCTTACTTTTGAAGTTTTTTTTTTTTTTTTTTTTAGGGAAATCAATTATTTTAAGAGTGGATAAGAAATGTGTTTTAAATGAAAAATAATAAAATTATAGAACACTTGTATTAATTATTCTTGTTATCATAGAATGTGTTTGAAATTAAGTACCACAAAAAAATCATGAAAAACAAAACAACACCGGTCAATCGGAGCCTCGGTGTTTTAAGAATTAACCAAACTCGATTTTCTAGAATAGAATGTAATATTTCATATTTTCGTGAATTTTATTTATTATTTATTAAGGGAGAAATAAATTAATAAATGTGATTAATTATTACTTTTGTAGTTTGGTAATAATAAAAATGCATAATTTAGATGGTAATTAAATTTTGCATGCGATGTGATTTCACACCGCATGTTATAAATTATTAATTGCCAATATTAATTATACGATATTTGACAGTCTGTTATGCGTAAATTAATATTGTGCGTATATTTTATTTTTGGTATGAGGTATTACCGTTTGTGGTGAGGTTCTATTATTTGGATTGGACTCTGAAGTTTCATGGAGACCCGGATATGTACTTTTAGTTGTTTGGAATAGACATATGGGGTAGGTATTCATTTGTGGTAAGTTTTAGAGTGGTTCCAATAGTATTTTGGGTATCACTCGTGGAAGGGGTGAGCCTTTTGTTAGAACGGTCACAATTGGAATTTACCTCATCATGGATATTAATTTGTGTGGTTGGAGCATGAATGCATGTTTGGATTTGGGCAACGCATCTTAATGTCAGACTAAGTTAGGTAATAGTCACTACACCAAATCTGCACTATTGTCACGGTCATTGACCTTCACAAGTTGGAGTTGTCAAGGTCAATGACCGTGACAATTCGGGGCGAGACCACTTTTTTTGTCACGGATGTGTCATAGTCATTGACCGTGATAAGGTCGTTAGAATTGTCACGGTCGTGTCACGGGCCATGACCGTGACAAGTTTAGTCACGGTTAATAACCGTGACAAGGCTTTGACCGTTTTTAAAAACATTGTCATGGTCATTGACCGTGACAATTCTGGGCAGAATTTAAAAAAATCTGTTGGGCAGTATGGCGACTGCCACTGCCCAGCAGTATATTTGTACGTGTTATAGCAACGTTGTACTTGTTCAAACATCATATATCCAAACAAACTAAAGATAATGCAAATATATATTCAAAATAGAAACAATATACATGACGATATAATCCAAATATAATTCAAATGTACCAACTTAAAAATAATGTCACTACATGTCTGGGGTAAATGTGAGGAGGTGAGTAGGCCACACGATATACGAATTGACACACCCACTAATATACATCGTGCTGCATTGTTCGCGTAACCACAATAGGGAGTTCTCCTTCCCGGGTATCACATGCGTGACGAGCACTTTGGACTCGATCTCTTGAAGCGCACGTCCATGAACTATTCCACCCTGGACGATATTCGGGTCCCTCAACCCCCGCCCTATCCGCTGGCCATCAAATACGTCCAATATGAACACGCTCGGCCAACCAATTGTTGACATCGGTCTGGGGAAGGGAGCCAAATAAGGAAGTGGATCATCGAAGTACGCACGTGTCGGTGATGAAGCAGTGAGGTCCACATCCTCGTCATCATGCGCCTCGTTCTCCCGCACCTCCTCCTCCTTCTCCTCCTCCGCCTTCTCCTTACCTTTCCCCTTACGGTCTTCGTCCAACGTACGCTTCATGAATGAGTACATATCTTGAACCGTTGCCTCCAAACGGGACAGCTTCGCGTCATGTGAATCCACCGTTCGAGCCAACCCGGTGTCACTCGTCTCCAATTCGATGATCCTAGATTTGGCCACCCGCGAGCTCAACCCCCTTGTCCCCTCCTTGCGATCAGAGCCAAGCACTTGGCTGAGTGCGTTTGTGGACAAAGACGCCTTGTCGGCATCAGACTGCAACTCATGCACTTCCTTAAGCTTTGACTGAAACGACAAAAAGCACATGATTAGTAAAATAAGTAAACTAAAAAATTATAACGTAATTAACAAAAATTAAACTGTCGGATTACTTACAATCGTGGTCGCAACGCTCGGGGACACCTCCTTGTCCTTCCCCTTCTTCGTCCGAAGTCACATAAGTATCGAGCCTATGTGGCTTACCCCCTGGGCCACTCCCTACCCCCTGAAATAAAATAAAGTAAAATCAGTATCGGTCCCGCAAAGTAAAATAATGAAGAATAATATATTTTTGTAGTTATAAAAAAAATTAAATCTTTCCTTCATCCTATACTCCACCTCGGCGTAAGACGTCCGGCCGGAGTAGTGCGCGTCCATCTTTTTTGCCCGATTTTCCCTCCCCGATTGGCGAGATGCCAATTGTCGATCCTCGATCTCATTGTCAGTGAACTTTTGTCATTGTGCCAATGAGATCGGCTCCTTGGGCTGGACGGATCCACGCCATTGGATAATGGACTCTCGTGTTTTTCTAAAGTACCGTGTCCGCATATTTTTCTTCCACGTCTTATGTTGCTCCCTCAACTTCTCCAAGACGGAATCGCGTAGCTTTGGATCCAAGTTGAATTGTTCATGTCCAACAAATATAATGTTAGTTGCGAATAAATATAAATATAAATATAAAATGAAATTGAAATCGAAATTGAAATTGAAATTGAAATATTCATATAAATATAAATATAAATATATTACTTGTAGTTCCGCCCAAACAACTAACTTGAGCTCATATGGCACCTCCTTCCAACTCATAAACCCCGGGCCGATGACCGTCTTTAGAAGCTTGAGGAATCTCGCTAATAGCTCCGACTTTTTCTCGATGGTAATCCCAAATTTATCATATTTGGGGAGCCTAGGGGCCGAGGAGCCCTCGTCGCCTCCGCTACCACCGAGCCCAAACAACGTCATCATAACCAGCATCATCATCCTCGCCTTAATACCTGAAGGAGACATTTGCTGTAAAAAATGTTATTAGTAAAGATAAAAAAATATTATTAGTACACATAGACATACACGCAGCCCCCCACCCCTACCCCACCACCCACCCCCATCCCTGCCCCCACCCCCACCCCCTCACCCCACCACATATTTTGTGTTATAAGGGATCGAATAAAAGGAATCACTCATTCTTAATTGTTTAGGAAAGAAATATCTTGCTTTATCAAGGTTTAACATGTTACTTGTTTATGTTTGGTTTCCATAAAGAATCTATTCGGGTTTAAAAACATGTCAGGTTTGAATCCAACACTTGTGGGGGGTACATTGTTTATTATGTGGGTTTTATGTAAAGAAACCAAATTTAATTCATTATAGGTTTGTACCTTAATTAAAATCATATTTTTTTGCTTAACACTTGTTTAAACTGATATAAAATCTGTATTGTATTGATGAATTATATGTTTTAAAGAAACATTAATGATTTAAGACAACTTTTTTTTTATCAAAATTTGAAACTATTTTGAACCTTAGTCGCCTTCGTGTTAAAATCAATGATTTAAATCCTACTTTCAGTTTTAACCTTACTAATGATCATAAGTTGTAATTATCATGTTTAGCCTCGTGCGCATGGATATCGGCAGAAATTAAAGTTGTATTGTATTAGTTTAAGGCCTATGTGTTCCTTTAGGATTTCACTAGGGGCTTTAATTGGGACACTTTGGGATTTAATCATACAACATCTGTGTTTCATGTGGTTTGGATTAAAGTACCTGCCCCCACCCCCACCACACAAACGCACACGTACACGTACACACACCACCCCCTGGCCCCCACCACACACACAATAATCCAATAATGATTAATAATTATATATACTATGTTTCATTTAATTATGTCTTATTTATATTCAAATTCAATTATTAATAATTATATATAATATGTTTCATTTAATTATGTCTTATTTATATTGTTCGAAATACAAAGTAATTTTCAAAAAAAGTTGAAAAATCCCACCCCCATATGGACAATAATCCAGTGGTCATGCCACTTTTAAAACTAACCAACCAAACATTTACTAAATAAAATAATCCAACAGGAATGTCAACAACAAATGTGTATCCCGTACTCCTTCTAATTCATCTACTCAATTAATTCATTTCATCAATTAAACTAACAATTAACGTATACAATTATTAATTTACTAATTTACACTGAGTGGCAATCCTACTTTCATATGAAATGGGCACTAATTATTAATTTACTTTCATCTAAAACTGTTTCATTTATTAATTATATTTTAGTTGATGTAATTATAGAATCTATGGATGGATTCAATTTAATCTTACTATGTGAATGTTTTTATCTACAATGAGTTAACCTTGAAACAAAATATATTATCTCATAGAATCATCAAAACACGATATTAAGAGAATTACAATGGTACCTTGCCTTACCCCCCCCCCCCCCCCCCCACACACACACACAAACAAATTGGCAAATTCATGGGTTATTTCCAACATATAAACATCATATACACCTAACAAACATACACAAACATATATTCACGAGTTAGTTTCAAAAAAAGTGCAAAAAATTCAAGAACCCTAGGTTAATTCAAATACAAAAATAAATTGATAAATTTATGAGTTATTGTGACACCCCGCCTAATTAAATACCGGGAGATCACTCCTTTATTAAATTAAAATCAAGGTGAACAGTTGGTTCATTCTTAGCATCACTGTCGCAAAAATAACTTTTCCAATTAAACACCCTAAATAATTAAGCTAAGTGTCAAAACCATTTAAAACCTTATTTCCATTTTATTAAATCCGATTATAAAATCTTTAACCATTAACATTTTAAGAGTCACACATTAAGTATGAGAATAGAAATGAACATTCAAGAGTTTAACCATAAATCATAAATCCCAACATTTAAAACACTAAAGGAAAACATCCTGCCAGTAACAAATCCTGAAATAAAGATACTGAAATTTAAAAGAATTACAATCTCTGACAATACCAACTAAATAATGGAAAAGGGTGACACATGCCCCCGCTGAATAAAGTTGAACTAGGAGTAAAGTCAAAAATGAAGTCGTCTAAGCAATGGCCTGCAACTCCCACAAATGTTACAGCGCGTTCCATCCAAAGAATCCTAAGCAAGACGCCCCTGTGGCTGGGAACCTGTAATACATATATACATATACACAAGAGAGAAGAGATACAGAAAACGGGTTAGAGCCCGAATGTAAAGCAGTTTTAAAAATAGTTTAGCAAGTATTTAAAATGCTTACTAGCTAATGCAACAGTCATATTAGTATGCGACACTCTCTTGAGAATTCTCACCTCTCATCTAGTGTGCACGTCTATCGTACTAATGAACCCCATATATCCCTCTAAATTATTCTCCATAAGTCGTAACAAGTGAAATTAAGGTTATGACATTCACTTTAGAAAAGTCTATCTCTTCAAGATTTCTTATGTTATTTAGAAAAATTCCGTATAGTAATAATGTTTCCGAATACGTACAGTGAAGTTGACGAATTTCATACCTTACTTAACTACTATTTTACACAGTAGAAAGTTCTCATATAGTCACACGTATATATATTAATTACTCGTATAATATGTATACAAACAACACCCCACATAAAATCTATGGTGCTAGACTTCCATATATAAGTATATATATACCAATCACTCATAAATTATATATATACTATCGGCACCCCACATAAAAACTATGGTGCTGGCATACTCTGCTATCAAGTCCCTGTATCACACAAACTAAGAAAAATACTAGTTCGGAATCACTCTCGAACTGTATTAACACAAAACACAAACAAATGGAGGCTAAGCATAGTTCCAAGTCCAAGAGGTCAGCACATACCCACGCGTCTCTTAGGACCATCCGACTATCAATCAGATAGCCCGTACCTAGGAATCTTATGTTCTAGGGTACAAGTCAATATCCCCCATAAAGGTCCCATCGAGATAAGACTGTCCCAACGCGAAAACCCCCATGATAGCAAGTAGCCCGGGTATGATTTTTACACAGAAATAATATATGCACAATCACACCGTTATATATAAATATGTATTCACATCCACCTTATTAAATTAGGTACTCTCACGACCCATACTTGTCATTATCTGATTATTACACTTTTTACTCAATTATCTCGTATAACAAACTCATTCCTTTTATTCTCGTAATTTAGTCATTCTAAACTCACTTCTCGTCACACGAAGTATTTTCTTTATTTAAGTATAATTTCATTAGGCCCTCACTCGCCTTCTACTCCAACTTCCCGGACATTTCGATTATTGAAATCAACGCACGTATGATTTTCTAAGTATGAATATCTCCCCGTTTACCCTTCCTTTATTTCGCTTCATATTAAAGTCCCACTTAACGGGGTTTATCTTGACCCTACTGGTCCTCTCTATGTTCCATTATGTCCTAGTAACTCTAATCAAGATTTACTACGCATAAAATCGGATTAAGCTAACACGAGCAAAAGTGCAAGTTTCCAGGAGGGGTCGATCGATCAATGCTCTGGGCTTGATCGATCAAGCAATTATGGCGAAACTGCAGGAAACCCAGCTACGGGATTGTTACCCCAAACTCCTCCAAATCATCATGTTTTAGTCCCAAACTCCCAACCAATTATGCTATAAGTGTTTTATACCCATATAAACAATATCATACGTAACACATGCGAATTTTCATCATCTATAACACGATAAAAGGGCAAAAATCTTTATAAGTCTCAAGAACCCTAATTTTTTTCGTTAACTTAGTTTCTTCCATTCTTTTCCAGATTTTCTATCACTAATACCATGGAAATTCATGGTTCAACCTCTACATGTGAAATGGATTTCCATAAATGTGATCTCTACCTCTACAACATGCAATTTATGTCTTTAATTAATATTTTTCTTCAAAAACACTAATTGTAATCAACCTAAAACTAATATAAAAGGATGCATTAACTTGATAAAAGGAAGATAGATACTTGCATGGAAATTTAGTCTCTGATTTGTGGAAGAATTTGGTGTGGTCAAGATCCTCGTTGCGCGATCTACCATTTGGCGGTGACGGCGGTGAAATCGGAGGTGTTCTTGGGCCTAGAACTCTTGGAGAGCTTCTCCTCTTCCTCTCCAATGGACGTCATTAGTTTTAGGTTGTGTTAACCCTAAAAGATAACACTTAACATCTGATATAACCCTTGCAAATTCGTGGGTTTAATTACCCATAATTACGAAATGTCCGAAACACCCTCCCGGGGTACTAATTAGGCTTAAAAACGCCCCGAGACCCAAACTAAACTCCCAGGTACATTTTTCTGACTATCTCGACCCTTCAGGACACTTTGGCGCACTCAAAATGATCATACGAGCAACTTATAATTTATTCACTTTATATAATAATAATTTAGTCCCAACGCGATACAGGCGCATCCCGACCTAACTTTTCATAATTGCCATTTTATTCACACGTGACAATTTTATAAAATAAATCTCACTTTCCATAATTGCCATTTTATTCACACGTGACAATTTTATAAAATAAATCTCACATATTACTATACTCATCCAGTAACATTCAACAAATTTCAATGATCACTAACTCTCGTCACGCTAGTAAATATTTAAAACAACATTCCGGATTAAAATTAAATTAATTTATCTCAATTAAACTTAATTAATCCCTAACTTTAAAAGCCATAAAAATACGGGGTATTACATACTTCTCCCCTAATAACGGAATTTCGTCCCGAAATTCCGAAACTAAGGCTTACCTGGTAGAACAATTCTGGATATCATTCCAGTACGCAAACTATCTACATAGTATGGCGTTCAATCACTATATTCCTTTCCTCACAGCAAGTTTGTTTAACATTCTCATTGGAGACACTTCACATGGTGCTCCCAACCGACAACATTCGCATAGGTCACGCCTATACGTTATAAATTTCCATTATCTCACTATCATTAGGAGGTCGCACCTCACTACATGACAACTTCTCGGATTTATTCATATATAAAATTCCCATTCTGAGAAAATCATACGAACATTTGACCACTCTTGTTTGCCTAAAACAGTCGTGGAATTCTAGCATAGTTATCGGATATTTTCTCGACCGATCCAAAAATTCTGATTATCAACTCACCTCTAAACATACGGAAGGAGAATAGTCAGGGTTCTTCCATAACAAAACCTTAATAAGCACCTCGTACGCCACAAACATGTACGAGTACTTCTACAGAGAATTCCTGAAATCATCGTACTAAGATTCCAAAATCTCCTTCACGTGGCTCCACTAATCTTTAATCACCGTGCGCCTATTCCTTGGCTAAGGGTGATACATCCTACTTGAAACGAAACCTTATCTCTGTTAGTTCCTGAAATCCCATATCAAAGGTGGGATTCACCAATCTCATCCTGATTCAGAAATTTATACTGCGCCGGACCATGCACTGGCGTGATCCTTCCTTTCAAAGGAAGTCTGGGGCATACTAGTTAATATTGTAAACCAGCCCAAAGGAATATCAATCACTTCCTTCTCGGTGACTTAATTCACATGTTCGGGATGAACCCTTGATCTTGTTTTGAGGGTGGCAACCCATCCAAAACTTTACCGACTTTATCGACCTCTTCCAATTTCAGAAATTGTCGATAAACACAAAATTCTTTGGTTGATTCTCCTCTTTCAACCAAACCTTACCTATGGGCGGTGCATGTAGAGACTACTCACTACGTCCCGCTAAACATTGATTTTTTTTTAAAATGTCTCACATTAAGTGACACGTAATACTCCCCTTCCTTCCTTGGTGTATGCCGAAAGTTCCGACCCGTACTCTTTCCTCCACGATGCGCACTTCTGTATCTTTTATTTCATACTAACATCATCACCCTTTGTATGTGCAAATCTCTCTCACACTTGACTACTAACAACTCCGCTCTGAGTGTTCTTCATAATAATGAAATTCTACTCTATTGAAGTAATACTCCTTCTTCAATGGATTCCCACAGCCTTCCAATCAAATTAGGGTGTGTTATTATTTGTACACTTATGTATGGATTATCGCCCCTCATGTGACGTTTAATCCATTCCATCACTTCCTCTTCATTATGCTATTCCCACAAACATATATTCCACACCTCCATCCCCACGTCCCCTCAACTCGGACGATTTGATCATCAGATAACCGGGATGCCCACACACCCTATAAACGGTGCATACTAGCGTAAGCATCACATACGTTACACACCTAACACCCAATTCTTTATTTTCTCTAGTGCTCGCAACGTGATCACAACACTTGGGTACTCTCAATCACCCTAGAAATCAAAATTTTTAAATTCTCCTTATCATCGTTCCACCCCTCAACTCGTGGGGATAACTTTCAATGATTTCTTACCACAAAATCCGGCTCCAATGGCTTTAAAACAAAATTCAACTTCCAACTTACATACATAATTACTTGATCCCATTTCGACCAGGGTACCGAACTCATGGAATAGTGACTAAACGTCTCCCTATTTCTAACCTTACGCTAAGTTTCATGCGTGGGATGTCTCGCAAAGCTAAATCTAAATAAGGAACCCCCCGATACACTACTACCTAGCATTGTCGGTTATCGAAATCCGTTAGGTTCTCCGTCCATAGCATGTACCCCTTTATTCCATCCCTTGACGGAAAAGTTACAATTTATCCCGTAATTATTCTTAACAAAGTACGTTTCACCAATTTCACTATCGTCCCGTATTGGTTGATGGTAATTTCATTCTATAAATCTCGAATACATATGATCGGAATTATCGAAATTCCTTTCCCTAATAATAGGGGTATAAATCTTAACTCCCACATCTCTAGAGGATAGATATAACACTGCACTCTTCCTATCACTAAGTCCGGAGTGCTAAACATAATACTGAGTCAAGTCATTTCGCTCAACAGTAAATCCCAATACATAATGAATCATACTGATAAAGTCTATACATACATTGGCATTGAATATCTCGATCCCACTATCTCCTCCGAAGTCTCTAGGATAGATAATATAAGTGTGAGTCCAACCTTCTTACAGGTAAAGCCTAGCCAAAACAAAACATGTTGCACTAATGCGACTACTCCGATAGCCTTGCAATAAATGCCCACTATCATACTAACCATTTCTATAGCGTTTTATCAAAGATAATACCATACTCGTATATCACATCACTACGACGAGTAAACTTAATAAAATACGTAACACTGTTAATATACACATTCATCCTCCGCGGATAGCACTAAAGAAAAATCCCGCTACGCTAGGAAAAAAATATTCACATAATGGTAACGTTTATAATTATATGCATTAAACTCGTCTCACATGCTAATCTAGAAATGAACAAAATATGGTGACTTGCTCGTGTCACATAAGCACGCCGCATCCTCTGAGGATACAACTTATACTTCCACCTTAGCAATCGTCTTGACTGCACAAATGGTTTTCGGATGTAACACGTCTGCCCAAACCAAAACAAAACTATTTTAATCGTCGTCCTTTACTAGGCACCGTATTCTTGTCCTTTTTCTCACTTTGGAACATATTATCGCGAACGATTTCACTCTGCACAAAATACCTCAACACATAATCCACTTACTACCTGTCCTACTAACCAGGTTAAGATTGTCCTTGTCTCGGACTTTAGTAGACTCGATACCTGTTAGCTACCCCGATTATACCCTTAGTCTTTTAGGCCCTAAAGAACATGTCACTGTCTATAATAGTCCTTACTGAATTTGCCATCACTTGGTAAGAATTCAACTATTCGAATCGTTTAAATGGGTCCCCTGATGTGTATCCACACCCTTTTGTGGTGTTACCCCACCACCGTTGTATTCAGTCTTATTCTCGACTAAATTCTTCGATTCTTTTAGCTTCCCACACAAAGGAGCATTACCATCTTTATTGACATAATACGACATTGTCAACCTCTTAATCGGCCGTCCATCAGAATTTCCTCTTTGAGTGCTATCAACTATTATCATGAGTCGATCTCCCACTTGGAGTCGTTTCCTCCACTTGTATTTACATCTTTCGATACAAAATTCGCTAACGGTTAAAATTCATATTCATAAATAAACCTCTGTCACGCCCTCCTGTGATGAGTTCAGAACCACGTTTGCTTCTAATCCTGAATAGTTGAGGAAGGAACATACGGTCAACACTGTACCTAAGGTTCTCCTATAGACATAGCATTCCACTTCTAAATTGTTGGTTGACTCCCATAATTATAACTTCGTTCCGATAACTAAGTAAAATTTTCTCTAAATTTTCACTTTCAGTTAGCCACACTCTGTCCTATATCTAAACCTTTGGATATTTTACCTCATTTGGTAAACACACACAATTCTCGCATTTCTAGAATTTCCCACTGACAGTTCTCCACACGTTTTGTAATACGTTGGGTGAGTTTACTCTCGCACCTCATTTGACTATAGCAGCATTTGGAAATCATGGTTGCACCTTAGTCACCTTTCTATTCGTGGATTCTAGTGCCATAATGGAGGTGACCTCAACTACGGTCATCATCCTCGGATATATTTTACAACCTCAACTGAGCCCTGCCTCCTGATGTCCGCTTAACGGTCCCCTTCTGACATCCGTCATTGCTCGGCACACGCACGAATCCGAACGAAATTAGAATTCACTAATGTATATACGTCATAGCTGGAGAACGAAATCTCATCAAAGAAATCGACAATCCTAAATATAGGGCTCTATACCAAACAAAGCAACGCTGAAAGCATAATAAGCCGCACAGATCCTAAAAGACACTAGAACTTGATGCTCTGATACCACGTGTGACACCCCGCCTAATTAAATACTGGGTGATCACTCCTTTATTAAATTAAAATCAAGGTGAACAGTTGGTTCATTCTTAGCATCACTGTCGCAAAAATAACTTTTCCAATTAAACACCTTAAATAATTAAGCTAAGTGTCAAAACCATTTAAAACCTTATTTCCATTTTATTAAATCCGATTATAAAACCTTTAACCATTAACATTTTAAGAGTCACACATTAAGTATGAGAATAGAAATGAACATTCAAGAGTTTAACCATAAATCATAAATCCCAACATTTAAAACACTAAAGGAAAACATCATGGCAGTGACAAATCTTGAAATAAAGATACCGAAATTTAAAAGAATTACAATCTCTGACAATACCAACTAAATAATGGAAAAGGGCGACACATGCCCCCGCTGGATAAAGCTGAACTAGGAGTATAGTCAACAATGACGTCATCTAAGTAATGGCTTGCAACTCCCACAAAAGTTACAGCGCGTTCCATCCAAAGAATCATAAACAAGACACCACTGTGGCTGGGCACCTGTAATACATATATACATAAACACAAGAGAGAAGAGATACAGCAAACGGGTCAGAGCCCGAATGTAAAATAGTTTTAAAAATAATTTAGCAAGTATTTAAAATGCTTACCGGCTAATGCAACAGTCATATTAGTATGCGACACTCTCTTGAGAATTCTCACCTCTCATCTAGTGTGCACGTCTATCGTACTAATGAACCCCATATATCCCTCTAACTTATTCTCCATAAGTCTTAACACGTGAAATAAAGGTTATGACATTCACTTTAGAAAAGTCTATCTCTTCAATATTTCTTACGTTATTTAGAAAAATTCCGTATTGTTATAATGTTTCCGAATACGTACAGTGCAGTTGATGAATTTCATACTTTACTTAACTACTATTTTACTCAGTAGATAGTTCTCATATAGTCACACGTATATATATTAATTACTCGTATAATATATATACAAACAACACCCCACATAAAATCTATGGTGCTAGACTTCCATATATAAGTATATATATACCAATCACTCATAAATTATATATATACTATCGGCACCCCACATAAAACTATGGTGTTGGCATACTCTGCTATCAAGTACCCGTATCACACAAACTAAGGGAAATACTAGTTCGGAATCACTCTCGAACTGTATTAACACAAAACACAAACAAATGGAGGCGAAGCATAGTTCCAAGTCCAAGAGGTCAGCACATACCCACGTGTCTCTTAGGACCGTCCGACTATCAATCTGATAGCCTATACCTAGGAATCTTATGTTCTAGAGTACAAGTCAATATCCCCCATAAAGGTCCCATCGAGATAAGACTGTCCCAGCGCGGAAACCCCCATGATAGCAAGTAGCCCGTGTACGATTTTTACACAGAAATAATATATGCACAATCACACCGTTATATATAAATATGTATTCACATCCACCTTATTAAATTAGGTACTCTCACGACCCATACTTGTCATTATCTGATTATTACACTTTTTACTCAATTATCTCGTATAACGGACTCATTCCTTTTATTCTCGTAATTTAGTCATTCTAAACTCACTTCTCATGTCACGAAGTATTTTCTTTACTTAAGTATAATTTCAGTAGTCCCTCAATCGCCTTCTACTCCAACTTCCCGGACATTTTGATTATTGAAATCAACGCACGTATGATTTTCTAAGTATAAATATCTCCCCGTTTACCCTTCCTTTATTTCGCTTCATATTAAAGTCCCACTTAACGGGGTTTATCTTGACCCTACTGGTCCTCTCTATGTTCCATTATGTCCTAGTAACTCTAATCAAGGTTTACTACGCATAAAATCGGATTACGATAACACGAGAAAAAGTGCAAGTTTCCAGGAGGGGTCGATCGATCGATCTATCGATCGATCGATGCTCTGGGCTCGATCGATCGATCAAGCATTTATGGCAAACTGCAGGAAACCCAGCTATGGGATTATTACCCCAAACTCCTCCAAATCATCATGTTTCAATCCCAAACTCCCAACCAATTATACTATAAGTGTTTTATGCCCATATAAATAATATCCTACGTAACACATGCGAATTTTCATTATCTATAACACGATAAAAGGGAAAAAATCTTTATAAGTCTCAAGAGCCCTAATTTTTTTCTTTAACTTAGTTTCTTCCATTATTTTCCAGATTTTCTATCACTAATACCATGGAAATTCGTGGTTCAACCTCTACATGTGAAATGGATTTCTAGAAATGTGATCTCTACCTTTACAACATGCAATTTGTGTCTTCAATTAACATTTTTCTTCAAAAACACTAATTCTAATCAACCTAAGACTAATATAAAAGGATGCATTAACTTGATGAAAGAAAGATAGATACTTGCCTGGAAATTTATTCTCTGATTTGTGGAAGAATTTGGTGTGGTCAAGATCCTCGTTGCGCGATCTACCATTTGGTGGTGACGGCGGTGAAATCGGAGGTGTTCTTTGGCCTAGAACTCTTGGAGAGCTTCTCCTCTTCCTCTCCAATGGTCGTCATTAGTTTTAAGTTGTGTTAACCCTAAAAGATAACACTTAACATCTGATATAACCCTTGAAAATTCGTGGGTTTAATTACCCATAATTACGAAATGTCCGAAACGCCCTCTCGGGGTACTAATTAGGCTTAAAAACGCCCCGAGACCCAAACTAAACCCCCGGGTACATTTTTCTGACTATCTTGACCCTTCCGGACACTTTGGCGCTCTCAAAATGACCATACAAGTAACTTATAATTTATTCACTTTATATAATAATAATTTAGTCCCAACGCAATACAGACGCGTCCCGACCTAACTTTTCATAATTGCCATTTTATTCACACGTGAGAATTTTATAAAATAAATCTCACTTTCCATAATTGCCATTTTATTCACACGTGATAATTTTATAAAATAAATCTCATATATTACTATACTCATCCAGTAACATTCAACAAATTTCAATAACCACTAACTCTCGTCACGCTAGTAAATATTTAAAACAACATTCCGGATTAAAATTAAATTAATTTATCTCAATTAAATTTAATTAATCCCTAACTTTAAAAGCCGTAAAAATACGTGGTATTACAGTTATTTCCAACATATAAACATCATATAAAGATTAAAAAAAACACCACAAATATATATACAAATAACTCGTGAATATACCCCCTACCCCCCCCCCCCCCCAACCCCCACCCACCCCCACCCACCACATACACACACACACACACACACATAATAGCCCCCACCCTGCAGCTCCCTCCACCCACCCCACCCACCCCACATATACACACACACACAAAATAGCCCCCCTGCCCCACCCCCTACCCCCACACACACGCGCACATATATACACACACACACATATATATACACACAAAAATATATATAAATGGAAGAGAGAGAGAGAGAGAAATAAACCTGAAAGGAGAGAGAGAGAGAGAGAGAGAGAGAGAGAGAGAGAGTTGGAAAAAGGAAGGAACGGCGGGGGGAAAAAAGAAAGGGTAAGGGTATTTGCTGGAGAAGTTGTCACGGTCGTGTCAAGGACCTTGACCGTGACAATTATTTAAAGAATTGTCACGATCATTGACCGTGATAAGTAAATTTATCACGGACTTGTCACGGTCATTGACCGTGATAATTCTTTGTCACGGTCGTGTCAAGGTCAATCACCGTGACACAAAATGCGTGTTTTTTGTCACGGTCAATGACCTTGACAAGGGTGGTCGGCTGAAAGGTGACAATTTTGTCATTTTGGTGTAGTGAGTCAGAAAGGTCATTTTTTGGATTTTGCTTGTGAGACATCTCATGCTCAAAACTTAGTAAGAGTTGGGAATTAAGAGGCGGTTGGACGCTAGGATATTTAGTTATATCGTTGGATGCTACTTATGTGGAGAGATAACGAATTAAGTGGTGAGATATTCCAAGGTTTAGGGCCAACGGGCCAAGGAGTGCAACGTCGAGAGCACCGAGCAACGTTCACACCACCGGTAGCATAGACGGGGAAGTCTCAGGAAGAGTCGAATCGCGCTTAGTAGCGTATTAGGACATGTCTTTAAAGTATGAGTATACACCATATAAATATTGTTGTGATTTACGTTTGTATATGACATGCCTTTACAAATATCGTTGAGATTTAAGTTTATTTATCTCGTAGTGATATGCGTACAGATTAGTTGTGCATAAGTTTTATAATACCCCGTATTTATGAGAATTTAGAACTTAATTAATTTGGTGATATAGGAAATAATTTATCTCGAGGATTTAATTAAATTGGTGAATTGAGATCTAATTAATTCGGATTATTTTAAAATTTACATGTGTCGTAATTTGAAGACGAGATTTGATATTTTAGTTAAGTGATGCGCATGACGATTCTGAGTGCACGATTGATTACGTATACGTTGATATAGTCGTAAAAGAGTACCCGGGGTAGCAATTGGGTCTCAGGACATTTTTAGGCATAATCGGGCTCATACGGGGGTGTTCGGGTCATTTGGACCTGACTCATTAACTTAAAAATGTGATTAACATTATAAATATAAGTTAAAGAGTTTGTGGCATACACAACTCGAAAAGAAAACCATAGTTCTACAGAGAAGAAACGAGGGAGAAGTGGGGGAGATTTTGGGAGCCAAATCAAAGGGGATTAAGTATATTCTTCCTTAAATCATTGTCTACTCCAAAGGAATTAGACACTACGAATCAATACAGGGAAGTGGTTAATTTGTTTCAATATAAATCTGTGGTAATCAATTTATATCATAGTAGGTGTAAATCAAATATATTTTTGGGTGGGATTTCGCATGAAAAACGGGTGTTTATGAATTGGGGACGTTTATAAATTTTGTAGTTTTCATAGATGAAAGGTACAATTGATATTTTGTGTTAGGAATCATAAAGGTTTAAAAATCGGATTTATGTTAGTAGCCCAATAATCCATATAGTTTAATTTGGAGTTCAGAATAAGATTTTGAGAAAAAGAATGTTGGAAGAAAATCGTGAAAGCCAACTTTGATGTTTACTGTGAGTGTTATAAATTGATGGTGGTTAGAGACTAAATCCATGATTTGAATCTATTTAAGAGAGGAATTATTACTGCAAATGGTTGGATTACAATCTTGGGTTCGAATTAAAGCTTGGAGGTTCATTAATGGCCGAAATCAGTGAATGGGGTAGAAGAAGAAGAAGAAGAAGCTGTTGGACACAGCGTCGAACGAGATAGCAAGTCGTTCGAATGACCTTGCAAGCCGTTCAAACGACAGTGAAAGTCGTTCGAAGGACCGGGGGGGGGGAATGTGGAAGTTCATTCCTTTTTGTGGATTTCTTTTGGGACTTTTCATTTAAGGATTAGTTAGAGAACAATTGAATGGAGGTTAATACATACGATATTGGGAGATGGGTTTTAAGGAATATTAAGTTTGAAAAGTATGTCAAACTTATTTACAGATATTTGTGAGATAAATTCTAAAAGGTATTATATGGGCCAAGGGAGCGAGTCCGAGCATTTTAGTTTAGTGACATCATTTTAATAAATTAATTAATATGAAATTAATTAAATTAAGAGGCAGAAATTTGACTCGAGTATTAAAGGATAGTGCCACGGGGTTTAGGCACGGGTTAGCTGGTTCAATTGGCTTATATATATATATATATATATATATATATATAGAGAGAGAGAGAGAGAGAGAGAGAGAGAGTCAGGCTATAGCACATCATGCTCTATACCTTACCCGTGCATCACACCTAATTCTAGACCCTAAAAATCTTTTTTTCCAAATTTTATATTTTTTCCTTGAAATTAACCTTCCAATCAACCCATATGCAAAAAATTAGGTCAAAATACATTTTTTTAGCTATTTTTAAAAAATCCACAAAGAACTGCTAAAAATACCTTATTTATAAGGGTCTGCACAACAGCAGTTTTTTGAGGATTTTTTAAAAATAGCTACAAAATGTATTTTGACCTAATTTTTTGTATATGGATTGATTGGAAGGCTAATTTCAAGGAAAAAATATAAAATTTGAAAAAAAAGTTTTTTAGGGCCTAGAATTAGGTGTGATATACGGTGTGATGTATAGTGCATGATGTAGGTGAGCCTTCCTCCCTCTCTCTCTCTCTCTCTCTCTATATATATATATATATATATATATATATATATATATATATGCGAGTGCTTAATAAATATTGGTGTGAATAATATTTATAGGAATACATACACCTCTAGTGCTATCACAGGAGGTTGCGCGATGTGGGTGAATCCTCTGGCTAGAGAACGCAGGGTGAGTATAATCCCGATGTCATAACATTCATTATTTTATATTGTAATTATTTTCGGGGTGAGACTCTTTGGGTATGATCCAGTCTCACAACCGGGGAACTATGACCACCTCCACTACGCTTATTATTATTTTTTCGAGTCGGTGAGCTAACCGTCTCAGGGTTGATTTAGTATATCTGGGGTGATAGCATTTTAGAGAAAATATTCGGTGAGTTCTTACTCGCGAGGATGGATATATATACGACATATGTGTGAATGATTTAATATAAATATACATATATAATGGTGTATATAGTTATATACAGGTGGAATACATGAAGTACAATTGTATTAAGTATATACGTATATAATAGAGCTGATATTTATGTACGGGTGAATTACCCCCTACACCAAATCCTATGAATGGTCACCCCCAGGAGGTCACGGCCTAAAGTCGTGACCACATTAACTTTGGGGTGACCATATCCATGACTCACTGTGGTCATGGATGCTCTTGGAAATGGTCACGGCCCAAATCCTTGACTAGTGTGGGTCACGATCTAAGGCCGTGACCAAATCGTGACCATCATGGCGCCAATTTCGCACAAATGTTCCCTCCAAGTTTAGTCATGGATGGGTCACGACTTATGTCCACGACCAATACTATAATGCACACAAAATGGGTCACGGCTTTGGGCCATGACCATCTCAATCTATTCACGGGCGTGGATCACAGCTTAGGGCCGTGGCCACATGGTTGACTACGCGCTGATGTGGTAAAATGGTTGTATATAAGTAGTGAGATTGTTATAGGAATACATACACCTCTAGTGCTATCACAAGAGGTTGCGCGATGTGGGTGAATCCTCTGGCTAGAGAACGCAGGGCGAGTATAATCCCGATGTCATAACATTCATTATTTTATATTGTAATTATTTTCGGGGTGAGACTCTTTGGGTATGATCTGGTCTCACAACCGGGAAACTATGACCACCTCCACTACGCTTATTATTATTTTTCCGAGTTGGTGAGCTAACCGTCTTAGGGTATCAGGGTTGATTTAGTATATCTGGGTGATAGCATTTTAGAGAAAATATTCGGTGAGTTCTTACTCGTGAGGATGGATATATATACAACATATGTGTGAATGCTTTAATATAAATATACATATATAATGGTGTATATAGTTATATACATGTGGAATACATGAAGTACAATTGTATTAAGTATATACGTATATAATAGAGCCGATATTTATGTACGGGTGAATTACCCCCTACACCAAATCCTATGAATGGTCACCCACAGGAGGTCACGGCCCAAAGCTGTGACCGCATTAACTTTGGGGTGACCATATCCATGACTCACTGTGGTCATGGATGCTCTTGTAAATGATCACGACCCAAATCCTTGACCAGTGTGGGTCACGGTCTAAGGCCGTGACCAAATCGTGACCATCATGGCGCTAATTTAGCACCAAAGTTCCCTCCAAGTTTCGTCACGGATGGGTCACGACTTATGATTGGGCATAAATATTGTATATTTATTCCCCTAATTTCAGTACATTTGTGAACCCGAGTGATGTAACATATATGGATTTGATTCACATTTATGCTACTAACCTTTGTTGACGAGTATTTCGTGTTTCGTGCTTCTCTTATTGGTTTTACAGGTTAATTATGCAAGCAATGCAAAAGAGGAAGCAAGACGATGCAAGAAAAGCTAAGAAGGCAAGTTCAAGGGCAATTCGGTAATTTTTCAGCCCGATCCGAAAGGAGAAGTCAAATGGAAAGTTGAAGAGCTCGGAAAAACGAGAACACTGGAAGAAACGGCACCCAAATCCGAGCTAATAGCGACTTCCAATTTCTTCCTTGCTGGTAATAGCGACTTCCAATTTCTCCTTTGTCTCCTTTGCAGCATCCACAACTGCTTGCTTAGCCTTTTCAGCATCCTTCATTTTATTTTCCCATGAGGTCTTATCAACCTCATACTATCACTAGGATTCCCCCAAAGATTTTGATAACCTAGTAAGGTCTTCTTCTACTTCACTGGGAGAGGAAGAAGCTTTAATAGCTTCATCCTTTTCCAATATATTATTGAAATACACCAAAACCTGAAAGACAAAGAGAAACTCAAGTTAGTATATGAAAATTGACAGAAGAACTGAAATGACAAGGTAAAATAACACTTATTAAAGAAAGGTGTAGCGCTATAAAATCAGAGACTTTTCCTCGAGGAGTAAAAGTCTTAGTAGCTCTGTGATTAGGAAGAGTTCCATACCAGATCAATTTCATGGACAAACTAGGCGTAATGAATACTGGAGGACCAGCACTCAAGGAAGGTAATTTAACACCAGCAGGTTGAGCAGTAACATCAATGATCTTTTCAGCAAGACCCCTTCTCAGTTTTCTCAAAGGTGCAGCCTCTTCAATCAAAGGTGCTGCCTCTTTTTAAGCAGCAGGGGGCTTTTTGATAACTTCCTTAACAGATGTAGTTGCCCCCTCAGATGGAGAAACATCCTGTGTCTTAATCCCTTCAGTTGGAATATCTTCTTTGTTCTTTTTTCCCCATCAGCACCAGGGACAAACTTAGCAAAGAGATTAGGCATTTTCCTCTTCTTTGTCATCAGATCAGTAATGGCAATAGACAAATCAGAGGAAGATTCTTTAACAATTGAAGAATATGATGGAGCCTACTCAAGATCAATCACCAAAGAAGGAGGAGCAGTTTGCCGAGAAATAAAAGATGAAGTAGTGTTCTTGTATTTCAATAAATAGGAAGCAGATCTCACGTGCTCCCCAACAATTGATTATTGAAGACTCCAGATAAACTTCAACTCTTTTATATTAATATCACTCTCTTTTGGGGGTATTCTTTTACTGTCAATTGTAAATTAAAATTGTAAAAAGCAAAAGTCTGTGAAATATTTTATCAAATAAAAAGAGAGCTAGTTCAAAAATAAAGAACAACCTATCCCATTGCCATAAGTTGGACATGTGGGACCTTGGTACACGTCATTTCCATTAATGAGGGGTGTTGCCAATTTTTCATCACAACCCCATTTTCAAAATAATTCCTATTAGAATCAGGGAGATTGACCATTAAGGCTCTATTAATAAACCTAGTTTTTAAATAAAATGTGGTATCACTGGTGACCCATTTATGACAAAATATAATTTCAAGAATCCCTAGATGAGTTCCATATATTTGATTCAGCCTATGTACGCCATTAGCTACCCTCTATGTATTTGGAACTACTTTTGTAGGTACAATATCGAAATATTGGCAAAATTCCAAACACAGGGGATTAGGCGGGAAAGAAAAACCGCATTCCGCTACAAAAATAAAGGGAAACCAGTGTCCCTCAGCTAAAGAAAATAAATCACTGGGACAAGAAGGTTCTTCCAAATCAACCTAGGAATGAATCACAAAATCGGTTCTAAACTTATCTAATGACTCGATAAGGTAAACCATGGTGACTAAAGTAAAGAAAGAAGAAGGAAGGAAGAAATTATTACAGAAGATTAAGGAATCAGCTAAGACAGATGACAGAAAGAATGTTCATAAGAAGAAAAATGAGAAAACAAGGACTTTGGAAACAAGATGTAAAAAGGTAGAAGACAATCAGATTTTACTGTCTTTATATATGTCGCCTCGAAAAATGAGCAAAGTAATGATCAAAAGTGACGACGGTTGAGTTCTCGATGGCTAATCAGAGGAAAAAGACGCAAATACCCAAGTGTTCACCAGAACTCAAAATATTTACAAATTTGCCATTTTGCACTTAAAACTATTACCCAAAGTGGAAAAATTTTATAAGTGTTAAAGGTCTGTAATTAACCAAGACATGGGAAATGTGCCCGAATAATTTTTTGGGTAAAATATTCCACACTCTCATATCCAACCTCAGCTGTGAAACATTGGGAGCTTCTGTTGATACAAAAATTAGACAGTTGATGTGGACCAATTATATAAAGACACGTATCATCCAATATGGCATAAGTTCAAGTGCCGAGCTACCCAGCGTACCGAGCTACCAAGCATATCAAGCAATGGGAGTGTCAAACGACCAGAAAAATTCAATGTTTATTGTATTACAATCATTCCTTACCATATACAGATGTATATGCCTATTCAATAAAAGCACACTGTCTATTCACATTCACATCCCAAAGGCTATAAATACATTATAATACCCTCTTGGCAAGGCAAGTGATCATAATTGAAACCAAGGCAAGACACCCAATAATACAAAGCCATTTCCTTAAGGCTGAACCACTTTACAAATGTCTTGTCTTATTTATTTACTCATTTTTATCTGTGATTAATTAATTAGATCAAATCTAGTTTTTTATATCAACACATGGGTACGGAATGAATGGCCGTGAACTATAACAAATGAGTTAAAACTTAGACACATCCAAACGATCATGAAGCTCTAATTGATAGCTAAATATCATCAAACTAAGTTTTAACCATATGACAATTAATATATTGAGCTTAATGAACTAAACAAACAACATTCACACAAATCAAAAAATTTAATTATTTTACCAAACAAATAGCATCATGACACGATTTTTCAACATTAGGATTCGTGGTGCAAAACCAATGTACTTTTCCATCTAAACTCCCTCATCTATTCATATTTCTTTTTCTAATTCTTTTGAGGTTTCTACTTTCTCACCTTAGAGAAATCTTATTGGTATTTTTTGGCATACATGTAATCTTTTTTTTGCCTTAATGTTTTTTCTCAGGCTCTTTTAAACGGTAGCTTTCACGACGAGATTATCATTATCTTGCAGCCCTTTCTCATGCACAGTCATCATTTTTTTCCATTTAAACAACATCTATTCTCAGGGGTGGCAACGGTTCTTAATGCACACCTCCTCCTAAGTCTAGTTTCGCATAGATGACAAAATTGAGAAGAGAACGTCTCACCAAACTGTAATATGCATGAATGTGATGGTATGTATACATGTAAGGTCTCACCAAAATCGAATATTCATGTAAGGTCGTGCATGTGTGTGCGATAGTATATATACAAAGTCAAAATCTAAATGCAAATCAACTTCGAAACAACCGAAGTAATTAATAGTTCAGATCATTTTAAGTATCTACAATTATAACAAAATGTCCTGGCCACATGGATAATGATATGATGGGGTCCAAGCACACCAATATGTCACATCAAACATGTAAAGTCACCACACAAAAATAAACCAAATTTTTTCTGTGTTTCTCAAAACATATTTTTTACCCAAAAAATAAAATCTTTTTTGTATTTTCTCAAAAATATATGAAACTAAAAATATTTTTGTATTTTTCTCATAAGACTCAATAAAAGAAAAAAATAATACAAAGATAAAAACATGTAATAACACTAGCAAGATATATATCATGAAGCAAAGACTAGTGTATAACAAACATGGCTAACACAATCATCCTTTAAATTTAGCATGGGAAGAATCAAGTGCAACCAAATGATAATCATGAAGTTTAATTCTGTAGACACCACATTCTAGGACCCCCTAAGTCTCTCCTTAGACTCCTAGCGCTTTCCCTTTCCACTAAGAACCTAGGTCGCACTCTGAGTACCGATTTAGAGACCATTGGGCGCCCCCGAGCCCCATTTGACTCCGGTCAACTCTTTCGTTAAGAGAAATATCATTGAATGTTTGAAGGAATCCAAATACCCTTTTCCAATAGGCCGCCCCGTTCACAAATCGGCATAACGGTTTGGACGAATGGACCATTTCACTACCGAAAACTGATTCAGAGGCCATTGGGCTAATTAACTCCACTATCATAGCGAAATCTCTTTGAATCTTCGAAGGGCAATGAATCCCCTTTCCAACGGTCTGCCCCAGGCACGAAATAGCATAACCGTTCTCAGTTTTCCCTCAAAAATTGATTCGGAGCCCACTGAGAGCTCCCGGACTCCGTTTGATCAAAGTCAACTCTTTAGCTCGAACGATACTGAATGAAACTCATAAGGTAACCATATACCCTTTCTAATGATCTGCCCCATATGCGATTCTGGCCTACGGTACGGACAACTGATCTGTTTTACTCCGAGAGGTTACTGGGGACTTTCGGGCCCCGATTGACCAAGGTCAACTTTTTGAACCGAGCGAAACTCTTTGGAATATCTAATTACATATCCTAAACTTTCCAACGGTCCACCCCATGCACGATTCTGACTTACCATGCAGACGAACGATCCGTTTGCATCCGACGATATCCCGACCAAAGGATCGACGTGCGTTTTCGAGTCACATTTGACCCAAAGTCAACTCCCAGACCCAGGAGAGGCCCAAAGGACTCTGTAAGACCTATAAAATACCTTTCTACTGGTATGCTCGGTGCGCAATTCGGATCAACAGTTTGTGCTCTATAATTATTTTTCCAGAAAAGTCCGCATGAGACTGCCAATTGGCAGACCCTAAACCCTGCCTATCGACAGTGTCGAGGGTGAATGGCCGATAGGCACCCCCTGGGGTAATCCAATTGGTACCCCCTGACCCAATAAATAAGGTCCATGACCTCACCCCCAAGGCAGAGAGCAAACCCATCAGCATCAGTGATCTCAGCAACATTCTCTCGAAACCGGCAAAGTTCTATATGAGAAATCCCATTCCAGCCTATATACCCATCCTTTTCACACCCAATTTGGAAAATATCCTTATCACTCATCAACATCCATCAACATTCAAAGGATTTCATCCAAGATCCAAGATCAAGCTCCAAAGAAGGCCCAATTTTGAGTTAGCCTTTTTCACCTTCACTGTTTCAGCATACAACTCATTAAATGCATTTTGAAACTCTTTCACATCTACCTCCTCCTCGTCACTCTCTTCACCCTCACTAACATGGGATTCACTCAAAACCTCCTCGGAAGTGTCATGCACATGAGAATCGTCGCCGCTCACATGACATGCCATAAACGCAACAAAGTTACGATCAATGGGGGAACTCTCTACCTCTTTCGGATCACTATCACTTAAGTTGGCAATATAGACAATGGGTTGCTTGCCCTCTTTATTAAGTCTATTGGTACACTCCTTAACTTTGTGACAGTACCCCTCACACCCAAAACACTTATCCGACTCATTTCTCTTAGGCTTCTCAAACTTATCCTTATAGGTGGGATCTACTTTGTTGTTATTGAATTTTTTAAATTTCTTGGCATCTTTCGATTGCTTTTAAAACTTAATAATTTTTTTAAATTTCTTTGCCAACAAGGCTACATCCTCAAAATCGGAATCGGAATCGGAATACGAAACTTTAATTTCCTCCTTACGGGTTTTCAAAGTAATACCCTTTTCTTTCTTAGGCACTTGCTTGGAGGTAATCATGTCGATTTCATAGGTTTGTAAGTCACCTACAATCTTTTCTAGTTTCGTCGACTCTAGCTTACCCAAGGAGTTTAAAATGGTCACTTTCGCATCAAACCTACTAGGCAACAAACTAAGGATTTTCTTAATGACATGGTTATCAGGAATTTTCTCACCTAGGTTAAATGATGAGTTGACAATATTGGACAACCTATCATAAAAATCATCAAAAGTCTCACTCTCTAACATTCTAATGGTCTCAACTGTGTAGTGATATTTTGAAGCTTTGACACCATAACCTTGCTAGTGCCCTTATGAGTGAGTGCCAAAATATCCCAAGCCTCTTTTGATGTTTCACAAGTCCTGATTCTATTATATTCTTCCTGTGTGACATGTGAAGAAATAACGTGAAGACCGTTAGAATTATATTATGCAAGTCTTTGTTCAGTTTCGGTCCATAACTCAACAGGCTTTAAACTAGTGACCTCACCAACAATAGTGATGGGGGTGTCCAGCCTTTCTCAACTGCTAGCCACACACGCTCATCAATACATTATAATGCACATCTCATTCTCATCTTCCAATAAGTGTAATTAGTGCCATCAAAAATAGGAGTTCGAGAAAATTCGTTATATCCAAAATTCATCTTTTGAAAAAACACGGGATCACAAAAAAAATATGTTTTATAGCTCTGATACCAATTTGAAAATGCGGAGTGGTCTCTATGTGTGTTTCAAATCAAACCAATTTTCACCAAAAAATTATTCAACTTATAATGTGCACCAAACCAAGTTGTGAAAAACCAATTCTTACTTTAAACCAATTTTATCTTGATTAATCCTAAACATGGATCTAGTGATTAAAGAAAGTAAAGTAAAGTAAAGAATACTCACAACGCCGGATGTACGAGGAAAAAATTCAAAATGGTAAAATAACCTCGGAACGCCCAAGCCAGATAATCACTATGAACAAAGGTTTTACAAAGACAGATTAGCCTAACTCAATGACTCGATCCCCACGGGTCTTGATGATCCTTCGGATCTTATACCGTTCGTCAATAGTGCCCACGCAAAAATTTCGTCTTCCACGATACCTGTCCACAACACAGGCGTCCACGTATGTCTCGGTGTCCACCGAATGGCTTTGATTCGTCTACGATGTCGAACAAGAATTCCTTCTCTTTTCTTCACCGCAAAACCCAGATGTTCAATGGTAGAACAAGCCTTCTTGGTGCAACAAGATCACTTAAACATATAAGAATGATAACTCGGATCTTTGCAAACTCTAAGGATGTGTTTAAGCTTTTTAAACCTTTGAAAACATGTGCAAAACTCGTACTAGATGGTAAACTATTTTTCCAGAATGCACACTTTAAAAACTCTGACGAAAACATGCTTTAAATAAGATTTAAATGCCGCCTCAAAAACAGTGTCATTCGAATAACATAGTCACATCGTTTGCTCGACATAAGCATCTTGTTTGAACGAGACTACTTGTCGTTTGAATGAGCTCGCGTATCAGTTTGACTTTTTGACTTTTTGTTTAAAACGTCTCTTTTAAAGGAGATCCAAATAAGTCAAACTCTATTTCGGGCTTATCAGAATAAAAACGTAGTGTAAACTTTTAAAACACTTTTAAAACATTTTTCTTTATAAAAATTACATCCTTATCTTTTATAAAAACAATTTCAAGAACCATTAATTATACACATTCATACCTGTGTGATCACGAAATGCAATTAACTTTGAAGACGATTAAACGTGCACCAATTAAACTTTGGTATGATTAATTCTGTGAAGCTTTGCCGCAACGTCTTCAATTTCTTCAATACGTGATAGATCACGTGGGATCATGAAAAAATAAAATCTCCCTATGACATATTACAGACACAGTTTTGTTCACGGAATTAAGTCAAAATAATGCAGGGACTCAATTGGAAATTTATGTCCTTACAGGCTACCTACCAAAGGGCTGCCATAACCATTCTGCATGATCTAATACACAAAGAAGTCAAGGTCTATGCAGATGACATGATTATTAAGTCCAAGACTAGAAAATCTCATGTTCCCTCTCTCTGGAAATTCTTTGAACGACAATGACAGTACCAAATGCGGCTTAACCCACAAAATATTATCTTCGGTGTTACCAAAGGAAAAATCTTGGGATTCATGGTCAGTGATAAAGGGATAGAATCATATCCTGCCAAGCTAAAATCCATACTTGATATGCCACCTCCCCAAATAGAGAAAGAAGTCCAAGGATTCCTTAGAAAATTATAGTACATCAGTCGATTCACCATACAATTGACTTCCATCTGTGAAACCATATTCAAACTCCTCAAAAATGATTCAACCAAGGTCTGGAATGAAGCTTTCTAAGAAGCCTTTGATCGAATTAAGCAATACCTAACCTAACCCCCGGTGCTCATGCCACTGCAATCTGGTCTTCCCTTACTCCTATACCTAATTGTGACCGATACTTCCACAGGGGCTTTGTTAGACCAATATCTTAAAGAAACCCACAAAGAGAAGGCCATCTATTCTACCAGTAAAAAATTTGTCGGTTACGAGGTCAACTACACCGCTTTGGAAAAATCATGTGTCATTTTTATCTTGGTTACCCAAAATTTAGGAAACTATATGCTCGCCTTCCCCATCAGACTCGTATCCCGAATGGATCCCATTAAGTACCTACTCAAAAAGCCTTACCTATCCAGTCGGATGACCCATTGGTTGATGCTTCTATCCAAGTTTGATATCACATATGTCACACAGAAAGATATGAAAGGAAGGGCCATCTCTAACTACCTTGCTGACTACCCTATGGAAGATGCCGATGTCTGGATTTTCGAATTCCCATATGAGAATATCCTTTAGCCTCCCATGAAGATATTCGATGGAAAATGTTCTTTGACGGCGCTTCCAATAAAAAAGGATATGGCATTGTGATTCTCCTAATTACACCTGGTGACTCTCACACTCCCATTGCCATAAAATTGTATTTCCTCTGCACTAACAACATGACTAAATACGAGGCATGCACAGTAGGCCTCAAAGTTTCCCTCAAGAAAGGAATTTGATACCTCGATGTCTACGGGGATTCAGCCCTCATCATCGATCAAGTACTCAGGAAATAGAAAGTCAAGAATGAGAAACTCTTACCCTTCCATGACCACCTTAAAGAACTAGCTTCCTAATTCCAAGAAATCACCTTCCACTACCTACCCTGAGTAAAGAACAACCTGGCTAACGCCCTTACCACCTTAGCCTACATGATTGAGATGCCCAAAGGAATAACCATAGCTCCCTTCCTTGTCCAAAAATAAGACAAACCAGCCCACTACTACCACATCGAGCTCTGCACGAAGGAAGAACCCAAAATAGTAGACTCTTGGTACTATGATATTTAGTACCTCCTCAAACACGATAGGTATCCCCAGGGGGCTGACAAGAAAGAACGATCAACTCTTCATAGACTGGTCGCCCAGTATATTGTCTATGATAAAGTACTGTTTAAGAGAAACTTCGATGGAACCCATTTACACTGCATCGCAAGGGCTGACATTGAAGAGATGATGCAGAAAATCAACATCGGGAATGCAAACCCCACATGAACAGTTATATGCTCGCCAAAAATATCATTCGATGGGGATAGTACTGGACTACTATAGTTCAAGACTGCATAACCTATATGCAAAGATGTCTCAAATGCCAGCAGTTCTCCAACTTACAACACCTGCCACCACGACAACTGCACAACATGACTTCACCCTAACCATTTTCTACACGGGGCATCAACATCATAGGAAAAGTCACACCGAAGGCATCCAATGGGCATGAGTTTATCCTAGTCGCTATTAACTACTTCACTAAATGGGTCAAAACCGAGTCATTCGCGATTCTGGGTGCCAATATAGTGGCTAGATTCATCAAGAAAAATATCATCTACTAATATGGGGTCCCATACGAGCTGGTATCAGATAATGGGCTACATTTTGAGGCAGAGGTTACAGAAGTGGTCGACGAGTATGAGATTCAAAGACATAAATCCTCTACATATTGACCTCAAACCAACAGAGTAGTCGAAGCATATAATAAGAATCTCAAAGCCATTATCAGTAAGATGATCAAGAATTGTCGTAATTGGGCCGACAAGATTCCGTAAACCCCCTGGGGCTACCGCACTTCAGTTTGAACCTCTATTGGGGCTACCCCTTACTATCTAGTCTATAGTATGGAAGAAGTCCTACCCATAGAGATGGAAATACCCTCACTACGCATCATGCTCGAAAGCAAAGTCAGTGAAGAAGATTAGTACCAAAGCTCCCTTGACGAGTTGCCCTTCTTAGATGAAAGGAGATTGAAAGCTCTCTATCATATACAAGGGTACCATAACCGTATAAAGCGGTCATTCAATAAGATAGTCAGGGAATACAGTGTCCAAGAGGGGGACTTAGCCCTCAAAGAAATAATTAAGCCTATCTGGGACCCCAGAGGGAAATTAAAGCCTAATTGGAGCAACCCCTACATTGTGGAGAAGATCTTATCGGGTGGCTCCGCTGTGCTCATCGACCTCAATGGGGAAGAAATAGTGCGTCCAATCAACCTGGATCGTCTCAAGAAATTCTCCAAAATATCGGTGAACTATGACTCTTCTCATCTCCCTTCTATTCTAAAAAAAAATCTCTTCTTTTCCCCCTACCCAAAACTACGTGGGCCTAATCCTCTAAAAACATTTTCAAAAAATGAATTTTTCAAAACCCTCAGCTTGTTCGCTTCACATGAGCACGACCCCCTTCTTTTTCACCAAATGCTATTCTTTTCTTATCCCCGAGAATGACAGTTCATCTTAACATATACATGAACAAAAGGATTACATATGCCTTAGAGATTGGTATACATAATTCAAAATGCAAAAAGTCATCAAAAGGAATAACTAGGTGATCAAAAACTTATTTATTTCATTATTTGAAATTTATGTACGATTGCATCAGCATAAGGAGTCAAACAACTTCCCTTGCCGACACTACACCTATTAAAAAGAACCCCCAGATAATAACAAGCCCCACTACTATTGAAAATCACCTTCCAATTATTCCCAAAAAACACAAAAATAACACCTCATACAAGAAGCTTCACAAAACCCTACCCGTAGCTGCCAGAGGAACCAGCACCATCATCACCTACATCCTGGACTCCCCAAACCTCCCCTGCCTGAATGGAGTATCGCAAATGCTTCATGGAGCGATAATCCCAGACCATCTCAGGGTAGACCATAATGCCTCCCTCCATGGTGTCAGATATGGTAAACCTCCTTCGACCAGTCTCCACAGCCAGCATCCTGGCCACTACCTTCTTCCATAACCACTTCATGTAGTCCTTAGAAATATGATAGTCTCGCCCAGTAGACTGAGAAGGATGGGTCAATGAATGATGATTCCTACAAAGAACCAAGCCATATGTGTATACATTCTGTTAGATCCTCCATAGAAAAGAAGTTTGGTGTCCGCGGTGGCACGATTTGCTCCCAACCATATTGGCACAGCAGCCGCTAGAAAAAGTAGAAAGAGGTCTGCCTAAGGCCAACCAGTCTGACTTACTGGTACTCTCCAAGCTCCAGAATGGGTAGCAGCTCCCCCCACCATAGCACATACCAGCGTAGGCCTTGAGCCCCATGCACTACAAACCAATTCCCCCAACTCTCAATGCCTAGGCCTACACTAATAAAATAGCAGGAAAAGAAGTTTGGAACCACTGATAAGGGATAATCAGGTAGGACTTCCATACGAAACCTCTCTGACAGCCACATAAATAACATCACAGGTCTACCCCTCAGAAAGTCAGAACGATCCCCCCGCTTGGCATCCAGGCCATTCAAGGTCTCCGCCAATATCACCACCGCAGGATTGCAATGGTACAACATCCAAGAAATAATAGCAACCAGTTAGGGGTCCACCAGCATCCCCCCGATCATCAACAGAACTTTTGAAACAAGGCCTAGGATAACGGTCCCGACATATCCGGCATCACCCACGTCCTGCAAGTGCACGGACTATAACACCGTCAGAAGTGAAATCATTCCTCCCGTAACCAATGGCCTAGCTGCCGAAGGCAAAATATGAAGGAGTCCAGCCAGTAATTCCCTAGGAGAATAGGAAAACCCAGGCGAAGCCATAACAACGCTAGGATGTATCCTTAGCATGGCAGAAAATTCCTCGTACGTAGGACAAATCTCATCCAACCCTAAGCGAAAGATATGATCCTCGGGATACCAAAACTCGACAGTCGCCATCAACATTTTCCACTCAATAGGTCAGTTGCGCCACAAAGAGACCCGCCGCATGTGAAAGGCGTCGTAATTAACATTGTACGAACACATTGCTTCCAAGGCTTGAGGTAGTTAGCGAACTCAATGCTTCCAAGGAGAGACATCTTGCAAGACTAAGAGATATATAAGAAAGTAAGAATGTGGAAAATAAATAAAGTGAAAGTGTGAGGAGTAAAGCCCCATCCGCACCCCCTTTTATACTTGGGAACTCTCAAGCCAAGATAAGGAACCCTGTAGAAATCGGAGAAAAGCTTCCCCCGCCAAGTACCAAGCAATTGAAGAAAGTGCAATCAAAGCCTTAAATTGATTGGACTGGACTGACATGCCGATAGGCAAGACAAGGGTCAAGCCAATTGGCAACCCTCTATTTTGGGAAAATTACCCTTTTCCTCTTTTGTCAAAATAAAAAAACTCATTTTTATCTTAAGGTAATTCTGAATTTCCTTTATACTTTATACTTTTACTAGTCTAATTTTAAATAAAGTCCTTCTCAAATCAATTTTCAAATTCTTTTTACGGTCTCAGCATCAAAGTAAAAAGAGCATGTGAATTAATCATTAAACAAAAAAATTAACAAAAAAAAATTATTTTCTTCATTTGCATAAATTCTGCTGTGTTACATTAATATTTTGCAGGAAAAGCAAGAAAAAATAATGGGACTCAGTCAGAACCCAATCTCTCTCTCTCTCTCTATATATATATATATATATATATATATATATATATATATATATATATATATATATCTTTCTTCTCTCTTTTTTCTTTCTCTCTCTCTAGGATACCCCATCCCTACAACGCACCCTTTTCCCCCTGCGGCGAGATGACGTGCCCCCACTTTCAAAGCTCTATTCCTCCCCACATGAGGCAGACGGCACCTAGCAATAAGGGACCAAAATCGCTTCACGAATATGAGCAGTCACCGAGGATATCCAGTCCCTGATGTCCTTAATCCAAGTGGTCGAAACACTGATATGATGCGAGGAAGAATTAAAAAGATCAAATTAGTCAAGCATGAGAAAAAAATAAAGAAATCAAGGAAATTGAAAGAGATGTACTGCAGGCCAAAGGACCTCCTCCGTCAAACCCAACTCCTCTAGGTCCATCATATGAAGGTGATGAGGTACATGCAAAGATCCCCCATCAGCTCGTCGAAGGTTGTAACTAGGGGAATGCAGCCACACAAAAGAAGGTCCTGAAGTCTTCGTCGCCGCCGCTGATGTAGCCGCACCACCTGCGCTATAAGAAGACCCCACTTGTCGACTCGAGCCCGCCCTAGGGAGAGGCATCACATCATAAATGATAGGGGGCATCAACTAACTCGTGTGAAGTCCATATAGTCGTACATCACCGCTATGTCAGCATATAGGGAGTATGGTTCTCCCATCATCATAGCCACCCGGGCATCATCAGACATCTCTCACACGCGCCTCATGAACATAGAGGGTCCCGTCGGTAGCACCGCAACCTCATCCTCCACAATATGTCGGACTAACCTCTACCTAAGATACAAGGAGTAGACAAACTCATGCTCCAGTAGGCGCCACATGTCCCCCAGTCACCCCAGTGTGTTGAATAGTCATACCCCATGAATGAAAGGTCACCTGTAAATCCCCAAAAAAAGCAAAGGATCAGTATCAATAAAATGGCATCAAAGGGAAAATAACAGTCTGAAGGACAAAAGAATGCTTACTCGCTCGCTCATCAGGCCATTTAAGACCTGACGCACTACCTCTAGAGAAATATTCTTCTTCGATTGTCGATTGGACCTCCGCCATCGAAACATACGAAAAAAGTCCCTAACGGAGTCGCCCTTCAAATTAAGTGGGTTTGTGAATAGTTCGTTGTTCCTATATATAAAATTGAATGAGTGGTGAATTTGTGCCAGTAAATCTGATGATATTAAAATCATGTTTACTCTTATTCCTTTATCAGTTTGTTAGGGTTTATGGTGTGCATATATGAAGGGGTTATGTTGGGAGTGGATCAGACTATAACCAATATTTATATGATATCTAATACATATTTTCTATCTAAAAAAAGTCCCATGTTATTCCAAAGAAAGAAATGGATATTTTATATGTGTCGGTTTGGATGGACAAAATATTGACTATATTTTTACCTGTGCTAAAGAATAATTTACCGCAGTTCAAGAAAGAAAAATAGCAAGAAAGGTACCAAGTAGTTGAATCCTCAAAATACTGAGAACGCTCAAATTAACTAACAGATAATTCATGTTATGGTCAAATATGACACTGTTCAAGACGCTAATTTGGTGAATAGAGTGATGGATATTGAATCGAATGGTGTTAATGAAGATAAGATTCAGTTTGACACCCAATTTGATTACATACACATTGAGTGGGATTTTTTTTTTTGCACTAATCTCAACATAAACAGACATTTGAGATGATATGACAAAAATTAAATCACTAACTTCCACTTTCCAAAAATTCGCTTTAATTCAATTTCTCACAGAATACACTCACAAACGAATCACTCGGATTATGTCTATTTTCTCACGGTATGCGTGATATAAAGAGTAAATGTAATGGAACATGAATTCACGCACATAAATAGAAGGACGGACTTATGAAGGTGAAAATATTTCATGAAAGGGTTATGGTCATTGAAAAACGGAAAACATCATCTTTAAGTCGTACCATTTTGTCTATCTCATTATCTTTTCGTATTTTAGCTCTCCAAGCGATAACTAATTTCGTTATTCGGACTCAGTTAGGATTTTTTTTGGGTTACAATGTATTGGGTAAAAACTGGGAAGTTTGGAAAATTTAAAGTTGGAAATTTTTTCTCGCGATGTCCTTAGGTATTTTTCCGGGCATTTGCTCCTTTTCTCTTCTTTTTCATATTTTTCTCATTTTTTTATTTTTTTATTTTTTTCATTTTTAATTTCTTTCTATTCTTTATGCACCATTTGGACTTAATTTGTGAGTTTTGATTTTCACAACTCTAGACCAGTGAGTTTTTTGTATTAATCAAATGAATATGGAAAAAAAATTGGCTCAAATTGGCTTGTAAAAGGATATTCTTTTTCGCAATGTTTTATGGCTTAATATTTTTGGGTAACAAACAAAGGACTGACTTTATTTATCCGAATTACTAGTTACATTACCATATGCATCTCGAGATTAATTTTGATTTTGGAGACATTTTTGGCACGTTTTCAAAACAAAATTTCACTCATTTTTCGTAACCGATCAAACAATGATTTAGAGATCATCAAAAACTTTTTATGATTCAATTGAACTTTGAGTTAACTTTTAACTTGGAGTGATTCAATTACTCGAAAAAAGTGATAAGCTCATAATCTCACCGGGTTAAAAATCTCCACACTTATTGGTTGAGTTGTTAATTCTCGCTCAATTTTCGTTTTTGGTCAACTTCAACCTAGTGGATTAGATTTTTACAAATTAAGACTTAAAAAAATTAGTGATATTTTTGAAGATTTTAAATTCTAATGTTTGTTTATTTTGAGGAAATTTTTTTACTTTTTCTAATTTTTTAAATTTTTTTGGAAATTTTTGAAATTTTCTAATTTTTTTATGAACCTTTTTTGACATTTTTTAATTTTTTTGGGCATTCTAAAAATGTGTAGTTTTAAGTATACACCTGTCACCCCCCACCACCACCCCCCAACTTAAACTTTTGCATTGTCCTCAATCAAAATGACTAAAAGCTAAATAATAAAAGAAATTGAAAATAAAATGAGCGAATAAAGAAAATGAAATTTTTTCAATAATAACGATAATTACAAAGCATGTAGAAAGATATAGAAATTACATAGTTCTTAAAAAAAATATATCAATGAAGCACACAAGAACTACATAAGAAAGAACCACAAATAATCAAAAGATTTAGTGCGACGACCCAAAAACGTCGGGATCACAAGTGCAGGGCCATAGAAATATGATAGAAATTATGCATCGAACCCCAATTGCAAGGGGTAGATATCCACTTGTAGTCACATCATCATGCTCGTGTCCCGCTTATAGTCACGCCTATCCAACTCACTCTCGGTTTGAAACTTAATAAGGAACCCGTCGATATGAGCTTCCAAATTGTCGATTCAGTAATTAATAACCGCCGATTAGAAAGTGCCTTCATTAAATCGGGATCATAGTCCGAGTCCCCCTCCTCTTCTTCTTTTCCTGGGCCGCCAACCTCTTCCTCCTCTTCGGCCATTTCCACATCCTCAAAATTTTGTTGGGGGGGGGGGGGGGGGGGGGGGGGGGGGGGGAGGTTGAACAACTCGCATTTTCCTCGTGCTATGCTTAATGGAGGATATATGAATTGGCTTTGGGATGCGGGTAAGTACCTCCCGGGGATATGTGCATCGGAGCAAAGGTTAAAATAAACCTTGTGTATGGAAGAGATATCTTGCCCTTCTTTTTATAGACGGCGGTAACGATCTCTTGAAGTTAAATGTGGGTGAGGCTTATTTGGCTTTACTTATCGAGGAGGTGGTAAAGAAAGGTCCCATGGAGGAGACGAATTGCGGGATTATTGTTGGTGGGAATAATTATACCACAAGTTATTATGTGGGAATAATGAATGCGTTCGGGAATTCACTCGACCAGAAAGGTGTCCATTGCCCATTCCTCCCTGGACGTGCCCACCTCTCAACGCACTCTTGTTTGGACACGAGGGGGCATTTTTTGGATAGGTGCTATGTTAGGGGATAATCAACCCCATCGACCTCATCTTTCTTTGAATAATAGTTAGGGATAAGGGAACCCTATTCCCATGAACATACGAGCGTGCCACAAAAAAGACGCACAACTTGATCATAGGTCGAATTGGTTAGGGGATTCAACCATTGGTACCACCCACAACGTCAAGAAAGTCCAGTGACATCCTTAAGAAGGTCATCCCATTGGACCTTCCATTTGATAAATACCACCTGGGTCAGCCCGAAATGAACCTCGACCCAATTCCACTCTTGGCAAGAGCAAACGCCTTCATTCTCTCCTTTATCAATTATGTCGACGAAATAGTGTTTGGTATATCGATACATGGTGGGAATTTGTTAGTGGAAGACACTTGGGAAGATAATTTTTAGATGAGAAGAAGATTGAAATGGTATGTGATAAGTATTTATAGGTGGGGGAACGTTGGTAAGTGGAGGGAATTTGAAAAGGTTAGGTGGGAGGGAGTGGAGGTTGGAGGTTTTGTTTTTTGGATGGGAGGGAGTGAAAATGTTGGAAATTTTGGATAGGAAGAAAAGTAAAAGGTGGGAGGGAAATGGGGGATGAATGTGGTTGGGAAAAGAAGAGGAAAAGCCAAATTTTTGAAGTAGGTTTGGCAAACTAGTTCAGTCCCAATGCGAACCGGTTTGGCCGAACTTTATGTTCAAATGATGGGTTATGCTCTATTATTACTAGGATAAGTGTTGGGAATAGTATTTTTCCTCTAAATTCACTCATAAAACCTCCCTTTTAATGCTGGTCACCGGACTAACTCAGAATCTCTTCATTTCATGACTTATGCTCTCTTGAAAATGGTAACCCTATCTAACACGGACTTGAACGATACCTAAAGATCCTACAAACTCACACGACTATCACTATACAACCACTTCACCCCATACGCGTCGGGGGGGGGGGGGGGGGGGGGGGAGACCTCTCTCAGAAGATCATTCATCCCCATAAATGGGGTTCGACAATCAAATCGTGTCATATTTCTCAACACACGCCTCTAGATATGGCTTTAGGAGTTGTCCATTAACTTTAAATGTGTCCCCACCTTACGGGTTCTCTAAGTCTATAGCGTCTTGGGGAAACACATCTCTTATGATGAACGATCCGGTTCACTGCTAACATAATTTTCCAGGAAACAAGTGTAGCCGTGAGTTATATAAAGTCCTTTATGACCTAGATGAAACTTTGTTCACTTGATAGTTCATTTGTGTGCGAGTTTAATCCTTTCCATGGAGATGTGGGTTCTTTTGTACGCATAGTTTCATATTTCTTCCAACTCACGTAATTACAATTTTTGCACTTCACCGGCTTTATCAAGGTTATAGTTTAACCTCTTATTGGCCCAATACGCTTTGTTCTCGATATCGATGGGGAGATGGTAAGGCTTGCCATATAAAAATTGGAATGCTGATGTTTCAAGGGTGTTCTCGTATGCGGTCCTATAAGCCCAGAGTACATCGATCAATCGAGTAGACCAATCCATGCAGTTACGTTCAATGCTTTTTTTGAGAATTTATTTGATCTCTCAATTTTCTAACTCGGATTGCCACTTCGTTTAGGGTGGTAAGTCATCCCAACCTTGTGCACGAAACCATTATTTTTCAAACAACTTATTGCAAAAGTGTGTGTCGTTATCACTAATGGGAGCACCAAAGCAAGATAGTATGTGTTTACGAATGAACTTTACCAACACCTTACTGTCATTCATCCTATTAGCTATGTCCTCTACCCACTTCGACACCGTCTACCGTGACAAGTATATATAGGAAACCAAAGGAGGGAGGGAAAAGGTCCCATGAAGATGATGCCCTAACATTAGAATATCTCGATGATGAGAATAGGGGCCAATGGTATCATGTCTCATCGAGTAATAGCTCCCATTCTTTGGCACCTATCACAAGATTTACAATGGTTGTTCACATTACGAAAGATTGTGGGCCAATAGAGATCGATTTCGAGAATCTTAGTACCCTTTTTTCATGGAAAAGTGTCCTCCACAAGCTTCTGAATGACAGAACCGGATGACACAAGGGATCTCGTCATCCGGCACACATCTTTGGATAATTTGGTCACACAATATTTAAACAAGCACGGATCATCATTAACAAATATGTGCGACCAAGTTAAGAACTTTCTCTTCTCTTGTGATGTCCAATCGGAGGGGATGGTCCCCGTAACTAGATAATTAACAATGTTGCAAACCAAGGGAGAAAGGAAATGGAAAATAATTTCTCATCCGAAAAATACTCATCTATGGTTATCTATAGGTACATTGGACGAGAGGCTCAATAAATGATTTTCTACAACGTTTTCAACTCCTTTCTTGTCTTTAATGGAAAGGTCAAATTCTTGAAGTACTAAGATCCACGTAATGAGGCGCGGCTTTGCATCCTGTTTAGAAAGGGGACATTTGAGAGTTGTGTGGTCGGTAAAGCATGCAATTGGTGAACAGATGAGGTAAGAACAATATTTTTCTTAGGCAAACACTACCACTAGCCACTCTTTCTTCATGACGGAGTAATTCAATTGAGGCCCAATTAAATTCTATCTAGCGTAGTATATGACGTGGGATTTCTTATCTCTTCGTTTCCCTAAAATACCCCCAACCGCATAATCACTCGCATAACACATAAGCTCGAATGGAAGGGTCTAATCCAGAGCTTGTGTGATGGGGGAGAAGATTAGCATGCTTTTCAATTTTTTTAAAGCTTCTTGGAATTATTCACTCCAATCAAAAGGGTCATTCTTCACGAGTAGGTTACATAAAGTCCTAGCAATGGCACTAAAGTCCTTAATAAACCTATAGTAGAACCCCGCATGGCCCAAGAAAGAGTGCACCTATTTTAGTTCTTAGGTGAGGGAAGTTCAGCGATAACATCATTTTTCACCCCATCGGCCTCTATACCCTTGAATGACACGATGTGGCTAAGAACTACGCCTTCGATAACCATAAAATGGCAATTCTCCCAATTCATTATCAATTTTGTTTCCACACATCGGGATAACACCTTATCGAGATTAATGAGGTAATGGTCAAAATAGGAGTCGAAGACAATAAAATTATCCATGAACACCTCAAGGACCTTTTCAACCATGTCGCTAAATACACTAAGCATGCACCGTTGAAAGGTCGCGGGTGCATTACATAATCCAAATGGAATACCTTTGTAGACAAATGTGCCAAAAGGACATATAAACAGTCTTATCTTGATCTAAAACATCCACCTCAATTTGGTTATACCCTGAATAACAATCTAAAATATAGTAAAAAGGGTGGCCCACGACTCTCTCAAGAATTTGGTTCATAAACGGCAAAAGGAAATGGTATTTTTTATATCTATCATTGAGCTTTCGGTTGTCAATGAAAACGCACCATCCGGTGGTGGTACGTTTTGGGATAAGTTCCCCCTTTGCATTTTCGACTACAGTCATTCTCGACTTCTTAGGGATGACTTGAATAGGACTCGCCCTTTTACCATCCGAGATAGGAGAGATGATGCCCTCATACAATAACTTAATGATTTCTTCTCTTATGACATCTTTCATCATTGGGTTGAAAGGCCTCTGCATCTCCTATAAAGGTCTCACATCCTCTTCTAGGTGGGTTTTATGGGTATAAATTAAAGCACTTATACCCTACAAATACGTGATGCTCCAACCAAAATTACTTTGGTCCTTCCTCATAGTGGCTATAAGCTTTCCCTTTTACTCTTTATTTAGGACTCGAGGAGACAATAATAGGATATGTCTCTTACTCTCCTAAGTAATCATGTTTGACGTTAGAATGGAGCTTTTTTAATTCGAGGGTAGGAAATTTATCATCGTAGGTAATCGTGTTTGATTCCCTCGGTAGTAGTTCCTAGAATGGAAAGACCTAGATAATATCTCTCATGTCCTCATCGCTCTCATCCTCATCTAAATACTCTCTCATCTCCCTCACCTCTCGCTCAAAACTGGTGTATGCATTATCTCTCTCACTCGACGTAACAAGACACACCTCTAACGGATCCTTAGTATGATTATCCTCAAAGTGTTTGTGTACTACCTCCTTTATAAGATCCAACTCGTGTAACTCATTCACATAACCAATTTTCATGGCGATGTTGAAGATATTAGTCTCAAGTGTCATGTTCCCGAATATGAGTTGCATTTGCCCAAAATCATTAGTCATTGCTAAAAATGGGCGGCCAAGGATCACGAGAACATGAGGGATCGAGAGAGAGCAAGGCTCCATATCCTAAATGACAAAATCTATCAAGAAGTAGAAAGTGTCGACTTGGACGATCACGTCCTTAACAATCACCTGAGGTATCTTCACGTAATGATTCACAAGTTAGAGAGTAATTTTTGTGGGATTAAGGTCCCCCAAATCAAATTTTCTATAGATGGAGTAAGGGACAATATTAACACTTTCCTTTAAATCTAATAACTCTCTCTCAATTTTACTATCTCCAATGGTGCACAAAATGGTAGGTGCACCCGAATCTTTATATTTCGGCAGGAGGTCGCTCAAAAGTATCGAACTTACATTTTGTGTGAAGAAAACCTTCTTCTTTACCTTTAATCGATGTATCACCATTATAAGTCCTTAAAAAACTTTACATATGTGACAATTCACTTTATTTCTTCGAGAAAAGGTAAATTACGCTTTTCTTGCTTAAGCACTTCTGAGATATTGTCAAGGGAGGTACATAGAGGACCAACTGTTGAGGATAAGGAGAGACATTAGGGGGTTTCACTACCACCTCAGGACTAACTGTGTCACCTTTATCACTCTCATCCAAGGGCATCTTCGACCTCTTTCATGTCGGGCAAAACATCCTTGACATTTTTCTCATCGTGTAAGGGAGGTGGAAAGTCAACAACTCCCCCACTGCATAGAGTGGTAACTTATTAACATTGCACTTTGTTCTCATCGTTATTAGGGATAACACAATTTTGATCTTGGGGAGGTCCATGTACTTGGGACGAAAACTTCCACTTCTCTTGGACACTTAGGGAAGATTGCAACTTAGACAATGATGCCTTTAAGTCAGTAAAATTTGAGCATTTTGAGCATTTAACGTTGATTGAGTTTGCATGAATTGGGATAAATTATCCTCGAGACTCTTCTTCTTTAATATTATTACGAAGTGGGAGGGGGCGCTTACATATATGGTGTTTGTTGGTAAAGTGGTAGTGGTGCCAGTTGTTGGGCAACATGTGGATTCGGGTTCATCATTGCATTCGGTTTCCCCTAACTAAAATCGAAATGGTTTCTCCATGAGGAATCACCTGAGGGGCATGAAAATTACCTTATAGGATCCCACCACCTCAACTTGCTCTTGTATCATAACTTTATAGTCAGGTATTATCGGACATTCCTTTGTTAAATGTACCGCCTCAAAAATTACGCATATATCCTCCTTAATTTCTCGAGTGGAGTCGTATACGTCTCTCTCCTAGCTTCAACTACGCCATATAATCTTTTGGCTAATTAATTCATTTGAAGCTTCAACTCAACTTCCATGCCCAATTGATAGAATCCAGACGAGGAAGGAGCAATAAACATGTGTTTAGCTTTGGGTTGGGTGTTCGGATCCGATGTGTCGCATGCTTGAGTAGTATCGATGACATATATAAAATGGGACTTTACATCATCTGTGTCTAATTCTAAGAACTCTCCCAAGCACATAGTCTCAATGATTTTCTTGGAAATTAAGCCTCTCTCGTGATGGAAGTAGGAGATGAGTCTCCACTTCTCAAAATTACGGTCTGGGAACATGTTAATTAACTCGTTAAACCTCTTCCAATATTTATCCTTTATGACTAATGGTCTAAATTTGAGCCCTAATAGAATTGGTCCTATGTGCAAGAAAGAACTTTTGGAGAAACTTATCCTGCATATCCCTCCACGTGCCTATCATGTTCGGTACTAGTGACGAAGCCAAGTCTTGTCCTTATCCTTAAGAGAAAAAGGGGAAAATTGAGGTGCACTAAATCTTGGGTGCAAGCTTGATCATTAAACATCTCTCACACCTCCTTGAACTCTCTAATGTGGAGATGAGGCTTCTCAAACTCCATACGTGAAAAGTTGGGAGAATCTGAATCATCCCATTCCTAAAATGGAATTGCCCCACATTATATAGGAATATAACGCATCCCAGAGTGATGGTTCACTAGGGGTATAAAAGTTCTCTTATGGGGCGATATGACAACATTCCCTCTCCTATTCTAAAATTGTCATGATCAGACATCGCACTCACACTTATAAAATCACTTTCGCCATCGGAGGTCCTAGATGTTCTACTCGTGGTGTGATTAATCGATGTAAGTGGTGAAAAAAAGAAATTTGGAATGATTGGAGTGTAGTTTCTAGAGGGAGATATTCCATCTATATGCTCGGGACTTGGATTGGGTTGAGTATTGTGCATTTATCGCCTTGAGAGAGTATTTTTTTTACTTTTATTTTAATTTTTATGATTTTTTTGGGTATTTGATTGTTGTGAATTTTAGGGTTTTATGAATTTTTTTGGCTTTCTATGAATTAAGGCCAAATTCATAGGTTAATTTTACCTAAACTAGAGTGTCTACCTACTCCTCGATAACGGACCAAAAAACTTAGGCGATAAAAAAAGTGTGTGCAACGCGTGTATCTACAGCTCAAGTATAAGTCAGTTTCTTAAGTAATACCCCTGTAATTCGAGTGTCAAGCTCAGGGAATAGGACAAAGATCATGACGACAACTGTGGGTTGGCTTCTAGAACCTAACTATCGACTCACGAAAGAAAATAAGAAAAGGTGATGAAATTATTTACACAAAGTCTTATGAACTAATAAAAAGTAACTAATGAATGCAAATTTACTACTAAATGCAAGAATAAATTTGTTTAAGTTTTAGAAATAAACTCTGCTAGAAAGTGGGTATGGAGTACACACACCCTAATTGTCGGTAATTATGTTTGTAAACACCACATTCTAGGACCCTCGTGAGCATCTCCTTAGGTCCCTATCACTTTCTCCTTAACCATAAACCCTAGGTCATACTCTGAGTACTGATCTAGAGGCCATCGGGAGCTCTTGGGACTCGTTTGACTCCGGTCGACTTACTCACCTGAGTGGATGCTCAATGAATCTTCGAATGGCTCTAAATCCCCTTTTGAACGGTTTGCCCTTTGCGTGAATCATCCTTACAGTTGGTCCATTTTACAGTTAAAAACCGATCTGAAAGCCATCGGGCTCTCTCGGGCCCTATTTTAACCCCAATCAACTTCCTTGCCTAACTGGAATGAAACTTTGAAGGTCTCTGAATACTTTTTTTAATGGTCCATCCCGTATACGAATTGCCCTTACGGTTAGGACAAACGATCAGTTTTCCCCCAAAAACTTATACAAAGGCCACTAGGCGCTCCCGAGCTCTACTTGACATCCATAAACTCTTCAACTCTAATGAGACTAAATGAATCCTCAAAGGCTTCAGAATCCCCTTTCCAACGGTCTTCCCCATCCACAAATGATCCTTACGGTATGGACAAATGACCCATTTTACTCTGAAGGGTCACTAGGCGATTATGGGTCCCATTTGACCAAGGTCAACTCTCCGAACAAAGAAAACCTCTTTGGAACATTGAAGAGCCTTGCATAGCCTTTTTAACGGTATGTCCTGTGCATAAATTGGCCTTACGATGCTGATGAGCAATCTATTTTCCTTCGAGAATTTCTTATCCCAAAGACCATCGAGCATTTTTTAGCCCCGTTTGACCATAGTCAACTCCCGAACCCAGTATCATCCCAATGAGTTTGGGCTTTGAGTATCCTTTCCAATGGTTCATCCCGTGCGCTATTCTAACTTATGGAATGCATTTCACGACCGTTTTCAAGAAAATCTGCATGAGACTGTCGAATGGAAAACCCATTTCCCTGCCTATCGACAGTGTTTCTGAGGTTATCTATCGATCAAAGATAATGTTTATAGCACCCCCTTGACCCTATATTAAGGCAGAATGAGCTCACTTCGAAAAGACACCTCACAAACTTCCCTCTCGGTGATCTCAGTAATATTTTCTCAAAGTCCGCATGGTTTCTCATTGAAATCTCTCACTCATATTTAATTCCCATCCTTTTCTTACCCGATTTAGTAAATTCCATTCCCTCTCCTCCTACCACATCGATCCACTTACAAGAGAAACCCTTCACCAATCAATATCAATCTTAACTCTTCCGAAGAAGGTCCAAACCTTTCACTCTCTCTTTAAGTTCCTTTATTTTTGTATTAGTTATTCAATTCTTACTTTAGTATTTCATCTTTATTAGTTCACATATATTAATATTAAACTCTTTTATTGGTAGTATTGCATACACTATATTTTCTAAAATAAAAACCCCAAAAAAAGGGAAAGAGGGTTTGCTTATAAATTCCAAATGGGGATTTCTCACTACATTTTCTCATACTAAAACATCCTTTTTCTACATACATACATACAATAAAATCCCCGGTTGGATTTATAGGGTAAACCCCACCCCAGTGTGGCATGCGAACTACGTGGACTTTGATGACTTTTTAGGCTACGTAGGCATCTCGGATAAAATCCTAGAATTGAGTCCTCATTTCCTATTTTCTTTCATATATTATATTTGTGATTCGTGCTCGCATTTTGTCCAACATATACCATCGTCTTTCTATAAGTGAACAGTGACCTAAAAATGCACACATTATGTTTTTAATTACTATTTTGGGAACACTCCTATGGATGACCTCACTCCGCCTTTCTCCATGACGCGAGTTGAGTAATTCCATTCTCCATTTATATATACACGCATACACACTTCACATAGTTATTAAGGAGAACAATAATACATGCACATGCGATACCGAAAGGATGGGATGGGTGCCTCACACCTTCCCATTTCGTAACTTAGACCCCGAATTCTTGAACTAATCGGTTTTGCAAGCATTAGTATGACTTTGGTGTCATTCTCTTGAGGAGGCAACATTTATTTTGCCTGTTTTGTGCAAAATAGGTTGGCGACCCTATCTATATACATCACCCCACATCGACGACGACCGACGCACTTTGAGGAAGTGTGCGAACCCCTTGTGCATGTGCGCTAACTGGGAGATAGGATGGCCACAAAGTTGAATATAAAATGTTCAAGAATTAAATATATAATTCAAATTATACCTTAAAATTATTTAAGTACTCTATATATGAGGATTTTTCTATGCACAATATCTATTCAAAAAAAAAACTTAACGCGAATGGCACAACTGTCAACACGCATATTATATCTTTAAATACTTTTGTTACCTATAAAAAATGAAGCTAAAACATGTTCTGAGAAAGTATCAAGCCTCTTAATTATTATTAAATTTTATCCAATTTTATATTCATCCATATTACCTAGGTTGGGTTCATCTACCCCAACCCTCTAAAAATCTAGTCAGACTTGGAAAACTTAACTAAGCATGTGATTTCTATGTTATATGAATTCATGATGTAATATTTAATGTACAATAACATGTAAATAATCACAAAATAAGAATAAGGAATAAAGATCATGTAGAGAAATAAGCTCGAAATAAATAATAAAGAAAGCAATACCTGTATTGAAATTTCATGCAAAAACATGGAATTCTTGGTCGTCTCTTTTCTTAGCCACTTTTCTCCGTTCAAAACTAGGTTAAAACTTGTGTAAAACTAATGTAGGAAAGCCCTAATACAAATTTACCACCATCCTAGGTCGTTTTGGAAGTGTTTTCAACACATACAACTCTCTAGTCAAAATAAGGAATAAAACAAAAATCTCGTGTTTAGGTCTACCGAACCGGTTCGGGTCAAGGGCGAGTCAGTTTGCCCCAATGAATTTTTAAAATTCCACCTTTCTTCCTGGATTGTCTTCTCATCTTCAAATTCACAAAACTTTTTATCCATGGCTTGGACTTAGGTGACATTTCTTCCAATATGCTCATAGATTCAAGCTCTTCACTCTTCCTTTTGGCTCCGCATTCGGGTTCAAGGAGAAAAATTATGTATTCACTCTCAATATTTCTTTCCTTCATTTCTTTCTTAGTTTTGGTTTTCCTATCACATTCACTTGCACTAAATACCTATAAAATAAGATAAAAATAAACACAACAAGATATACTTATCAAAAAGGGTTAGTAGCATAAATATGAGATAAATCCATTCTAATTACAAAGCATGGGACCGTTAAAGTGCCGAAATTAAGGGGATAAATATAAAATATTTACGCTGAATCAAAATCCGTGGGAAGTGTTCCCAGAATCAAAGCATGCAGAGCAACTAACGTAAATTAAAAATAATATTTACCTTTATAACGCTCTTAAATTACGGAATCGCGTGCAACATGTCGCAATAAAGAAAAGGGAGTGAGCTGAATGCCCAGTGGAAAACATAATAATGCAACATAAAATCGGGTGGCAAAAAAGATAATGTATTACATAACACGTACGTGCACATGCAAATTCCATATATCTATACATATGCATCGATCCGTTTATTTCAAAACGTTACTTGATTTGATTAAATTACATTAATCTTATAAAAAAACCTTTTTACATAACTTAACATTTATTTTTCGATTTAATGCACCCGGTTAAATGCTTAAACAAAATAGGGTTTGTTTATGTAAAATACTTCATTTACCAAAAAAATTCATTATACTCATACCAAATCCACTTTAGTATTTTCCTTAAAACCACCATACAACACATGCACATTCAGTGTTAGAAAGTACTATTTTATTTCTTGAAAACCATTCATAACACACACTTGTGTTAATTATGGGTTAAAACCACCTTTTGTTACATGGTTACCCATCAACCACTTCACTTGTGTCATTAACTCACGCTTTACTTTGACTTAGTCATTTATATAATTCTTGTCCAAATTACCCTTTTCAAATAGGAACATTTATCAATTTCATTTCACAAAGGTTGTCTTTTCTCATTTTTTAGTACAACCAATTTATTTATCATGTTTCACTTTAACTCATTATCTTTTTCTGGGAATTCACCAAATAGATGAGTATTTTAACAGGCTCCACACCACCGACTACGCCACCATATGCTCTAGCTAGTGATTTTAGGACTTTCACCCCTAGGGCTTTGGGCCCTTCTTAATTATTCCCAGTCATATCCAAATCCTTTTATCATGTGTTTTAACACTTTTTTTGTGTCTGCATTATTCCATTTTTACCACCCAAATGCCGAAAACCAAGGGACTACACCCCACATTTATGTTACACTTTAGAAAATCAATATTTCATGTCCTTTGCAAATGTAGGTTGATTTCATTCCGAAAATCACTCTCATTTAGTGTAACACTTTTTCAACATTTTTATTTCCAAAAAGGTTACACTTTACGTAAAATTATTATTTTATCAATTTGTTTCCAAACTTCCATTTTCACAAGTGCCATGTCTCCAAAAACATTGTTAAGTTACTCACACTAAATTCTTAAATGCTTTCAACTCATTAACACTTATTTATCACTTTAGAGTAACACACTTCTCAAGTTGGAAGTCTCTTTATTTCATTATTTTCTTTATCAAAGAAATCATTTGGTATTTTGAAGAATACTTTACAAGAAAAATACTATTTTTTCTTTATCAACAAATATAGTCTTGGAACCATACAGTTATCACATTTTTAACATTTATTAACACACTTTAAGAGATGAAATTTCTATTTTCTTTATTTCATGTTAAAACCCATTTTAATCCTTTTTATACATGCTCATATGCTCACTATTAACTTAGTACACGTTTATACACATGAGAAGTGTGACACCCGCTCAATTAAATACTGGGTGATCACTCCTTTATTAAATTAATTCAGAATATCTAGTTGGTTCATTCTTAGCATCACTGTCAAAAAATAACTTCCTTATTACTTCACCTAATAATCAATTAAGCTAGTCTCAAAACTTTTCAATTTTTAAATTTAATGAAATCCATTTTAACAATGTAAACAATTGATCATGTAATCCATTCCACAATAATGTATAATAGTTAAGTGACATCACAACTGAACTAAATGTAACTGGAATAAACTCTCCAGTTTAAATGTCTCAATACCATCATCCAGATAAGCCTATTATAATAATACCGACATAAGTAATTACAATAAATGGAATAACTAGAATCCTAGGCGACATGCCCTAAATGAAATAGATACTGCAGACATCTGAATCGATAGAATGGAATCGTCTAAACCTAGCCTGCATCTCCCCTAGAAACTATAGTACGTCAAATATCTAACACTCTACGTTGGGTGCCCCTGTGGTTGGACACCTAATATAAAAGATACAAGAGAGAAGAGAATATGCAAGAAAATGGGTCAGAGCCAGATTGTAAAATAATTTTTTTTAAATAGTAAGTACTTAACAAGTGAAATTAAGCAATTACTATGTACATTTTAGCTTCTTAGGCTCTCACTTAAGAATCTCACCTCTCATCTAGAGCGCACACCCAACATACCTCATAATCCTTCTAGTTAAGGTTCCCAATTACTAGTTCGAAATAAGAGTCACTATGATTCTAACTTATATCAATTTCCCGTATTTCCCACGCAATACGTATGATAATTATACATGTTCATTTCTCTTTAATATGAACTAGACTTTTCAAAGCTGTAGGACTAAGTATTCACTTACTTAATTCAATTCAGATTTCATTATTCTTTTACATCTACTAATTTCACACAGTAGATTATATCAAAGTATATATATATATATATATATATATATATATATATATATATATATATATCACATTATTATATATACTAATATGGCACCTCCCAGACACAGCTGCGGTGCATGCATACTCTGCTATCATGCCATGGTACATCTCTCACTGTATAACGGACTGTTGGTTCGACGTCTCTATCGAACCATAAATCTCATAACACATATATTGGAGGCGAGCATACTCCCTACTCAAATGGGTCATACACATACATAAGTTCCCATTCAACCGTCAAAACTATCATTCCCACTGATAGCACGTGTTCAAGGTCTTGTGCTTAGGGTGTGAATCTAAAATCTCCCCAATGGGCTCATCAGGATAAGATCGTCCAAAACGCAAAACCTCTACCTCGATAGCAAGCAGCGTAGGTATGTCATACAAAACATAAATCATAATATAGGTATTCACACCACCTATATATATATATATATATATATATATATATATATATATATATAATAACAACAAGGCATATGCACAACCCATATGATAAGTCCCATATGTAGTATATTTATATCTGGAATATCCTATGAATTTATCAATTATGACTTTACTTCTTAAAGTATATTCTCGAGATTTTCTCATCACTCAAAGGGTATCGTTTATTCCTCATGTAAATTCAGTAGGTAAGCACCTACACCCTACTAGTCCATGTCATTATAATCCCGGAATTTTTGTGAATTAAATTTATCTTCAAATTAGTTTTATTCCTCGATAATCCCTAATTCAATTTAACCCTTTATTCCATCTCATAGGACTAAGCCCATACATTAACATGTCCTACTGGTATACCCCTATACTTCCATTATTTTAAGAATTTAATACCATAATAAAATCTCAAATAATCCCATAAAAATAATAATCAAAAGGGAAAAGTTTGCCAAATCTGGGCATCCGAATTGATTCGCCCCAGCCACCGAATCGATTCAGCAGGGTCCGAATAGATTCTCCCCTGCAAGTTTGCAAAATTTTGCATTTTAATGGATATGGGTTTCAATTGTTTTCTTTCCCAAAACCATCACCAAATGATCCCAAACTCCCCATAAATTATCCCAAATGATATATCAAGGTATGTGAATGATTTCTAACATATAAACAAAACAAAATCATCAAGGAGTTTCAATTCAATGAAGTTAATTCCACAAAAATTCAGAAAACTCTTAATTCATCATCCTTATACAAGAACTATCATAAATCCAAAATTTCTTCACCAATTATTCCCAAATTTCGTGGAGTAGATTCTATATTCAAAAAGAGATCAATCCTAGTTAGCTTTCATTTCAAGGATTCAATTAAGATCATCAAAATTCATCTTTGATTCGTGTAACTTTTCTAAATTTCATTACTAGTCTAACATGGACAATATACATGCTATAATTTGCAATAATTAACCACTTGCCTCAAATTCGAAGGTTTGAACCGTTGGGGAAGATGATTCTAGGGACGTTCCTCCTTTTTTTCCGATCAACCTCCGATGGTGGTGGTGGTATAAGGTGACTATTGTCTCTTGGTCTCCTAGAAAAGTCTCTTACTCTCCTATAACCCCTTTTTCTTTGATTTTGGTGAATCAACCTCAATTCTACAAGCTCTACACTTATATAAGACCACTACAAATTCGTGGGTACTATTCACCTAATTTGGCAAATGATTAGATACCCCTTTGGGGTGTCAGTTTGGTTCCAAATTGACCCGAGACCCAAATTAATCCCCCAGGTAGACTTTTTTCACTATCTAAACCCTTCCGGACACTTTGGTGCATTCAAAACTTCCATTCAGATGACATAAAAATAAATTACTTTTAATTCTATTTAAATATAGTCCCGACACGACTCACACGCTCATCCCGACTTATTTACTATAATTGTCGTATTCATAACTTGCGGCAATTTTATAAAGTCATAATCATATATTACTTTTAATCTTTAAGTAATATTCAACATAAATCACATATGACTTTATGCTCGAGTAATATTTAAATCCGAATTAATTTTCAATTATCCCATAATTAATTCTAAGTAATCCCATTTTAAAAGTCATTAAAAATACGGGGTATTACAAGAAGATGGATTTTAAGTCTAAAAATCCAAAAAAAAAAGTTGTACACATGATTATCATATAAAATATCATAACACTTGTAAATATTAGGTTTTAAAGACTAAGAAGACATTTGTTCTTCAAAAAGGTGCTTAAATATCTAGTTTTCATACATCTTTATTTTTTCATAAAACTTCAAGATTTATACTGAAAATAGCTTATCAAAGCAAATACTTCTTTAAAACATTTTATTTCATAAAAATTTTAAACACGAGGTTTCCTTGAAATTCATAATCCTTTCTCAAACCATTTGAAAACCCATTTCTTGAATACTTAAAGCTATTATGAAATCATGAGTAATGGGTACCTAAACATGCTAAGTGTAATATCTCGTATTTTTAAAGCATTTTAAATTACACATGTGCACATAATTTAATTTAATTAAAAAATAAAGTGACTTAAATAAAATTTATTAGAGAATAAATGGATTAATATTTATATTTAATTATATATACTTGTGTGATAAGGAGATGAAAATATGTTAAATTATGTTAAGTCATAAGTGAGTAAAAACAACGGATTTAACGATATTTCATTCGCGACGCGCGAATAGAGTCGCATCGGGCATGATATGAAAATTAATGATAGATAAATCGGATAGTGATTTTGAGTTCACCAATGGTCTGTAATGGCTTGTAATAGTCAGAAATAGTACTTGAGGATTATAATTGGGTTTCGGGGACATTTTTGGCCAAACTGGTGTCCAAAAAGGGCATTCGAATTATTTTACATATAAGAGCTGACTTAATTTCATGAGTCAAAGTGTTTAGGTTTATATTAAAGTAAGGTGGATAGAAGTACCATCTATCCAATCATTCACAAGGTTAGGGTTTTGAAGGAAGAAAGAAGAGAGAAGAAAAAAAAGGGAGAAAAACGAAGAAAAAGGGATTTGGTTTCTTGATCAAGCTCATTTGGGTTCAAGATCATTGCCGTGAGAGGAACTCAAGGAGAGAATCTCATAATTCATCAATCTCGGGGCAAGAATTTAACTTTCTTTAATATTATTTATAGTTTCAAATATTCATGTAAAAATTGGTGTAGGAAGAACACAATTTTGGGGTTGGGAGAACCATGTAAAATGGGATTTTGATTAAAGAAATCATCGAAGAGGAATATTATAATGATAATATAATAGGTCTGATATGATTGTAATGAAAAAGATGAGTTCTTGATTGATTTAAGAGATAAAATATTGGATCTTAAATTAGGTATTTAAACTATGCATACATCTTGATATAAGTTGGTGATCTCACGAATTAGATGTTATTCGGGATGAATCCCACATAGAAGCCTGTTAATTTATGCTTAGGATTGGCTTAGTAATCATATTTGGGGTTTACATGAAGTTTAGAACTCCTAAAGTTGAAGGTAAGGGGAAAATCTTGTCCAAAGTTTGACATGGTAGCCTAGCAAATTGAATTGGTTCGCTGGGAGGGGGAGCAAATTGATTCGATCACCGAACCGGTTCGGTCCAGTCAGCATATTGATTCGGTTTGTTGTGCTGATCTCCCTTACTTTTTATAGTTTTTCATAGACCGCTTAGGACTCGACATGGATTATGGGCCGAGATACAGGATTTTACTTCTACAAATATTGAGGGAAGGTTATGAAGTACCTTAGGTTAATTGGGGATGAATTCAGGGTAAGAAATTACAAGGGTACTAAGGTGAAAGTAATCGGATAATAATTATGAAATTGGGTTAGTATTTTGGGAAGGATTAAGCTAAGTGCTTATGTAGAATAGCATGTTGGACAGAAACATGAAGTTAGAGAATTAAGCATAAGTAAATGAACTTTATAAAAATTGGGAAATCGAGATTATCTTCGGGATTGGTGGGCTAGTGCTACGCGAGACATTAGGAATGTTAGCCTATATATATATACATACCGAGTGAAATAGTATATATATGTTTATGTATAATTCATTTTTATAGGAACATACCTACTCTACTTAAGATATTGTTGGAGGTTGTATGTAGTGGCGGTCTACCCTGGTGTTGACCAACAGGTGTTGGGTCAATTTTCAGGTCATAGGACTATTGTATGACCATTGTAGGTGATTTTTAAGTTCGTTTGGGGTAATGTGATATAGTTATGACCCACGTATGTATGTTTATGACCGCCTCCAGTATGTGTTTATGATTGAGGATCGGTGGTGAGATTCTAACCCTGTGGCCCAGGAGTGTTACGTGGCGTACCTAGAGCCTGATAGCATACTAGGGAATGCATCCGGGAGGATAGCTTGAAGATGCTATGTATATATGCGTATAAAATAGCTTATATGTATACGTGTACCCAAATGAATGTGTGAACATTAAATTATAACTAGTGTACAGTTACGTTGATTATATAATGGTATAAGTATAATTGAGAAATATTATGTTATAGCTTGCATGATAGCTAGGTGATAAGCAAAGTAAAGTAAAATATGAGTAGTACATTTGGAATAGAGGTCTAGCATATTAGAGTATGTTAAGGATGGATAGACTAGTTAGGAAGGGTAGCATAACTAGGTAATTAAAATGCATGCGTTAGGTATGCACTATAGATGAAGGGCAAGGACATTCTCATATGAGTGCGACACCATAGAACATGAATAATTCTTACTGCATATTTATTAATGCATTTAAATACTTGCAAAAGTTTTTAAATGTTTTGGCCGCTGATCCGTATCAAAAATATTTTTAAAACCCTTTAGGTGCTCAGCCACAGGGACACTAGGGTTATCTTGTCCTTCCTATCAGACGATGTTGCAGCACTTGTGGATGCTTGCAGGATTTACTTAGATGCCTCTTTCTATTCTATCTAGTTAGGATAATTATTCAAGTAATTCCTTTGGTCATTTTGTGCACATTTGGGCAACTTTTATTATCAAACATTGTCATATTATTTCATTTATCAGTTGGATAATTGTATTTGGGATTTACTGAGAGTTATATGGTTATTTATTTAATTATGATATCAGGATTCATTATATTCTATTGTTATTAATGTTTATCTCATATGGTTGAATGGTTTGATAGAGCAAGTTAGTAAGTTTTTAAAATTTGACACCAAGCTTAATAAGTTATTACTAGTTAATTGGTTTGGATAGTTATGCTAAGAATGAACCATACTGAGATTCCTGTTTTTATTTTAATCGTGGATTGGCCACCCGTTATTAGAATAGGAAGGGTGTCACACAAAGATTCTACTCTTATGAACCCCAACACATTTAACTCATAAATTTCAAAATAGAGTAAATCTTAAACTTAACGAGAGTATAGATTTTTTCACCCCAAATGAAGCTTCAACAATGGAGGACGAAATGTAGAAGAAAATGGAAACCTCCCACATCCTAAGGTGGACTTAAAGAGGTTTCCTAGGCTCCACTAAGCTTGTTCCTAGAAATATCCATGGAAACCCCTTTTAAACTCCATAATTTCTTCTTGCTTTCTTCTCCAAAAATCACTAACAACATCCCCACAAATTTATATCTTGCCTAAGAATTGGTGTATATGGGTTTTATAGGTTTAGATATGATGGAAAAGGGGTCAAAATATGGTGGTTTAGGGATAATGAGTGTTGGTGCTTGAGTGGTGGAAGGTGGTTAGGTGGTGGTGAGGATCCAAGACCTAGATAGAGAAATGCCTTAAATGAGCCAAATCATAACTTAAATACCTCCAAAACCCTTAGGGGTTAAATTTCATAAATTCCCCAAGGCTTAAACCCGAGTTGATCTACTGTGTGGGAGTGTGACACATGTCAAATCTAATGGCCCAGATCTTGACAATATTTTCTCGTTCAAACAAGATTTGAATCTCGTTCAAACGACAGTTATTCTCGTTCGAACAAGGTTCTAACGAGAATCTAATGAGGCTCTAATTACGAAGAGGTAATTTTCATTGGAAGGCCATTTGAAGCATCATTTTAACAAGATTTCAAATCATTTGAATGACCAAGGGTTTTATTCAAACGACCCTGACTTTTCTTCAAATCAAATGTAAGGCCATTTTAATCCTATTAATTGCACCACAGCCATGATATTACCCAAATTTGACCTATAATCCATCTTACAAAGTCTAAAGCCCAATTGGGTCACAAAAAGTCACCAAGTTACACAGATATGGTCAAAATTATGGGGATGGGTGTTACAGCTTAAGATGATAATTATACTAAAGAATGTAAAGAAGAGATTTTGAATATAGGTTTCAAGTGAATAAATCTTATTATGGTTAGAATAATTCGGTGTAGGGGATTTGGACAGTTTGGGTATGTTTGAGAGCACGCGTTATCACATTTATGATATATATATATATATATATATATATATATATATATATATATATATATATATATATATATATATATATATATATATATATAAATATATGATGTACAGTTAGGTATAATGATGGTTTTGAGTGATGATAAACCTAAGAATCTATTGTATAGTTTGACTTTCGAGAATTGGGATGATTTGGATATGCTTGGGAGTACGCATTATCTTATGTGTGTGTCTGTGTGCATATATAAATTGTTAGTTTACGTGAATATACTTGTCACTCGTGGTGAATCTATCGATCAGGATTGTGGATTTAAGTGGTTGTGATCATGTACCTCATGCTTGGATGACGACGCAGGACTTATGTGGAGGTCAATATGCATGCTCAATCGGTTTTCGTTTCGTGAGGTGGGACATGACAACCTAATCCATTGGGTGAGTTATATTATAGATTTTGGTGTAGGATTGTATGATATATATATATATATATACACACACACACACACACACACTAGGGTGTACCCATGCCGATGGCATGGCGATAAACTTGTTCCCGTGTCGCCAATAGTGCAAATATGAATACCATTGGTCATCCCATGGTACCCTTACGGCATGGTGGTGGATTTGTGTCTTGGAAGCATCTAGTTTAGATTTACAATTATTATTTTTTTATTATGACATTTCAAACTTTACTGAACCAAATTTTATAAACTTTACTGACATTATGAGTTGCCATTATACTCAGATAATATAGGCATATTACAAAATAACACATTGATTGCCATAGAGCCCCGCGCATGTAAATCCTATTCTTAAAACAATTCACTGCTTTGGACAGCAACTGAGGTGGAGGTCAGCCACGTTGGTGAGGACAGTGAGTCCGAGTAGGAGATTGACGAAGGTTATATTTTTTTATAAGTGTTATATCATCGTAATCATAGCTGACCATTGTATTTAGTCTGTATATCATATTTTTTTATCAATCTTCTAAATTATGTGTTGCTCCTATCATTTTTACAACTCCTATCCCTAAATCCTTTTTCACCATTGATGGCTCCAGCAAATAGCTCTGGCGAATGCACTAAAGAAATCAAGGCCAACCAACTGCAAGACTTGGCTGCGAAAGTAGCTGCTGAAAATCAAAGGAAGAAGCGCACACTAAATAGCACAACGATGAGAACCCAGCCCCCCACCCCCATGTCCAATGTTGAGGCTACGCAGTTTGCTATTGATGAAGCCAAAAAGAACACCATAGATAAAGGCAAGGGGAAAGTTTCAAAAGTCAAACAAGCATCCAAAAAGATTCCATCTGGAGGACCCTTTACTCAAGGATCCCAAGGTGTCTAGGACAACAACTCGGCAGTTGGTCAAAAAAGCAAACTCCTTGTCTCCATATGGCCATGTCGAGCCCTTCAATATGGATCCCCCAATTGATAAAGATGATCTGATGGAAGGTCCTGACTCCATCATGCTAAATGTGGCCAACACTCATGTAGTCTTTCTAAATGTGGGCTACTATCCTGACTTTCATTTTATGCGAAGCCTATATGTGAATACTTCAAGGAACTTCACCGCCCACAAGGCTTACACAGTAAGTTAGCTCATCTTGTTTTTTATAATCTTATTAAACCGATATAATTTTCATTGATTAAACTCATTCTTTTGTTTTACAGAGTAACCTGGGTGCTACAAAATGAAAAAGCAAAGTCCACAGAGAATGTTGTTGATGACCTCAAGGCTACCAAAGTCAAGATCGAGAACAAAATGAAAAATCTTATGGATGATCTGACTAAATCTCAAAATAAACTGTAGGAGTGAAATGATCTCATTGTGCATCAGGATAAAAAGCTCGGCAAGTTGGAGATCAATATCAAAGCCACCCAAGAAGGTCTCAAAGCTGCCCAGGAAGAGCTTAAGACTATAAAGGTAAAGCTTGCTCAGACTGTGGTGGTTGCCTCTGTAGTAGAGGAGAAAGAGGTAAAAGATTTTAAGGCCTCAGAGGAATACATCACTGACACCACCATTGCATTCCTCAAGGGATATGACAAATTAAAGAAGAGGGTGTCCAAGCACTATCCTGCTATTACTGCAACTGTCATGTCCTTGGAGGGAAATGATGACAAGGATAAGGCTATAGAAGAAGAAGAAGAAGAAGAAGAAGAAGAAGAAGAAGAAGAAGAAGAAGAAGAAGAAGAGCTAATGAGTCTGCATCAGAAGATGATATGCAAGTGGTCCAGGTGGTGGGTGGTGCAAATGAATCTGGCGAGTCAAGGGTTGCTCCCAATGAAACTGTTGATCAAACCACCATAAAAGAAATTAGAGTTGCTCCTTAGTCTTGTCCCATTTTCTCTTTATTTTTATCATTTTTAATATGAACAGCTTGAAGTTTTTGTGAACATTTATAATTGTATTTGTTTAATTTATCAATACAATGGCCCATATGAAGTTGGCAATATTTACCTTTTCTTGTTGTGATCTTTATGAATGTTGTCTATATCTATTATTTCGCCCATTATTATTTACTTTGCTCTATTATACATAGATTTAATAGTTGTTATGATAATGAGGTGTAGTAAATAACTCATACTAGATCATGTGGGTTAGTTGAAGCCAACCTGATCCAAATGTTGGATCAATTGGATTGATTAAAGCCGACCTAATCTACTTGTTGGATCAATTGGGTTGGCTAAAGTCGACCTGATCTATATATTTGGCACAATTAAAGATGTGTGGTTCAAATATAAGGAAGGTATGTGATAGAATATTATCAATACATCCTCTCCAAAAAATGTTTTTGTGCAGTCAAAGGTGTCCATTATATCAATTGGGTTAGCTCAAGCCGACCTGATCTATATATTTGGCACAGTCAAAATACATGTGGTTCCAAATATAAGGAAGGTATGTGATTGTATCTTATCATTACATACTCTCCAAAAAATATTTTTATGCAGTTAAAGACGTGCATTTATATCAATTAGGTTGGCTGAAGCTGACCTGATCTATAGAAATAAATAACAATTGGATCAAGACTTAAGAAAATAATAATGCTTTCATATAATGAATCTTGTTTTTAAAACTTTGATGAGATATGTTGGTAGAAATTAATGATAATATTTTTTAGGTGCTCTAAATTTCATGGGTTTTAAACATCTACCCCTCTAGTGTTTCAATACGATAGGTTCCAATTCTCACTACTTCAGCCACGCGATATGGCTTGTGCCAATTAGCTTCCAACTTATTTGCTTTTTGTGTGACTTTCTTTAAGACATAGTCTCATTCTTTGATTGTGGTTGACTTGACTATTTTGTTGTAGAATTTAGCGATGCGATGTTGATATGTTGTCACCCTCAGTGTTGCTGCTTCCCTGACTTTATCTATAAATCTAAGTCCAATCTTCTTGCAAAATCAATTTTTGGAGAATCAAAATTTATCACTCCATGGCTCGGCAAGACGATCTTTACTTGTACCATGTCCTTGCTCCCAAAGGTCAGCATATAAAGAGTTTTTCCTGTTGATTTTTATGGTGTTGTTTTAAAAGCCCACAACACACTATGTAGCTCGTTTATCCAGTTTCCTTTAGCTATTTTTAACCTTCTCTTCATCCCGTCTAGCAGAGTTTGGTTGGTGACTTCCGTGTGTCCACTTCACTGCGAATGAGGTGGTGATGAATGACAATTTCTTATGTTGGATTTTAGGTGGTACTCCTAGAATTCATCTTTATCAAACTGAGTCCCATGATCATTTATAAAAGTTGTAGGTATTCCATATCTAGTTATCACATTCTTCCATATGAACTGGAAAACTTTTTCTTTGATTTTCTCAATAAGGGGCTCGATCTCCACCCATTTGGTGAAGTAGTCTTTTGCTACAACCAAGTACTAAAATATTACCTTGGTCTTCAGTAGAGGGCTGATCAGATCCACACCCCTGATGGCAAAAAACTAAGGTTAAGTGATTGGTATTAGATTGGTGTCAGGTCTCTTATGCACACTCCTAACTTCTGGTACTCGTCGCACGTATGTGTGTACTCTTCATAATACTTCTTCATTGTTGGCCAATAATATTCATCTTATCACGTGAGCTCCGTATGATCCTTCATGAATATCTTTAATCAGATTTTGCACCTAGATAGGATGTATGTATTTCATTAGTGAGACTGTGAATCCTCTTTTATATAAGACTCCCTTGTCTATCGCATACTTGGCAGCTTTATAATGCAGTCTTTTTGATTACTTTTGCTCGATCGGTAAGATTCCTTCCTCTAAGTATTTGATAATTAGTCATATCCATTATGGACCCATGGTGAGTACAATGAGGCTCATTTCTTCAACATCGATACTCCTATATGCCAATATTTTAACAAGAATAGTTCTTCGGCTCTTGTGGCAACCTAGCTGAGCTAAAGCATATGCCTTGGTATTTTCATCTTTTGGTATCCTGATCATTTGGAGTGATTTTATCTTAGGCGTCATAAGTTTTTCTCAGTCCAGGTTTAAGCATATTCCCCTCCCTTTCTTCGTATTCTCCCAATACTTGATTTACCCTCGGTTGTGAGTCACTGTGAGACTTAATCTATTTGTCCCCTAAATATATAGTTAGCCCCAGTTCAGTAATTAAGGCTTCATATTCTACCTCGTTGTTAGATTCTTCATATTTTAACTGTAGAGCATATTCTACATCACCTCCATCGGGCGTGTTGACTGTTAAATCAACTCCATTATCACTGTCAGAGGACAATTCATCTACACATACCTTCCACTCCGGTAAATTGTCACTAAAATATCCTTCAGTCAAAGAACCATATCTAAATAGTTTGGGGTTGGATTTGATCATATCTATTGGACTGGACTCAGAGGAATATTATCTCTAATTTTCTTCTTGATCATCTTGCGTTGCCTTTGTCATCTTGGTTGGGCTTCAAATTTGCTCGGCAGGAATTACTGACGTAGTTGATGTGGCTTGATCCTCTTCATAAGTAAACTTTGTAATGAAATCTTGTATAGATTTCCCTTTGATTATGGTTCTTGGTTCATAGGAAATTCCATACTCTCCCAGATCTATGGCCTATGCCGTTAACCATCCATATTTTTCAGGTTTATGGATCATTTACCAAAGTGCGAGATCTGTGTAGACCATTATAGAGTTAGCTTAGAACTATCGTTTCATCTTTCGGGATGCTACTATCAGAGTTAAGTCCTGCATCTCCATTTTGGAATATCTCACTTTTAATCTAGCAAAATCTTTGCTTATTTAATATACTAGCTTCTGGGTTCCCTTGTCATTTCTCATTAAGACTGAGCTGATATCTGATTTTGATATAAATAGGTATAGGTACAGCTTTTCCCCTAGGATTGGCCTTAACAACAACGGGACCTTTCTTAGGAACCTTGTCAGCTCTAAAAAAAGTGTTCTGACATTCCTCTGTCCATTCAAAAGAGTTTTTGATAACTTTGAACAGTGAAAGGCAATTATTTGTAAAGTTTCTACATAGCTCATCAGACTTTGCATTTCTTTCTTGTTTGGGGGAGTATCATGTTAATCAATGCCTATATCTTGTCAGGTTTGGCCTCTATACCCCTTTGGTGCATAATAAAACCTAGAAACTGTCTAGCCATAACTCCAAATACGCATTTAGTTGGGTTCAGCTTCATCTGATATCTGGCCAAGGTCTTTTATATGATCTTCTGCTTTTATGCTTTGGGTCAGCATATCATCCACATAGACTTCCATGTTTTTTTCTATTTGATTCTCGAATATTTTGTTCATTAACCTCTAGTAAATGGAACCTACATTTTTTATTTCGAAATGCATCACATTATAGCAAAGGTACTTCAGTTGGTGATTTAATATGTTTTCTCCTTGTCTTTGGTTTCATTTTTATCTGCTTATAGCTGGAGTACCCATTTATGAAGCTCAAAAGTTCGTGTCCAGCCAATGCATCCACTAATTAATCTATTCAAGGATAGATAGTAGTCCTTGGGACATCCTTGGTTCAGATCTATAGATTACACACACATCCTCCATTTGTCATTCTTTTATGATACCATGACTACAATTGCCAGCCAATCTTGATACATCATGTCTTCAATGAACACGACTTTCTTCAATTTTACTACTTCCTCTTACATCACCATATTCTTCTCTTTTGAGAAAACCTATCTTTTTTGCTTGATCTGCCTAGCGTCTTTAATGATGTTAAGTTCATGGAAGATTATGACAGGGTTTATTCTAGGCATATCCTCGTGACCCAACAAATAAATTTTTTCCAGATCGAAGGAATTCCGCTAGATATTTCTTAATGACTAGATCTAAGGACGAGTTGATCTGAGCTGTCCTTTTAGGGTGTTCGTCATCCAGTATTATCGACTCGGTTGTTTCGATGGATTTCCCTGCTATTATCCTATCTTCATCTTGAGGATCTAATGTCTCAATTTGATAGGTTTGGGTTAATTTCTTCCTTTCCTCCTCATCGAGCGAGGTGAAGTAACATTCACGTGCTTCCACTTGGTTCCTTTTCACCACACCGACACCGTAATTGTTAGGGAACTTGAGACATTAGTGCAGAGTAGAGGCCATGACTTTAAACTTTTTCAAAATAACTCTCCCAAAGATTATATTATAAGTCGATGAGATATTCTTATTAAGGACGAAGAATGTCATCTCCTCAGTTCTACAGGTCGACCAGTATCCAACCATGGCTTATAGTTCAATAGTTTCTAATAGGTATACTTTTTCCCCAAAAAATCTGATCAAAGGATGGTGATAGGCTTTGAGTTTTCTATCAGATGACTTCAATCTTTGAAAAATATTATTTAGCATGTCATAGGATAAACTCATGTTATCCACAAGGATCCTTTTCACATTTTTGCCATATATCATCATAGTAGTCACCAGTAAATTTTCATGGGGATACAATAACACTGAAAGGTTATCTCTGGATAATCCTATGACCAATCATTCGTTAGCGACCTTACGGGGGCGTGTGTCTGCCACCGTTGTCATGTTAACATCTTTATTATTGCGATAAGCTCTCGCCTTATTGAGGTATGCTTTTTTTTCAGCTGGATCATCGCCTCCACCAACATCTCCTCCCGTAATGAAATGGCATCCAAAAGATATCATGTTCATCTCTTTTATAGGTTTAATAGGCCGAGGTGGTAGGCTAGGATCCTTCTCGTCTTGATTTTCCTATGCTTTCTTTTCATCTTGTTCCCCGGTACAAGTTGGTCTTGATCTTCTCTTGGTCTTTCGATACCCACGATATTGTGATGGTCTTCCATTTTTCTTCAGACATTTATTGAGCTTTCCTCTCTTGATAAGGGTCTCAATTTCATTATTCAAGGATAAGCAATCCTTATTCCCATGACCATGATCTTTGTGGAATTTACAAAACTTTCTCTTATTTTTCTTCCACTAGGAGTCTTCAACTTTTTAAGCCACTTTGGCTCACCATTTCCTTGAATCTCATCAAGGATATGATGCACCACTTAAAGGAGTGTATACGTCAACTTTTTAGAATGGATTCTTCTCATTCTTCAACTTGGGAGCCTCCTTCTGCTTCTTTATAAAGCTGTTGTTGTCTTCAAACTTCATATAACTGAACTCTTTTGCAGTCATAGCATCTTTTGTGTTCATGATTTTTCCTGTCTTGGCTAAAAGTTTGGCTATGTGATTGGGAGGATCTTTATCTCGTGTATAGAATAGTTTTCAAGGAAACAAGAAACTCATGATTATTGTCATGGCCACCTTTTCATTATAGTCTACCACCTCCAATTTTTCAACGTTCAACCGGGTAGTGTATTCACTTATTATTTCATCCTCCCATTATCGAACGCTTAATGAGTGAGCCACTATTTTTCTAGGTTTTTCTCCAAAGCAGAAGTTATTTATGAAGAGATCGAATAGCTGTTTGAATTCTGAGATTTCCCTCAGGTTAACCATTACAACATATTTGAGCAGGGCCGGTGAGGGTGCTCGAGAAGGCCCCTACAACGCATCTCATTGACTATTGAGAAAATACCACATGCTGCTTAGAATTGCTCAATGTGTAAAATGGGGTTTAATTTTCCTTTATATTTGGGAGTAACCACTGGTGGATGAAATTTTACAACAATGGGATAACTAACCACATGGGACATGAATGGAGATTCTTTGACAAAGCTCCTTTGTAATGGATTTTTTTTTATGAGATTGTAGAGACGATCTTCTATTCTTTCAATTGATCATTTCTAAGGTTGAGCTTCCTCGGTCGTAATATTTGGTTATTTGCAGCTCTCTGCTAATAACTCTTCCCTTAGATGAACCTGTCCTCATTGGTTTGATTCCTTAGGGTTAACCCTTAAGCTTCCTCCTCGTCCACTGTCCCCTGGCATTCTACTCATCCGGTGTCTCTACAGGGTGCAGGTGTGCTCACCCCCTTTTCTCCCCATTATATCAAACATCGAAACCTTGCTAAGTATTTCAAAAGAACTTATACATCCCTCTAAATATGTATGGTCATCATTATCGTCAGTTGTTCACGGGGTATAACTCCTTCCAGGTTGGTAAGATTATTCCTTCAGTTCAAAATCTCATAAACGAACAAATTTGTTCGTCTCAAATCCCGTGTCTAATATCCTGGAATTTTCTAAGGCTTTATCGTGGCTCTCTTGTCTCTCATCCCTGTAAGGTCCTGTCGAGGATTTTTATGTTTGCCAGCGCTTCTTGCCAGAGCCTGGATGAGTGATGGAGAATATGCTCGTCTCCGTGAGGCCATCATACTTTGCGTGAGTTATTCATGTTCTCTTGCATAGATTCTTATCTTTTGATCAAACTTTTCATGAATCCTGCTTAGTCTCCTACTCCAATAGGAATGGAAGGGACGCGTCTTCCTTCTCCCTACTAGTTTTGGGGTGTTCAGCATTATAACAAGGAGTATTTAGAAAAATAGAGTATTCATCGTAAAAAAATAGAGTATGGCGAGATTTTTAGATTTTGGGTTACGGAGGATTATTTTGACAATTTTTTGTAGAACTTGTAGGTGAGACTGAAATCAAAAGTTTTTGGACAATAAATTGTAGGAGAGGCTGGTCTGGGATACTTGGACAAAAAAAATTCTCTTTGTAGAAAAAATGAAATGGGTATAGGGTTTTAATTGGGAATTTGACTCTTCTGCAATTAAGAGGTAGAATTTGGTTGAAAAACAACTTGTCTTTTAGTTATTTCCCACAGACGGTTCCATTTTGTTATCGTCTAAAATGAAATCCAATTTGGGTCTTATCTAATGGAATGCCAAATCAAATATAACAAATAGTAATATGATTATAAATATGAGAAGGGATGAGGATAAGCGGATTAACAATAAGATATAAGTGGTTCAGCCTTAAGAATGGCTTACATCCAGTGAGAAATTTGCTATGCTTGTAATAGTCTCACTGAGTACAATCGTAACTAGTATTTGGATATACCTAGGTGTTTATGTGTATATATAATAAGCTTTGGTATAGAATCAACTATGTCTACATCTGATATTAGTTGGCTGCCTTTTCCTAGGGAGAGATCCCTCTATTTATAGTAACCTTAATAGAAGGAATAAATGTGTTGGCTATCATGGGCCAGGTAGGAACCTATTAGATTAGTGGACCACTCCTTAAGTAAATTAATGGATGTGTCCATCAACTCGTGGAGGTTTTCACATGATAACAAAATGTAAACCCGGATGGAATATCGCTTGACTAGTCACCAGGGTCCCAGGCAACTGTTTTGCCTTGTTGTCATCCAGCTAAGCAAGTGAGGTGGATGAACCTAAGTGGTCAAGCTCATGTACTTTCACTACTTCATCCGGGTACGAGATCCTCTAAATAGCCAAAAGGCCTTTACACAAATATGGTATAACAATAACCTACGCATAAGGGTTTCTCTTACATTTGTATACAAAAGTCGATTATAGTATGTAAATGTCCGAGTTTGTAGGTATGATGAAATCCTAGCCTTGACATTATATACATTAAGGCTTACAACTTAACTCATTTCTTTGAAGAATTATGTTTTTTCGCAATACGCATTACAGTGATTTCATGTGTCTATGACATTATCCAAACGAATACATAAAAAAATACTCCTGAGCAGACTCATTTTTTTACTCGCAAACATGTCAAAACGGAATTGGTTATTTTTTAACGGGTAATTGATGTACTCTAAAAACCAACAAAGTGTCATGTTGACATATTAGTCGTTTACAAAAAAATATATCACAGTCCATACATGGTCGACTCAAGGGGTAAGCTGAATAAGCAACCGATTTGTGCCCCTAATTCTTGCAAAAAAAAAAATTATAGGATGCCCAAATATTTTTTTGGTATGTAATGTATAAATTTAAAAAGTTAGCCATACTATTAAGGTAAAGATGACCTATTTTTGTAATTGGCAGTTGTCCAGTAGAATAAGGTAAGTAAATCCCAATTAGTTTCTTTTATGAAAAACAAAAGCCCAATTAGTATTGCCCAAAACTCAAATTCAATATGCGAGACAAAAAACAAAACAAACTACATAGTCAAATCACCTTACCTCTTAACAACTTTTAACTTAATTTCAAAATCCCTCATCCATTCCAATTCTTGGTCCAGAATTATAGACATCCTTTAGGCTTTGTTGCAAGTGACCATATTTTTTATTTTTTCCCCTTTTTTGCCTAAAGAGGCCAAATTAAAAATTGTGAATTAGATTGGACAACAGGTTCAAAATCAGCCCCCTCCAAATTTTAACTTTTTTTCATTTATAATAATAATAATTATTATTATTATTATTACTCTAAATTAGATATTGGGTTCTTTAAATCAATGATTTTTTCTGCTCACTTCATCCTTAAAATTAGTATTTTGGGTTAAAAATGATGAATGGCTTTGTGGAATTTTCGGCATTTCTTTTTAGCTAAAGGAAGATATTTCAATCTTTATTTATATTTTTTAGCAAAACTAGTTCCATAGTTCGTTAATTATGGTTGTGGATATGTTTAAAATATGTAGATTCATTGTTGTATTGTTGCTTATATCATGCCTCCGACAAAATATAGTTCTGATAAACGTAATAACATTGATATATTTCTCTTTAAATTGAAGAATCACACTGATAATACATTCTTCTTAACCTTTGTATGTATTCACCTCAAAAGTGTTATTGTTATTAAAAATAATGTGCTTTAATGGAATAATCCAAAAAACTATGTAATCATACTATAATAATACTATCGCACATATACATGTAATCCCATAAGTGACCATAATATCATCTCATATATTATTATCACATTATAATGCATATCATGTCATTTCCAATACATGTAAACATCATTAAATGTATGATAAAATTTTGACATGTTTTCGAACCAAATCAGTAATGTGGAAGTGAGTGGGTGTGTGTGTGTGTGTGTGTGTGTGTGTGTGTGTGTGTGTGTGTGTGTGTGTGTGTTATCATGATATTGCAATATGAAATGTAACTTAGTTTGGATTCAGAATGTGATGAGTTCGAATTAAAATCCATCTAACGCATCAATTTTAACATGTTTTATACACATATCCACGTTTTAATTGCCATGACATATTAAACACATGCAAAAAATTTATATCACTTTGACACAATATGCCTTCTTGAACCGTGCCACAAAACATATGAAAAATGGTTACAAGTATGGTAATACTAGTTAAGGTGTAACCCCTATAGGTATGGAGATGAATGATAACCCAAGAACTCTTCACCAAATGCAAGTTACCACACAATATTATATTAGATCAACACTTAGATTGAACTCACATGACACTCTTGTATAACTCAAACAATAATAAAGGAAACTTAGACGTAACTCGATCAGAGGGAGGGAGGAGTAAGCACCCTAGATACACCTTGGCAGGTAGCCAAACACACCAACCACCCCTGAAAGATCTCTAGTTAGCTATTAAAAGCTTTACAATAAATGACAATGGTGGGTGAGTAAGAGATCTGGTTTGCAATTACTTCTTTCTCTGGTATATTCTCTCTCTAACCAATAATCTCTAGCAAGAACCCCCTCTCTTAGAGGTGGTTGAGTCCAATAAATAACCCCCACACCACTCCCGAGATGCCTTAGTCCCTTACAGCTGTGAACAGACGTCTCCTTATGCTTTACGTTACAAACATTAAATGCCTAAAGGACTAGTCAGCTCTACGTCATAATCATTAAATGCCAAGACATAGCTTTTTGCCTAACCACTGTGAGTCAGAGGACTGTCACCATAGAGATGGCTCACCAAACCGTCTGATAGCCCCAATACCACAGTGGTTAACTCGAGTATGGATTGGACAGTGTTTAGCTGACTGGTGATATCACATAAACTTGATGTGACATTAGGTAGAGGGTTGTCTGGTTCAAAACTCAACATACGAAAGGACTCAAGGCTGCTTCGCACAAGTTTTCACGGTGAAAGGTTTATCGATGTTTTACCAGGTGTATCTAAGGTGATCAGGATAATCCCTAATGATTCATCACTTCTCAATCCTCCAAACTAAGTCCCTCTGAAGTTCCCATGGTAAGGTCATTCGATAGAGCATAAAAGCTCTCCAAGGACCTGCCAGGCCTAGTCTCTCGCGAGTACCGTTTGACCTCACACTGAATAGTTACAATCACTACATCCTTACAATCGTTATAGCTCATTGGTCGAGTGGAAAAACCGAGCGTCCGTGTAATACGCTAGTCGTTGTTATCGGCTTCCAACCTCAATACAAAAAAAACCTAAACTTGTAACTACACTTCTTAAGGAGTATAGTGGCGAGTCTGGGTATCGAATCCACAGGGAATGGTTGATAGAATTTAATTGATTTATAACTTCTAAAGAAAAAAATGAAAAAGATGATGATGGTTGAAAAGGGAAAAAAATAAGTAATTAAAGAAGTTAAATTAATTAAGATAAATGAGAAAGTAGGTTGGAATACAATCCCCCTAACCCTAGTAATTTACCGTATAGAAACCTAGAATTGTAAGTTATAAATTTGAATGAATCTAGTCTTTATAGATCCTAAGCATTACATATATGAGGATCAAGCCCGCACCATATGAAATCAAAGGTAAATATAAAGCGGTGATAAATAATTTTACGCACGTCATATTCTTAAACATCCCAAGTACCTAGGGCAAGAGAGATTAAAAGATCTACAATGGTTGTAAAATTATCTCGCACGACTTTTTCAAATTTTTAATTTAAATTCTATTTTCTACATAAGTAATTTACATTGGGATGGGTTCATGCATCCCAACCCTTAAAAACTTAGCTTAACATGATGAAATCAAAATAAAACTTACAAATTAAAGTGTAGGAATTCATAACTAACTCTAGAAAATTGAGAACATGACTTGAATTGGGAATGGAAAACTAGAAATCAATAATTAATTAAACTAACTAGGAAAGCAGTAAAAACAATAAATTAAAATTACTTGCAATGGATGAATGATGAATCTTGAATAGAACTTTGAATCTTGAATAGTAGACAAACTTCAAAAACTAGGGTTTATGAAAATTTCTACCAAAGAAAACTAAAAAGACTCTCTAAAATCTTACTTTCTCTCTCTAAAATTATATTCTACTCTCTAGAATTTGACTCCCTCTCTCTAGAATTCAACTCCTTTGAAATGAGGTAGGGCTTGGTCTTTTATAGCACCAAGTAGCACTAATTTGACAACCAGAATTGCTTGTTGTACAAGTTTTCCAAGAGTTGCACTGCTTTAACTGCATAATTAATTGCCTGGATTTCTCATGACCGGACCGGTCCGGACCCGGATCAGTCCTGCTCCATCCGAATCGGTCCTGTCCCCACCGGATCGGTTTGGTTTCTGGTCCATTTCTCTTCATTATCTCGCGACTTCAAAACCTCGTAACTTCTTCACCGTAGCTCGGATTGAGGTACCGTTTTTTCCAGTGTTCTTGTAATTTAGAGCTCTTCAACTTTCTAGTTGGCCCCACCTCCGGACTAAGGCTGTAAAATTACCAAAATACCCTCTAACTCTCCATTTCTTGGTTTCTTTCACTGTTTTGAGTTCTCTTTCGCACCAATTTGCACGAAATACCTGTAAAACACATGAGAAATACACAAAACATGAAATACTTGCCAAAAGAGGTTAGTAGCATAAATTTGAGACAAATCCAAGCTATTTACACTGCACAGGATCATAAAAATACCGAAATTAAGGGGATAAATGTGAAGAATATGTGCCTAATCACACCCCCTAACTTAGAACTTTGCGCGTCCCGAGCAATGTAAAAGAAATTAGTTTAAAGTTCAACTCTTGAAAATTCTTTTATTGGGATAGAATACCTTTTTCGTGGGTAAGCAATTGCATTTAGCGTATGCAACAAGCCTTTAAACCCCTAGGTTACCCTAGTAGGACGAGTTTTGTCTCGTGAGGGTTTGCAGTGAATATACCCACAAAATTCTTTATTGACTCAAATAAATATCAAAATACTTAAAAATTGTACAATTTAAACTTTTCGAAAAATAATCACCATAAATTTATATTCAAATGTCTCAAACCATAGTGTGTGTGTGTGTGCAAAGCCAGAAATTAAACCTCAAATTTCCACCGATTGAGCATTATATTAGTTTCCGAAAATTCGTTTTGATTCCAATTCTTACGGATGCACTCACAAACGAATCACTCGGATTTTGGCTATTTTCTCTCGGTATGCATGATATAAAGAGTAAATATAATGGACACAAATTCACGCATACAAAATTGAAAAGAAGGAAATATATGGTGAAAAGATCTCATCATCGGAATACAGTTATAAGGAAACGGGAAACATCATCTCTTAATCACACCATTTTAATCTGTTACATTATCTTTTCATGTCTTTGCTCTCCATGCAGTAATTAATTTTGCCATTCGGACTCGGTTAGGACTTTTCGGGTTAAAAAGTGTAAAGGGTAAAATTGGAAATGGACGGAATGTTCGGAATTGGAAAATGTCCTTATGATGTCCATTAGTGCTTTTTCGGGCATTTGCTCATTTTTCTCTTTCTTTTTCTTTTCTTGCTATTTTTTTTTTTTTTGAGCATATCTATTTTTTTTTCTTCTTGCCCCTTTTTGTTGCACTTTTCGGACTTTCTTGGTGAATTTTCTCAATTTTCACAATTTCGGACTATTTGGGTTTTTCGGGTTATCAAACGAAAGGAAATATTTATTAGGCTCAACTTGGGTTGCAAAGGGATAATTTTGTTTTTCACAACTTTTTATGGCTAATATTTTTGGGTAACAAACGAGGGCCTACTTCATTGTCCAAATTGCTAATCACATTACCATATGCATCTCGAGATTAATTAAGTTTAGAGATATATTTAGCACGAATTTCGAGACAACATTTCACACATTTCCCATAACCGATCAAAACAAAGGATTGAGATCATCAACGACTTATTAAAACGCTGAAAAGAACTTTGATTTAATCATAAACTCGGATTGATTTAAAAACTCAAAAAAAATTGAAAGGCTCGAAATCTCACCGGGTTTGATCAATCTCCACACTTATTCGTTAAGTCGACAATTTTCTTTCAATTTCCATCTTTGGTCAATTTTGGCTTAGTGCATTTTTTATTGTTAACAATTTGAGACTTTAAATAGAATAAAGGTGACATTTTTGAAAACCTTAAATTCCAATTTTTATTTATTTTGAACAAAAATATTTTTGGCTTTTTTTTCAAAAAATTTCAAATATTTTTTTTTTTAAAAAACACACTTGGAAAGAACATGTGATCGAATCAATGAATCTAAACAATAAATGGGAAGAATATCCCACACCCCCTAACTTAAATGTTGCATTGTCCTCAATGCGAATCAAGAACACAACATAAAGAGAGGAAAAGAAAGATATTACCCAAATGGAGCGATCCCGATGAGTGCGAGTCCATTGAATCTACAAAACATGTTAGAACCAAGCATAACAAAAAAGAATAACAAAAATTTTAACTAATTACTCTAAATGCAACAAGACACTATATAACACTTTTACATGACTCAAAAATACAACACAAATCACCCCATACGCGTCGGGGGTGCGACGACCTCTCATCTCTCTCCACAAATCACCCGACCCCTTTCACTGGGTACGATGCGCTCCTCGTCTCTCCCATCTTACCATCATAAGTGAATATCCGGAACAAATTGGGCCCGTTCCCATAGATAAAGGAAAGATCGGGAGATGCATTATGATAAACCGAAAAAGGATCCTCTTGTTGTGTAGCACGTGGGTTGGTCTCTAAGTCGGACGAGATTTGAGTCGTATCTTCAAGTACCTCCGAAGACTCAAATGGTATGGGTGGAGGTTTGGTAAGGAGAAATTCATCAATTCTATTTTCCCACTCGCTTTCGTCTAAATGACGAAATGAGGCCCAGAAAGATTGGACTTCATCATTGAGGCTTGCATCCACCTGTCCGAACTCGCACTCAAACTCTTCTAGGCTCAACTCCTCTAGCTCTCTCTCTTGCTTGGTGTCCTCAACATGCCTTGCGTGCTCACTCGTCGAATGATAGGGTGGTGTGGGTGGTTGGTAATCGAGGAGAAATGTATCGATAGTGTCCTGCCATTCTCTTTCCTCTAAGTATTTCGACGAGCCTCTCCTGACACACTCTAAATCTCCTCTTTCGCTCTTGTTCATGGGCTCACTCATGCTCTCGAATGCATTAACTAAACATACATCCCCTACCTTGCTCTCGATGTTGCAACCACTCCTCTCACTGTGCGCAACACAACCTTCCCCTAATGGCTCTTCCTTGTATGTTCTTTCTTGCTCGTGTGCTTCCCCCAAAAAATCCAACCCTCGCGGTTCCCCTTCATCACCCTCTTTCTTGGAATTATCAAAGATATTTGTTTTGAGGGTCATGTTTCCAAAAGTTAATTGCATACGCCCACTTTGGGTATTGATAAGAGCATTAGCTGTAGCTAAAAATGGGCGGCCAAGGATAACGGGAACATGATTACTTGGATGAACGGAGGGTTCTTCGTCCCAAATGACAAAATCCACAGGGAAGTAGAAAGTGTCTATTTGGACAATCACATCCTCAACAACTCCACGAGGAAGTTTCACAGAACGATCCGCGAGCTGGAGAGTCATATTTGTGGACTTAAGGGCCCCCAGTTCTAGTTGCCTATAGATGGAATAGGGCATAATGTTAACACTAGCCCCTAGATCTATTAGAACTCTCTCGATTCGGTTCTTCCCCATGATACACGAAATAGTGGGTGCACCTGGATCTTTATATTTTAATGGAAAGTCACTCGACAAGACTGCGCTGACATTTTGGGCCAAAGAGACGTTCTGGTTTACCTTTAGCTTACGTTTCACCGTGAGTAAGTCCTTAATAAACTTAGCATACGCGGGAATTCTCTGTATAGTCTCGAAAAAAGGTAAATTAATTTTTACTTGCTTAAGGACTTCCAGAACTTCATCACGGGAGGTCGTTTTGGAGTGAGAGACCAACCGTTGACGGTATGGGGCAGCGGTGGGGTGATGGGCTTGGGTCCACTAGTGTTTTCCTCCTCCTCACTCTCAATTAAAGGGGCATCTTCGGCCTCTCTTGTGCCGGGCGAAACCTCTTTATCTTTAGATGCATTGCATGGGGGAGGTGACAAATCAACTAATTTCCCACTACGTAGAGTGGTAATAGCGCTACATTGCTCTCGATGGTCGTGGGATGTAGTGCCAACACTGGTTTGTCCTTGGGGAGGTTGTTGGCTTTGAGCAGGAAATTTTCCCTTCTCTTGGACATTCAATGCAGTTTGTAACCTTGAGATGCTAGTATGTATTTCATTGAACATTCGATCATACTTAGTACTGTTCTCCTTTTGGGATTGGATGAGGTGATTTAAGTTGTCCTCAAGAGATCGCCTCGGTGGAATAACATATGAACCAGGAGATGGTGATTGCATGGGGGGCTGCATATGTGTTACACCAGGATGATTCCTCCAAGATGAATTGTACGCGTTTCCCTGGGGTGTACTAAAATGTCTGCTAACCCCTCGTATAGCTTCCACTTGCTCAGTGTACATTTCCTTGTAAGCGGGTATTGACGGACATCCTATGGTAGAATGACCCGACGCACAAATGGCACACACCTCTTCTTTTTCAGCTGAGATATGTCCAGTAGCTTCTCTAAACCGAACCTCAAGGATGTCTCTTATCCTCTTTTCAAACTGATCAAGCCGACGGTCTAACAAAGTGTCCTTGTCCAATTGATAAATACCGGAAGCAGCAGAAGTGTTGGACACTTGTCGATGTCTGTTTTGGCTGTTGGGGTCAGAAACATCCCATGATTGCGTAGTCTCTGCTACGTATTTCAAATGAGCCTCAGCATCGCTTGAGTCTAACTCCCAAAAAGGTCTTTCACACATAGTTTGAACTAGTTGTTTGGATGCTAGAGTAAGGACTTGATGAAAGAAAGAAATGAGATGATGTTTCTCAAATCCATGATGTGGTCCAGCGCCAACTAACTCCTGAAAATGATCCCAACACTTATCAAAGGCTTCATTGTCCTTTTGGCAAAAACCTTGGATTTGAGCCTTGACAGAATTGGTTTTGTGTTGTGGGAAGAACTTGGAGAGAAACTTGGTTTGCATATCTCTCCAGGATAATACGAAATTCGGGGGTAGCGACCATAACCAAGTTTTAGCTTTATCCTTTAAGGAAAAAGGGAAAAGCTTTAATCGGATAACATCTTGTGGGCAGGCTTGATCACCAAACGTTTCACATGTATCTTCGAATTCTCGAATATGGAGATATGGCTTTTCAGAATCCATACCATGAAATGTAGGAAGAATTTGAATCATCCCATTATGAAAGTGGAACTGACCGGCATTATACGGGAGTAAAATGCAACCAGGGGTAACAGTTCGCTCCAGAAATAAAAGATCTTTCATGGGAAGATATAGTATCTCTTCCTCTCCAGCACCAACACTAACACTACCGTGCTCCGACATATTGCTACCTAAAGATTCAAAATTCACACTTACTGGTTGACTTGATGAGTGACTTGTGATTGAATTGTTAGGTGAAGGAGGTGGAACCCAAAAATGAGGAGACTCAGTGGTATGAGAATTTTCAGAATTTGCTTCGGCAATAGGATTTTCGTGAACTTAGGTTGGAGACAACAGAGGAGTTTGCATGAACAACTTATGAAAGATGAGATGAGTTTTTTTTTTTTTTTTTTTTTACGAAGTAGTCAGTCAATTATAATCTATAACAAACACTCCCCGGCAATGGCGCCATTTTGGTCGAGTGGAAAAACCGAGCGTCCATGTAATACGCTAGTCGTTGTTATCGGCTTCCAACCTCAATACAAAAAAAAACTAAACTTGTAACTACACTTCTTAAGGAGTATAGTGGCGAGTCTGGGTATCGAATCCATAGGGAATGGTTGATAGAATTTAATTGATTTATTACTTCTAAAGAAAAAAATGAAAAAGATGATGATGGTTGAAAAGGGAAAAAAATAAGTAAATAAAGAAGTTAAATTAATTAAGATGAATGAGAAAGTAGGTTGGAATACAATCCCCCTAACCCTAGTAATTTACCGTATAGAAACCTAGAATTGTAAATTATAAATTTGAATGAATCTAGTCTTTATAGATCCTAAACATTACATTTATGAGGATCAATCCCGCACCATATGAAATCAAAGGTAAATATAAAGCGGTGATAAATAATTTTATGCACGTCATATTCTTAAACATCCCAAGTACCTAGGGCAAGAGAGATTAAAAGATCTACAATGGTTGTAAAATTATCTCGCACGACTTTTTCAAATTTTTAATTTAAATTCTATTTTCTACATAAGTAATTTACATTGGGATGGGTTCATGCATCCCAACCCTTAAAAACTTAGCTTAACATGATGAAATCAAAATAAAACTTACAAATTAAAGTGTAGGAATTCATAACTAACTCTAGAAAATTGAGAACATGACTTGAATTGGGAATGGAAAACTAGAAATCAATAATTAATTAAACTAACTAGGAAAGCAGTAAAAACAATAAATTAAAATTACTTGCAATGGATGAATGATGAATCTTGAATAGAACTTTGAATCTTGAATAGTAGACAAACTTCAAAAACTAGGGTTTATGAAAATTTCTACCAAAGAAAACTAAAAAGACTCTCTAAAATCTTACTTTCTCTCTCTAAAATTATATTCTACTCTCTAGAATTTGACTCCCTCTCTCTAGAATTCAACTCCTTTGAAATGAGGTAGGGCTTGGTCTTTTATAGCACCAAGTAGCACTAATTTGACAGCCAGAATTGCTTGTTATACAAGTTTTCCAAGAGTTGCACTCCTTTAACTGCATAATTAATTGCCTGGATTTCGCATGACCGGACCAGTCCGGACCCGGATCGGTCCTGTTCCATCCGGATCTGTCCTGTCCCCACCGGATCGGTCCGTCCCCACCGGATCGGTTTGGTTTCTGGTCCATTTCTCTTCATTATCTCGCAACTTCAAAATCTCGTAACTTCTTCACCGTAGCTCGGATTGAGGTGCCATTTTTTCCAGTGTTCTTGTAATTTAGAGCTCTTCAACTTTCTAGTTGGCCCCACCTCCGGACTAAGGCTGTAAAATTACGAAAATGCCCTTCAACTCTCCATTTCTTAGTTTTTTTCACTGTTTTGAGTTCTCTTTCGCACCAATTTGCACGAAATACTTGTAAAACACATGAGAAATACACAAAACACGAAATACTTGCCAAAAGAGGTTAGTAGCATAAATTTGAGATAAATCCAAGCTATTTACACTGCACAGGATCATAAAAATACCGAAATTAAGGGGATAAATGTGAAGAATATGTGCCTAATCACTCATAGTTAATATAAACAAAATATATATCATGACTAATTAAGAACGGAAATAAAATGAGCTTGCTCATTGAGCTGCGCCGCAGAGTTGCCTCACTTGTTCTTTCCCTTGAGTCTTTTGTGCTATTTCGAGAAGCTCCCTGTACTCGAGGGATTGGATTTAGGTCCCCCCCCCTACATTTGTCCCTTCGTTTAGAGATTTCTTATGGTGAACAAGAAATGTGTGCACAAAATACTTCTCAATCCAATAGGCCCTGTTCTATTGCGTCGAAAAAACTCTTCTATTGGCGTATTCATTGCAACTTCTGCTATTATATCTGCTATCAAAAAGAAAAATTCTCCATGATGTACCTAAACCAAAGCTCTTAATGCCCTGGGCTTATGGTGAGGGGACAACATTACTTTTTGGATATCGTGGCCATTCTGTCGACTCAGAGTTAGATTCTCCTCCGTAACTTCTCCCAAGGAAATTCTCCCAAGTTGAAGGTACTGCCTCGTTAGGACTACCCCTTAGTGATTAGAATCCTTACCGTTGCTTATAGGTCAAAGTTAAATGTGTTTGGGTTGCTTAAGAAGTGGCCTTGTGATCATTTGAGCTGTGTTTGCAAGTCAATTCTTCTTGAGATACTTGTAGTTTGGCCAACACTGTTTCAATTTGTTCAAAAAGAAAAATTCTCCCTGATGTACCTAAGTGAAAGTTAACCCTGTTTGGACATATGGAGATGGGGCATCATAACTTTTTGAACTGTGGTAGATGCTTCCCCGTTGTGGGTTTGAAATGAAATGTTTTCTGTCGTTCGTTCCCCAATCTATTGTAATATCGTTTAGGCTTCTAGGGTTTATGATATGTCTGACAAATTCTGGCGCCAAAATTATAACTTATTTTGAAATCAAACCCTCTCTCTCCCAAGTGTCACTTCATTGATGACATGAGATTGTCTTTTTAGTTGTCAGAGCATTCCCCGTAGTGCCACATGTCCAATTGAAATGATTATAGGCAGCTTGGAATGTGCTTTGGTTGGATACCTAAATGACAACTTCAAAATTCAAACGGCTATTATCCAACACTTATCCATTTTCCTCATTTACGCTTCCTTTGTTTTCTTCAACTCAGAGAGCTTTTTAGAGAGAGAAAAAAAAATTGCCATTGTTGCCAAGATTTTTCTTGTTTTTTCCTCATTTATTGCCCTCTTTGCCACCTTCGGTGACTGTGTTCCACCATTTTTATCCTCATTTCTCTTTCCCAGAAGCTTCTTCCTTCACCACCATATATAATGTCCTCTTCAAGTTCTCCGATTGCCCCTACCACCAGTGTTGCTACTGTTTCCCCTAGGGATGCCACTGCTCTGGTGGCAACTCGCTAGTAACAACTACATTTTTACCGTCATTCCCCCATTTTTGGCAAGGGTGATGATTTCTCAGACCTCTGCAAAACTTGCACTTTCAGTGCCAAGTGTGACCCCTTACTCTTGGGTGATGAAGATGAAGACTCGGTTGAATGGGTTTTCCTCCCCCCATAGGGGACTCTACGTTTTCATCTTAATCAAGGTCACTTCCCTTTCTCACAGATTGATTTTGAGGGACCTGGAGGTTTTCAAACCCATTTTGTTGCTTGAAACACCCACATGCAGAGTTCCCACGCTGTAGCCCTTGCCAAAGCCGGCCTTCATCGGGCCAAATGGTTTGGGGAGTTCACTTTTTCCAAATATAATGCTTCCCTCCAAATCTTGGTCTCTCGCTAGAACATTACCACTCATTCGTTTATAACCACATAGGGTGAGTTTACCATTACCTTAGAGGATGTTTGTGAGCTTCTGGGGCTTGAGCCTATGAGTGATGTGCCTTATTCTGATGAGGCCCTGGATACCGAAGAATATGTTGATCGCTCTGAGTTGAATCAAATATGTCGAAGCTGTACTAGGTCATCTAACAAAGCCACCTTCACTCCTCGTATCAATTACATCTTTCAAGATCCTTCTGAAAAGGATGGTTCCTCTACTGCTGCCAAAGGACAAGGTACATATCTTAAGTTACTAGCTTATATCCTTATTGTTCTTTCCCGATTTGTGATGTCTGGGAAACCAAATGACCAGCCCAGAAGGGACCTTATCAATATATTAATATGTTTGGCCAGAGGTATCAAGATTCCTTTAGTGGCCATGGCATTAGGCTCTCTCTACAACTGGATGGACAGGACTCATCTAGGCATGGAACGGTCCCTCAACGTTATAACCTAGCTAATTTTACCAACACCATACTCCTAATGGGCTTCCTTTACGTCCGTTTCCCTTCTATATCGGCTAGCACCATTTCTTATCCCCGTGGGGAGACCATCCTTCCCCATCACTTATACCTTCACCATAAGAAGCATAGCCGCAAGGCCTTACTGTGAATAAATCTTTGTTCATACTTGGAATTTTTTTTCAACATGAATCCAAGATGGTCCAACCAACTACTTTGGACCTTATTGTTGGAAATCCTTCTTTGGTAGTGGTCCTTCTATCTTATCCATGGTTTTTACCCTCTTACACTGAGTGGGGATATACTTCAGAGCACTACAACCCCAATCGGTGCAGCCATCAATTTAACTTTGACCAAGGGGCCTTTCGCTCAACTTTTCAGCTACCTACCCCAAGGCCACCTATACTGTGGCTTGTTCTCTCTACACTTCTAATGATGCTTGGGGTGTAAGCTCATTGCTGGATGGGCGAGTCACCATCACCATCATTATGAGAAAAGGGGATGCGACTTCTCTATTTGTGACTAAGTACTGGCCGATGCAACTGACCAAGATTGGTGAGTTCATTTAGGGTCCTCCAGTGTATCCCCAGTTCTCTCTTTTCCTCCCTTGGAACTGGGTCTTAAAGGAAATTCTATCCTTAGGGTAGAGTTCCCTTTGAGCAAGACTCCAAAGGATCCTCCGAGCTAGTTGCCTCCCTATTGCCCGATGGTCCCCACTGCTATCCCCAGGCCCAAAAAAATTTAACACCCAAACAAACTACAGAGGGTGCTTCTGGCGAGGGTCCTTCAAAACCTCCCTCCAAGAAATCCAAAATTTCCAAGAGTGGGGCTTCCTCTAAGTCTAAGTCCCAACCTGAGTCCCAAACCCCTCTAGAGACATTCAAAATTGCCTTTGTTCCACCTGATATTCCTACAGAACTAAGTGGGGAGATAAAAGCCAAGTGTCAAGCCGAATTATAGAGGGTGCAATGTCGATTTCAAGAGGCCACACCCTACCCCCACCCCTCCTGCTACTATTTTATTTACCATTATCGTAGATCCAACAGAGGGGGTGTCAAAATGCAGAAAAAATTAAAGAGTCCCCCCACTATTGGTGCTTCTACCACTCGATAGAAGACTGTGGGTACCAAGATCCAGAAGAAACGGATTACGAAGTGCAGCATACTATCATTTCTTCTACTACTGAGGCTTCTCCCTCACCAGCTCCAACTGAGGAGATCATTGATAATGACAATCCAGTTCTTTCGCCACCTACCTTGCCACCAGTTATATCATCCCATTCTTCTCCTGAACAAGAGGTACAGTTATTATAATTTCTTTTCCCACACTTTGACCATTTTAAAACATAGTAAAGTGCATTTTCTAATACTCAGAGACATTTTGTGTAGGAAATTGACAGAGATAGGCTAAGTCCTCCTGTGAGTCCCTTCGATGCTTTGGACATTCATCGGTCGACTCATCTCCCCCTCGTTCTTCCATATACAAATTGGAATATTCTTGTTGTTCTGTCTCCCGATGTGCCAAAGATTTTTATAGGAGTGTTGGTGCTTCTAGAGAATCTGTTGGGACATTCTCCCAGCCAGAAAAGACTCCTCTAGACTCATCTGTGCCATCTGCTTCACGAGTGATCACTCTGGACACTGTTCCCATTTCGTCTAGTCTGCCAGAGTTAATGGTTGGATTAATAGCTAGCTATCTTTTCCTCCATTTTTTTATTATGGGGCTAAGCATTTTCATTGACCTTCAGTTTATTTCTACCCCTGATCTGGCCACCTCCATTGTTGGGTCGATTCTACAGTTCCCTCTGATTAGGCCTATGACTTTTCTATTTCCTTTTGCCAACATCGCTGAGTTTAGTTTCTTGCTTGTGTTTTATACCATTCTTGCGTTGAGTTGCTCATAACTAACACTTTGTTGTGTAGCAGTTTTCCCTAGGTTTAGCTGCGCTTTATTCTTCTATGATCTCTCATGTGCTCCGGGATACCGTAATACCACCTTCCCTGTCAGGTGTTCCTTCGATTTATGTTGGGATTGATGCCCCTAAGGAAGGAAAACTGGTGTTTCTAACCCCTCCCCAATGCTGGCTATAGTACCTTTTCCCAAGGAAGGTGCCTTATCTAGGGATGAGGTTCCCCTAGTTAGGGTTTCTTCGAAAGCTCGGGGAGATGTTGGAGATCTTCTCCCAAACCTGCTACAGGTTCTTCCATTGCAGTTATGTCTCCAATTACCATTTCACCATCAGGCATACCTGAGGTATCATTCAATTTTCCCCCTCTATTTTTCACAAGTGCTTCCATTATGCCTTTAAGGTAATACCGATAATGAACAAACACTTTAAAAAATTTCATCAACTCCATATATAATGGTGACTTAACAATGAAAGCCACTTGGTAAGATTTTTCATCAAAACCCCTCCTATAACAGTGACTTAATAATGAAAACCACTTGTTAATATTTTTAATCAAACTCCACCTATAACAGTGACTTAACAATGAAGACCACTTGTTACGATTTTTAATCAAACTACAGTGATTTAACAATGGCAACCACTGTTGAGATTTTTAATCAAACTCCACCTATAATGGTGGCTTAACATTGAAAACCACTTGTTAAGATGTTTAATCAAACTCCACCTATAACAGTGACTTAACAATGAAAACCAGTTTTTAAGATTATTTAGTCCAATCATTTTTATCCATTGCTTTGTAGGTTGCGAGGGAGCCTGTTGTTATTCAAACATCAGCTTAGCGTGATCCATCGACTATTGAATCCATGCCTTAAGAAACAGTCCCTACTGAGGGCTCAGACCAAGACGATTGTGTTTAACTACTGACCTACTAGAAGTTAACGAGTCAGTTTGTGAGGTTTCTCTCTCGAACATGGTCCCTCACGAGTTCTACCTAATGGTCCTTCGTCAATCTCCTTAAATTTCTACATATGACCAGTCTATTATTGAACAGATTCCCCTACATTATCCTCATACCTTTACTATTGACTGTGTTCGTTCTAACATCCTGGTGATGAGCCATAGGCTGCAAGTTCTGGCGGGCGTTATTGCTGAAGTCGTCAATACTCAAACGTATAATCTTATTAGGGCTATCATCAATCACCACTTGGGAAGTTTGAAGGAAATGGGCAAGGATGGTTTTCAACTGAATTGGCTAATTAGCCATCTGAAACTTCTGAAGAGCCATAAGTTAGAAAGCCATCGGGAGTTCTACTTGAAACAACAAGAGGGCCAACGGTCTAAAGAGAAAAGGATAAAAGCGTTATCCCCTCTATTAGTAGCAGGTGATGATCGAGACAGGGCTGCTTAAAAAGCTTTGTTAAGGGCCAAACTAGAACGGGAAACTTTGTTGATCGAAAGAGATCAAGTCCAGACCCGGCTTGAAGGTTGTGTTGTCGATGAGAAGACATCCTTAGAAGTTTCTTCGGGCTTGCCTGGGGACTTCTTATCCCATCCTGATCTGTGGTTTATTTTGGGTTTGTATTTCTTTAACATTTTTTTCTCTTTTTGTACTAGATATAATTCTTGGGCAGTAGTTCCCAAATTTGGTAATCAATATAAGTCACATCAATGGAAAGCACGGTATTATATTGTCATATGATATTCTATTACAGCACTTTTTTATTAATTGCAAAGATAAATTCTTACAATTTACAATCTAGCTCTTTCTTTATTCATCTCATTAGAAAAGAAACAAACTTACATCATTAACTGCAATATGTTATAAAAAAAATCCAACTTAGGTTATTCGCTTAAACATGATAAACCTTCAACCACTTGTTATTAATCTGAAAAGTCTCATCTTCTTCCATCTTAGAAATTAAACAATAACATGAATCGTGAGACTCCTTTAAGATGAAAGGTCCCTCCCAATTCGTAGTAAATTTAGGCAATGGGAGCCCTAGAATGTGCTTTACTGCTACCTTCAGAACTAAGTCCCCTTCCAAAAATTTCCTTAGCCTTACCATGTTATCATATTCTCTTGAGAATTTCTTCATTTAAATTTGGAAATATTGCATTACGTTATAATTGTGCTCATCTATTGCTTCCAACTGTACATGCCTACTCTGAGGAAGCATGTTGCTTCACAAGGCATATTGGGCTGAGGGGACTTGCAATTCTACCGACAGAATTTTTTCGGCCCTAAACACAAGTGAGAATGGACTATACCCTGTAGGCTTCCCCTTGGTCATCCAATAGCCCACAGGACTGTTGGGATATTATCATCCCACGATCCTGGGAAGACTTCCATCATTTTGGCCAAAATGTTAACCATGGTTTTGTTAGTTGCTTCGACTTGACCATTTCCCTTAGGATATGCCACTATCGAGGCATGATGAATGATAAAGTATTTATCTGTAAGAATCATTACTTCTTTATTGACAAACGGGGTCCCATTATCAAAGTGAATAACCTTTGTAATCCCAAACCTGCAGATAATGTACTCCCTGATAAAGTTAGCCACCACGGCTGTAGTTGATCTCTTGAGTGGTATCACCTTATCCCACTTTGTAAAACATTATGTTTCCATGAGTATCCAGATCTTCCCCCTCGAAGATGGGTGTATTACCCCTACTAAGTCAAATGCCTAAGTATGGAATGGGTAAGGAGTGACCAAAGAATGAAATTTCATCGAAGGGGCATGGATCATGTTTCCATACATCTAAAATGCCTTGCATTTTTATACAAACTCAACAGAATCCTTCTCCATAGTTGGCTAATAATAACCCAAGGTCATCAATTGGTCATATAGCTTTGCTCCTACAATGTGAGCTGGATCATGAGCTTCTTTCAAAACTTTCGATGTCTCCTCCTTAGTGATGCATCTTAATGGTCTGTTGAAGTACCCTTTCCAATAGAGTTGATCCTATTGGTTGCAAAATTGTGGGGCCTTTCTCTTAAGTCCCATTGCCTCCATTTTCTCCATAGGTATAACTCCGTCTTTGATGAAATCAATGTGAGGTTACCTTCAATATTCTTGAGTTTTAATAAAGTGGCATTCAGCTTCTTAAAAGAAGAGTTAACACTTATCGTACCTTCATTGCAACTCTGTTGCATCCTCTTCATCGTGGGCTAAAAGTACCCCTCCCTCTGAATTCTTCTATATAGGGGGATCTTAGTTGTTTCTCAATGTTCGTCATGTGTCTTCTTTAATCTTTGTTTTGCTTCTTCTGGACCGACACATCTTGCAATCATCCACCCACGTTCCTAAAGTAGAGGTTTCCATAATTAGAAAAATATTGTGCTAGCTCCTTCAGTTCCATCTTGCCTTCACTGGAATCCAACTACTTCCTGATCTTGCCCTTCCAATTCAAATCACCTTCCATTGGTAGGATCGATTGTACAACTGATGGGGTTGTTCTCCGTTGTATCACCATGGTAGTTATGTCGATTTTCATAGCCAATTTATGGGCAATGATGGCATAGGCATCAGCATGCCTATTCATTATTTACGGATGCCTCCTTATCTTGACCCGATGGAACTGATTGATCAGCCATTGGATAATTGTCCTATAGGGGTAAGACTAAGGTGCTTCGACACATATTTCCCATTCACTTGTTGTACCACTGAATTTGAATAGCTTTTGGTGCATAGTGAGCGAATGCCCTTCGAAGGGTTTCTAGCAATCCTAGTACTAACGCTTCATACTCTGCTTCGTTGTTGGAGCAAGGAAAATCCAATTTGTAGGAAAGACAAAATTATTCCTTACCTTTATAAAAGATAACCCCTGCCCCGTATTTATTTTTAGCCGAAGAACCATTGAACTGCATCATCCATTCTTTAAATTTTGCATCCAGAATATTTTCCTGCAAGTCATCCCCTGAAATGCTCTCTCGGGGTGGATCAAATGCCCCATATGGGAAAATTACCAATAAATCTGCACATGCTAGGCTCCTTATCACACAAGGGAGCAAATATTTTAAATCATACTCTGAAAGGATGAGGAACCACCTAGATGCTCTTCCAATAAAAATGGTTCTTGTCAACAAAAACTTAATTGGGTCATATCTTATCACAATGTGAATTGTGAAAGATAGCATGTAATGTCTAAATTTGTATGCTAAAAATACCAAGGCTAAACTCTATCTTTCTACAGTATTGTACCTTGCCTCTGGTTCATGTATGATCCTTCTCAGGTAGTAGACTGGCCTTTCTTTCACATCGACTTCCCGAGCTAAGAGAGGTTCGAGGGACCTTGTAGTAGATGTGAGGTAGAGCTACAACGGTATCCCTGCTCTTGGAGGAATCATCATTTGTGGAGAAGTGAGCAGCCTCTTTAACTTGGTCAAAGACTCCTAGTGAGTTTCCTCCCATTTGAACTTCATTCCCTTTCACAGCAGCTCCATTAGGGAATGAGTTATTTCAAAAAGTCCTAATGCAAATCTCCTAAGGTAGGAGACTTTACCAAGGAAACTCTTTAGCTCCTTCACCGTTCTTGGACATGGTATTTCTAAGATTGGTCACTCCTCATCCTGATCCATCTGCACTCCTTGACAATCTATCACAAAGCCAAGGTACTTTCCACTTGTAACCCCAAAAGAATACTTCAGAAGGTTCATCCTAAGTTTATATTTCATGCAGCGAATGAATACCCTCGTCAAGTCATCTAGATGGGACTCTTCCTTCTTTAACTTGATGACCAATCATCAACAAAAAAGTCCAAAAACTTGTGAAAGTGATGGAAAATGGACATCATCATCCTTTAATACGTTGCCCTAACATTCTTTAACCCAAAGGGCATTAATTTGTACATGAAGTTGCCCAAAGGGATCCTGAACGACGTTTTATCTGCATCTGTTGGATCTATCTTGATCTGGTTGTATCCCACATACCTATCCATAAATCTATACATCTCATGACCAGCAGTTGCATCGATCAACCTATCGTTGGAGGGTAGCATGAACTCTTCCTTCAGGTAGGCCCTGTTCAAATATCTAAAATCCACACAGATCCTTATCTGACTCTTGTCCTTCTCCCCCACTGGGACGATACTTGACATCCAAAGTGGGTGTTTTATTGGTTTAATGAACTCTGCTGCAATTAGCCATTCCACCTCCTCTTTGATCTTTAAATCTAGCTCCAATTTATAAGTTCTTGTGGCTTACTTCACTAGTATGGCTGAAGGCATAACGTTAAGTTTGTGGCAACTTACTTATTCATCTAACCCCTCAATTTCTGTGTATTTCCATGGAAAAATGTCCTTATACTTGTAAATTAGCTTAACCATGGACTCTCTTTTCTCCTCGCTCAGATCTTACGAAATAAATATGGGCCTTGGGTCTTCTCCTTCATCTGCTAAGTCCAGTTGCCTTAGTTCTTGCACTTGTGGCTTCAGTCGATGTTTTATATATTTTGGCTCCTCTTACACTTCTTCTACAAACTCTTGTATATTAGAGTTATCAATGACCATGCATTGCCCCTGTTGGTCTACTAAGAAACATTCATACACCGAGTCATCCTCCTCACCAACCTTTGGAACATCTCCTTCGACTGCCCACTCACACCCTCAGAGGAGGTAAATCACTCTTCCATCCTCTGTCATTTTCTTCTTGCATTGCCTACTTGTCGTTACAAGTACATTCCTACTCCTTTCTTTCGAAGCCTCTGTCAGCCTGCTCTATGAAAACCTGCTCAACGCACTCTTCCATTGGACCTCATGCTCCATCGAATCCATCCTAGGCCTTATTCTATCTCTGAGCTATTTTGAGATATTCTGAGGTGTGGGGTCAGTACAGTGAACTCCCTTGATCACTTTATTTACTCTTGCTCCCTTACATTGCTAACCATTCATAGGCCCCATTTGTTCTCTGGTATAGGGGACTCTTTCCCCCTATATCCTTCTCGTTAAGACCTTTCCATCTTCTTCTATCTTTGTATAGAAGGCTACATTAACCAAGTGAGATTATTCGATGGTGAAAGGCTTCTTCGTTGCAAATATAACGATTTCAGTCCCTTTCACATTTTTCTTCGCACATTGGTGTTATGTCGAAGGGACCAAACCATGATTGTGCATCCATACCCTTCCTATCAGAAGGTGGTATGAAGTAGCACTCTCAAGCACGTGGAATTTGATGTGCGAAGTAAGATTCCCCATTACAATCCCAACGTTCGCATACCCAATTAACTTGGATAATTGGTTATCGTAGCCAAAAATTACCAGAGGCATTGGTATTAACATTTCCTCCGGAATGTTGGCCATGTAGAAAGAACTGATCAGGATGATGTTTATCGATGCTCTCAAATCCATCAAGGCCCTTGGAAAACTCACCCTGTTAATACTAGTGGTTACGTACATGGGCATGTTATGTGGGAATCTCACAGACCTATCAACGTCACTAAAGGTTACCTTAGACAAAAACTTTCTCACCAACCTGGTCATAGGCCCCCTCCACCTCAGCGATAGTACTGCGTTATTTCATGCGATGTCTATGATCACTTGAGTTATCTCTAATTGGCTCTCTTTTGGCATCCCTACTTGGTCTAAGAACCATGAGAACTTGGGTGACTGCGAAACATCCTGGTACTCCAACCTTTGGTCCATCTCTTCTCCTACCAAGTTGTACACGTCCACATCCCTTGCAGTAGCCTCATCGTAACTATCATCACATTGGCCATCCCCCTGGTATAGTCCTCCAAGGCATCCTTAAATTTTTCTCATTGCATCTTCAGTTATCTCGCTTCTCATTCAGCCTCATCATCATAAGCGACCGCCATATTTTCCCCATATGCGGGAAAGGGATTGGCATTGACATTCTCCTAAGGGATCTGGAAATTCCCTGTCTTCATATGCTTGTTGATGATTTTCCTTAGTGTGAAACAGGTTTTCGTTAGGTGACCTACCTTTCGATGGATTTGGCAGTATTTGGGATCAACTCTCATTGTTGCATCTGGTTCCACGGTCGAAACGCCATTGGGTTCATACATCGTTCCCCCTTAGACCATGGTGTTATAACAACTGACAGCTTCTTTAACATTACAAGGTAGTGGCGGTGGGTCCTCTTTCTCCATGCTAAACATTCTTTTGTTGTCCTTATTCAATTTCTTTACAACATCAAATATCGAAAATAGTCATGAAAAAGGGGTCACGGCCAAGAACCAAGATCAGTTGGTCACGGCCTAAAACTGTGACTACATAAAAATGAGCGTGACCAATTCCAAGACTCAGTGTGGTCATGGATCTACTTATAGGTGGTCACGGCCTTTAACCATGACTCTCGAGGTCAGGGCTGACAACTGTGACCAACCGTGACTATTATGACACTAAGTTTCCCGCAAGATGTGGTCATAGATGGGGTCACGGCTCATAGTCATGACTATGGACACAAATACACAACAATATAGTCATGGCTTAGGACCGTGACGAATGAGTCACGTCTTTCGACCATGACCATGGTCTTGTTGCCACACTAACGTGTTATAAATAAAGGGGTCACGGCATAGGGTCACGGCCCTAAGCCGTGACCATGGTCTTTATACTTAAAAAATACATAACATGTTTTCATTTCCCTCGAAACTTCTAAACACTTATTTCCCTCCCTCTCTCCGGCGATTTCATTTACCTCAATCTCAAGCTCTCTCATTATCTTAATCTCAAAGGTAATCCAAACCCTTATTATTTCATTGTGTGTACTATGTGTATTTTCAAACTCTTATTATTTATTTCACCATGTGTGTGTGTATTTATGTGTGTGTGTATGTATATGTGTGTGTATACATGTGTATTTCTCTGTGTGTGTATATGTGTATGTATAATCTCAAACCCTTATTAATTATTTCATTGTGTGTGTGTATTTCCAAACCCTTGTTATTTATTTCATTATGTGTGTGTATTTATGTGTGTGTGTGTGTGTGTGTATACATGTGTGTATTTTTTTTTGTGTGTGTATTGTGTACGTAGGTGTGTATAAATTATCATTGTGTGTATTGTGCCTGTATTCTAGAAAAAAATACATATATATATGATTAATGTTGGTTTAAGTTTCAAACTAGGGCAAGTTTTAATTTAATGGATATTGTTGGTTTAATTTTCAAACTAGGAAAAATTTTAATTAAATGGATATTGTTGGTTTAATTTTGGGGCTGAAATATAAAAAAATACCTCTCCATTAAAAAAATATCGGACCATTAAAAAATACCAAACATAAAGGTTAATTTTAGGGATAGTTGGCTTAAATGACAAGAGTAGGTATTCAAAACATAATAAATTAACGGTTGATGATTCATTAGAGCTATTATTTATAGGTATCATATCCACGCCCTCGTACACAATAACTAGTTAATGATTCATTAGAGCCATTATTTATAGGAATCATATTCACGCCCTCGTTCATTATTCTCATGAAAAATGAGTCACGGTGACAATCGATGGCAAGAAGAGTATGAAATGTTGCACTTGGTCCACACTCGTACCTCTTTCATTAATGATCCTCATAAAGTGGGTACTCCGGTCTATTGGTATGGGAATAGGAAGATCAAACAATTTAACTACCTTGTAAACCGTGGAGTTTATTTCCAGCAAGAGTACTTGTTCGATCGTATTCTGTTTTCCCTGCCACAATGTTGGGATGAAGTTGTACAATATATATATATCGTGTACATAATCCCGATAGAGCATTGACCTTTCTTACGATGTTAGAGAAGGTCAAAAAAAAATTCACCCATTATGGATATAATTACGTACAAAGAGTACTGATGAAGACTGTGATGTCTCACGACATATGTACGTCAAACTCAATCTTACCAATAGGATGAAGAGGATGATATTTCGAGTTCATGTCGCTGACATCTATGCATCCATTATAGATACGCTTCCTCCTAATTGGACACATGCAAAAATTCGTAGGTTTTTAAAAATAAATCCAGAATGGATGGATATCAGACACATTGAACTTTTGTTAAAGTCTTACCATGAAAAGGTAGATTATAATATATTGTCAAAACTTTATTTTGTTATTTATATTTCCATATTGAACTTTGAAATTATGCATCTATTATTATAGATACACATTTAACTTTTATTATTTTTGTAGATAATGTCGGGCAGTAATGGAACCAATGCTCCAACCAACAATAAATGACAACCACAAGTAGAATTCTCATCACCAAGTAGTGAGCAATAATCAACTCCACCAACTGTTCACTCCCCTACTACACAAACTGTTCACTCCCCCACTCCGAGTTGCAGTAGGCAACGTACTACTCCCACTAATCCAACAGACACGCTCAACGCTCCTGAAACTGCTGGGTCAGTTGAGAAAAAGCCCATTGGGTTCTCTCTTTTGGAAAATAACCCCACGGGGGATAAGAATCACGTTCAACAGTTTAAATCCCAGTGTTTGTCCTTGGAAAAAATGAATGTGGGAGTGGGAGGAGCTGAAAAGATAAATCTATTAAAGATGACATCTACAAGCAACTCAGTAAACGATTTTCATTTTCCCCCAACTCAAAAAATAAGGTGCTTTCTCGGGTTACAGAACAACTCCGAACATATTGAAGAAACTTTAGGCAGAAGAATTTCCCTAATGGAGTATCAAGCTCCAATATTTTGGCACTCAAAGACAAAGTCCCTTCGAACGTTGAGATGCCAGTCTCTCAATGGAATGATTTTCTGGATAATGAGGCGAAGGACTCCAAAATGCTGCAAGGGGAGAAAAACAAGCAGGATGGGGCTAAAAAACTGATGCCCATCGGCTTGGCTCGAAATCTTATGAAGATTTGAAGAATGAGTGGAGGATCGTTATGAAAGGTATCCCAGATGAAGGAAAGTAACCGAATAAGGCCAACTTATACGTGCATGCTAGATGGGACAAAGATAATAAATTCTCTCCTCACTTGGCCAAGACTCTAGAATCAATAGATTCTATCAATAGTCAGTCAGATTCAAGCCCGATAGACAATATTGACAATAATTCCATCGCACAAACCTTTAGGAAGGACCACAAAGGGAGGATGAGAGGTTTGGGGTCGCATATGTCAAAAATATGATTCAAACACACCGCACCTCTGGTGGAAACTCTTTCTTTTAATTAATAAGCGTTTTGCATCCAGCGATGATCATGAATCTAGGGCTTAAGGGGTTAGAATGGGGCTTCAAAATTAATTAGGAGGTGTGAATGATAAACTTGCACATATTGTGTCCCTTTTAACCGATCGTATGCCCCTGTAGCCCCCGATGCATCCCAGTTTCCCTCCACAAATGCCAGGGATTCCTCAAAATTTTCCTCATTCTCCATTCCCCCCACACATTCTGATTCCTCCTTCAACATTCCCTTTCTCAGTGCCTCAGTATGGCACAGGTCTTGGATCATCGTCAACAACCCACGGTGACTATGGCAAGAAATACTATATACAGGACCTGAGCAGTAAATTTGTCGTTGGGATCTGCACGCTCATATCCACTATCGTAGGAACTTTAGTACATAATCGACCTTTGCAGGAGGGTGAGTGTCAGATCGTGGTTGATACAGTATATGAGGGTTGTGAAACTGTTCCAGCGAATGTCAACAGTGGAGAAGGGACATTTTTGAAAAATTATGTAGACTCTATTACCACTTGGCTAGTTTATCGCTTGATGAAGATGTAGTAATATTTTTTATTATGTTGTAATATTACCAGTAGACAAATTTATTTAATTTGAGTTTATGTGGTTTTGTAGTATCCTTGCTTGGCGTGTTCTTATATTTACGTTATTGCATAGTTTGATTGATTGGTGCGTTGTTGACTATATTAGTGCTTTGCTTTGTTATTATATTAGTGCTTTACTCTGAAATATGATATTTATGCAACATGATATTTATTTTATCATGTTAATACAGGACTGCAATTTGAAGATTATTAAATGGATTTTTCACAATACAAAGAGTGGATGGTAAGGGGACTGACCAAATAGCTAATAGTTATGTTAAAGGCGTACAAGAATTTAGTAGATACGCTTTTAAGAACCTTAAAAGTGAGAAGATTCCATGTCCGTGCACCCATTGTATAAACGAAAAATATAAATGTTTAGAAGATTTTGAGTTACATTTAACAATGTGGGGAATTTTTCAAGATTATAACAAGTGGACATATCATGGTGAAAAACATGTATCTTATGTTCCCGAAGAATTACCAGTAATAGACCACATCAGATAACCAACAAGTGGAAGTGGTAAATTATTCGCAAACACATCATCCATTGACCTACCTAATTGACGATGCTTATGGAGTCTACCACAACCAAAACCACCAACCTTTGGAGACAAATAATGCGCACAATGAACAATTTGATACTGAACTACTAGGAGACTGAGAAGATATATGGTTGAAAGTCGATGCGGCTAGACCGTTGTATAAAGATTGAGATGAAGATCATTCGGTATTATTTGGAGTGATTGGTTTGCATAACTTGAAGAGTCAATTTGGCTTGTCTAGGAACAGCGTAACCGAAATTCTTAAGTGGGTTAAAAAAATTCTCCCAAAAGAGAACATGTTACCAGACAATTATCCTACCATGAAGAAGAGCTTGAAGGGTTTGGAATTGAAATACAAATTAATACGGCGTAAATATTTCGTATTTCACCCGTTAATGTATGCATTATTAACCCCCTCGGGTACCTTAATTACTATATTTATGATCGATAATTAGAAAACCTCCATTTTATATGTTAACATGCTATATGAGGTATATTTGGGCTTTTGTAGGGATTACAGGTGCTAAGTATGAAGTTGGATGCATTCCGGTGAAGTTTCGTACAAATCCGCACGCGTAAGGGCATTTTAGTCAATTCACAATTTTGGAAATTGTCCCAATTTCTTCATGGAAGTTGTATCCCTCTGAACAAGCTTCGTGTGGCCGCAAACGGTACACGATTCCAAGTCCGAACGAAGAAGTTATGAGACTTTTAGCGGAAGAGGATTCCAAAGAAACCAAAACTAGGAAGCCAAATCGATTCGGCTCCAAGCCAAATCGATTCGGCCCCCTTGCCAAATCGATTAGGCCATTTTCCAAATCGATTCATCTTGGACCAGTAGCCAATATCTCGGGGGCCAAATCGATTCGTCTCCAGGCCAAATCGATTCGGCCCATCAGATATTTGGCAATTTTCCTTTTTATTTACAATTTTGCCATGAGATATTTTGTATTTAACCCTTATCTCTTCATTTTGAAGAGAGGATCTTAGATACTTTCATTTTTGATAGATTTAGGTCTTTTATAATTTGGAGCTAAACTCTATCCCTCTTGCTTTGGATGGTTGTACTCTTTGTTTTGTAAGTTGTACCTTAACCTTTTCTTCCTTAATATAGTTATTTTAGTTGTTTTCCTTGCTTTCTTTCCATTTTCCACGCCGAGATAAGTTTATTTATTGTTATTTATTGCTTTTATAGTGTAATATTAGTGTAAATTAGTTTATTTCCATGATTTGTTCGTAGATAAATAGGTTCGGGATTGTGTTCCGCCATTTACGGGTTTAGAACCTCGAAAGTTAGGTTTTCGTGTGAAATTGCATTTAATTGAAACCACGTGTATTAAAGCGGATTATTATGCGTTTATCTTTCTTTGTCACGCAACGTTAGAGTTTATAGCGACAATCCGAATTTAATCCGCGTGTGAACATTTTCGATTAAATGTTTATTCAAGCAACTTTGGGTTAAATTCCTTATTGCGTGAAGTTTATACTTAATTAAAATGCTCGGCTAAATAGCTTTGGATCCGGAATTCTAATTAGTAGTTGTTTAGCCCGTGAATGTGTGTATGCGATCCCGATCCTCGCTTTCCTTTAATTTAGCATTAACTTCTCTTTTCTTTTATCACCATTTCCAACCTATTATCTTTTACATTTTTATTCTTGAAGTTTTAAAACAATTAACATCTAAAATTTAATCACTCCCTGTGGATTTCTTACGATACCCGACTTACCGCTGTGCTTGCTTGTCAAGTGTAGTCGTAGCTTAGGTTTTTGCATCGCGACGGCGAAACACACAACGATTGTGTCCTCACACGAACACACTTTTACCGCTCGATCACAAATCTATTAATGCATGCAACTGTGATTGCATATTGTATCGCAACGAACATGAAGAGAAGGATGAATGTCTAGTCTGCAGTGAGCCTAGCTATGTCGTTTGTGAGAACTTAAATGACAAACCTGCAAAATATCAAAAGAGTTCGCAAGTTCCACAAAAGGTTTTGAAGTATTTTTTAATTGGTCCATGGTTAAAATGATTTTTTAGTGTACCGTGGATAGCGGAGGCCATGACATGGCATGCTCGATGCGAGGTGGGTGGGAATATGATGCGTCCTCCGATTGATTCACTCGTCTGGAAAATTTCAAATGCACGACACCATGAATTTTTCAAAAGAACCATGCAACGTTCGTCTTGCAATATCAACTGATTGGTTTAACCCTTTTGATAATTTAAGTACTAGTCAAAGTTATTGGCCAGTTCTAATAGAGCCTTTATGTCTCCCTCTAACACCGTGTATGTGAAAGGAGTTCACATTATTATCTCTATTGATACTCGGGCTGAAGGCTCCGGGTGATGATATTGATATATTTTTAGCCCTATTAATCGAAGAGCTTAAAGATTTATGGGATAAAGGCGTGACGGGGTTCGACTCTCATAAGGGTGAAAAGTTCACACTTAAAACAATGGTGATGTGGGCGATCCACGACCTTCCTGATTATGGGACCTTGTCCGGTTGTAATGTTCATGGTTATATGGATGTCCCATATATGGGGAGGAAATTGAAGTCATTTGGCTACAACATAGTACTAAGATGAGTCACACGGGTCATCGTAGATTTCTGCCGACCAGTCACCCTTTCAGGAATGATAAGTCTAACTTTTATCCTATTGGTCACGAGCGTCGAATGCAACTTGCTCGTCATTTTGGTCAGCGGATTGAGGAGAAAGCGGTGGTTGAGACTGCGGGGAATAGATACGTAGGCAAACACCCCAAGTTTGTAAACCTAAAGCGTAAATTAAGGGGAGATCCTAACGACCCTACTAAAGCAAAAACCATGGTCCAGGCGATCAATATTTTTTTATTTGTCGTATTAGAACGATCATCGTGTAAGGAATGTAGTTGATGTGATGCACACAGATAAGAATGTTGCAAAACATCTGATAGGAACATGTCTAGGTGGATCTCATTCCAAAGATAAAGAGGAGGCCCGTCGAGATCGACAGGATATAAAGCTATAGAAGAAACTCTGGTTAAAAGATGATCCTACAACAGGAAGAATTTCTACCCCTCCAGATATTTTCACTTTGACTACTAGTGAGAAGAAGATCCTCTTAGACACGTTGTTCAATTTGAAGACTCCAACTGGTTATTCTGGTAATTTATGTAGGGTCGTTAACTACCAAGAAAATGACTTAAAATAATGCATGTCCCATGACTGACATGTAATCACCCAATTAATCCCTCTATTATTTCGTCTTGCTTCTCTATACGCAAAGATATCTATCGAGAAATTATGCAAATCAGTTTGTGTTTTACCCTAGTTTGTGCAAAAGTGGTAAACCAAATGCACATTAGAGCTGCAAAATCAACTTTAGCCGAGGCAATTTGTGTATTAGAGAAATATTTTCCTGCATCGTTCTTCGATATCAGCATCCACTTGCTTGTGCATTTATGCTATGAAGATTTATTATATGGTCCCGTTAGGTATCGTTGAATGTATTCATTTGAGCACTTGATGAATAAAGATTACGTAAATAATACACGGTATATCGGAGGTTCAATTGCTGAAGAATACATAACTGTGGAATCATCATTATACGCTAGGGAATATATGCCAGAACAAGAGGTGAGGAGGTTCAATCCTCGTAGAGGAGGAGTGATCGAGGAACCTGGAGAGTTTGAGGATGAAGTACCATTTGGAAACCCTAAAGAGGTGAAACTCACAAATATACAATACGAGCAAGCAGCTCGTTATGTCTTTGAATCACAAGATGAAGTCGAAGAATGGGAAGAGTGAGTATCTATTCAATTGTTCTTCTTTGATTATATGTATTTTATGTTTTAGGATCTAAACTCTACAATTTAATCGTAGGAAATACGAGAATGAAATTGCTCAAAATCAAAGGGATAATTGCACGACAATTGATTTTAGGGCATGGGTATCAAAAGAGGTAAACTTCATATCTTATGTGTGTGGTTATTTATTCGTGTGTGATAAAACATGCCTTAATACAAATTCATTAATAAATGCAGCCTCTAAAAAGAGGTGATGTCTCTTCCAGGCTTGCATGCCTAGTCAAAGGCCCTAATTTTCGTGCGAAAGAGTTTAAGAAATTCTGCACCAATAGTTTTGATTTCATTTCATATCTATAGGAGGAAAAACTTTTGACGCAAAATAGTGGAATATCAATTTCTACCTTGACCACCTGTATTCCTAGCAAAAGCGATAAAAATCCAAAGAATATGGTGCTAACCTATTATGGGATAGTTCAACAAATCCTAGAACTTGATTACTTAGATTTCACAGAAATCTTATTATATTATGATTGGGTAAAGGTGGAGGATACTACGAATGCTTGCAAATTTGATCCTGACTCCAAACTTATTGTGGTAGATTTATCAAAGCTGAAGAGTAAAGATCGCATAGTCGATGAGCCTTTTATTTGTGCCTTTCAGAATGTAAAGAAGGTATTCTACTCCAAGTGCATAAATAATGGCAATTGGTCTATTATTGTGCATGCACCAAAGGGTATGACTACTGAAGTGGATACATTGAAGGCTCCAAAAGATTTCAGTCATCTCTTGATGACAACCCTAATTTGAAGGGTCTTTTAGTTGATTTAGAGGAAGATTGAGTATCAATATATTATGTTAACCATGTCAATCTTATTTGTATCGTATTTTGATATTGAAATTATATTAGCACTTTACTTTGATGTATGAATGTTTAGTTACTTTTACGAATATTTAATATGATTTATGTAAGTTAACTTTTGATAATATGTTATGTTTAGTCGAATATTTAGTTACTTTCACAAGACACTCGGTTTGAGAATAGAGTTATTTGAGTTTGTGATTGGATCAAATTGACCCAGCTCAATTTCCATATGTTCCTATACATATACATTTGTTGATCAGTTTCATTCATGCAATGTTCATAAAATGAAGTTAAATAAGCTTAATTTTATGAAGATTGTATTAAAGAAACTAGTCAACAAATGTACATGTAAAATAATATGTTGGGGTTTTCAGGATCAATTTGGTCCAATCACACATTCAGAAGACTTTATTTAATAAACTTGTTGGATCGCAGGAATAGGGTATTCTTTACTTTAACTTAAGTAGTTATATAATTGATATGCATTATCTTTTAAATATTTTAGATGTACGGGATAATTATTGGTTTTGTTTAGTTTGGATGTTGGATAATTATTGGTTGTTGGCTTATTGTTGGATAGTATGTTAGAAGGAGTACGGGATAATTATTGGTTTTGTTTGATTTGGCTGTTGGATAATTATTAGTTGTTGATTTGTTGTTGGATAGTATGTTAGAAGGAGTACGGGATAATTATTGGTTTTGTTTGATTTGGCTGTTGGATAATTATTGGTTGTTGGTTTGTTGTTGGATAGTATGTTAGAAGGAGTACGGGATAATTATTGGTTTTGTTTGGTTTGGCTGTTGGATGATTCTTGGTTATTAGTTTGTTATTGAATAGTATGTTAGAAGGACTACGAGATAATTATTGGTTTTTTTTGGTTTGGCTCTAGGATAATTATTGGTTGTTGGCTTGTTGTTGGATAGTATGTTAAAAGGATTAGGGGATAATGCATTGGGTTTTCGCCCTCTAACGGTATGTTTTTAAACCTAATTCTAGATATTTTCAAATTATCGTCATATTCACAAATTGGGGGTCCCTTGACCACGCGATCAGTTCTTGCGAGTTACGTTGGTCCCGTGCGAGGTGTTCAAACTTCTTTAGGGGTTGTAGGGTGGACGTTATGGGGTTTCCCCTTTAACGGCACATTTTCAAGCCTAAGTGTGGATTTTTTTAAATTATCGTCATATTCTCAAACCGTGGGTCCCATGATCACGCGATCGGTTCTTGCGAGTTACATTGGTCCCGCGCACGGTGATCACTCCGCTAAAGGGGCCGTTTGGGGGGCGCTAAGGGGTTTCACCCTCTAACGGCACGTTTTCAAGCATAAGTATGGATTTTCACAAATTATCATCATTTTTTGGAACTAGGGGTCCCGTGACCATGCGATCGGTTCCTGCAAGTTAAATTGATCCCGTAAGAGGTGTTTGCACCTCTCACGGGGCCGTTTGGGAGGTGCTTTTGATTTTTGCCCTCAAAAGGCATATTTGGTAAGAAAATCTGAACATTCATGCCATGGGAACACAAGAACAGTCCTCTGAACGTTCTTTGGAGTTTTGTCTAGATAGTCTTTGGACCAGTGAAGCCACGTAGTCTCCCACGAGTGAATCCCTGACTTTTTACAACTATAGCAAGTGTTACCATTATTGATTTTAGATGGTGGAGTTCGGTTTTGTTGAGTAGAGTGAGTGGTAATGTTTGTAAGGGACTAGTTTCAAGGTGCAGGGAACTCAACATTGCAAGGTGGCCTCTTTGGAATATTAAGAGCTTGACTAGTTTGTAAGCTCAATGAGGGTTGTCAAACTCTTAATCTTCCAAAGAGGCCACCTTGTAATGTTGAGTTCCATGCACCTTGAAATTAGCCCTTATAAACATTACCGCTCACTCTACTCAACAAAATCGAACTCCACGATCTAAAATCAATAATGGGAACACTTGCTATAGTTGTAAAAAGTTAGGGATTCACTCGTGGGAGACTACGTGGCTTCATTGGCCCAAAGACTGTCCAGATAAAACTCTAAAGATAGTTCAGAGCACGGTTCTAGTGTTCCAATGTCGTGACTATTCAGATTTTCTTACCAAACATGCCTTTTGAGGACGAAAACCAAAATCACCTCCCAAACGGCCCCGTGAGAGGTGCAAACACTTCGTACAGGATCAATTTAACTCACAGGAACCGACCACGTGGTCCCGAAACCCCTGGTTCCAGAAAATGATGATAATTTGAGAAAATCCACACTTATGCTTGAAAACGTGTCGTTAGAGGGCAAAACCCCTTAGCGCCCACAAGTGGCCCCTTTGGGTGAGCGATCACTGTGCACGGGACCAACGTAACTCACAGGAACTGATCGCGTGGTCACGGGACCCACGGTTTAAGAATACGATGATAATTTGAGAAAATCCACACTTAGTCTTGAAAACATGTCGTTAGAGGGAAAACCCCTTAACGCCCACCAAACAGACCTTTTAGGGGAGCGATCATCACGCACAGGTCCAACGTAGCTAGTAGGAGCAGACCGTGTGATCATAAGACCCCCGGTTTGAGATCGTGGCCCAAAACAGAGATTATCCATACTTAGGCTTTAAAACGTGTTGTCGAGGTGCCAAACCCCTTATCCCCCCCCCCCCCCCCAACGGCCCCGTGAGAGGTGATAACACCTCGTACGGGACCAACATAGCCCGAATAAAATGACCGCGTGGTCACGGGACCCTCGATTTTAAAGCACGACCCAAAATAGAGAATACCACACTTAGGCTTGAAAATGTGCCGTCGGGGGAAAAACCCCTTAGCGCCACCAAATGGTCCCGTGAGAGGCGCTAAAACCTCGCATGGTACCAACGTAGTCCGTACGAGCCGACCACGTGGTCACGGGACCCTCAATTTAAGATCGAGGCCCAAAACAAAGAATATCCACACTTAGGCTTGAAAACGTGTCCTCGGGGGCCAAAACCCCTTATCTACCCCCCAAACGGACCCGTGATCTATGCCAACACCTCGCATGAGACCAACGTATCCCGCACGAGCTGATCGCGTGGTCACGGGACCCCCAGTTTGAGATCATGGCCCAAAACAGAGAATATCCACACTTAGGCTTAAAAACGAGTCATCGGGGGGGAGAAACCCCTTACTCCCCCCCCCCCCCCAAACGGCCCCGTGAGTGGTTCCAACACCTCGCACGGGACTAACATAGCCCACACGAATCGACCGCATAGTAACGGGACCCCGATTTGAGATCGGGGCCCAAAACAAAGAATATCCACACTTAGGCTTGAAAATGTGCCATCGGAGAGAGAAACCCCTTAGCGCCCCCCAAACGGACCTGTGAGCAATCAAAATAGATTAATCACAAGATATGTTTAATAAAACATGCATGAGATTTGATCAAGATTATGTAACAAGTTTTGAAAAACTAAACTAAAAGGTTTAAATCAGCACAACCATAAGAATGAGATGAGGAGATGTAGAAAGATTAAGGACAAGGCGTTTTTAACGTGGTAAAACCTCACCCAACTGAGGAAACATCCATGGTGACTTCTAAGTCACAAACCAAAAATCCACTAAAACAAAATATACAAGTTACAAACTATTTAACACACATGCACACAAAACAGTACTATACAAGTTTAGAATATATACCCACTGGTTTGATTATAACTTCTCTGCAGGTCTGATGTTGATGTGGCTTTCCCAGTTTGCTAACTTTTTCACTTTATTCCAGTCTTTACGTCGACTCTTGTTAATTCAAGATCTTATAGCCAACATTCCGTGTTGTAGTGTGACAAGTGTTTGTGAAAGTGATCTAACACATACATGCACACACACACACTTATTTATACAAACATGTCCTAGCAAATTACAGATCAGATCTAAATGATGTTGTTTTTCAGTGTCTCTCTTCTTTAGAACCAAAGAGACTTTATTTGACCTTTCAAATAATTTCTGAATCCAAGTCTACCTTGCTCGAAAGACGGTTCAAGGTCTTAATCAATTTCAGAGGGTTTTGAAAATATTTTTGAATTGAAAACTGCCAATTGCGACTCCAACTAGGTCAACAGTCTTGTTTCATAAGAACTAGGAACAGAAAATAGATTTGTTGATTCTAAAGTTTTAAAAAACATTTACAGAACAGTAATCAATAAATACGATTTCTCAATATGAGAAACTAAAATGTGCAGATCTAAGTGTAATTTGACATGCAATAATCAGATCTACTATTTTTATGAAAGAGAAATAGAGATCTAACATGAAATGTCTAAGTTGGAAACAAGATCTCGAACTCAGAGGATAAAACCTTAAACACCCTTCAAACCCCACCAACAACACTCTCAAACACAAAGGAATAGTGTTTGGTAAAAACTGTTTAGGAGAAATGAGTTTAGGGTTTGAAATGAGTTAGGGTTTCTCTCCGGTTTCTCTCTTCTCTCTCTTCTCTCTCTACTTGGATGAAATGCCAAAATTTCTCAAATGCTGAGGTTAAGCCTCTTTATGTAGGGGCATGGAAGGATCGAGAAGGTTGATGCAAATCCAAGGGCTGAGATATGGTCAAGGGCTTTTGACATTAATCCAACGGTTTAAGATCAGCGGTGGATTAAAAGTCCTCTGATTGGTCTAGAGAGGTTCACAGGGATTGAGTTCAAATGCATGCAGAGCGTTGATAATAATGATCCAATGGCTGAGATAACATAAGGTTTATGTGTCTTGCAACAAACACAAATCAGACCGGTATAACATGGACAGGTGTAGGGCTGAGATCAGTTCTCACATGCGTGTCTAAAAATAATTACACACGCACCCTAAATTCTCAAGCGCATCCGAATCTTACCCAATCCAACTTTCAGGTAAAAAGAATAATAACTAGAATTACAAAATGACCCCAAATGCTTTAAAAACAAATTTTAATTTCCAAAAAATCATTTAAAAATTCCCAAAAAATTATTAAAGCCAATTTAAATGGGATTAACCACACACAATCAAATAATACACTATATGAACAATGTATGCAACCCTAGTGTGTGTGAATGAGCTTTATACGTTCAATTTAATCAAGTGTGGCTTAAGAAGAAGATTCTAAGGCTCTTTGGTATCTACGTAATGGGACTCTAATTTTATCACAATTTTCAAACTAGATGAGCACTTATACAATGTAGACTCAAGTGAGTCAAGAGTATAAGCGGATTTAATCTCCCCCTTTGGAAATATGAGACAAAATCTCCTTTGAGTCATCTAGGACTCGTAGGGCTATAATGAAATAAGGAAAAACCTATTCCTATACAAAAATTCTATCTACCCATTTCCTAGAAAAAGAAAATTAGATAACTTAACTAATCATACATCAATGCCCTAATAACATCTGTTGAATACAACTGTATAGATTCCTGCAAATAATCACTAAGATCAAGCTTATTAGAAATATGTACCAAAAAATGAATATGTACAAAAAAATGAAAAAAATGAGCTCATAAGACTCAAATTTCTCCCCCATTTTGTCTCAAATGGAAAAAGGGAATAATACTTAAGTCATAGGATCTTATTCAGCATAAACCATTCCTATCGATTTTCGCAAAGCAAGAAATCTATTGTAATCCAAAGGTTTGGTAAACATATCTGTGAGTTGTAGATCAGTAGGAAGATAATTGATTTCTAATTCCTTAGTCTCAACTAATTCGCGTATAAAGTGATGTCCAATTTTTATATGTTCTGTTCGCGAGTGTTGAACAGGATTTTTAGAGATATTGATCGCGCTTTGATTATCACAATAGAGATGCAATTGATCTTCTTGAATACCATAATCGTTAAGCATTTGTTTAACCAAAGTAATTGAGCACAACAACTACTAGTGGCTATGTATTCAGATTCAGCTGTAGATAAAGAAGTGAAATTTTGTTTCTTACTACTCCATCCTCCCAAATTATTACCGATATAGTAACACGCTCCTGAAATGCTCTTGTTATCATCAGTACACCCTGCCAAATCGGCATCAGTGTATCCTATTATAGTGAAGCACCTTATACCTTTGACTTGCTTAAGTCTACACTGTATAAGTGTTCATCTAGTTTGGAAATAGTGACAAAATTGGTTGTCCAACTTAGAATCCAAAGAGCCTCAGATCTTATCTCTCTAATCCTCTTCAATGATCCATGAAGGTATAAATTGAATCACACTACACACAATTAGAAGTGCATACATGTGTTCATATTGCTTAAAATTGAGTGTGTGTTTAATTCCCCTTGAATTGGAGCTTTAATAATTTTTTGGGAATTTTTAAATATTTTTTAAACATTTTTTAAATAAATGTTTTTATTAATAAAATGGGATTATAAAATTTGTGGGGTTAATATTCTATTTTGTAAACTTCATTTCTCACTCGAATGTTTGGTTGGGTAGAATCTCAAAGCGCTAGAGACTTCAGGGTACCTTCTGTAATTACTTTGGACGCGCGTGTGTGAGCCTCTCATATGTTAACACTTGTCATCCTCCGGGTGTACCTATTTGTGTTTGTTATGTGAGAAGGTTGGATGGTTGATTGCTGAACGTTGGAACATTCCTAATCGAGGGTCTGCATGTGTTCTTAGTTAATCCCGGTGCTATCCATATGAACCAATCACAATCATTTTTAATCACCGCTGTTTTATAACCTTTGGATCAAGTCAAAGTTTGCAAGACTTGATCTCAGCCCTTGATTTCCCTCAAACATCCAGAACCTTCCCTCAGCCCTATAAATACCCTCCACTTCTCAGCCTTAGAAGACTTTTGGGCATTCATCTTTCTGAGAGAAAAAAATAAGAGAGAAGTGAGAGAGAAGAGAGAAAAGAAAAGAGAGAAGAGAGAGAAAGGGAAACTGTTAGCCAAACCCTAACCCTAACCCTAAACACTTCAACTCTGAAACAAACCTTCGTATATTCAACCCCAAACACAACCCTGAGTGTTTGAGAGAGAGAGAGTGGTTTTTTCATATCGAAGTTGTAACCTCCTTGTCTTTGATCTTGTTCACAACTTAAACATTAGTGTGAAGATCTTGTTTCTTTTTCATAGAAACTTTAGATCTACACTCTACATGTTACATTTTCACTAGATCTGCATATTTACAACTTGATTTAAGAAAATCTTTACTGATTTAGTTTTGAAAATGTTTTGTGGTTTCTATTCTTACGAAACTTAACCCTGACCTAGTTGGATTCACACTTGGAGATTTTCAATCTCACAAATGTTTTCAAAAAGAGATTGATTAAGATCTTGACCGATTTTAAAAGCGAGATATCCGTGGAATCTGGGATAGTATAAAGGTCAAAAAGGGTTGAAGTTCTGTGAGAAAGAAATAAACTAAAATCACAGCATATAGTCTTTATATGTAATTTACTAGGACTGTCTATAAATTTAAGTGTGTGTGAGTTCATGCATGTTGGTAGGAATCACTACACAAACACTTAACACACTACTACACTGGAAGTGTTGTATATAAGATCAGAGATCATTGAGTCGACATAAGGAAGCTAAAGCAAAGGAAGTTAGCAAACTGGAAGAACATCATCAACAAATCAGATCTATGAGAAGTTAGAAGGACACCAAGTGGGGTATATTCCTAAACTTAGAATAGGTTGATTTGTGTGCTTGCATGTTGTATTGTTTGTAACTATTATTTGTTATTAGTGGATTTTTACTTTTGTGACTTAGAAGTCACCGTGGATGTTTCCTCTGTTGGGAGAGGTTTTACCACTTTAAAATCTGTGTGTTGATTATCTTCATCTACTCATCTCATTCTATAAGTGTGCTGAATTTTTGAAACTGTCTTAGTTTTAAAAACTGATTACACAGTCTTAATTACTCTCGTACATAAGTTTCTTTGTAAACACATCTTGTTTATAATTTTTATTTTCAAAATAAAAGGGTTTCTTCTACAAACATCTTGGAGTTGCTTATACAGTTTAATCTTGTATTAAACGGCATTAGCGACGTTTTTCAATTGGTATCAAATCCCCTCTTAACTTTTATTTCAAAAGATCTTGTGTTTCTGAAATCGTTTTCAGAAAAACCTAACTATGGACGAGAAGAATGAAAGGTTTGGTAATCTGTCCAGACCTCCACTCTTTGATGGAAACAACTTTGCTTACTGGAAAGTAATAATGGTTGCCTTCATCCAAGGGACTTTAGGAGATGATGTCTGGGTCATTATTGAAAACGGATACACTTATCCTACTAAACCAGCCACTGAAGGAAGTGATGAGAGGGTAAAGAAAATCTTAAGTGAGTTTACCCAAGAAGAAAAAACTATTTCTCGAAATAACAATAAAGGCAAGAATGCCATTTTTATGTCTATTAATGAGTATGAGTTCAAGAGAATCTCATCTTGTGCCACTTCTAAGGAAGTGTGGGACACATTAATCACTGCCCATGAAGGAGACTCAAGAGTTAAAGCTGCTAAAACTCAAATGCTTATCCAGCAGTACAACTCTTTGATCATGTCTGATTCTGAGTCTTTTGATGATTTTTACATGAACTTGACTGATAGTCACTAAGTTTCATGCTAATGGTATTACTTATGATAGAAATGAAATTGTTTCTAAAATCCTAAGGTCATTACCACAAAAGTTTGACAGTAAGAGGTATGCTATTGAGGAAATGAATGATCAAAACCTTACCCCTGAGTTACTCAGTAGCAAACTTAGGACTGTGGAAATGGAATTAGACTTTAAGAAACAATTAAATCATTCTCAAAGAAAATAGCCCAACTATAACTTGAGTTTTGCCTCTAAGATACCCAAACTTGAGTCTAATTTGACCAACTCTGACTCTGATGAGGAGTGCGATATAGACAAACTAGATAATCAGATTGCCTTGATGTCTAAACAATTTAAGAAAATTGTCAAATTTCGAAACAAACAGGCATCTAAACAAGTCAAGCCTAATTATCATACTCTGTCTAATCCCAAACCTCATGAGAGAGGTCTTGATAAACATCCTAAGGACAACAACTCCAGACCCACTAGAGACCTTAAAAATATTGAATGTTTTAGATGTGGGAAACTAGGTCACATTGCTCACGATTGCAGAGTTAATCTGAATAAAGCCAACACACACGATAGAGCCAATGTCTGTAAAACTTGGGATGAGTCAAGTGAATCTGATGAAGAGGAACTTGAGTCATCAAATGTTCTTGACCCTTGCATGTCTTTTTATGCTAAGATCATTTACAATGATGATATGCATGTGTGTGATAATGATGCTTCTACTCCTTCTTGTGTGAATACTGTTTTGACTGGCCTAGATGCTTTATTATCTGAAAATGTTGCTAGTTCTAATTTTGTGTGTGTGAGTCAAAGTGATCTCGATAATAACGATGCAAATGGGTGCGTGAGTACTAAAACTGAATCGTTAGGGGTCACTACACACACTTCACTTAGCGACTCAGACACAGATGACCTCCCTGATATCCATACTTTGTATGCTAAAACTCTCAAAAAAGGCACTAGACTGGAGAAGACTATTAGAGACCTGACTAAGAAATTAGATGATCTAAGTCTTATTGTGAAGCTGAATGCCGAAGAGTACACTAACCAGTGTCTGTCTCATCAATCTAAAATTGAAACTTTTGATCAAAAATTAAAAGAGTTGACTAAAACTAATGAAATCCTGGAAATGAAATACAAGGGAACATTATTAGAACTGGAGGAAGCAAAAACAAAGACAGCTACTGTTTTCAAAAAGTTTTCTAAGTTTGAAAGCAATTCAAACTGTTTTACTGACTTTGTTGTTGACTCCAAGACCAATTCTGATGATAGAACCGGTATTGGATTTTGTCCTAAGAACAAACCACAAACTACAAAACTTGAACCTATTAAGTTTGTGTCTGGGGGCAAAAGAAAAATTGAAACATGTCCATATTTTCAGTTTATTAAAAAGGAATTTGATCAAAAGAAACAACAGAAAGACATTGGAGAGTCTAGTAATTCTAAGGCTGACACTACACTTAAGACTAAATACGTCTGTCCTTTGATCAGAAAGGCTGAATTTAACTTTAAAACCATCCCTCCTAGTGTAGGAGGGTAGTGAGACTGGGGTCTATGAATAACTGGAAAGGGTGAGGCGTGACCCACTCCAATGGACGCTGCCTGCAAGGCCTTCAAGGTCTCCTGGTGCAACTTCTGAAGAAAACTTCTCCTTCTGGTAACAATGGAACTCAAGCTTCAACTCACTCCCTGCAAGAAGATGAACTTTCACAGAAAAAATAGCAATTTTCTCAAGGGAAGCACCTGAGAGTGATGGCTGTCAGTGGGGAGTGAAAGAACAAGGCACTCAGCACTAGAGAGGGAGCAGGGAGAGAATACTAGAGAGGTTCTGGTGTGATTTTGACAGAGTGACTTTGCTATTGAGTGTTTCTCTCTCCCTATGACCTTGCCCAGGGGTCCTATTTATACTTGGGCACTAAGGCTGGGTTGGCACTTTTGGCGCCAAAACTTAGAGGGTTGGTGAGGGATAAAGTCTGCAGTGTACTATTTATCCCTACCTGCAGGCAGGTCTGCTTGTCCCTTCTGGCAGATGCCCCCTGGCGCCGACCAAATTTCAAAAGCAAATATGTCTTCTAATGGAGACAAAATATCTGATTTGCTAAATATCTTTTGAAATGGTAACTTTGATAAAAACTTTGTAAACTTGAGGGGGGGTCTCGAGGACCACCTCCTCTAAAATATTTGCAAGCTTGAGGGGGGTCTCGAGGACCCCCTTCTAAAATCATTTTTCTTGAGAGGGGTTTAGAGGACCCTCTCCTCTAAAATCATTTTATAAATAGTTCTTTTCTTGTGAGCAGCCAGCCCTTTGGCTGCTCACTTCACTTGTGACTAAGTGTGAGGTGTGTGAGGATTGGGTGACTCTAGGGTCTCCTACTAGTATTCTCTCAATCCTATAGTGCTAAGTGGTTGAGCTTTCTCAACATACCTTGTCCCTCAGCCGCCAAGCCAAAACTCCCAGGAGGTCCCAACGCGCCTGTTCGAGCCCTGCTTGCTCGACTAGGCAACCTGTACAAGAAAGTAAAGTGTTAGTGCTGTTTTTCATTTAGAGACTTTCGTTTCATGATGGAAACCCCTGTAGCAGCACTTCTCGAATAACATTTCTGCAGTGAACCTTGCAGTGGCGCTGACTCTTGCGGTGACGCCGACTCTCTCAACTGTCATTATTGCAGTGGCCCTTGAAGCGGCGCTGGCACTTGAAATGGTGCCGACCTTTGTCCTGGCGCCGACGCTCGAAGTGGCGTTGATGTTTGAATCTGCGCTGACATGTGAGGCGGCGCCGACCCTCGTCGTGGTGCCGACGCTTGCAGCGGCGTCGACACTTGAAGCGGCGCCGATGCTCGAAGTAGCGTTGATACTTGAATTGGCGCTGACATGTGAGGTGGCGCCGACCTTTGTCGTGGCACCGACGCTCGAAGCAGCGCCGACCTTTATCATGGCGCCGATGCTCGGAGTGGCGCCGACGCTCGAAGTGGCGTTGACGCTTGAAGTGGCGCTGACGCCTGAGGTAGCGCTGATGCTTGAATCGGCGCTGACATGTGAGGCGGCGCCGACCCTTATCCCGGTGCCGGCGCTCGGAGTGGCGCCGACGCTCGAAGTGGCGCTGACGCTTGAAGTGGCGCTGACGCCTGAGGTAGCGCTGATGCTTGAACCGGCGCTAACATGTGAGGCGGCACCGACCCTTATCGCGGTGCCGACACTCGAAGTGGCGACGACGCTCGAATCGACGCCGACCTTTATCGCGGTGCCGACGCTCGGAGTGGCGCCGTCGCTCGAAGTGGCGCTGACGCCTGAGGTAGCGCTGATGCTTGAACCGGCGCTGACATGTGAGGCGGCGCCGACCCTTGTTGCTGCGCCAACGCTCAAAGTGGCGCCGACGCTCGAAGTGGCGTTGACGCTTGAAGTGGCGCTGACGCCTGAAGTGGCGCTGATGCTTGAACCGGCGCTGACATGTGAGGCGGCGTCGACCTTTGTCGTGGCACCGATGCTCGGAGTGGCGCCGACGCTCGAAGTGGCGTTGATGCTTGAAGTGGCGCTGACGCCTGAGGTAGCGCTGATGCTTGAATCGGCGCTGACATGTGAGGCGGCGCCGACCCTTGTCTCAGTGCCGACGCTCGAAGTGGCGCTGACGCTTGAAGTGGCGCTGACACTTGAAGCGGCGCTGACGCTTGAAGTGGCGCTGATACTTGAAGCGGCGCTTACGCTTGAAGCGGCGCTGGCACTTCGACCGGCGCTGGCACTTGGAGCGGCACTGACACTTGCAGTGGCGCCGATATTTGCGGCGGCGCTGACCCTTGTATCGGTGCTGGTACTTGAAGTGACGCCGACACTTGCAGCGGCGTTGGCACTTGCAGCGGTGCTGACACTTGCAGCGGCGTTGACACTTGCAGCGGCTCTGGGGGTTCCTGCTGAATATGAGCATCTGTCGGGACCCGGGGGGTTCCTGCTCGATATGAGTTTCTACCGGGACCCCGGGCTTCGTTCCTGCTCAATATGAGTTTCTACCGGGACCCCGGGGGGTTCCTGCTCAATATGAGTTTCTGTCGGGACCCTGGGTTTCTTCTCAGTATTTCTAATAAAATAATATTTTTACTTTTTTATAGGTAGACACCCTTCTACATTATCCCCTCGTGCAAAGTCTTTTGTGTTGGGTAGACCAAAAGGCTTTGTACGCCATAAATTCATTTATTTTCTGGAACCCTAGGATTTCTTCATCATTCCCCCTTAGGGTCATTAAATGTTATGTCACTTCATCCCAAGTTTTGTAAATGAGGACACTTATAGTGGACCTCCTTATCTCAGTATAAACTTGGGCGGAGGGGTTAACTGAGGTGAGCCCCTCACCCTTGGCCTTCTTCTGTTGGCCTTTCCTCTTAGGCGGAGGAGTTACTCGCGATGGGGCCCCCGCCCTTGGTCTTCCTCTGTGGCCTTCTGTCTTGGGCGGAGGGTTACTCGCGGTGCGCCCCTCGCCCTTGACCTTCATCTGTGGCCCTTCATCTTGGGCGGAGGGGTTACTCGCAGTGAGCTCCTCTCCCTTGGCCTTCTTCTGTGGACTTTCATCTTGGGTGGAGGGGTTACTCGCGGTGTGCCCCTCGCCCTTTGCCTTCTTCTGTGGCCTTCTATCTGAGGCGGAGGGGTTACTCTCGATGAGCCCCTCGCTCTTGGCCTTCTTCTGTGGCCTTCTATCTTGGGCGTAGGGGTTACTCACGGTGAGCCCCTCGCCCTTGGCCTTCTATCTTGGGCGGAGGGGTTGCTCGCGACGGGCCCCTCGCCCTTGGCCTTCTTCTACAGCCTTCCATCTTGGGCGGAAGGGTTGCTCGCGGTGAGCCCCTCGCCCTTGGCCTTATTCTGTGGCCTTCTTTCTTGGGCAGAAGGGTAACTCGCGGTGAGCCCCTCGCCCTTGTCCTTCTTCTGGGGCCTTTCATCTTGGGCGGAGGGGTTACTCGCGGTGAGCCCCTCACCCTTGGCTTTATTCTGTGGCCTTTTATCTTGGGCGGCGGGGTTACTCGGTGAGCCCCTCGCCCTTGGCCTTCTTTTGTGGCCTTCTATCTTGGGCGGAGGGGTTACTCGCGGTGAGCCCCTCACCCTTGGCCTTCTTCTGTGGCCTTCTATCTTGGGCGGAGGGGTTACTCGCGGTGAGCCCCTCGCCCTTGGGCCTTCTTTTGTGGCCTTCTATCTTGGGCGGAGGGGTTACTCGCGGTGAGCTCCTCGCCCTTGGCCTTCTTCTGTGGCCTTCTATCTTGGGCGGAGGGGTTACTCGCGGTAAGCCCCTCACCCTGAGTTCTTTTCTGTAGCATCAAGTTTGGGAAGAGAGGGCACTCAAGGTGGATCCCCTCGACCTAGACTATTTTCTGTCAAACTTGCAACCTTGGGCAGGTGGAGCCACTATAAGTGGATCCCCACACTCCAAGCTATTTTATTATTTGTTCACTTGCTTGAGGACTTCTCAATATTAGCCCCCTCGTGCATAAGTGTCTTGTAATGTCGAGAGACTTGTGCACGAAATTATCGTACCCTTTATTTATAATTGGCAGTTGCTCAAGACTATGAGTGTTCTGATGCCCTTGGAGCCTTAGGTACTAAATAGTTGTACCTTATGTTTGTACTTTGCCTTTGCTCAAGACTGTGAGCGCTCCGGCGCTCTTGGAGCCTTAGGTGCTAAGCAGTCGCACCTTATATTTATATTTGGCACTTGCTCAAGACTGTGAGCGCTCCGGTGCCCTTGGAGCCTTAGGTGTTAAACTGTCGCACCTTATACTTATAGTTGGCAGTTGCTCAAGACTGTGAGCGCTCCTATGCCCTTGGAGCCTTAGGTGCTAAACAGTCGCACCTTATATTTATATTTGGCACTTGCTCAAGACTGTGAGCGCTCCGATGCCCTTGGAGCCTTAGGTGCTAAACTGTCGCACCTTATACTTATAGTTGGCAGTTGCTCAAGACTGTGAGCGCTCCTATGCCCTTGGAGCCTTAGGTACTAAACTGTTGTACCTTATGTTTATACTTGGCACTTGCTCATGACTGTGAGCGCTCCGGTGCCCTTGGAGCCTTAGGTACTAAACTGTCGTACCTTATATTTATATTTGGCAGTTGCTCAAGACTGTGAGCGCTTCGATTCCCTTGGAGCCTTAGGTGCTAAACTGTCGCACCTTATACTTATAGTTGGCAGTTGCTCAAGACTGTGAGCGCTCCTATGCCCTTGGAGCCTTAGGTACTAAACTGTTGTACCTTATGTTTATACTTGGCACTTGCTCATGACTGTGAGCGATCCGGTGCCCTTGGAGCCTTAGGTACTAAACTGTTGTACCTTATGTTTATACTTGGCACTTGCTCATGACTGTGAGCGCTCCGGTGCCCTTGGAGCCTTAGGTACTAAACTGTCGTACCTTATATTTATATTTGGCAGTTGCTCAAGACTGTGAGCGCTCTAGTGCCCTTGGAGCCTTAGGTGCTCAACTGGCGCACCTTATATTTATACTTTTATAAATATTTTTTGTGTTCCCACACCTATTGCCTTATTTTATTAGGTGGAGATATACTATTGAGTAAAAAAAAATGCATAGGGAGGCACCTTGACCCATATAGAATAACTTGTCATTTCATAAGCATTAAACTTTGTTAAGAAGGTATAATTGATAACTCATACTCTTTTTTTTTTACTAGATCTTGCCTTCCACATTAAGTGAGAATGCTCATGAAGCATGTTGGAGTCAAGTATACTTCCATAAAGTTAATTTGAGACTTGAACCTTTTATTAAGGCTTCATACATCTGCTTGCTACCCCCACTGCTTGAATCCAAGAATGTGAGAGAATAAAATGTCCACTAAAGCAATTATGATCTTTTAGCTGCGCAACATAATTTTTCGAATTGTATATCAATAGCGAACATTTTCAAATAATTAATATGACTAAAATACTGCTCGTGTTATAGTAACAGATACTTTCAAAGTCGTTTATACTTTGAATAAATTAGGCAATCATGTTCGAGTGAAGGATTAAGAGATATTCTCTTTCTTCACATGATGAATTACTCTTATTAAAACTATTTAACATTAATAAAATGTGAAATTACTCACATGAATTATTCTGAATAAATAAATCTAAGGCTTTTACGATTATCGATCAAAACTTGAATATTCCTAAAACAAACTTTGTTAAAACACGCAAACATGCGAGTTATGAGTTTGGGCAACACTATTCTTGTGCACTCAAGTGTACAAACTTGACTTGTAAATTCGAGCAACCCTGGTCACATAAATGCTCGGATCATAAATTCAAGCAACCCTTATTTTTTTTATGTGAACTTAAAAGCGTATACATGTGGATTGTAAATTCAAGCAATCCTTATTTGTGATACTTTATTATAAAAGAAACACTCACATTCTTTGAGAAATTTTATACTAAAGTCGTATATAGTATATATTTGGACAAATTTTATTTTTATGTCCAACTATTAAATCAAATCAAATGATGATAGGCATAATTTAATTGTACAAAATATACATCTTGAAAAAGATAAATCTAAAAGGTATCAATTCTACTCATGATCCCCCTTTTTTTCATTACCAATATACCTTGTCTTGAACTAGAAAATAATTCTACAAGTGTCAATATATTTGTACTGTATTATAGTGCACTACATTACTGATATTATGTGAATTCGTACAAATCAACATGCCTCAATAATTGCTCGTGTAAATAATATTTTTCTTGACATGTGAGCGTCCACTTCTTCTTTTGGATGACTACTGCCCCCAAGATATAACGGTACCATTTTTTTTAATCTTTTTGAGCGAGTAAGTCTAGATTTTGAATAGCTATATGGCTAAGGAAACACAGGATTGACCCAGTCCACGTGTGTGGTTGAAAATGTTCCAAACACGAGAGAGAAGAGACATCCCGCTGGGTGGTCCAAGTTCCAAACACGAGAGAGTGGTCCAAGTTCCAAACACGAGAGAGAGACTGTTATAGGTCTGGTGGAGGCTTTAATTTTCTGAGAGCTCATCTTAACTTTTTCTCTATATCTTGGGATATGTCGGTCCCTACCTTAGTTAATCCCTTACGTTTGGTCTAAATCCCCTGAAATGATTATTCGAGCTGAACAAATAAAGCCACGAGCTCGAGTGATTTCTGGTTTCCTCATGGACTGCGTCTCATTGCTCAATCACGCAATAAAAAAAATTAGGGCTTGTTTTCCTTTTGAGATAATGGTTCGTATCATTTTGTGATTTGTTCGCGCCTTACGGGTTGAAGAAACCCATCTGGTGACTCCATTTTTCATGGAGGTCGGGGGCTGTTGGCAGTGGAGGGGCCGTCTAAGGGTCCCTCAGTAATCGAAATTGAGTGTTGTTCATGAAAATCAAAGCCACAAGACTTAATTCATTGAGAAACAATTTGTGATGTCAAAAAAATGCAAGGGAGGTCCTCGCCGCTGCTTGAGATGGGGGTCCTTGTTCTCCCCTCCAGATTTGGTGGAGTCTTTATCAGAGGTATCTCTCATCAGCGGTTCCTCGACCTTTGGTTTTACAAGGGGCGTGTTTTTCTATGCTTTTACTTCGAAAGTTTCAACATCTGCTATCAAGGTTATAGGGGTTCCTCGCACGCTGTTGGGATCCTCTCGGCTAGCGAGGGTTCCTCGTCTGTACGCATCCCCTCAATGCTTGGGGTTCCTCACGCGTGACTGGGTTATGCTTTACGGGTTGTTCGTCTAACATAACTTTAACTATGGGACCCATTGTCAAGGGCCCCTCGCCAATAACTGTTGTTGCCATGGTTTTTCGTGATGAATTTTTAGACACGAGGGTATGGGGGTTCCTCGTCAGACACCCGTTCTAATTCTGCGTCAGAGGTATTTCTCATTTGGAAGAGGGATCTTGGTGATAAATTGACCAGGGTACTTGGCGATAGGTTGGCTAGTGGGTCTTTTGTTTAACTATCGAGCAACCCAAACTGGGGCAATTCAACCTTTTGTGATAAAGCATCTTGACGGAGGATAACTATAAAGCCGCTAACATTTATTTTTAATCAACTTGCGTATACTTTTTTAGACTTGTCTCAATACATGGTATTACTATGAGTATAATAAATGTACTCTAAAAGCTATATGTAATTACACCAATGCTTTCCATAATCAACGGATGATTCCACTTGAATCGGTATTTGCCTCTCTATTTTATATTATTTTATTTATCATAATATAAATAAAATAATAAACAGTATGCTCTGACTGTCCTTTTTAAGATTCATAATATTTAATAAGAGGACATGTGACTGTAGAAAATATCAAACATTTATGTGGATAAAATCCATAAAATTAATTATGGATTTTTTTGAGTGAGCTATACCAACAAAGAACTATTATGGATGTTCTTGAATTTCCTCACTTGGCATCTAAAAAATTATAGCATGTGTGATTTTTTTTTTAAGTAAATCAGCTAGCATATATATGAAATGCTCATAAATCACAAATCAATATTTGTGAGATGAACATATTTAACAAATAATAAAGCCAGACAAGTTTACTTAGCTGATCGACAATAAGATATGTCCTGCAAATGGGTAGAGTCTCCTCTAAGGTGTCCTTGAGGGTGAATCCTCCACCGCCACTTTCTTTGTTAGAGGGTTACTAGGTCACCATTATTTTTTTATCAGCGCTACCTCTGGTGTCGCTGCTCTATCTTGCAAGAGTCGTCACTGATGCAACTATCTTCTCCGGCGCCACATTCCGCGGTGGAGCCACCTTTACTATTGCTGGTGTTGCAGCGACTGCCCCTCTAGAGGGGGATTGCTACTGTCAAGAGGGGTTCTGATCTTGCCTCGTGTTCCTCGCATTTGGGCATTTTGACAACCTTTGGTTCTTCGTTTGAGTATTTGTACATAAGGGGTACCTCATCATAGGATTTTGCTACTGCAAGTTCCTTGTTTGCTACTTGACTTTGAGGGGTTCCTCTCATCACCCACCAGTCACGGGTTCCTCCCCTGCTGTTTTAGATATTAAGGGTTCCTCGCGACTATAAGATGGTGGCGAGGGTTCCTCACGTGATCATGTTGCAACTCTGGGCGCTTCTCTTGTGGTATTGAGCATGGGTTTTCTCGACAACTGTTGTTACTATGGGGGGAGTGTTTTCGGCCAAGGGTTCCTCGTGACCCCCTTGTTGGCGAGTTCCTTATGTGCAGATGATTCCTCGCGTGTTAACTTCCCATCCATGGGTGTCTCGACCTCAATCTTCGCTGAGACTGCTGCCACAATGTTTTGTTGGCGGCGAGGGACACCCAGGGTTCCTCGCCCATGAGTTCCTCGCGCCTTGACTTCCCATCTGAGGGTGTGTCTCGACGCCTTTGAATTTTCAGAAATAGGGGTTTCGGCCCATGGCACTATGGTGGCCTCTCGTCAGCGACCGCGGGTCTCGCGACCTGGCCTCGCATCTACGGGCCCCTCGTCACTGCAAGGGGGTGTCTCGACATGTGCCGGCGCTGACGGGGTCATCTCGACCTCGGGTGTCTCGACCCCCTGATTTTTTTTATTATTTTTTTTTTGAAGAAGAGCATCTCGACGCCCATGATTTTTTGCTGAAGAAGGGTATCTCGACGCCCATGATTTTTGCTGAAGAAGGGTATCTCGACGCCCATGATTTTTGCTGAAGAAGGGTGTCTCGACGCCCATGATTTTTGCTGAAGAAGGGGTATCTCGACGTCCATGATTTTTGGTGAAGAAGGGGGGTCTCGACCCATGGTTTGCCGCGAGGCGACCCTACGTCCGAGGATCCCTCACCAGTTACCTTGGATTCTTCGAAAGACCTAGTTGCTCTGGGCAGTGGCGTCATGGAGAGTATGCTGCTGCTGCCATGGGTTCTTTTCTTAAGGGTTCCTCATCGCTATCATTGAGCGAGAGGAGTTCCTCGACCATACCGAATTCCTCGCCAAACACTTAGGGTTCCGGGGGTTCTGCCAGTGAACTTGACGATTGTCACAACTTTCTCCAGCGCCGTCCTTTGTGGCTAAGCTACTTCTGCCGGAATCGCTGCATGAACGGCTGCCCCTCTAGAGGGGGTTGCTGCTGGTGTTACACAATCTTAACTCAAACTTTCCAAGTCTAAAAAAAAAACATACTCATAAGCCTCTACCACCGGAGCTGCTGCCAGTGAGCTAGTCTGCCCTCCCGGAGGAGCAGGTACCTTTGCTCCGATCACCACCACATCTACCTAAGTGGCCTTGTCTCTTTGAGCTCCATTCCCAGATGGAATGTCTTCAAACACTAGTGATTAGGCATAAATTCTTCATATTTATCCCCTTAATTTCGGTATTTTTATGATCCCGTGCGGTGTAAATAGATTGGATTTGTCTCATATCTACGCTACTAAACCTTTTTGGCAAGTATTTCGTATTTTGTGTATCTCTTATGTGTTTTACAGGTATTTCATGCAAGAAAGATGGAAAAGAGAACTCAAAATAGTGAAAGAAACCAAGAATCGGGGAGTTGAGGGGAATTTTCGTAATTTTGTAGCCTTAGTTCGGAGGTGGGGCCAGCTGGAAAGTTGAAGAGCTTTCAATTACAAGAATACTGGAAAAAACGGTACCTCAATCCGAGTTACGGTGAAGAAGTTATGCCTATTTGAAGTTGAGAAGAAATTCAAGAAAAAAGTTGTCAGACCCAAACCGAACCGAAGCTAAGGAAAAAAAAACCGGTCCGCCCATTTGTCACGTACCAGATCCGTTACTAAATTAGTCACGCTCCAATCCGTTACAAAGTTAGTCACGCTTTCTAAGTGTGACAAATTGACAGATACGGGATTTTTATTTTGTGCTTATCTTTTAGCCAAAAGAGTTTTATGTTGTGGGAACTCTTCTAAACGACCTCTAGCCTATATATTTAGTCATTAGGACTCTTTTTATTAAGATTTCATTCATGTAAAAGCTCCATAACAAGTAGGAACATCTAGGAGAAGAATTTACATACTTTGCACCATTAATTCAAGAGCTTTTTCGGTTTTTCTTCAATCTTTGATTTCTTCTTGCATGTTCTTATTCTTCAATCTTGGTAAGTTTTATTTCCAGCACTTTTATTATTATTTTACCATGTTAGGCTAGAATTTTCAAGGTCGGGATGCATGAACCCAACCTGATGTGATAGTTGTATGTACATAAAATTAATCCTCTAAATTTAATGGTTTGATTAAGACCGTATTGCATAGAAATACGACAATTGTAGATCCTTATATCTCGTTTGCCTCTGGGTACTCGTGATGATTTAGAGTGCAATTGAAGCGGCGTTGGCACTTGAAATGGTGCCGACCTTTGTCCTGGCGCCGACGCTCGAAGTGGCGCTAATGTTTGAATCTGCACTGACATGTGAGGCGGCGCCGACCCTCGTCGTGGTGCCGACGCTTGCAGCGGCGTCGACACTTGAAGCGGCGCCGATGCTCGAAGTAGCGATGATACTTGAATTGGCGCTGACATGTGAGGCGGCGCCGACCTTTGTCGTGGCGTCGACGCTCGAAGCGGCGCCGACCTTTGTCGTGGCGCCGATGCTCGGAGTGGCACCGACGCTCGAAGTGGCATTGACGCTTGAAGTGGCGCTGACGCCTGAGGTAGCGCTGATGCTTGAATCGGTGCTGACATGTGAGGCGGCGCCGACCCTTGTCCCGGCTCCGGCGCTCGGAGTGGCGCCGACGCTCGAAGTGGCGTTGACGCTTGAAGTGGCGCTGACGCCTGAGGTAGCGCTGATGCTTGAACCGGTGCTGACATGTGAGGCGGCGCCGACCCTTGTCGCGGTGCCGACGCTCGAAGTGGCACCGACGCTCGAATCGACGCCGACCTTTATCGCGGTGCCGACGCTCGGAGTGGCGCCGTCGCTCGAAGTGGCACTGACGCCTGGGGTAGCGCTGATGCTTGAACCGGCGCTGACATGTGAGGCGGCGCCGACCCTTGTTGCGGCGCCAACGCTCGAAGTGGCGCCGACGCTCGAAGTGGCGTTGACGCTTGAAGTGGCGCTGACGCCTGAGGTGGCGCTGATGCTTGAACCGGCGCTGACATGTGAGGCGGCGCTGACCTTTGTCGTGGCGCCGATGCTCCGAGTGGCGCCGACGCTCGAAGTGGCGTTGACGCTTGAAGTGGCGCTGACGCCTGAGGTAGCGCTGATGCTTATATCGGCGCTGACATGTGAGGCGGCGCCGACCCTTGTCCCGGCGCCGGCGCTCGGAGTGGCGCTGACGCTTGAAGCGGCGCTGACGCTTGAAGTGGCGCTGATACTTGAAGCGGCGCTTACGCTTGAAGCGGCGCTGGCACTTCGACCGGCGCAGGCAGTTGGACCGGCAAAAGACACTTGCAATGGCGCCGATACTTGCGACGGCGCTGACCCTTGTATCGGCGCTGGTACTTGAAGCGACGCCGACACTTGCAGCGGCGTTGTCCCTTGCAGCGGCGTTGGCACTTGCAGCGGCGCTGACACTTGCAGCGGCGCTGGGGGTTCCTGCTGAATATGAGTTTCTGTCGGGACCCAGGGGGGTTCCTGCATGATATGAGTTTCTACCGGGACCCCGGGGGGGTTCCTGCTCAATATGAGTTTCTGTCGGGACCCTGGGTTTCTTCTCAGTATTTCTAATAAAATAATATTTTTACTTTTTTATAGGTAGACACCCTTCTACACCTAGGAATAACACTACTGAACAGAATGCTGTTAAACCCATTTTTAGAAGTTTTCCTAAGGAAGTTCATCCCTCGAGCAATCAATATTGCTCCTACTGTGACATTTATGGTCATTCCTTTGAAGGTTGCTATGCTAGACGTCTAAACACCACTGTGTACAACTCTTTTGTCTACAAGAACTTTAACTATTCTAGGCAAAATCGTAACCATTATGTCCTTCCAAGACAACCTGACAAGAACTCTAACTACAGAAATAGAAAGACCAAAACTAAGAGTTCATTTAAGAGAAAGGGTCCCAGAAACTTTCCTAAACCAAAAGCTCAAATTTTCCACAATAATCAGTTTGTTGCCCCAAATGTTTTTCGACAAAAAGCTGTTTCTCGAAAGTTTTATCAAATGAGGGCAAACTTACGCAAAATTAAAACTAGAGCTATTTGGGTTAGAAAAGATGATCTTTTACCCCAAATGAAGTGTAACATTGTCATCACTGCTTTAAAAGCTGAACACACTTCATCTGGTTGGTATTTAGATTCAAGATGCTCCAAACATATGACAGGAGATGAAACCAAACTTTTAAATAAAACCAGATTTGCTGGTGGCAAAGTAGTTTTTGGTGACGGTGTTTCATCCCAGATCATAGGTAAAGGAACCCTAAAAGAAGAAGGAATGCCTGTTCTTGAAAATGTCCTATTAGTTAAAGGCCTTAAAGCCAACCTCCTAAGCATATCACAATTTTGTGACTCTGACCATACAGTCACCTTTTCAAAGAACAATTGTAAAATTCTAAATGATAAAGGTGAATGCATTATTACAGGATTTAGAACACCTGACAATTGTTATACTGTCAAGACTAGTTCTGAAACCTGTAACATTGTCAGAATGGATGACAATGAAATATGGCATAATCGTATGGGTCACTTAAGTTATGATATCCTTGGTAGATTGTCTAGTCAAGAGATAGTTAGAGGAATTCCTAAAATTAAACCTATTTCAAGTGTTGTCTGTGGTCATTGCCAGGAAGGAAAAATAGTTAAGACTTCGCATAAAAAGGTTAAAGACATCCTCACCTCTAGACCTCTAGATCTCATCCATATGGACCTTATTGGTCCTTCTAGAATTGTTAGTCTTTGTGGACACAATTATATCCTTGTCATGGTTGATGATTTTACACGATTCACTTGGGTTGCCTTCTTGAAACATAAATCTGACACGTTTCAGAATTTTTTAAAAATCTTACTTAGAATTGAAAATGAGAAGGACACACAAGTAAATCGTATTCGCAGCGATAGAGGGGGAGAGTTCATAGACACAGGAATAGTTGAATATTGTGACTACAACGGTTACAAACACGAATTCAACGCACCTAAGACCCCTCAGCAGAACGGTGTTGCCGAAAGGAAAAACCGAACTCTTCAAGAGATGGCACGAGTCATGCTCCATGCCAAATCCCTACCTAAATACTTCTGGGTAGAATCTATTAGAACTGCCTGTCATATCACTAATAGGGTCTATCTAAGGAAAAACTCTAAACAAACTCCTTATGAGTTGTGGTACGGTAAGAAGCCTAATCTGAAATATCTAAGAACTTTCGAAAGTCAATGTTATGTCTGTAAAGACAGAGAACATTTGTCTAAATTCGAAGCTCGTGGTGATAAAGCCATCTTCTTAGGATACTCCCCAAACAGTCGTGCTTATCGTATATACAATCTGCGTACTAAGGCCCTTATGGAATCGATAAATGTAATTGTAAGCGACACTATTGTCGAAAATAAGATATTTGAATCACCTATTTTGGTTGAATCTGAAAATGATTTCAAAACTGATTCTCCCCAGAAATAGATGACTCATTACCTACTGAGAGTCCAGAAGTACCTGGCTGGGTCTCTAAAGACCATCCCATTGACAACGTGGTCGGTAATCCTAATGAGCCAGTTCGTACTAGATCCCAGTTAAGAAATTATGCTAATTATGCATGTTTCGTCTCCCTTGTGGAACCGAAAAATGTTAATGAAGCATTGAATGACACAAACTGGATTTCTGCTATGCAGGAAGAACTTTTACAATTTATCATTCACGATGTCTGGTATCTTGTACCTCGGCCTCAAAATAAAAATGTTATTGGAACACGTTGGATCTTTAAGAACAAATCTGATGAAAATGGGGTGATTCTTAGAAACAAAGCAAGACTTGTTGCTCAAGGTTACTCTCAAATAGAAGGGATATATTTCAGCGAGACATTTTCCCCTGTCACTCGTCTTGAATATGTTCGACTTATTTTCGCCATAGCGTGTCACTTAAAATTCACACTTTACCAAATGGACGTCAAATCTGCTTTCCTAAATGGAATTCTGTCCGAAGAAACGTATGTAGAACAACCCAAAGGGTTCATTGACCCTAAATACCCTAACCATGTCTTTCGTCTAAAAAAGGCTCTGTATGGCTTAAAACAAGCTCCTCGAGCTTGGTATGAACGCCTTTCCAACTTTTTGTTGGATAAGGGTTTTAAGAGAGGAGGAAATGATCAGACTCTCTCTGTCAAACATTTTGACAAAAACATTATTATAGCCCAAGTCTATGTAGACGACATCATATTCGGGTCAACTTCAAACTCTGAAGTTAAATCCTTTTCTGCTATTATGCACAAAGAGTTTCACATGTCCCTTATGGGGGAGCTACAACTTTTCTTAGGATTTCAAGTGAAACAGAATTCTGATGGTCTATTTGTCTCTCAAACTAAGTATGCCTTAGACCTTGTTAAGAAATTTGGTTTAGAGAATGCTAAAGTTGCCAAAACGCCTATGAGTACTACCGTTAAATTAAGCAAAGATGAAAATGGTAAGTCAGTTGATTCCACACTTTACCGTAGTATGATTGGTAGCCTACTCTATATAACTGCCTCATGACCAGACATAATGTATGTTGTATGTATGTGTGCTCGTTACCAGAATAACCCTAAAGAGAGCCATTTATCGTGTGTAAAACGTATAATAAAGTACATAAAAGGCACTCTCAATCTTGGACTTAGGTACACTAATGATACCTGCAGCACCATCATAGGGTATACTGATGCTGATTGGGCCGGTTGTACTGATGATAGTAAAAGTACATCAGTTGCCTGTTATTATGTCGGCAATAATTTAGTTGGTTGGAGTAGCAAAAAACAGAATTGCACATCTTTATCTACGGCTGAGTCCGAATATATAGCAGCAGGAAGTTGCAGTGCTCAATTATTATGGATAAAACAGATGTTAAGCGATTATGGGATTAAAGAAGATCAATTACAATTGTATTGTGACAATCAAAGCGCCATTAACATATCTAAAAACCCGATTCAACACTCGCGAACTAAGCATATTAAAATAAGACATCATTTTATACGCGAACTTGTTGAAACTAAGGAATTAGAAATTCATTACCTGCCTACTGATCTGCAACTTGCAGACATGTTCACTAAACCTCTAGACTATAACAGATTTCTGTATTTGCGAAATTCTATAGGCATGGTATGCGCTGATTAAACTCTTAAGACCTTAAGTTTTACCCTTTGTCCACTTGAGACAAAATGGGGGAGAAATTTGAGTTTTATGAGTTCAATATTTTGGTCACATTTCATCTAAACTGCTTGATCTTAGTGTGTATATTTGCAGGAATCTCTTCTACTGATTGTCTACCTTTTCTAGTGTAAAAATTTGTAAATAGTTGAGTTATGTAATTTTTGACTTTCTAGGAAATGGGTAGATAGTATCTTTTGTATAGGACTAGGTTTTATTTTTTTTTGGTTCCCTATGAGTTTAAGCTAACTCAAAGGAGATTTTGTCTCATATTTCCAAAGGGGGATATTGAAGCACCTTATACCTTTTACTTGCTTAAGTCTACACTGTATAAGTGTTCATCTAGTTTGGAAATAGTGACAAAATTGGTTGTCCAACTTAGAATCCAAAGAGCCTCAGATCTTATCTCTCTAATCCTCTTCAATGATCCATGAAGGTATAAATTGAATCACACTACACACAATTAGAAGTGCATACATGTGTTCATATTGCTTAAAATTGAGTGTGTGTTTAATTCCCCTTGAATTGGAGCTTTAATGATTTTTTAGGAATTTTTAAATATTTTTTAAACATTTTTTAAATAAATGTTTTTATTAATAAAATGGGATTATAAAATTTGTGGGGTTAATATTCTATTTTGTAAACTTCATTTCTCACTCGAATGTTTGGTTGGGTAGAATCTCAAAGCGCTAGAGACTTCAGGGTACCTTCTGTAATTACTTTGGACGCGCGTGTGTGAGCCTCTCATATGTTAACACTTGTCATCCTCCAGGTGTACCTATTTGTGTTTGTTATGTGAGAAGGTTCGATGGTTGATTGTTGAACGTTGGATCATTCCTAATCGAGGGTCTGCATGTGTTCTTAGTTAATCCCGGTGCTATCCATATGAACCAATCACAATCATTTTTAATCACCGTTGTTTTATAACCTTTGGATCAAGTCAAAGTTTGCAAGACTTGATCTCAGCCCTTGATTTCCCTCGAACATCCTGAACCTTCCCTCAGCCCTATAAATACCCTCCACTTCTCAGCCTTAGAAGACTTTTGGGCATTCATCTTTCTGAGAGAAAAAAATAAGAGAGAAGTGAGAGAGAAGAGAGAAAAGAAAAGAGAGGAGAGAGAGAAAGGGAAACTGTTAGCCATACCCTAACCCTAACCCTAAACACTTCAACTCTGAAACAAACCTTCGTATATTCAACCCCAAACACAACCCTGAGTGTTTGAGAGAGAGAGAGTGGTTTTTTCATTTCGAAGTTGTAACCTCCTTGTCTTTGATCTTGTTCACAACTTAAACATTAGTGTGAAGATCTTGTTTCTTTTTCATAGAAACTTTAGATCTACACTCTGCATGTTACATTTTCACTAGATCTGCATATTTACAACTTGATTTAAGAAAATCTTTACTGATTTAGTTTTGAAAATGTTTTGTGGTTTCTATTCTTACGAAACTTAACCCTGACCTAGTTGGATTCACACTTGGAGATTTTCAATCTCACAAATGTTTTCAAAAAGAGATTGATTAAGATCTTGACCGATTATAAAAGCGAGATATCCGTGGAATCTGGGATAGTATAAAGGTCAAAAAGGGTTGAAGTTCTGTGAGAAAGAAATAAACTAAAATCACAGCATATAGTCGTTATATGTAATTTACTAGGACTGTCTGTAAATCTAAGTGTGTGTGAGTTCATGCATGTTGGTAGGAATCACTACACAAACACTTAACACACTACTACACTGGAAGTGTTGTATATAAGATCAGAGATCATTGAGTCGACATAAGGAAGCTAAAGCAAAGGAAGTTAGCAAACTGGAAGAACATCATCAACAAATCAGATCTATGAGAAGTTAGAAGGACACCAAGTGGGGTATATTCCTAAACTTAGAATAGGTTGATTTGTGTGCTTGCATGTTGTATTGTTTGTAACTATTATTTGTTATTAGTGGATTTTTACTTTTGTGACTTAGAAGTCACCGTGGATGTTTCCTCTGTTGGGAGAGGTTTTACCACCTTAAAATCTGTGTGTTGATTATCTTCATCTACTCATCTCATTCTATAAGTGTGCTGAATTTTTGAAACTGCCTTAGTTTTAAAAACTGATTACACAGTCTTAATTACTCTCGTACATAAGTTTCTTTGTAAACACATCTTGTTTATAATTTTTATTTTCAAAAGAAAAGGGTTTCTTCAAAAAACATCTCGGAGTTCCTTATACAGTTTAATCTTGTATTAAACGGCATTAGCGACGTTTTTCAATTGGTATCAAATCCCCTCTTAACTTTTATTTCAAAAGATCTTGTGTTTCTGAAATCGTTTTCAGAAAAACCTAACTATGGACGAGAAGAATGAAAGGTTTGGTAATCTGTCCAGACCTCCACTCTTTGATGGAAACAACTTTGCTTACTGAAAAGTAATAATGGTTGCCTTCATCCAAGGGACTTTAGGAGATGATGTCTGGGACATTATTGAAAACGGATACACTTATCCTACTAAACCAGCCACTGAAGGAAGTGATGAGAGGGTAAAGAAAATCTTAAGTGAGTTTACCCAAGAAGAAAAAACTATTTCTCGAAATAACAATAAAGGCAAGAATGCCATTTTTATGTCTATTAATGAGTATGAGTTCAAGAGAATCTCATCTTGTGCCACTTCTAAGGAAGCGTGGGACACATTAATCACTGCCCATGAAGGAGACTCAAGAGTTAAAGCTGCTAAAACTCAAATGCTTATCCAGCAGTACAACTCTTTGATCATGTCTGATTCTGAGTCTTTTGATGATTTTTACATGAACTTGACTGATAGTCATTAAGTTGCATGCTAATGGTATTACTTATGATAGAAATGAAATTGTTTCTAAAATCCTAAGGTCATTACCACAAAAGTTTGACAGTAAGAGGTATGCTATTGAGGAAATGAATGATCAAAACCTTACCCCTGAGTTACTCAGTAGCAAACTTAGGACTGTGGAAATGGAATTAGACTTTAAGAAACAATTAAATCATTCTCAAAGAAAATAGCCCAACTCTAACTTGAGTTTTGCCTCTAAGATACCCAAACTTGAGTCTAATTTGACCAACTCTGACTCTGATGAGGAGTGCGATATAGACAAACTAGATAATCAGATTGCCTTGATGTCTAAACAATTTAAGAAAATTGTCAAATTTCGAAACAAACAGGCATCTAAACAAGGCAAGCCTAATTATCATACTCTGTCTAATCCCAAACCTCATGAGAGAGGTCTTGATAAACATCCTAAGGACAACAACTCCAGACCCACTAGAGACCTTAAAAAGATTGAATGTTTTAGATGTGAGAAACTAGGTCACATTGCTCACGATTGCAGAGTTAATCTGAATAAAGCTAACACACACGATAGAGCCAATGTCTGTAAAACTTGGGATGAGTCAAGTGAATCTGATGAAGAGGAACTTGAGTCATCAAATGTTCTTGACCCTTGCATGTCTTTTTATGCTAAGATCATTTACAATGATGATATGCATGTGTGTGATAATGATGCTTCTACTCCTGCTTGTGTGAATATTGTTTTGACTGGCCTAGATGCTTTATTATCTGAAAATGTTGCTAGTTCTAATTCCGTGTGTGTGAGTCAAAGTGATCTCGATAATAACGATGCAAATGGGTGCGTGAGTACTAAAACTGAATCGTTAGGGGTCACTACACACACTTCACTTAGCGACTCAGACACAGATGACCTCCCTGATATCCATACTTTGTATGCTAAAACTCTCAAAAAAGGCACTAGACTGAAGAAGACTATTAGAGACCTGACTAAGAAATTAGATGATCTAAGTCTTATTGTGAAGCTGAATGCCGAAGAGTACACTAACCAGTGTCTGTCTCATCAATCTGAAATTGAAACTTTTGATCAAAAATTAAAAGAGTTGACTAAAACTAATGAAACCCTGGAAATGAAATACAAGGGAACATTATTAGAACTGGAGGAAGCAAAAACAAAGGCAGCTACTGTTTTCAAAAAGTTTTCTAAGTTTGAAAGCAATTCAAACTGTTTTACTGACTTTGTTGTTGACTCCAAGACCAATTCTGATGATAGAACCGGTATTGGATTTTGTCCTAAGAACAAACCACAAACTACAAAACTTGAACCTATTAAGTTTGTGTCTGGGGGCAAAAGACCAATTAAAACATGTCCAGATTTTCAGTTTATTAAAAAGGAATTTGATCAAAAGAAAAAACAGAAAGACATTGGAGAGTCTAGTAATTCTAAGGCTGACACTACACTTAAGACTAAATATGTTTGTTCTTTTATCAGAAAGGCTGAATCTAACTTTAAAACCATCCCTCCTAGGAATAACACTACTGAACAGAATGCTGTTAAACCCATTTTTAGAAGTTTTCCTAAGGAAGTTCATCCCTCGAGCAATCAATATTGCTCCTACTGTGACATTTATGGTTATTCCTTTGAAGGTTGCTATGCTAGACGTCTAAACACCACTGTGTACAACTCTTTTGTCTACAAGAACTTTAACTATTCTAGGCAAAATCGTAACCATTATGTCCTTCCAAGACAACCTGACAAGAACTCTAACTACAGAAATAGAAAGACCAAAACTAAGAGTTCATTTAAGAGAAAGGGTCCCAGAAACTTTCCTAAACCAAAAGCTCAAATTTTCCACAATAATCAGTTTGTTGCCCCAAATGTTTTTCGACAAAAAGCTGTTTCTCGAAAGTTTTATCAAATGAGGGCAAACTTACGCAAAATTAAAACTAGAGCTATTTGGGTTAGAAAAGATGATCTTTTACCCCAAATGAAGTGTAACATTGTCATCACTGCTTTAAAAGCTGAACACACTTCATCTGGTTGGTATTTAGATTCAAGATGCTCGAAACATATGACCGGAGATGAAACCAAACTTTTAAATAAAACCAGATTTGCTGGTGGCAAAGTAGTTTTTGGTGACGGTGTTTCATCCCAGATCATAGGTAAAGGAACCCTAAAAGAAGAAGGAATGCCTGTTCTTGAAAATGTCCTATTAGTTAAAGGCCTTAAAGCCAACCTCATAAGCATATCACAATTTTGTGACTCTGACCATACAGTCACCTTTTCAAAGAACAATTGTAAAATTCTAAATGATAAAGGTGAATGCATTATTACAGGATTTAGAACACCTGACAATTGTTATACTGTCAAGACTAGTTCTGAAACCTGTAACATTGTCAGAATGGATGACAATGAAATATGGCATAATCGTATGGGTCACTTAAGTTATGATATCCTTGGTAGATTGTCTAGTCAAGAGATAGTTAGAGGAATTCCTAAAATTAAACCTATTTCAAGTGTTGTCTGTGGTCATTGCCAGGAAGGAAAAATAGTTAAGACTTCGCATAAAAAGGTTAAAGACATCCTCACCTCTAGACCTCTAGATCTCATCCATATGGACCTTATTGGTCCTTCTAGAATTGTTAGTCTTTGTGGACACAATTATATCCTTGTCATGGTTGATGATTTTACACGATTCACTTGGGTTGCCTTCTTGAAACATAAATCTGACACGTTTCAGAATTTTTTAAAAATCTTACTTAGAATTGAAAATGAGAAGGACACACAAGTAAATCGTATTCGCAGCGATAGAGGGGGAGAGTTCATAGACACAGGAATAGTTGAATATTGTGACTACAACGGTTACAAACACGAATTCAACGCACCTAAGACCCCTCAGCAGAACGGTGTTGCCGAAAGGAAAAACCGAACTCTTCAAGAGATGGCACGAGTCATGCTCCATGCCAAATCCCTACCTAAATACTTCTGGGTAGAATCTATTAGAACTGCCTGTCATATCACTAATAGGGTCTATCTAAGGAAAAACTCTAAACAAACTCCTTATGAGTTGTGGTACGGTAAGAAGCCTAATCTGAAATATCTAAGAACTTTCGAAAGTCAATGTTATGTCTGTAAAGATAGAGAACATTTGTCTAAATTCGAAGCTCGTGGTGATAAAGCCATCTTCTTAGGATACTCCCCAAACAGTCGTGCTTATCGTATATACAATCTGCGTACTAAGGCCCTTATGGAATCGATAAATGTAATTGTAAGCGACACTATTATCGAAAATAAGATATTTGAATCACCTATTTTGGTTGAATCTGAAAATGATTTCAAAACTGATTCTCCCCAGAAATAGATGACTCATTACCTACTGAGAGTCCAGAAGTACCTGGCTGGGTCTCTTAAGACCATCCCATTGACAACGTGGTCGGTAATCCTAATGAGCCAGTTCGTACTAGATCCCAGTTAAGAAATTATGATAATTATGCATGTTTCGTCTCCCTTGTGGAACCGAAAAATGTTAATGAAGCATTGAATGACACACACTGGATTTCTGCTATGCAGGAAGAACTTTTACAATTTGTCATTCACGATGTCTGGTATCTTGTACCTCGGCCTCAAAATAAAAATGTTATTGGAACACGTTGGATCTTTAAGAACAAATATGATGAAAATGGGGTGATTCTTAGAAACAAAGCAAGACTTGTTGCTCAAGGTTACTCTCAAATAGAAGGGATATATTTCAGCGAGACATTTTCCCCTGTCACTCGTCTTGAATATGTTCGACTTCTTTTCGCCATAGCGTGTCACTTAAAATTCACACTTTATCAAATGGACGTCAAATCTGCTTTCCTAAATGGAATTCTGTCCGAAGAAACGTATGTAGAACAACCCAAAGGGTTCATTGACCCTAAATACCCTAACCATGTCTTTCGTCTAAAAAAGGCTCTGTATGGCTTAAAACAAGCTCCTCGAGCTTGGTATGAACGCCTTTCCAACTTTTTGTTGGATAAGGGTTTTAAGAGAGGAGGAAATGACCAGACTCTCTTTGTCAAACATTTTGACAAAAACATTATTATAGCCCAAGTCTATGTAGACGACATCATATTCGGGTCAACTTCAAACTATGAAGTTAAATCCTTTTCTGCTATTATGCACAAAGAGTTTCACATGTCCCTTATGGGGGAGCTACAACTTTTCTTAGGATTTCAAGTGAAACAGAATTCTGATGGTCTATTTGTCTCTCAAACTAAGTATGCCTTAGACCTTGTTAAGAAATTTGGTTTGGAGAATGCTAAAGTTGCCAAAACGCCTATGAGTACTACCGTTAAATTAAGCAAAGATGAAAATGGTAAGTCAGTTGATTCCACACTTTACCGTAGTATGATTGGTAGCCTACTCTATCTAACTGCCTCATGACCAGACATAATGTATGTTGTATGTCTGTGTGCTCGTTACCAGAATAACCCTAAAGAGATCCATTTATCGTGTGTAAAACGTATAATAAAGTACATAAAAGGCACTCTCAATCTTGGACTTAGGTACACTAATGATACCTGCAGCACCATCATAGGGTATACTGATGCTGATTGGGCCGGTTGTACTGATGATAGTAAAAGTACATCAGTTGCCTGTTATTATGTCGGCAATAATTTAGTTGGTTGGAGTAGCAAAAAACAGAATTGCACATCTTTATCTACGGCTGAGTCCGAATATATAGCAGCAGGAAGTTGCTGTGCTCAATTATTATGGATAAAACAGATGTTAAGCGATTATGGGATTAAAGAAGATCAATTACAATTGTATTGTGACAATCAAAGCGCCATTAACATATCTAAAAACCCGGTTCAACACTCGCGAACTAGGCATATTAAAATAAGACATCATTTTATACGCGAACTTGTTGAAACTAAGGAATTAGAAATTCATTACCTGCCTACTGATCTGCAACTTGCAGACATGTTCACTAAACCTCTAGACTATAACAGATTTCTGTATTTGCGAAATTCTATAGGCATGGTATGCGCTGATTAAACTCTTAAGACGTTAAGTTTTACCCTTTGTCCATTTGAGACAAAATGGGGGAGAAATTTGAGTTTTATGAGTTCAATATTTTGTTCACATTTCATCTAAACTGCTTGATCTTAGTGTGTATATTTACAGGAATCTCTTCTACTGATTGTCTACCTTTTCTAGTGTAAAAATTTGTAAATAGTTGAGTTATGTAATTTTTGACTTTCTAGGAAATGGGTAGATAGTATCTTTTGTATAGGACTAGGTTTTATTTTTTTTCGGTTCCCTACGAGTTTAAGCTAACTCAAAGGAGATTTTGTCTCATATTTCCAAAGGGGGAGATTGAAGCACCTTATACCTTTTACTTGCTTAAGTCTACACTGTATAAGTGTTCATCTAGTTTGGAAATAGTGACAAATTTGGTTGTCCAACTTAGAATCCAAAGAGCCTCAGATCTTATCTCTCTAATCCTCTTCAATGATCCATGAAGGTATAAATTGAATCATACTACACACAATTAGAAGTGCATACATGTGTTCATATTGCTTAAAATTGAGTGTGTGTTTAATTCCCCTTGAATTGGAGCTTTAATAATTTTTTGGGAATTTTTAAATATTTTTTAAACATTTTTTAAATAAATGTTTTTATTAATAAAATGGGATTATAAAATTTGTGGGGTTAATATTCTATTTTGTAAACTTCATTTCTCACTCGAATTTTTGGTTGGGTAGAATCTCAAAGCGCTAGAGACTTCAGGGTACCTTCAGTAATTACTTTGGACGCGCGTGTGTGAGCCTCTCATATGTTAACACTTGTCATCCATCGGGTGTACCTATTTGTGTTTGTTATGTGAGAAGGTTGGATGGTTGATTGTTGAACGTTGGATCATTCCTAATCGAGGGTCTGCATGTGTTCTTAGTTAATCCCGGTGCTATCCATATGAACCAATCACAATCATTTTTAATCACCGCTGTTTTGTAACCTTTGGATCAAGTCAAAGTTTGCAAAACTTGATCTCAGCCCTTGATTGCCCTCGAACATCCAGAACCTTCCCTCAGCCCTATAAATACCCTCCACTTCTCAGCCTTAGAAGACTTTTGGGCATTCGTCTTTCTGAGAGAAAAAAATAAGAGAGAAGTGAGAGAGAAGAGAGAAAAGAAAAGAGAGAAGAGAGAGAAAGGGAAACTGTTAGCCAAACCCTAACCCTAACCCTAAACACTTCAACTCTGAAACAAACCTTCATATATTCAACCCCAAACACAACCCTGAGTGTTTGAGAGAGAGGGAGTGGTTTGTTCATATCGAAGCTGTAACCTCCTTGTCTTTGATCTTGTTCACAACTTAAACATTAGTGTGAAGATCTTGTTTCTTTTTCATAGAAACTTTAGATCTACACTCTGCATGTTACATTTTCACTAGATCTGCATATTTACAACTTGATTTAAGAAAATCTTTACTGATTTAGTTTTGAAAATGTTTTGTGGTTTCTATTCTTACGAAACTTAACCCTGACCTAGTTGGATTCACACTTGGAGATTTTCAATCTCACAAATGTTTTCAAAAAGAGATTGATTAAGATCTTGACCGATTTTAAAAGCGAGATATCCGTGGAATCTGGGATAGTATAAAGGTCAAAAAGGGTTGAAGTTCTGTGAGAAAGAAATAAACTAAAATCACAGCATATAGTCTTTATATGTAATTTACTAGGACTGTCTGTAAATCTAAGTGTGTGTGAGTTCATGCATGTTAGTAGGAATCACTACACAAACACTTAACACACTACTACACTGTAAGTGTTGTATATAAGATCAGAGATCATTGAGTCTACATAAGGAAGCTAAAGCAAAGGAAGTTAGCAAACTGGAAGAACATCATCAACAAATCAGATCTATGAGAAGTTAGAAGGACACCAAGTGGGGTATATTCCTAAACTTAGAATAGGTTGATTTGTGTGCTTGCATGTTGTATTGTTTGTAACTATTATTTGTTATTAGTGGATTTTTACTTTTGTGACTTAGAAGTCACCGTGGATGTTACCTCTGTTGGGAGAGGTTTTACCACGTTAAAATCTGTGTGTTGATTATCTTCATCTACTCATCTCATTCTATAAGTGTGCTGAATTTTTGAAACTGCCTTAGTTTTAAAAACTGATTACACAGTCTTAATTACTCTCATACATAAGTTTCTTTGTAAACACATCTTGTTTATAATTTTTATTTTCAAAAGAAAAGGGTTTCTTCAACAAACATCTCGGAGTTGCTTATACAGTTTAATCTTGTATTAAACGGCATTAGTGACGTTTTTCATATAGTACTAGGAGTATCATTGGTGTACCAAAGTCCTAAATTTAGAGTGCCTTTTATGTATTTAATGATTCTTTTAACACAAACTAAATGGCTCTCTTTAGGATTGTTTTGATAACGGGCACACACGCAAACTACGTACATAATATCAGGACGCGAGGCAGTAAGGTATAGTAAGGTTCCTATCCTACTAGGATTTAGAGTTGGATCTATGATTTTCCACTCTCATCTTTAGATAGTTTGACCGTAGTACTCATGGGAGTTTTAGCATCTTTTACACTTTCAAGCCCAAATTTTTTGACAATCTCTAAAGCATATTTCGATTGCGACACAAATAAACCATCTTAATTCTGTTTGACTTGAAGACCCAGGAAAAATTATAACTCCCCCATAAGAGACATTTGAAATTCTTTATGCATAATTTCAAAAAAAAGATTTAACTTCTAAAGGGGAAGTGGATCCAAAAATTATATCGTCGACATAGACTTAAGCTATAATGATATCTTTGTCAAAATGTTTGACAAAAAGGGTTTGATCATTTCCAACTCTCTTAAAACCTTTGTGTAAGATAAAGTTGGAAAGACGCTCACACCAGTTTCTTGGTGCTTGTTTTAGACCATATAAAGCCTTTTTAAGATGATAAACATGGTTTGGATACTGAGGGTCAATAAACCCTTTGGGTTTTTCAATATAGGTCTCTTCAGTCAAGATTCCATTAAGAAAGGCAGATTTGACATCCATTTGGTAAAGCGTAAAATGTAAGTAACAAGTTATTACAAAATGAAGACGAACAGATTCTAAGTGAGTAACAGGGGTAAAAGTCTCATTAAAATCTATTCCTTCAATTTGAGAGTATCCTTGAGCCACTAATTTGTCTTTATTTCTAATGATTATCCCACTTTCATCAGATTTATTTTAAATACCCAACGTGTGCCACTAACCTTTTTGTGATCAGGCCTAGGTACAAGATACCAAACATCATGAATGACAAATTGAAGAAGTTCTTCCTGCATGGCAGAAATCCAATGAGGGTCATTCAATGCCTCATTTACATTCTTTGGTTCCACAAGGGAAATAAAACATGCATAATGAGCATAGTTTCTTAATTGAGATCTTATACAAGAAGGCTCACTAGGGTTACCAACAGCGTTATCTATGGGATGATCTTTAGAAATCCAGTCAGGTACTTTAGGTGTCTCAATTGGTAAAGAATCATCCATTTCTAGAGAGTCATTTTCTAAAACATTTTCAGACTCTTCCACAATAGTTGGTTCTCCAGTGTTGCTCTCAACAGTAGTGTCACTTACAATAACGTTTATGGATTCCATTAAGGTCTTTGTGCGAAGATTATAGACACGGTATGCTATACTATCAAGAGAATATCCTAGGAAGATAGCTTTATCTCCACGAGTCTCAAATTTGGATAAGTGATCTCTGTCTTTGCACACATAACACGTACTACCAAAGGTTCTAAGGTATTTAAGATTGGGCTTTTTCCCATACCATAGTTCGTAAGGAGTTTGTTTGAAATTCTTCCTAAGATAGACCCTATTAATGATGTGATAAGAAGTACGAATAGATTCTACCAAAAAATATTTAGGTAAACACTTGGCATGAATCATAACACGTGCCATTTCTTGAAGGGTACAATTCTTTCGCTCGGCAATTCCATTTTGTTGAGGAGTCTTAGGAGCACTAAACTCATGTTTGTAACCATTATAGTCACAATACTCTATGATACCAGTATCTATGAATTCTCCACCTCTATCACTACGAATTCTATTTACTTGAGTGTCCTTATCATTTTCAATCCGAAGTAGAATTTTCAAAAAGGTTTGGAAAGTGTCAGACTTTTGTTTTAAGAAGGCCACCAAAGTAAATCTGGTGAAGTCATCAACCATAATAAGAATATAATTGTGTCCACAAAAACTAACTGTTCGAGAGGGACCCATTAGGTCCGTATGGATGAGCTCCAAGGGTTTAGAGGTAAGGATATGTTTAACTTTCTTATGAGGTGCCTTAACAATTTTTTCTTCCTGACATGATCCACAGACAATATTAGAGATAGGTTTGATCTTTGCAATTCCTCTAACTATTTCTTGTGAAGATAATCTACTAAGATTGTCGTAATTTATGTGACCCATCCTATTATGCCATATTTCATTATCATCCATTCTGGCAACGTTACAGATTTCAGTACTGTTCATGACAGTATAACAATTGTCAGGAGTCCTGAATCCTGTAATTATACACTCACCTTTTTCATTTAAAATTCTGTAATTATTCTTTGAAAAGGTGACAGTATGATTTGAGTCACAAAATTGCGAGATACTAAGTAGGTTAGCCTTAAGACCTTTTACTAGAAGAAAATTTTGAAGAACAGACATTCCTTTTTCTTGGAGTGTTCCTTTACCAATGATTTTAGATGATACACCATCACCAAAAATGACTTTTCCCCCAACAAAGCTGGTTTTGTTTAAAAGTTTTGTATCATCACCAGTCATGTGCTTTGAACACCCAGAGTCTAAATACCAACCAGAAGTGGTGTGTTCAGCTTTTAAAGCAGTAATCACAATGTTACACTTCATATGGGGTAATAGCTCATCTTTTCTAACCCAAATAGCTCTTGTTTTTATTTTGCGCATATTTGCTCTCATTTGATAAAATTTGCGAGCATTAGATTTTTGTTGAAAAATGTTTTGCGCATGAGTTTGAATTTTATGGAAAATATGAGCATTTGGTTTAGGAAAGTGCCTTGTATTCCTTCTTGGAAATGATCTTTTAGGTTTGATATTTCTCTTTCTATAGTTAGAGTTTTTGTCTGGTTATCTAGGCAGGACATAATTGTTACGGCTTCTCCTAGAGTAGTTAAAGTTCTGGTACAGAGGAGTATTACAGACAGGTTTTACTAAACGTCTAGAGTAGTAACCTTCAAAATAATGACCGTATATGTCACAGTAAGATCAATATAGATTGCTTTAAGAGGGTATCTCCTTATGAAAGTCTCTAAACAGAGGTTTCATGGAATTTTTATATTGAACCTTATTCCTAGGGAGTATAGTTTAAAATGCAGAATCACTCTTTCTAATAGGAGGGCAGATATATTTAGCCTTAGGTGGACTTTCACACTTAGAATTACTTGATTCCCCAATATCAAGGTTTTGTTATTTTTCATCAAACTCATCTTTTAGAGAATGAAAATTTGGGCAACTTTCTATAGGTCTTTTGCCTCCTTACACAAACTTGATTGATTTAAAGTTTTTAGTTTGTGTCTTTAAATTTGGGCAAAACCCTATTCCAGTTCGATCATCAAATTATTTTTTGAATCAGCAACAAAACCATCAAAACAGTTGGAATTATTTTCAAATTTTGCAAATTTTTTGAAAACAGTTGTTGTCTTTTCTTTAGCTTGTTCCAACTCTAATAATGTCCCTTTATATTTTTTTTTCTCCAGATTTTCATTTGTTTCAATCAAATTTTTCAAGTTTTGATAAAAAAATTTGACTTCATTTTCATGAGTTAGACATTGGGTAGTATACTCTTCAGCGTTAAGTTTAACCATTAGACTTAGGTCTTCTAGTTTCTTAGTGAGGTCTTTCACGGTCTTCTTTAGTCTAGAGATTTTCTTGAGAGTTTTCGTATAAAGTGTGTGAATATCAAGGAGGTCTTCATTGTCTGAATCACTAAGTGTAGTGTGTGAAGTGACCCCTACGGATTCAATGCTTGAACTCACACACACATTGACATCGTCATTATCGCTTTCCCTTTGACTCACACACCCCACTGTGTTCTCATAAATTAAAGCATCTAAACCAGTAGCAGCATGATTCATAACAACGGAAGTAAAGCTATTATCATCATTCTCATACAAAGGCACAGGCATATCATCATTATAGATTATCTTGGAAAAGAAGGACATGCAAGGATCAAAAACATCAGATGATTCAGGTTCCTCATTTTCAGAATCACTTGAATCATCCCATGTCTTGCAAATATTGTCCCTAGTATGTTTATTGGTCGTGTTCAATTTAACTCTACAGTCTTGTGCTATATTACCCAATTTACCACATCTAAAACATTCAATATTCTTAAAGTCTTTGTTAGGTCTCATATGAATATCCTTGTGATGTTTGTCTTGACCTTTCTCATAAGGTTTGTGGTTAGACTGAGTTGGATAATTTGGCTTGCCTTGTCTGTTTGCCATTTTATTTCTAAATTTGACAATTTTCTTAAACTGTTTTGACATCAAGGCAATTTGATTATCCAAACTATCTATATTACATTCCTCATCAGAGTCATTATTGGGAATAGTAAGCTCAGGTTTCATCAGCTTAGAGGAAAAACTCAAATTGGAACTAGTCTATTTCCTATATGACTGGGTCAATTATTTCTTAAATTCTAATTCCATTTCCAGAGTTCTCAGTTTACTACTGAGTAATTCAGGAGTGAGATTTTGTTCACTCATTTCCTCAATAGCATATCTTTTGTTATCAAATTTATGTGGTAATGATCTTAGAATTTTAGAGACAATTTCATGTATATCATAAGTTACCCCATTAGCATACAATTTGGTCACAATGTCAGTCAATTTGATGTAAAAATCATCAAAAGATTCAAAGTCTGACATAATTAAAGAGTTATACTTCTGGACAAGCATCTATGTTTTAGCAGCCTTAACTCTAGTGTCACCTTCATGTGCAGTAATCAGTGTATCTTAGGCTTCCTTAGAAGTGGGACAAGATGAGATCCTTTTGAACTCATGTTCATTTATAGACATAAAAATGGCATTCTTTCCTTTGTTATTGTTTCGATAAACTTGCTTCTCTTCTTGAGTAAATTCACTTAATACTTTCTTAATCCTCTTATTACTTCCTTCAGTGACTGGTTTTGTAGGATAAGTATATCCATTTTCAACAATGTCACAAACATCATCTCCTAAGGTTCCTTGTAAGAAAGCAACTATCCTTACTTTTCAGTAAGCAAAGTTGTTTCCATCAAAGAGAGGAGGTCTGGTCAAGTTACCAAATCTTTCATTTTTCTCGTCCATTGTTTGATTTTAAGAAAAAAATTTCAGAAACACAAGATCTTTAAAAAAAAATTCCAAAGCTCTGATACCAATTGAAAAATCTGTTACTTAGGCCGTTTAATACAAGATTAAACTATTGAAGTAACTCCGAACTGTTTTTTTAGGAAACTCTTTTCTTTCAATCAAAATAGATTAATCACAAGATGTGTTTAATAAAACATGCATGAGATTTGATCAAGATTATGTAATAAGTTTTGAAAAACAAAACTAAAAGGTTTAAATCAACACAATCACAAGAATGAGATGAGGAGAATTAGAAAGATTAAGGAAAATGCATTTTTAACGTGGTAAAACCTCAACTGAGGAAACATCCACGGTGACTTCTAAGTCACAAACCAAAAATCCACTAAAACAAAATATACAAGTTACAAACTATTTAACACACTTGCACACAAAACAGTCTTATACAAGTTTAGAATATGTACCCACTGGTTTGATTCTAACTTCTCTGCAGGTATGATGTTGATGTGGTTTTCCCAGTTTGCTAACTTTTTCACTTTGTTCCAGTCTTTACGTCGACTATTGTTAATTCAAGATCTTGTAGCCAACACTTCTGTGTTGTAGTGTAACAATTGTTTGTGAAAGTGATCTAACACGTGCATGCACACACACACTTATTTATATAAACAAGTCCTAGCAAATTACAGATCAGATCTAAATGATGTTGTTTTTCAGTTTCTCTCTTCTTTAGAACCAAAAAGACTTTATTTGGCCTTTCAAATAATCCCGAAATCCAAGGCTATCTTTCTTAAAGTCTTAATCAATTTCAGAGGGTTTTGAAAATATTTTTGAAATTGAAAACCTCCGATTATGATTCCAACTAGGTCCACCGTCTTGTTTCATAAGACCTAGAAACAGAAAATAGATTTGTTGACTCTAAAGTTTTAAAGAACATTTACAAAACAGTAATCAATAAATACGATTTCTCAAGATGAGAAACTAAAATGTGCAGATCTAAGTGTAATATGACATGCAATAATCAGATCTACTCAGTGTTGGCATTCACTTACTCGATGTCGTCACCATTTATTGGAAAAGTCATATTGCATAGGAGGGAAGATAACTTTACTTGTTGTCCTTTGGTATGAACGCTGAAAGTGTAACTAATGTCACATTAAAAAATGATTCGTCAAAATTTTTATCTGCAACACTTTCTTTTGTGGTGTCTTTCACCGTAATTGTTGCATTATCTCAGCCCCTGACATTCACTTGGTCAGAATTGAGCTCACTTGCTGTCTAAAATTTTTTAGTGTTTCAATTGTTATATATATATTCTTCTTAGTTCCATGTAAATCGACTTACTGAATATGATAACTCCTTTTTTACTTTAATAGAAAAAAACATATTATATACTCGTAATACAATTAGAGTGTGGGGAAAGATAGGGGACATTTAGGGGTCCCGACCTCGGTAAAAATCACACCAAATGTCGGGTGAGTCATACAATCTTATTTCTTTATCAGATATGAAAAATTGGTGATGAATGGATTACATAAAAACAAGAAAATATTTGACCTCTTTACCTTGCATATTATGTTCAATATTTTCAATACGAAGGAAAAGGAGATTGTAGCAAAAGGAAAAGAAAGAGAGTATTTAAGTGTCACACTCATTATCAACTAACTCCTTACATATATCATATACATTGCTCCAACATATAGCAATTAGTGATATTTTATTTCGCAAAAAAGATTTTTTCTTCAAGAAGTAGTTGACGAAAAAGATACATGGAGATGATGAACAAGAGACGTGAAAATGTTACAGATCTCTATACAGGTTGTGGAAATAGATGAAGATGGAGAAAGTGAAGATGTGTTGCTCGATAGTGTTCTAAAAATCATGCTTAGGCACTAGACGGTGCTCTTCCACTTCACCTAGGTAGAGACGGTAATCTGCTGTAGACAGTTATATATATATATATATATATATATATTTGATTACTGGTTTGCAGATGTCCTGATAGTTCCTACTGTTCTAAAAAACCCGCCTAGGCACGCCTAGGCTTGAGGCTTGGGAGAAACGCCCCGTCTTAAGATTTTGACGCCTTATGCTTGGTAAAACCCTTAAGGCATACTTTTTCTCTAAAAACAACAATGCTTTAGTGAAACGATATCGCCTTTTAAAGATTTTTTTGCAAACCGGATCATTATCTCATCCAAAATAATCAAATAGTATTTTTATTTGCAAATATTCAGACATATTTTTATGATATGTACAATTTTAGTATTTTAATAGCGTTGTTATGGTTAAAAAATATTAAAATATATTAAAAAGACCTAAACGCCTTTTCACGCCTTTTTACGCCAAGGCCCGCCTAGGCTTCTAAGGCTTAAGGCTTGGCCTTCACGCCTCGATCACGCCTCGATCACGCCCCGCATTTTTTAGAACCTTGGTTCCTATGCTTGTCGTACACTGGCTATGCCGGCAGAAAGTTCAGATCCATTGCCATTGAACTCTATTGTTCAACCTATTGATCATTAATTGAATCAAGCGAGAAAAAAAGATAGGACATGGTGCAAGAACTAGATATTTATGCTCAATGAAACTGATTGAGTCTTAAATAACCGAACGACCGTTAGCATACAATTGAACACGAGTTATGAATGGCCTCAAGTGAGAGGGCCCTCATGAGCTTAAAATCAAAAGAGTGACCGGGGGCACTAAATGGAACTTAATAAGACGTGGGTATCTAAAAAATTGAGTCATTAATTAAATTCTTTGATATTATTTGTAAAAAGTAAAAAAAAGTGCGGGAACTTTTTATTATATCATGGCTATTCAGAAGATTAATGGTTAAACTCGTATTTTCTTAAATTATTCTTATGTATTTTTCATGTACCTTCATTCTTGTTATAAAAATATGGTAGATAAATAGTTATTTATCTACTAAACTCAAGTTGTATTTCCATACATGCTTGCTTAAGCATGTTTTTCACAAATCTCCATGTTCATACTAGTTCTTGTATGTTTTTTATTTGTACAATTTAAGCAGAGGTTAAGGATAGCTGCATCTGCAGTGGATTTTGACAATGAAAGGGAGTAATTATACTATCGTGCACTGCGGATCCCTATTTATTGTAAGGTAGTATCCCCGAATGTTGAGAATGTACGTTCCTCTGCGCCTCCGTTTGCATGTTCTACTCTGATTCACTAAGATTTACAGATGCCTGGTATAGAAACATATATTATTTCATCTCAAATTATAGGGTATTGAGTTCAAATTTTCATTTTCTTAATGAAACTTTTGCATTTGTTATATTTTAAACATAGTTATGAAGTTCAACTTTGAGTATGTTCCTTCATTTTTCTAGTGAAAATTTGTTGTTATTTTTTGTTCATTTTTCTGATTATAGTTACTTTTGTTGTTAGTTCATTTTATCCCTTCAAGTTTATAATTTTAGTATTTTTTATATGTTTTCCATAGGTTAAAATTAGTTTTATTGTTTTAATGTGCGTTGACTTATATATATGTATGTATGAATTATGCATGTATGTATGTAAGAAACCATGATTAAATCTTCAGAGGGGGCCATAGTGGGGCATATTGAGTATGGTTGCGAGCAATCGTCAGTATAAATGATATATATTAGTGTAGGCTTGGTTTACAACGTGTATAAATTAATATATTATTAATTTTTTTTTCTTCAAATAATATCAAGAGTTACGCGCCGTGGTATTTATGGTTGAGGTTTAATGCTTTGGATAAAATACGAAGCTAATTTATACTGGGTGTTTCTTTGTGAAAGGACTAGCTCTGTTTATTGGTTAGAAAATGGTGACTTTGATGTTATATGTTGATGTGATTTTGACTTTTAAACTCATTTCAACTATGAGTTATCTAAACAAACACAGACACACACATCTTTAGTATCATATATCTTTGTTTTAGTTAGTTATACACATGTATATGTTTCTGATTGCTCTTGTCATCCTTAAATATTGTTGAATTCGTACTTACTCTTAAAACTGTACTTATTGGTTTCTGATGATTATGATTCTTTTGATCTATTGAGGAGGACTAGGGAGTCTAATTTGGGGACTGTGTTTGTGGGTGACTAGGATAGCGCATCAGGACTAATTTTACTGATATATTGAATGTATCTTCTATATTGGTGAAATTTCAAATTGTCTACTATGTTGAATGAATTTATGAATGTCAGCGAGGCACTTGGATATTTGAGTGTGTACAATTTTTCCTCTCCTATTTAAGAAAGTACGAGTCATTTGCCGAGGCACACTAGTAGTAACACATCACCCCTGAAGAAAATATTATAGTTAGTGTAATCTTAAGTAAACAGATGCCATCCATTGTACTATGTTCAAGAATTTTGTGGACATATCCACTTCTATTTGCAAACTTAAACGTGAGTCCTATAATTATATTATAGTAACAAATGAACTCCTGGGGCTCAAAATGTAGGATCCAATTAATTTTTTTGGTACTGCCTTTTTCTCAAGGCTCCTACACCATTAACCAACTTTCTGAATATTCTTATAAATGTATTTTCATTTCAAATCTTCTTTAAAAAGTCTAAAGAACTTCACGGGATAAAATTTTATAACTACATTATCCATTTGACGAAGGTGATAGAGAATCATATAGATGAAAGTTATGCACGGTGTCAAGGGCGTATTTGTATGGGGTCGAGGGGGTGCGGAGTCTCCCCCTAAGTTTTTCGGTAAAAATAATGAGAAAAAAAGTCTAGGGGTGCTTTTCAGTCACTTTCTTCTCTCTGGCCCTCACCTTTCTCTCCGACGTTCTGTCGTCACCTCCTCCGGCTTACTGCTGCGGCTCTCCTCCACTCACACTCACTGGTAAGAAGAACCATTCACCATTTTTTAATGTTGTTTTGTTTATCAGTTTTCTCATTTATTAGTTATAATTTGTTCATTAATGTTGTTAAATGTTATTAGACTTCATGCTATTAAATTTGATTCATTAGTTATATGTCGCTTCATTCATTAGTTATAAATTATAACTCATTTTTTTCCTCGCTTGGTCAATGTCAGTCTACGATAGCAAAAATAAATGTACATTGCAATTAAAGGCAGTACTCTATTCCTACTCCATTTATGCAGGACCATCGGTCTTCTTTTCAGTATCGGCGTCCTTTGGACTATCTCTAGTACACGAGGGACATGAACTAATCCCAAATCTTCTTAAAACTACAAGTAAGTTGAAAAAAAAATACATTGATTTTCTTGTTCTTCGATATTATATTAGCATCTGATAAGCATATTCTATTTGATATGGACCAAAAGTTTTTTTTCTCAATAACAGGTTAAAATAAGCTCAATAGTCACTTTTATGGACTAAGCTTCATAATATGAGTCTACAAGTACAACTTATTTTACAATCCATAATGTTATACAGTAAAGGATCTCAATATTCAAAGTCTAATTAATAAATATTTGAATAAATGCCTGAGTCAGAGTTAGAAGGACAGCACTTGGAGGAGATAAGACATCCCAAAGAATTCTTAGCGTGCTAAGAAGTGGGAAATGGTTTAACGAGGTGGATGATAAGAAAAATTCACTTATTCATGCTCCTTACTAGGGGTGGGAACGGTTTTTGCCTATTTTTTGGACCGGACCGAATATTCGGTCCTCAATTTTTTGGGACCGAGACCGGACCGATTAATTCGATTAACCTACTAATTCGGTCCAGGATTTTTTCGGTTCAATCCGGGGTAAAATTCGATCCTGACCCTATTTCATATATATATATATATACTTTTATGAATATTTTTATCTATTGTTCTCATAAATATATATACAAAAATTAAAAAAATAATAATAATCGAAACTCCAAGTGATATTTACATTGGATTTCTTAACCCAAATAAAAAAAATGTCTATACATATATAAAATGTTCCAAATTAAATTCTTAAGTTATATACATTAATTCAAAAACTATATATAAGAAACACAATAACATTATTTTTATTATATATATATATGGGAATCAGTCCGGTCCGGTCCAAATCGGTCTTTTAATATAGTGGACCGCGGACCGGACCGGTTTAATCGATTTTTAGTTTTTGTGAACCGATTTTAGGACTAGTTTCGAAATAGCCTTAATTTTCTGTTCGATCCAATTGGTCCATTCGGGTCAGTCTTTTTTTTGTCCAATCTAATCCTTACTCACTAAATTTTAACTTACCAACTTCAGCCAAGAGACCTATCGTTGAATCCACTTTGTCTGTTGTTTCTTCTTATTGTAAGAATAGGTATGTAAAATCGCTTTACTCAGAGTCCTTATTGTACGATGAAGACTCAATCATCAGAGGCCTATCATCGATGATCCCGTTTCACCCTCTAGTAGCAAATGACATATATGAACGATCTATTCCTAGAAGAAGGACAACCTTTACCTATGTCTTGTCTAACACAAAAAGTTTGGTAAGGCTAAGTCAGTGAAAGCTCTTCACGACCTATCATCCAATTGGTCTCTGAATGTGAAAGAAGCTAGTTGGGCTGGGGGTGTCCATGATATTCGATGTTGTTAGAGCTACAAATGATCAGGCAGAATACACCTTTAGAACACACCACACTGAATTGCAGAATGCTCAGAATGGGTGCTGGGGTGCAGAAATAGTTGGAGTGATTGTCCCTCATCCATTACAGCAATTTGTATTATGTGAGACAAATTACGGGAAATGTTCAGATATTTGTAAAGCGTTTTGTGAGGAGCACATTATTATTTGTTTGGATGTCAGACGATCTAGTGCTTATCCATCCGAAAAGCATGTTTAATGTGCATTTGATTGGGATGAGAAACCACATATCATATAAGAGAAATAAAATCTTGGAAGGCATAACTCACAAGCTGATCGTATGTTTGAACTCTGAACCGGCCTTTTGGGACTCTATAAGAGCCAATACGATATGGTGTAGGGTTGAAGAAGAAGGGTCACACTTAGATCAATCCATAAAAAATATCATCAGGACTAGGACTAACACAGATATAGGCATAGTAGACTTAGTGATAGGAATACCTTCTAGACTGTCACACAATCACAGGGCCAACCTGGTGGCTGTGAAGAAGACATGTGCCCCATATTCAACAACCAATATCACATCTAGGATATACATATCAAGCAATCATATGGGTGAATATTCTCATGGAAATGAAAACTATTCTATGCCTTATGGGCCAGCATTCTTAGTTGGACAGTATTTAATCGGGCTGAAAGAAATATATAAGGATTCTAAATCCACTGCCAACACTGGTAGGACTGTCATATGGAGTTAAATTGTATCCTAATACAACAGCTTTCTCATCTAATGTCTACCTTAGAGGAGACTCATTGGTCGGTTGTAGATGCTATGATTGCTACCATGAGGATTTTATGCTAAAGTACTTTAAGTTGTACCGCCATGGGGATAGCCTAGTGGCATGTACTCTTACCTCACACCCTAAAGGTCAAGAATTCAATTAACCCCTGAACAATGGACAAGTTACAAATACCTGCTTATGTGTGCTAAAAGTCTTTCTAGTGGAACGTGGAAATTGTAAATAAATGGAACAGTACAATGTGTTTCTTGCAAATTTACCCTTTTTAGTATTGCCATTATATTCTTGTTTAATTTTTGTTTAGTCATAAAGAATTGTTCTTGATATAATAAATTCTACACAGGCACCAGATAAGGTTGTTGCAGCAGCTGTGAGGAATCCTATTTGTAACATGGCTTTTATGGTTAGTACAACTGATATCCCTGAATGGTGTTATGTGGAGGCATGTGGAAGTGAGGGGGTCTCTAGCTTTACAGAAGAACTTTCAAAGAATGGGATGAGACCTGTAACTCTAAAAAAATATAATGCTTGCTGCTACTAAAAGGTATTTCGATGGTGCTTTATAAAGCTTTTTAACTGTTAGTTATCTTGGTTTCGTATATTTCTTAGTCTCTATTATTTAGTTGTTTGTTATTCTAAACACTTTATCTGTGGCCTAGATGGTGAACTTCCAATATTCAGCATTTGTTGCTGATCCATTATTTGACTATTTCGGTAACTTTTTTTTGTTAGTCTAGTAAATCCGTTGATCCATTCAGTGATCGATTGATTTGATTTTTTGTTCTTTGCTAGAAACTGAAATTGGTGAACTAACATATAAAGTCTCATATGTCATTTCATGAGTTTATATTAAGACGTGAAATGAATTATACGAGTTTATATGTAAATTTACTAATTTAGAATATCAAGAAAGCACAAAGCTTGGAACCAAACAACTACTTAGTGTTGATTAGGGGTGTTTGATATCTCATCACAGTTAACTTAGTAGGGAAATATAATGTCGATCCATGTTCTTTTTAAAAGAATATTTTTTCAATATATCTTTGCTTTATATACATGTGGAATTAGCTTTAAGCACTGTTTTTGCTATAATTTTGTTTATATGAAAAGGTGACCTTTATTTTCTTGTACATTGTTGGGTCCTCCCTCTCTTAAACTTTTGTGGCAATTGGTAATCTATTCTAACAAATATGTTACAATTAAATTCCTGTATTGATAATATTTGCAGGTCAAAACTCCTACACTTTTTCAATTTTGTGCTCGGGACTGTTGTGTTCCATCTTCAAATGGATTGCAAGTAAGCCATATACCTATATTTGATTTGTCAATAGGAATGCGAATGTTATTCCTTGACTTTAAATATCCGAAACATAAACGCATTAGAATCTAGACATGTGAATATATGAAAACTTTTAATGGAGAAAAGGTCTTATGTGGCACACATTTCTTCAAGCCGTCAGTCCCGGTATGCTGTGTCTTTTTCTCGTAATCCGTTAGGTTTATTTCTTTATAAGAAACATATGTCATTTAACATTGTGGAAATAATCAAACCACAATAGTTCGTAAATATAAAACTGCACCATATACATGAATTTGGATACTTTTCATTTGAACTAGGATTCGTACAATTTACATACAATAAATTATAATAAATATTCCCAAAGGTATACACATAAAGGTAATCCATACACATGAATTTGGAGAATTAAAGTTGAATCTGTCTTTCATAAAGTTTACATACACTGATTTATAACAAATAAACATGTACTTGCACAAGAACTTTGATGTGAATTGAGGGCATAATTATCTTTTGGGCAGAGTAGTAGATTTATTTTCTTTTTGTTATTTTTTTTTATTTTTATTAATTTTGTTTCGTTGTTTATTTGTAAGTTTGGGCATAGGTGAGCACAATTGGGTATTAGGCTTATTTGTAAAGTGGGAGTCCCACATTGGTTAGAGAACCATTTAGTGCTCCCCTTCCCCACTTATAAATAGACCCCTTGTAGCCTCATTTGAGGTAGACTTGAATTTTGAATATAAAAGAAGAGTATTTCTCTCTTTAAAGTGTGTGCTAGATATTTTAGGAGCCTTTGACGTGTGGTTTACGTCAAACTTGTTCACAACTGATCTATTAAAATTGTAACAATAATTTTTTGGATGCAGCTTTGGGATTCATGATTGTCGTTGTCAATGTTTTTTACTTTTTATATTAATATCTAATAGAATAGCATTTGTCATTGATTGCTCTGTTTGTGTTTCCTTTGTTATTCATAAACTTCAACAATCATTTAATGTTAAGGCGAATCACGTATTACGGAAATCAATTCCTTTGAAAACCCAACATTCCCCTTACTGAGCCAGATTTGGAAGAGATGCAAGTAGATTGCATCTGTTGTGCTGTTACAAATAAATTACTACACAAATTGTAATATTTTTTGGCTATAAAAGCTTCATTGTGCTATCATTTTTTCGTAAGAAGTTAATTTTATGTCATGCATGTTATTTATAAGTTCACGTATATTCTAATTATCTTAATTTTGACTTTATTTGTAGTCTCGCATAGTTATTGCTGAAAATTTACCCGAGGACCATTGCCATTAGAACCTCATGGGGATTTTTTCAGTTGTCGGGAGGTATCATACATCATTATCTAATATTTAAACTGTGTTTGAATCAATATATCCGATATATATATAAAGTCACATACGCCGCTTTATGTATTTTTGTAATTGTCTATGTAGTTAATCTTATTAATTGGTGGTATTGATATTCCTATGAATTTTTTTTTCATGGGGTACTTTTTTAGGAAGCTTAAGAAGGTGAAGAAGAGCAATGGTCAAATGCTTGCAATAAGTGAGGTACATTATAATATTATAACACTTAATCTTTGTTGCATGTTTGGGATGTGTTTGAATTGCTTTCTAATTATGAAATAAAAAAAGATTCTGATTTTATGTTGGGAAAATATTTGAATTTTGATGATGTAGCACTTGTGTTGTTTCTCATATTTTTGACATTTTGAGGAAAAAAGACTCATTTTCCCACTTTAATCTTTTTAATTAGTGACAATAATAGTATGCATAAATCCATCTGATGAACAATCATGTGTTGTTTTAACATATGACCACTAATTTAATTATTTATAGTTTTGATTTGAAATGATGTGCCATTTTTATTTCTTATGTGTCTTTTAATTAAAACAAACTCTATATAAATTAGTTTTTTCCAATACTAAGATTGAGTTTGTTGGACAGGTTCTTATTAGGAAATATGATGATTACTTTCGGGAGAATGAATTCAACTTTTGCAAGAAATATCTCGAAGACTACTTTGGGAGAATATTATATTTAGAACTTTGAAGTTGTTAGACTTTCTTTTTAGTACTAGTATGGTTATAATCTAGATGGTTTATCTTCTGGTACATTTTGTTTTTGGAATTTTAATGGTTAATAAAATATAGTTTTAGATTAGTTTAATGTTACTAAAATATTTGTTGTCATTGAAATATAATTTCATACATTTTGTCATGGGTGTTTATGTTTTGAGTGAAATTTATGGGTACTGATTAACTGTAGTGCATTGCCATTTGTTGAGCACAAGTTTTAACTAGTGTATTTATATCTATTTATTTAATGAGAAATTAATATATTTTCAAAAATATATTAATATTGCTAACGGACTTTAACCATTGCAAATCAAAGCATCCGTTGCAAATATATGACACTCCCAATCCATTACAATGTATTTTGTAACGGTTTGCATCTGTTACAATTTCTATATTTGTAACGGATAAACACCGTTATAATTTAGTAAATCTGTTACTAATATATAATATGTGTATCAATGCTAAATCCGTTACGAAATAAATTCTAACGGTTTTCATCCATTACAAATATTAAATTTAGTGACGGATTTTATCCGTCACAAATTCTGTTAGTAAAATAAATAACGCCAATTTTCTAACGGATTTAATCCGTTACAAATATTTTTGTAACGATTTTTGCCCATTACATTTGACCTGTTTTAGTGTAGTGTATACAGTAAGTTTGGTCATGGCCTTAAGTCATGACAAGGTTGGATCGCACAGAAAACTAGTCACGGCTTTGAACCGTGACCAGATAGTCTTTAATCGCGAAGTGGTCACGGATTTGGGCCATGACCAAGATTCCAAATAGGATCAGGACTATGGGTTGTGACCATATATGTGACTATGAAAACTCCGTGACCAGGCTCTGGGTCAGGGATTTGGGCCGTGACCACCGAAATTGGTCACGCCCGATTTGGTTACAGACCAAATCCGCGATCCACACTTCCTGGTCAGGGATAAAATCCGTGACCATTGGCCCAGTTTTGGTGTAGTGCTTGATGCCATATCCTCCATCGTCGTGCCCTACCCGTGGGGGGTTATCCCCGTGTCACAACGGGTTGTATCGGTTGCCTAAACACCACAGGTGCCATGACAGGATTTGGTCGAACAACCAATGATATATTCCTTGCCTCCTTTAGAAAAGTCGAGAAAGTTCCTCCGCGCATTTCATTGATGAGATGGAAGATGTACTCTGGGAGCAAACCTTCAGCACAAAGTTGCATCAGTTTGGACTCCTTGGCTTCTTCTCTTACATCTAGAGACCTTTCCCCTGAACCTTCGAATATATGCTACCACATCCTTCCCCAGTTGTTGCTTCTCCCTGCCTAACCGGGATAATGTGAACTCGTCTTCTCCCAAAAATAACTTCTGGACAAATAGCACATGCAGTTCCTCCCACGTTGAGATACTTTTAGGTGTTAAGTGGGAGTACCAGGTGTAAGCTTTATCGGTTAGGGATTTGGAAAACTCCCTCAACCTAAGCTTCTTTTTGTTGCAGTGAGCCCCCATATGTTCGATAAAGCATTCAATATGTTCTTTCGGGTTCCCCCCTTTCCCTGTGTATCTATCAAAGATGGGAGGAATGTAGTCTTTGGATAAGGCTCATTGTTGTATTCCTAGGATAAGGAGTACGAAAATCTTCATATACTGATGCCACCTCGCTAGCTGATTACGAGGAAGCTGCTATCATTTTCAACATCTCCTTCTGCTTCACTTTCCTCATTTCTTCCAAGGCGTACGTTGGTGTTTTCTCGACCGTTGGAGTAATAACTTGAGGGATCACCGATGGAATATTCGTTGCGCCTGGCGTACCCGCCACAGGTGGAAAGCCCATCATGCCTGGGATACCCACCGTTGGGATAGGAGTGAGTATTGTGTTCGTAGGACCAGGAGTGAGTATTATGTTCGTAGGACCATTCCTCATTAGAGCTAAGCTCAACGGGGCTATCAGAGCCGCCATTGGTGTTACGAAGAAACTAGGGTCAAATCCACCCAAAATCGTTGCAGCAGCAAGAGTCTATAGAAACTCGAATAACTTTCCCATGAGAAGATCCATATGTGCTTGTCCCATCCTAGCACTAATGGAAGCTTGTGTCACCCCTGGGAAGCCTGTTGTAGTTTGAACTGGCGGCACCTCAACCCGAGAAATCCCATCCCAGGCAGCCTCCAGCTCTCTCGTAACTTGTTCTTCATCACGCTGAATGGCGTCAAAATCTATGATACGGTTATCATTTTCTTGCGTCATACTTTTGGGAGAATACCTCCCCAGTAGAGTCGTCAAATGTAAGAAGTTAGTCCCCTTGTAGCATAAGAGTATGGTAATACTAGTTGAGGTATAACCCCTATAGGTATGGTAATGAATGATAACCCAAGAACTCTTCACCAAATACAAGTTGACACATAATATTATATTTTATCAACATTCAGATTGAACTCACAAGACACTCGTGTATAACTCAAACAATAATAAAAGAAACTCAAAAGTAACTCGGTCATAGGGAGAGAGGAGTAAGCACCCTAGATACACCTTGGCAGACAGCCAAACACAATAACCACCCCTGAAATATCTCTAGTCAGCTATTAAAAGCATCACAATAAATGACAATGGTGGGTGAGTAAAAGCTCTGGCTTGCAATTACTTCTCTCTTTGGTATATTGTCTCTCTAGCCAATAATCTCTAGTAAGAACCCCCTCTCTCAGAGGTGGTTGAGGCCAATAAATAGTTCACACACCACTCCCAAGATGCCTTAGTCCCTTACCGCTGTGAACAGACTCCCCCTATGTTTTACGTCACAAACAACATATTCCTGATGGACTAGTCAGCTCTACGTCATAATCATTAAATGCCAAAACATGCCTTTTTTCCTAACCACTGTGCGTTAGAGGACTGTCAAAACAGAGGTGGCTCACCAAACTATCTGGCAGCCCCAATACTATAGTGGTCTACTCAAGCATGGATTGGACAGTGTTTAGCTGACATCACCTAAAGTAGATGTAACATTAGGTAGAGGGTTGTTTGGTCCAAAACTCAACATACAAAGGGAGTCACGGCTGCTCCGCATAAGTTTCCATGGTGAAAGGTCTCTCGGTGTTTTATCAGGTGTATCTAAGATGGTCAGGACAAGTCGCAACGATGCCTCACTTCTCAATCCTCTAAACTAATTCCCTCTAAAGTTCTCAAGGCAAGGTCATTCGATAGAGCATGAAAGCTCTCCCAGGACCTGCCAGGCCTGGTCTCTCATTTGACCTCAAATTGAATAGTTACAATCATTACAGCATTACAATCGTTATAGCTTATAGTCAATATAAACAAAATTTACAGCATGACTAAGTAAGAACGAAAATAAACTGAGTTTGCTCACTGAGCTGCATCGCTGAGTTGCCTCACTGGTTCTTTTCCTTGAGTATCTTATGCTATTTCGGAAAGCTCCCCCTACTACAGGGATTGGCTTCAGCCCCACACCCCCACCCACCCACAACAATATCACATATGAACCATTTTAGTAGCCACATTAAGCATTTATAAATTCTATATATATGCAACTTACTGTCTCATTTACACAAATGCATAGGTATACACAACAACAAAATCTCTTACAGTGGGGACACATATCATAAAGAATACCATGAAATAAGACAAATCAAAATATCGAAAGAAAGATCTATACCATATTTTATATGGGCAATAAAAAAATCATCTCAAAACTATTTTTAAGTGAATGAAATAATTTTAAATGAAATGTCAATAGTAAATAAATGATCACTATATCCATATTATAATTTTTCACATATTACAATTTTGCATGTAATACAATGCTTATTGGACTCAATATTATAATCGGCTATGCATATATGTTATCATATCACCATGTTATTTTACTAACTATATCAAGTTGGCCAATCATGATAATATACTCATTTGGTGCATAGTTAAAATTAGTGACTAAATATATTTCACAAAATTATACATATTAATCACATAAAATTATGTCCCAAAAAATATGACACATCATATCACAAAATTTGTACATTGTACTTATGTAATAAATAATAAGACGCGTCACTTTCATATCACAACACACGTGATATATAATTAATTTAAATTCCTAACATATAAGAATTTTCTATACAGTATGTGAGAATTAATCTTCTCAAATTTATAATTCTACTTACATAATTTTTTGAGTCACGATTAAATTCCATTTTGTTTTAAATTTTCTTTCAGTAAATTCAATTTTTTTCCATTTCATTTAACTTATAAATTATTTAGTTTGCATCCTTCAACAACCCTTTTATCCCAAATAAATCCTCAATATATAAGGCACAGTTTAAGAACGGCTATGTCCGGTCGGGACTATCGCATCTCAATGCAAAATAATTTCTCTACCATCATTTGTAAAGTTCTTGGTGCATGTCTTACTGGATAAGAACCACAGTTCATTTACAATTTATTTTCCTTAAAGATGATCTTTTTCTATTTATAAGATATTGCCCTCTTAAGACCCATATGCCAATTTTAAGTCAAAGATAAATGACATGTATATGAATAAACAATGTTATTTCAAATTCTTCAATATTCTATATTCTATAATCTAGGGGTGGCAATTTTAGAAACGATGCGAAATTGACCCGAAATTAATACGATATGTCGTATTCGTGTCGTGTTTTTTTACACGAAGTCGTGTCATGTCATGTCGTGTTCGTGTCTGAATTATGAGTCGTGTCGTGTTATCGTGTTTTTAGGCATGAAATTTAAGAAATCTGGTATTCGTGTCTTGTTATTTTGTATTCGGGTCGTGTTCGTGTCAACTAAAAAAACATGAATTAGTGTAGTGTCTTATTCGTGTTCAAAAAAACCTTATCGTGTCATGTCGTGTTGGCCCGAAACATGATCCATTGACCCGAATTTCCACCCCTAATGTAATCTAAACATTCATCCAGTGCCTTACATCCCATAACTATATATTCCAAAGGCATGGAAGAGTAGTATATTCAAAATACAAGGAAACACGTGACTATTGTTTTTATCAACACTCGTGCAGGATCAAAGTTACACATATTTCTTGTTGTTTATATTCATAAACAATTAAAAGAGAAACTCCGTACTGTTTTTGAAACAGACGTAGAAACATTCATAAAAATTCGTTTTGTCTTGAGATTGTTATTTAAAATAATGTGATTTTGTGTTTTATCAAATTTAAAAATATAAAATTAATTATATTTATGCATTAAAAAATAAGATCTATAAAAAACTTACACATGAAGAAGATGACCGAGTCGAGTATTGGGAACTTTATCCTTAAGACAATATGCGCTCCCGCTACAGTGCTTACTGCAATAAATAATGAGCGACTATCTCTCATGATGAAACAGTCTCGACACGCGCAAGAAGCACTTTAATGTGCATGCCCCATGAACTAATTATGTTTGATACTCTCTCCTACTCGATTAGGAATAAAGAGTATTGAAAAACATTTTTTCTTTCTTTTAAAATGAAGACAAATCTTGTATTTATAGAAAACAAAATATTCTTTCATGAAAAGATGTGCCTTTTTCTTAATATTCACTTTAGGAACGTTTTTCATGAACAGTCACAACTACCGGTAAATAGTCACGACCATTTGGGACGGTTCTGAAAAACTGTCATTATATAGCGAACAATGACAACCTTTAGCCATAATTCAGAAAATTAAATAAAACTCCCAATAATTTTCATAGATGAATGAGGCACTTTTGAAACCAAATTTCTTATTCATCATTTGTCCATTTTTAATAATTGAATATATCACGTAACTCATCTTGCTACAAGGAACATGTAAGTACTTCGTCCCACCGTGTTTAAAGTGTAGGTCCTACTTTTTTTTTAACGAAAGATAATTTATTTAACACAAATTAGTGAGGAATAGCCCCTTACCCGTGGCTTACATCAATGACTAGAAATATGTGCTTCAATTTTATGAAAAGCATCTAGAATATCTAAGCAATAGGAAGTTCGAGGAGCACAAAGCGGTTTAATCTAAAAGTTAATCTAATCTCACCACAAACGTGGTTGAAAGAAAAGACTCTTTCATAGGAACACCATCAAATATATTAATTTTAAGATTTAATATAATGGCTCATAGTTACCATTATATTAATTTGGTCATAATAATAAATTGTGTAAAAACACGATATTTTCCAACAGTTATTTGGGTGCATCACTAGATAATTAAAAAATTTAGATTTTCTTTGAATCATAATCCCATAATAATACATAATACATTTTTATATACTAATATGTATATAGCCCCATTTTAAAAGTTCACTCTAAATCGTGAGTTAGTATAGAACAACTCCTATCGAAAATTACCAATGTAAAGAATAACATTGTACCTACTGATGCATTAGTAACTGTGACTACCATTTTATTTGTATCTCTACCATTATCCCAATTCATGCATCGTAGATTATTCATATCTACCATTATTCATTGACATATGAAGCTCACTTAAGCATTTGTACAAACACCTGAAGGACTAACATGAGGGTTTGTGAATGGAAAGTTGTAGGCATAGCACACCAATGTTAAGAAAGTGAGATGTAAAATCAAGTAATTTTAATGTTATCTTTACACATAGTTCTTAGGCTTAGGTTTGCTTGCGTTATAACTAGAGTTTCCTAGGGCTATCATTGCATGTGACCTAGGGGAAGTGAGAGTGAAAATTTCTTTCCAATAGAGTTTTCAGTGCATATATATTCTAATAACAAAGGTATTAAAAGGGAACAAACTCATTTTAACCCTTTTCCCTTGTTTATTTTCGTATACTCCTTCATCTTTCCTGATTTTTCCTTTTCTATTACTTATAGTTCTCTATAATTACTAATAATGACTTTATCTTATTCAGAGAAAACTCTTCTTATCATAAATGGATGATTTTAGAGTCTTATGTCAAAGTACAACACCTTCGATGATATAACTATTATGGATTCCCTTAAGGATGAGAAAATCTATGGCATCGGCTCAAGCGCCATGTACACTGTGGAAGTAGTAGAAGGGGATTTCTTATTCCTTTTTCATCCTTTACTTGTTGAGCCACTCCATCATTATGGAGTTATGACTCTTAAACTGAACAAAATATATTATGTATAATCATGGGAATGGTGGTTATCAACTTAATTTGTGGGACAAATCTGGGGCTAGATGAAATCGGTAACTGCTATGACGTCCAGCCTAGCACTAGGTCCAAATCCTGGCAGTTCGAAACTAGAGATAAGTCTCGCAGTTTGGGTGAATTGCTACCCAAGTACTATAAGGACGCTAATAAATATGTCCTTCTCTTTTTTAATCATATATATGATGAGAGCCTAAATTATAAAGGTTGTAAGGCTCCAGTAGTTGTTGGTACTCTTCGTTATACATTGATTACTGCGTGTTTTTTAGTCTTATGATGGATTAATTCTAATCGATCACTTTTTATGCAAATAAACATAGCAATAAGAAACCAAAGGATTTCTAGATCAACTTTACCAATCTCAAAAAAGTTGGGTGTAAAAGAAACACACATAGTTCTATTTTTCTTGGAGAGAAACTCTTATTCCTCTTGTATACGAGCTCACTGTGCTGTCGACTACACCATAGTTGGTGACTCTAGCATCCCCATAGTGATACCGATGATAAATGCCAATGTTAGAGGATGATATATGGGTTTAAGTAATTCACCCTCACATGTCGTCTTCATCAACTTTGAAGCCACAATATCGACCAATCATCAGGACGATCAAAATGAAGATGACTTATATACCCTTTTATCATATGAGAAATTCGAACATCAAATTTTGATTGATCATGGGAAGAAAACGAAGTAAACTCCCACAGAACAATCGACCTTGAATCTGAGCAAGCAGAATGACAATTAGACGACACATCACTTGTCCAAGAAAATGAGCGCTCCCCTAGGGTAGGCAGCTAAAAGAGGGGGAGATTTATGTTGGAGAATTTTTAAAATAAGAGAGTAAGAGCTTTGGGAGTAAAAGCTTAAAAGCTTGTCCCACATTGGAAGTATATGGAGAAAAGTGGGAAGCTAACCCAATATAAAAGGGAGAGTGTCCCACATTGGAAAATGAGTAAAGCTAAGTGATACCCACTAAGCTATTAAAGGAGTGGGCAACTTTAAGTCCTACATTGGAAAAATATTAAGAAAGTGTGCACTTAATAAGTAGAAATGGAAGATGAAGAGTTACTTCATCTACCATTTAAGAGACTATTCAAGAGACCTCTAATACGGTGCGAATCACCGTACGCACACGCACGGGGTAGTGGGTTTTAGAGGCGCTAGTGGCGCACTTTGCACTTCACATGTCGCGTGTTCGCAGTGGTAGCAGGTTGCCGGGATTCGTCCGGGTCGGATCACGGTAGCTCGAGTGCGGTCACTTTTTAGTGGGTCCGTGTAAAACCGTTTTGGTATTACTGTACCTGTTCGGAAATGGTTTAATATCATTGGTAATTAACGTTCATACCATTTCAAAATTAAGTAAAGACTGTTAAAACTTAACAGTCATGACCCCTGAGATGCAGCCTTTCATTTCCTATAAATAAAGGCATCCTATTTCGAAATTGCACATAATAAATATTACCCAGTTCCGAAATGTCCAACCCTTGCTATTACTCTCTTATAATTTTCAGGAGATATAAATTATCTTATTCTGTTTTGTGCACATAAACAGAATAAGAACTTGATTGACTGTTCTTCGCTGCTGCATCCAAAGGTTGTCTTCAAATATACAAGTTGCAGGCAGTACAAGTTGCTTCATTATATCTTGAATACGGATTTGCGGATTCCCGTTTATATACCGAAGTTATTCGTGTGAGGCAAATATTGTATTTAGGAAAGTGATATCACGCCTTGAAGTTTTCTAGTATCTATTCAGAAGTTACATTATTGTATTGAAGTTGACATTACTGTGATATATAAAGAGTCCCAGTTCTGTATTTGCATTCATATTATCCAACAATCTAAATACAGTATTATCAGAAATGGCCGACTCTTCCAAATCACTTCGATAACTAACAGAAGGCTTTGTCAAGTTGGACCGTTTTGATGGTGGTAATTTTCTGCGTTGGTAAAAAAAGGTTCATTTTCTTCTAACAACATTGAAGATTGTATATGTCTTGTCACAACCAAAACCAAATGAAGAAGAAGATGAAACCGTGGAACAGACTAGGCAACGCACAAAATGGGAGACCGATGATTACTTGTGTCGTGGTAACATTCTCAATGCACTTGCTGACAATTTGTTTGACTTGTACGAAAATGTTGGGACTGCAAAAACTTTGTGGGAAATATTGGAGACAAAATATCTTACTGAAGACGCTACAAGTAAGAAGTTCATTATTGGTCAGTTTTTAAGCTTTAAAATGCATGATAATAGGCCTGGCTAGAACAATTTCATGACATCTGTTGATACCAAAATTAGTATGCTGATATGCATGAATAATAAGAAGACACGTGTCAGTCTACGTGGCACAATAGCGACGAGGAAGTCCATTTCCCTGACCAAGTCATGTATTCTCCGAGGAACTCCAACACTCCGAGGAACTCTTGAACGACGAGCAACTAAGGCGGTCCGAGCTGCACCTCGACCACAGCATTTATTGCCAGATAATCAACAGTTCAACTATTCATTGAATGCTTATCATTTTGACGCACACGCTTGAATAGTATTAAATGAATTACCCTTTCATGTACAGCCTAAGGGCTATAAATACCTTGTATCACCCTCATTCAAGGGGAAGGAATTTCTTGATAGTACTTCTAATCGAGAATTCTCAAACACTCAGCAATAACATAACAGTGGACGTAGGCCATTCATATAAGGCTGAACCACTTTAAAAATCTTTGTCTCATTTCATTTATCTGTGATTGAATTATTAGAGTGATCTAATTTTTTACATCAACAGATTGGCGCCGTCTGTGGGAAATGACTGTTGTTATCATTTTTCACCAAGAATTATTCATCATCAATGGCAGACAATCCAGAATCTAGCAATTGAAACGCTGGAAATGCTGGAAATCCTCCAAATCCCTCTGCACCTCCAGATCTGGCTGGAATTATGACGAATCTGGCTCAAGGACAAACCACCATGCAAGAAACAATGCGTCAACTCATACAAACCCTTCATGGCGGTGCACCTGCGCATTCAGGATAGCGAAGTGGTCAGAGGCAAACCTATTTACTTTCTTCACGATCCAGGCGTACTGAGTCATATCGTAATGAGGAATCTAATGATTTCTCTTATCAACCTGGACGAACTTCGTCAATACGGGATACAGATACTGATCAACGTATCACTCTCTCTTCAGAAAGACCCAGCGCCTTGGAAAGATTGAGCAGAGTGTCTCCTTTCAGCCGATTAGGCCCTAGAAGGAATAGGAGTCCACCTAAGACCATGTCGAGGAGTTTTCGACAACCATCAGATCTAAGAGAAGGATCAGCACAATCACGACCAGTTGCTCGTTAAGATAGATCTCAGGAGGCTACTTCAGAACAATTAATTGCTCGAACTAATAGGCCCGAGGAAGGAAATGATGCGTGGAAAGGTTCCATTCAGCGGTTGGAGGATAGATTGGGAGAAATGGCTAAGGTAAAGAATCCCCTACAACGAACTTTTGTTCGAGGGACACCTTTTGTACAGGCCATTGTGGATTTTCTTACACCGTCGAAATTTAAAGAGCCCGTGGTGACCCCCAAGTATGATGGAAAGACAGATCCTGTTCTTCACATAGAGCAATATCAGGCTGCTACCGACATCTATGTTATCCCCGACGAGATGAGATGTAGAGCATTCTCTGGAACTCTTACTGGATCTGCCCAAATATGGTACAACAATCTTCCTCGGGGAAAGATTTCAACTTTCTTTCAGTTGGCCGAGTTGTTCATTGGCAATTTCTATTTTGGAGCAAAACCAGTAAAAAGAGTAGCACACTTGTTAAGTGTTAGACAAAAATCTGGTGAGAGTACTAGAGATTACATAACTCGTTTCAATAACGAGAAGCTAGAAGTCATAGATTATGAAGAAAAGACAGCAATCACCGCCTTGATGAGTGGGTTGTTGCCTAACAAGTTGTACTACACTTTGGCCAAAGATCCACCTACAACTATGTCAGAGTTGATGGCAAAAGCGGCCAAAATCATGAATGCCGAGGAGGCTATGGCTGCGAAGAAGAATATGGATAAAGAAACCAAGGTGGAAGTCGACAAATCTAAAAAGAAAGAGCATAAGGGCAATGGCGGTGACAGGCATTCCAAGAATAATAAAACATCATGGGAAGTCCTGAAGAAATTCGATAATTATACTCCTTTGAAAATGGGTATTAATCATGTCTTGGAAGAAATCAAGAATAGCGAGGAGGTAAAGTGGCCGAAGAAACTGAGGTTAGACCCTGATACGAGGAACAGGGATAAATATTTCGAGTTTCATAAGGATCATGGTCATATAACCAAAAATTGCATAGCTCTTCAGAACGAGATTGAAACACTCATCCGAAGAGGAAAGCTAGCAAAGTATGTTGATCGGGGAGGGGAAAGAAGAAATAATGATCGAACTAGAGAAAGGTCTAGATCTCCTCGTCGAGCAGAGGAGAAAAAGAAGAGAAATCATGAAGATGATCCAGATGATGACCCCGGTCTTCCCAAGAAACCAAGGCATCCAGAACGAGAGGTATTTTCCATACATTTTGGTTCATTTGATTGTAATGTTATTACAGGAAGAGATGCAGGAGGAGGAGACCTTACTGCAGAAAGAAAGGCTTACCTCGGAGAGGCCCAAGCTTGCTCGTACATTCAGCGAATAAATTTGGCCGAGGAGGATCGTCCGAGGAAGGTAAACAAAGAGAAGCTGGTCATTGGCTTTTCAAAAAACGACCTGGCAGGTGTTCTTTACCCTCACGACGACCCTTTGGTGATCAAAATGAGGATGAAAGAAGTAGTGATTTCAAGGGTGCTGGTAGACAATGGTAGTTCGGCAGACATCATGTACTATTCATGCTTTGACAGTTTAAATTTGAAATTATCTCAATTGGAACCTTATCACAGACCTCTTCTGGGTTTTGCTGGCGAGAAAGTTTTTCCACTTGGGACGATCAAGTTGGATATATTCATTGGAACTTGGCCTGCTTGTCGAACAGAGAGAATACGCTTCTTTGTGATGGATAAGAATGTGCAGTCAGCTTACAACATCATCATGGGAAGAGTTGGTTTGAAGAAGTTCGAAGCAGTCCCATCTACAGTACATCAGTGCTTAAAATTCCCAACAAATTTTAGAGTAGGAGTTGTGAAAGGTGATCAAAAAGTAGCTCGGGAATGCTATTATTAATCTGCCGAGCAAGAGGAGCTTCAAGAGTCAAGGAAAAAGACTACTACCTACCAGGTGGATGAAGGTACAGAAATTGAAACATTGGATCCCAGAGATGAATCCCAACTTGTAAAAGGACAGGTGGTGGAATCTACAGAAAATGTTATTCTGGACGACGAGCACCCTGAACGAGTAACCTAGATAGGTTCGTCGTTGGATGCCTCGATAAAACAGGAATTGATAACTTTCTTGCGAAACAGGAAGAAAACTTTTGCATGGAGTCATGAAGACATGCCAGGAATAGATCCAAACTTCTTATGTCATGAGCTCAATGTGAATAAGGAGATCAAACCTGTAAAGCAGAGAAGGAGAGTATTTAGTCCCGAGAAGAATCAAGCTATACAAGAGGAGGTTGACAAGCTCCAGAAAGCTCAATTCATTGAAGATGTGAAATATCCAGACTGGTTAGCCAACGTGGTGATGGTAAAGAAGAAGAACAATAAATGGATAATGTGTGTTGATTTCACCGATCTCAACAAGGCATGCCCAAAAGATCACTTTCCACTGCCCATAATTGATCAACTAGTGGACACCACCTCGGGACACGAGTTGCTCAACTTTATGGATGCTTACTCTGGTTACAACCAGATCAAAATGAAACCTGAAGATAGGCAAAGTACTTCTTTTATTACCCCTAGGGGAACTTATTGTTACAATGTTATGCCTTTTGGTTTGAAAAATACAGGAGCGACATACCAGCGGCTGATGAACAAGGTTTTTGCCGAACAAATCAGTGGCAATATGGAAGTCTATGTCGATGATATGCTGACAAAGAGCAAGAAATCTGCTGATCATCTAGTTGACTTAAGTCAGACCTTTGATCAACTGGATAAATACCAAATGAAGCTCAACCCGACGAAGTTCACATTTGGAGTACGAGAAGGAATGTTCCTCGGGTACATTGTCAACCAGCGAGGCATTGAGGCGAATCCAGAAAAGATCAAATCTCTTTTAGGGTTGCGATCTCCAACGACGAAGAAAGAGGTGCAGAGTCTTACAGGACGAGTTGCAGTGCTCAACAGATTTGCATCCCGAGCAACTGATAGATGTCTCTCATTCTTCAAAACACTTCGAAAAACTTTTGAGTGGAATGACGAATGTGAAAAAGCCTTTCAAGACTTGAAAAAATATTTGGGATCACCTCCACTGTTGTCCAGGCCAGTAATGGGAGAGAAGTTGTACTTGTACCTGGCAGTATCGGAGAATGCAATCAACTCGGCATTGATCAGATTGGAGAATGGAGTCCAAAAACCAATTTATTACACAAGTAAGGCTTTTCGAGGTGCAGAGATCAGATACCCAAAGCTGAAAAAATTGGCATTGGCATTAATTGAAGCAAGTAGAAGAATGAGGCCATATTTCCAGGCCCATACCATCGTCGTGTATACTGACATGCCACTAAGACAAGCCCTTCATAAGCCAGAAAAATCAGGGAGACTGATGTACTGGGCAATAGAGCTCGGTGAATATAATATTGTGTATGAACCCAGATCATCATTAAAAGGGAAAGTTGTAGCCGATTTCATAGCAGAGTTTACATATCCTGATACCCCCGAGGAACAAAAATTGCTCGCTGACCAACCTGTAGATGTTACAGGATCATCAGACATAAGTCCAGACCAACTCCGGTTGGTAAAAGGGCTTATGGATGTAGAAAGATCATCAAATTCAATCCCGAACCAACTCCGGTTGGTAAAAGAGCGAGAAGAGATGGTCGACGAGGAGCAAAAATTACCAGGGGAGGATGAAAGAAAACAGCAGATATTTCACCGAGGAACTCTGTCAGATAAGAAATTTGAAGAAAAGTTACCGACATGGAGATTATATGTAGATGGATCATCTTGCACAACAGGCTGTGGAGCAGGGATTGTTTTGAACACCCCAGACGAGATTGACATGGAATACGCCTTACGATTCCAATTCAAAGCTTCCAATAATGAAGCCGAGTATGAGGCCATGATAGCAGGTCCTAATTTAGCAAAGATTATGGAAGCGCAACAAGTGAAGGTATTCAGTGATTCTCAATTAATTGTGAATCAGATGATGGGAACATATGCAGTTAAAGGAGAATTAATGGTCAAGTATCATGCAAAGGCGATGGAATTGTTAGCAGAATTCGATGCCATTCCGTTGATCCGAATACCAAGATTGGAGAATACACGAGCAGACGCACTGGCCCGACTAGCATCAGCTACTCGTACCGAGTTGCGAAGAACAATACCAATTGAGGTATTAGGAAGTCGGAGCATAGATGAAGACCTGACGATGAATATTATTACCCTTGATTTAGGGCCATCTTGGATGGATCCCATCAGGGCATATATTGAGAAAGGAGAATTATCGGAGGATAAGCTCGCTGCAAAGAAATTGAAGTATAAAGCTGCTCGGTATGTACTAACTAATGGTGTTTTGTATAGACGAGGAATTATGACAGGTTTTCAAAGATGTGTACATCCCTCCGAGGTGAAAGAATTGATTGAAGAGATCCAAGAAGGGTCTTGTGGAGCGCATGTAGCAGGTCGGACACTTTTACAAAGAGTGATGATGCAGGGGTACTACTGGCCAACTATGAGGGCTGATTGTATAGCCTACGCCAAAAGATGTGATAAATGCCAACGTTTTTCTTCCATCTGACGTACTCCACAAGCATTGTTGACACCCATAACTTCCCCTTGGCCATTTGCCATATGGGGAATTGATCTGGTTGGACCATTGCCAATGACCCGAGGAAGATTCAAATACCTCGTCGTGGCAGTGGATTATTTTACTAAGTAGGTAGAACCTGAGCCCCTTATTGATATGACGTACGAGAAGGTATACCAGTTCGTTTGGAAGAATATAATCTATCGATATGGTCTCCCTCATGCCTTCATCACGGACCATGGAACATAATTCGATAACGAGGAGTTTGCTTCCTATTGTCGACAATCAAACATTTTGAAGGCTCATTCAGCACCAGGCCATCCTCAAAGCGATGGACAGACTGAAGTGACGAACAGAACATTACTCAATGGCTTGAAGAAGAGGCTAAGTGAAGCTAAAGCTAACTGGATTAATGAGCTACAGTCAGTATTGTGGGCTTATCAAACAACTCCCCGAGCAGCAACTGGAGAATCACCATATATGCTGGCATTTGGAAGTGAAGCTATAATACCTGCCGAGTTGGGTCTTCCAACACATAGAGTGCTGAATTTCAATTCACCAGTCAGCGACTTAATGAGAAGATTGGATTTGGATATGCTCGAGGAGGTTAGAGAAGAGGCATCCATTAGGAATACTGCTTACCAACAACGAACAGCTCTGTTCTACAACAAGAGGGTGAAGAAATGCGACTTAAAAGAAGGAGACTACGTGCTAAAGAAGGTCATTCAGAAGCACAATAAATTGGAAGCAAACTGGCATGGACCTTACCGAGTCACAGAAGTTGTTCGACCAGGAACTTACCGAATAACGACTCTAGAAGGAGAGGAATTTAAGAATGCATGGAATGTTGAACACCTACGCAAGTATTATCTGTGATGTAAAATGTAAAGCAATTTCATCAATATGAATAAAACAATGTTTCTCCATCTTCTTTCTTTTTATCGAAAGTTTTTCGGGGAATACTAGTGTACAACACTGCGCTGTTCAACAACACTGATGCTGATAGTTCAAACCCACGACCAACTCCGGTTGGTAAAAGGGCGAGAAAAAACTATACTCCTTTGGTTAGGAGGCGTACACTAGCGTGACCAACTCAGGTTGGTAAAAGAGCTAGTGGACATGATAGTTCAAACCCACGACCAACTCCGGTTGGTATAAGGGTAAGAACAAATTATACTCCTTTGGTTAGGAGGCGTACACTAGCGTGACCAACTCAGGTTGGTAAAAGAGCTACTGGACATGATAGTTCAAACCCACGACCAACTCCGGTTGGTAGAAGGGCAAGAACAAATTATACTCCTTTGGTTAGGAGGCGTACACTAGCGTGACCAACTCAGGTTGGTAAAAGAGCTACTGGACATGATAGTTCGAACTCAGACCAACTCCGGTTGGTAAAAGAGCGAGAACAAACTATACTCCTTTGGTTAGGAGGCGTACACTAGCGTGACCAACTCAGGTTGGTAAAAGAGCTAGTGGACATGATAGTTCTAACTCAGACCAACTCCGGTTGGTAAAAGAGAGAGAACACGAGAATCCTAAAAAGGCCAATCTCGGTTGGTTAGGAAACAAGATATACTCTCAAATGCCAACTTATGTTGGTCGGGAGGTAAGATTATTACAGAAAATACAAAAGTTCCTCGAAGAACAAAATATTCCAAACCGAACCAAGTATGGTTGGTCGGGGATAAAAACCCACTAATTGTAGTTGGTCGACGAGGAAAATTTATTAACCTTAGTTGGTCGGACATATTTTATGAAAAAGACAAAAATTTACCAAGTACGGTTAGTCGGGGATAAACTCTCACTAACCATAGTTGGTCGACAAACACAATTTAACAACCTTGGTTGGTTGGAAAAAATTTTAAACATTTTTATACTCATTACTTTATTATTAAGTGATCGAGCAACATTACTGATACTTGTAACTTTTTATTAAGTTGGTCGATGAACCACACAATATTGTTATGCATTGACAAATATAACGTGTTTGACAAGCAAAGGACAATAGCAATACAGATTTGCAAATAAAAATGAAATTCTTTCATTAAAGTCAAAATGAATTACACAAGTTTATTACATTGATATTAAATTGTGTACTAACTATTACATTAGAACCTCCTATTCTACTGGTCTTTTTCCTGCTTCTTTTGAAACAGACTCCTCGCCAGCAGGAGGATCTTCCAGGCAAAGAGGAGAATTAATGAAGTTAATATCTCGAAGCATTCTGACGTTCATTACTGAAGGAGTGTCCAGTAGATGCTCGGGACGAGATACTTCGATCTGAGAGTGAAGATTGTAGTCACCAAGGTATTTTGCAATTAAGCTCCGAGGAATGGCACGAGCTGGGATCCATTCCATGTCCAAGTTATATGGTGGCACGGGCAGGTCAAGAACCCCAGGATCATAATAATCCCATAGGTAGTGCCCCTGTTCGAGCTTCATCACGCCCAAGGCATTCAGCCAACCTTGCTTGTAGCCCTTGTTATTGGCATTCTGGATACGATCATCTAAATGGAATAACGCTTCATTGTATCCAGCCATCCAGAACTCCCTCGGCTGTTTATTAAATTGAAATGTCAACTTTTTAAGCTTCTCATGAAGGTTTCTGGCAAGAACATCCTTATTATCCAGAGCAGACTTTGTCGAATCAAGTTGATCCTCCAGAGTTTGGATTTTCTTGGACATTTCAGACAAAGCCCGATCTTTTGCATTCAATTGGAACGCTTGGGTTTCCAATGTTAATTGAGTACGAGCTTCTTCAACAGAACGACGAAGACCTCTTGATCGACCCCGAGTAGGTGGAGTACTCTGTTCCTCGACAATATCCTGAGCAACTCTTCCTCGACCACGAGAACTTCTTCCTCGTCCCCGAGTAGCAGTAGAAGTACCCAACCTTCTCAAGGTATCCAACTCTTGCCTCAATTTGGCATTCTCAACCTCTAGAAAGGAAAATCTCTCGTCAGTCACGGGGATTACAGCTGTTGAAGAAGATGCTGCAGACTTATACTGTACCAGCTCTTTCTGCAAATCGTTATTTTCTTGCTCTAGCAGCTCGGCAATCTGTCTACAGGCTTCAACTTCACCCTTTAGGGTTCTCTCTCTGACATCGTACCCAGCCAGGAGTTTGTCGTAGCCCTTCTCGGCAGAAAGCTGCTGATACCTCTTCTCATACCCCTCATGCAACAGGGCAGTTGATTCCTTATACTGATTTTGAAGGTCTTCTAAGGTACATTGAAGATCCTCGGTCATTTCGTAATAGGCCACATTATTGGCCACAACCCGGTCAAGCAAACCCTTCAGGTACTGATAAGCCTCAACTGCCTGCTCAGAAGCATCATGACCAAGGATATCAGCAACTTCAGATGCACTTAGGTCTGTGTGACCATCCTTATAATATTCATGGCATTGCTGCATCAACTTTGTATCATTGGCAGATAATAATTCCATTCTAGCCACAAACTAGTAAAGAAGAGAAGGCAAGAGTTAATAAAAGAAGAAGACAGAACATCAACAACGCAGAGGAACAAAAAAGGTGATTTTATTACATCGTCAAAAGGAGTACAGCGTTCAGAATACATAGTATAAGTAAAAGAAAAATAGAAAGAAAATACCGAACAACTTCACACCTTTTCCTTGTCTCCCAAGACTTTCTCGGGAGGCTGGGACGAGGAGCTTGGTTGTTCGGTGGGAATAATGAGTTGATTGGCAGAAGTTGAGACTTGTTCAGGAGGAGCAGGCAAAGACGAGATCTCCTCGGTGGCTGTCTGATTGGGTTGTGGAGCAAGGACTTGATCACCTACTATCATTGAAGACTCCTCGAATGTAGCTTCATCTTCTTCGTCATCTTCAATTACAGGAGGGGGGCCAAGAAGATGTTGTTGAAATAGTTCAGAGTCTTCGCTAACCTTCAGTTCCTGCAGGGCAGCAACCCAACCATCTCGAAAGTATTTCAAACTCCCATACTGCACCTGGGTCATCATTGTTGCTACCCCCCCTATCCCATCCTTTGTCCCAACCAGTTCGAAATGATTTTTTCACAGCTACCTTTCTTTTCATTTTCTCCGAGGAGAGCTTCTCGGATAGAAGATCCTCGGTGGTTTTCAATTTGGCATCCACCTCCTCCTTCTGGCGATTTACTTCTCGCAGAAGGGTCAGCTCTTCCTCGGCCGATTTCAACTTATTTTCAAGCTCCCCAAAGCTTGTGAGCTTCTCAGCATATTTTTTATTCTCTCTCTCCAAGTCTCTCACCTTATTTCCCAACTGTACCTTCTCTGCTTCAGACGCAGCCAACTTCTTCTCCCATTCACCCCTATCCTCGTCGTATTTTTGACGGGATTCCTTCAAAGATTAGGCCAAGCCCTGAAAATCATCCTCTACTCCAGACGAGGAGCTGGAAGCCTTGATTGCTTCATCTTTATTCATTATGGTGTTAAAGCAACTCACCGGCTGAAAAAGAAAATAACGATAAGTCAGTGCCGAGATACATATATTGACTAAAAGAAAGAAAAATTCAGGATAAGAGAAACTTACTGAAGCAATGTGACAAGTAGCTAGGGATGTCAGCATATCCCTAGACATGTTTTCCTCGATTCCTTGGACTTCAGGAATGGTCCAAGTCTTTACCGAGCTCATTGCAGAACTCGGGGAAATAATGGTTGGAACACCAGCTCCACTAGCTTGGAGCTGGGGAATGGCTTCAGAAAAATTGACCGAGGAGGATTTCTTCAGTCTCCTCGGTGTCTTCTGTGCAATCTCAACCAAATAAGAACTTTTGGTTGGAGAGATGGTGATTACTTCCACAGGTGCATCCTTCTGCACAGGAGCCACTAGGGGCTTCTCGGCAGCCTTCTGAGGAGCAACAGAAGGAGCAGCATCCATTTTCTTTATCCCCTTTGGGACATCAGCCTTGCTTCTTTTTCCATCTCCAGCAGAGGAAGCCTCCTCGAAGATAGCAAGAACCCTTCTTTTGCCCATCTTCTGACTCAGAGGAATGTGAGAGTCTGGTGAAGAATCCTCAGAAGCTGGCAATGGTTCACTAATGCTGACCACAGGACGAGCAGTAAAAGACGATGTATAGCTCCTGTATTGCAACAAGTATGAAGCAGACCTGACGTGCTCGTCTGCAACTTTCTGATGCAAACTCCATATATGTTTCAAATGCTTTATATTAACTTCTGATTCTTTGGGAGTTTTTCTCTTGCTGTCAACTGCAAACAAAAACATATTGAAATGTCAATCATGCATTTATTCAAACATAATGAAATCATAGTTTCAGAAATAAAATAAAATGAAAATAACCTATCCCATTGCCATATGGAGGGCATTTGGGACCCTCATATACTGCATCTCCAACCAAAGGGGCATGTTGCCAATTTTTGATAACTACCCCATGTTCAAAATAATCCCTATTAGCATCAGGGAGATTGACTACTAAAGCCCTATTCAAAAATCTAGTTTTTAAATAATAAACATTATCTAGAACAGCCCATCTATAACAGTAATAATCTCAGGAATTCCTATACGAGTTCCATGAGTTTGATTTAACCTATACACCCCATTAACTATTCTCCATGTGTTGGGGGCTATTTTTGCAGGGACAACATCAAAATATTGACAGAACTCTAAACACAAAGGGTTTGGTGGAAAAGAAAATCCACATTCAGCAATAAAGAGGCTGGGGAACCAATGTCCCTCAGCCAAACGAAAGTAATTTGAAGGCTCAGAAAGATCCTCCAAAGTTACCCAAGATGGAATGGAATAATCTGAACGGAATTTTTCAAGAGATTCAATAATATAAACCATGGTGAATAAAAGAAATGAAGAAGAAGGAAGCAGATCTTACAGGAATAAAGGGAGATTTATTGACAACGAACGAAAACAAGGATGAACGCACAAGAGAAAGAAAGGTTATGGAAAACTCGAAAGCAGAAAATTGGAAAAGGTAGAAGACGGTATGATTGCCTAAGAAGCTTAAATACTTTGCCTTGGGAAACGGCGAAATAAATGATTACAAAAAAGAAACTATTACGCCACCGGCGGCTAAAAGGACAAAAAGTGCACAAAGATCGAAGCGCTTATAAAAATTCAAAAAGGCGGATTCTGGGAATTTGGAAAGAAATTCAAATACGAAGAAAATGCTCCTAAAACCCAGGAAGGTCATTTAATATTGCCATATACCGAGAAAGAATGTTCCATACTCCTCAAAGTTCGAAATATAAAACACTGGGGGCTTCTGTTGATACCAAAATTAGTATGCTGATATGGACGAATAATAATAAGACACGTGTCAGTCTACGTGGCACAATAGCGACGAGGAAGTCCATTTCCCTGACCAAGTCATGTATTCTCCGAGGAACTCCAACACTCCGAGGAACTCTTGAACGACGAGCAACTAAGGCGATCCGAGCTGCACCTCGACCACAGCATTTATTGCCAGATAATCAACTGTTCAACTATTCATTGAATGCTTATCATCTTGACGCACACGCTTGAATAGCATTAAATGAATTACCCTAGCATGTACAGCCTAAGGGCTATAAATACCTTGTATCACCCTCATTCAAGGGGAAGGAATTTCTTGATAGTACTTGTAATCGAGAATTCCCAAACACTCAGCAATAACATAACAGTGGACGTAGGCCATTCATATAAGGCTGAACCACTTTAAAAATCTTTGTCTCATTTTATTTATCTGTGATTGAATTATTAGAGTAATCTAATTTTTTACATCAACAACATCTAACGCATCTTAAATCATTGCAAACTGAAAAAGTTAAATATGGATGATAATGTAATTGTTTCTGCTATAATTAAAAAAACTTCCTCCTTCTTGGACAGATTATAAGAAAGAACTCAAACACAAAAAGGAGGATCTTTCACTTGAAGAATTAGAGACTCATTTTAGAATTGAACAAGAGTCTCGAATTCTAGATGGTAAAGAGGAATAAGAAAATTTTGTTTCTAAGGTCCATGTGGTGGAGGAAGGAAAGGAGCAAAAATATGGCAATCATGGAAAAAATAACAAGCGAAAGAATTTTCAAATAATTCTAAAGCAAACAAAAAGAAGAAAGGAAATTGTTTTCATTACAACAAACCAGATCACTTCAAGAAGGATTGTCGTGAGTTCAATAAACTAAATGAAAAAGGAGGGACATCAGACACAAAGCAAAAATTCGCTGCTATGATATCCGAGGCTAATATGCTTGGAGAAGACAACTCTTGGTGGATTGGTTCTGGTGCCACAAGGCATGTTTGTAAGGACAAGAGCTTGTTCTCTGCCTATGAAACAGTGGAAGGAGATGTTCTCTATATGGAAAATTCTTCTACTACTGCGATTAAAGGCAAAGGGACTGTGGATCTCGAATTCACTTTCGAAAAAATCCTTAGCCTCACCAATGTCTTTCATGTTCCTAACGTTAGAAAAAAAATTAGTTTCTGGAAGTCTTCTTAACAAATTTGTCTTTAAGCTTGTATTTGAGTCAGACAAATTTATTCTGAGTAAGAGTGGTACCTTTGTAGGCAAAGGATATTTGTATGAGGGCATGTTTAAGCTCAATATCAATGAAAAAGATTCTTCTGCTTATATCGTTGATTTTCTTTCATTATGGCATAGTCGTTTAGGACATGTTAATACAAAGAAAATGCATTTCATGGTGAATTTAAATTTAATTCCTAAATATGAGAATGATATGAATGAAAAATGTAAAATATGCATGCAAACAAAAATAACAAGATTGTCTTTTCTAAAAATAGAAAAAGCAACATCGTTGTTCCAATTAGTACATAGTGATGTTTATGATTTGCATAGAACACCTACTAGAGGTGGTAGTAAATATTTTGCTACGTTTATCGATGACTTTTCAAAATATTGTTACGTATATCTTTTAAACTCTAAGGATGATGTGCTTAATAGATTTAAGACATATAAAAATGAAGTTGAAAATAAATGTGATAATAAAATAAAATGTCTTAGATCTGATAGAGGTGGTGAATATCACTTTCCTCAATTTGGTGAAGATATGGGAATTATACATGAAGTTACTGCACCTTATACACCACAACAAAATGGAGTAGCAGAAAGAAAAAATAGGACACTAACTAAAATGGTAAACGCTATGCTTTCTTATTCTGGTTTTAAGTAAAGGGTTTTGGGGAGAAACACTTTTAACTGCGTGTCATATTCTGAATTGGATACTTGTTAAAGATAATAAGAAAACTCCTTACGAATTATGGAAGAATAGAAAGCCTAATTTAGGTTATCTTAAAGTTTGGGGTTGTAGAGCTATTGTAAGACTACCTGAAACTAAGAGAAAGAAATTAGGAAAAAAAGGTGTTGAGTGTATTTTCATAGGTTATGCACAACATAGTAAAGCCTATAGATTTTTTGTTAGTGAACCTAATGATTCTGTTGAGGTAAATACAATAATTGAATCAATAGATGCATTTTTTTATGAATAAAGGTTTTCTTCTATTCCTAGAATAAATAATGAAAAAGAAGTAAACATTCCTTCATAATTCTCTGATAACCCTCCAGTGGAACAAGAAGAGATTAGAAAAAGTAAGAGACCTAGGAAAGAAAAAAGCTTTGGTCCCGACTTTGTAGTCTATCTTGTTGAAGGAACTAGAGATACACCTTGTAATAAATTTGCTTTGACTCTTAGTTTTGAAACAGACCCATAAAATTATAGTGAGGCAATTAATTCTGTAGATTCAGCATTTTGGAAAGAAGTTATAAATGATGAAATGGATTCAATCTTGGGAAATAAAACTTGGAAGTTAGTAGACTTACCTCCAGGATCTAAACCCATCAAGTGTAGATGGATTTTTAAAAAGAAAATGAAAATAGATGGAACAATTGATAAATTCAAGGCTAGATTGGTGGTTAAAGGTTTTACACAAAAAGAAGGAATTGATTATTTTGATACCTATGCACCTATTGCTAGAACCTCCACTATTAGAATTTTAATTGCATTAGCATCGATATATAATTTTGAGATTCATCAAATGGATGTGAAAACTGCCTTTTTAAATGGTGACTTAGAAGAAGAAATTTACATGGAACAACCTGAAGGGTTTGTTATGCCTAGACAAGAAAATAAAGTATGTAAACTTATTAAGTCCTTATATGGCCTAAAACAAGCACCTAAATAATGACATGAAAAATTTGATAAAGTCATTATTTCTTATGGTTTTAAAATTCTGAATCTGATAAGTGTGTTTATAGTAAATTTGCTAATGGTAAAGGTGTGATCATTTGTTTATATGTAGATGACATGTTAATTCTTGGTACTAATTTAGAAAGCATTAATAATACTAAGATTTTTCTGTCTTCTGAATTTGATATGAAAGATATGGGTGTAGCTGATTTCATATTAGGAATGAGAATAGTAAGAAAAGATAAAAATATAATTCTCACTCAATCTCATTATGTTGAGAAAATTTTATTGAAATTTAATCAGTTTGAGTGCACACTTGTTAGTACACCTTTTGAACCACAGCTAAATATGATCCCTAATAATGGTACAGCTATTTCACAATTGGAATATGCACGATTATTTGGTAATTTAATGTAGGCCATGACATGTACTCGACCTGATATTGCTTATGTTATTGGTAAATTAAGTAGATATACTAGTAATCCAAGGTTATTGCATTGGCATGTTGTCAACAGAATATTAAAATATTTAAAAGGAACTATGGACTATGGTATATACTATAGTGGATATCCTTCAGTATTAGAAGGATTTTCTGATGCCAGTTGGATAACTGAGTGGGAGGATCATTCCTCAACAAGTGGATGGATTTTCATTCTTGGTGGAGGAGCTGTTTCTTGGGGATAAAAGAAACAAACTTGTATAGCTGATTCTACTATGGCAGTTGAGTTTGTAGCATTAGCTGCAACTAGTAAAGAGGCAGAAGGGTTAAGGAATTTATTGATTGAAATTCTAGTTTGGCCAAAACTAATGCCTCCAATATCTATACATTGTGATAGTGAGTCTACACTTTCCAGAGCTTATAGTAAAGTGTACAATGAAAAATCTAGACATATTGGCATGAGACATAATTATGTCAGACAAATAATTACAGATAGTGTAATCACAGTGGATTATGTAAAATCAAGTCAAAATTTAGCTGATCCTTTTACAAAAGGTCTTGCAAGAGGACTGGTGTCTAAGACATCAATGGGGATGGGACTAAAGCCCCTTAATAATAATCACTCTTGATGGAAACTCAACTTGAAACTTGATATATTAAAGTCTCAAGTTCAATGATTAAAGTACATCATACGACGTGATTGTAAGCACTATAAAATTTAACATCCCAAGGATAAGTGCTTAGAACATGTAATGAATAATGAAAGAGGATGAGTTTAACCTGAATAGATTTATTGTGTTTTAGTTACATGGACACCTATGATAATCTACCTATATGAGTGTGGAAGTGGCGTCGCTTCCTATGAGAACGGGGCTCGACTCTAAAGCACTCACGAAATCAAGGTACAGACATAAGGCCTAATACATGTGTCGGCTTATATGGATAATCAGTGACTAAAAGATTTGTGTGTGAAGACAAATCAAACTGATCAATATGGATTGATAGTTCAAAGAAAAGTCAACTATACTTTCATGGTTAGCCTTGACGAACCTTCACAAGGTATTGGTTCAAGTCGTGAGACACCAATGCTTATACACAGTCTTACAGACAAACAAAGATTTACAAAACTTATTTTGAAAATGGGGGAGGAATGTTGGAGAATTTTTAAAATAAGTGAGTAAGAGATTTGGGAGTAAAATCATAAAAGTTTGTCCCACATTGGAAGTATATGGAGAAAAGTGGGAAGCTAACCCAATATAAAAGGGAGAGTGTCCCACATTGAAAAATGAGTAAAGTTAAGTGAAACCCACTAAGCTATAAAAGGAGTGGGAAACCTTTGAGTCCTACATTGGAAAGATATTAAGAAAGTGTGCACTTAATAAGTAGAAATGGAAGATGAAGAGTTACTTCATCTAGAATTTAAGGGGCTATTCAAGAGACCTCTATTACGGTGCAAAGCACCGTACGCACACGCACCCACACGCACACGCACGCGCGTGTGGGGCAGTGGGCTGTAGAGGAGCTAGTGGCACACTTTGCACTTCGCATGCCGCGTGTCCGCAGTGGTAGAGGGTTTTTAGGTCGGATCACGGTAGCTCGAGCGCTGTCACTTTTTGGTGGGTCAATGTAAAACCGTTTCGGTATTACTGTACCTGTTAGGAAATGGTTTAATATCATTGGTAATTAACAATCATACCATTTCGGAATTAAGTAAAGACTGTTAAAACTTAACAGTCATGACCCCTGAGATGCAGCCTTTCATTTCCTATAAATAAAGGCATCTTATTTCGAAATTGCACATAATAAATATTACCCAGTTCCGAAATTTCCAACCCTTACTATTACTCTCTTACAATTTTTAGGAGATATAAATTATCTTATTCTGTTTTGTGCACATAAACAAAATAAGAACTTGATTGACTGTTCTTCGCTGCTACATCCAAAGGCTATCTTCAAATATACAAGTTGCAGGCAATACAAGTTGCTTCATTGTATCTTGAGTACGGATTTGCAAATTCCCGTTTGTATACCGAAGTTATTCGTGTGGGGCAAATACTGTATTTAGGAAGTGATATCACGCCTTGAAGTTTTCTAGTATCTATTCAGAAGTTACATTATTGTATTGAAGTTGACATTACTGTGATATATAAAGAGTTCCAGTTATGTATTTGCATTCATATTATCCAACAATTTATCTCAAAGAGAGAGAGAGAGAGAGAAGTTGAGGCCTATAAGAAGAAAATGAATGAGAATCCTCTTCCACCTTCTGCACTAAGGGCAACAAGTCTGACCAACTAGCATATGAAAATCACCCATAAGCCCAACACACCCTCTTCCTGTCCTTCATCATATCGGGCTCAACCTTAGTCAATCGTTTTCGTCAAATATAATGAGGTGACCACTAATGTGCATTAAGTTTACTTGGGGTCAGTTTATTGATCATCTACGATGCCATGCAACCTAAAGATATGGCGTACTTAGGAACCTGAGGGTTAAGGATGGAAGACAGCACTTGGTGATGATAATATCTCCTTCAAGTTCTCCCTTCTTTATATACATATTACTCTGATGTTTTTTGCCTATTGGACTGACTAATCTCTTAACCTTGTATTTTTTCAGGCAATGCAAGCCCTCCAAGAGACCGTCAACAAGCTAAGCATATGGGAAAAAATAATATTATTCATAGTCAATCCAACAATATGAAGAATAATACGGACAACAAGGATGGCAAAATATTTAAGCTTAATAAAAAGCTCAAAAATATGTCCTTGGGCAAAGAGGGAATGCTTAAATAGGGATGGGACCTCCAGTTGGAATATAGTAAGGACGGTAATCAACTGATTGAGATCAAGAGTAATTTCTCCATGTTGGACCATTAAAGAGACCTCCTTAATACACGGTTGAAGGAGAAAGAGGAAAAGAAGAGGAAAAATAACAAAGACGTAAACGACTAAAATTTTACTAAGGGATATGATGCCCGCATTAAAAATTTGGCCACCCAGTTAGACTATTTTGATTCCATAGATTTTAATAAGAGGTGGGTGTAAGGTCTAAAGTGAAGCAATAAGTTCAGATTTAGTGTGGAATAACAGGAAAACCCCAACTCCCTATACATGCCATCGGTGAGGGTGAGACATCTTTGGTGTCTGGCCAAGAGGTTGATCATTCGGTCACTGACAATGCCCCAACTGAAAATTACCCAGTTAAGGGATAAGTTGGGAAGACCATTGAGGGTAGGGACCAAGGGGAGGTGACGCTTAAGGCACAAGCTTAGGTATTCCTATCTTGTTCTTTTTTGTTTATGTAATGTCAATGGCCATTTTTATACCTTCTCTTATTACACTCAATGTAGGACTTTGGACATTTATGAATGATTAATGAAAAAATTATATTTTATTTACCTTTGTTTCTAATAATTTCTCTTTATGAACGGGTTATTCTTGGTGCCGGTGTAATATGAATAAGATTTTGTATGGAATGGTAGATTTGTGATAACTTCCAACACTGATGCAATTTTGTACAATAAATTAAAATTATTGTTAACAAGTTTGATAGAATAATTCCACCATATATCAACATATAATATTGATAACTTAACAACTTTAAATTGATGAATTAACAAGTTAAATTGGTCAATTACCATTCTTATTTATCTTAATAATAATGGAAATAGCTTGTTAATGATTTTGGGATCATTGAGATCCAATGGAAGCTGCGGTTGGTCTCAGGTTCGAGACTCAAGAGAGGTTTCTTCATATTATAAAACAATATGGGGGTAAGACCAGATGACATCTACCACTCCTAGACTCTGTAATGAATAGGGAGCCTTGTGCACTAGGTACGACCGACCTTTTTTTTGTTCAGCATATCTGGACTATGTCAGTCCAAATTTAATCGACTTGCCATTCTAACGATATTTTTTCCCTGACTTATTCCAAACGGGGTGAAAGTATTAAGGTGGTCCATTATACATCGTCCAGGTTAGTTATACTCCTATAACAGATAGGGTCGACTTATTCGAAGTCATACCATCCTTAGGTAGATTTATGCCTATTCTAGGGCGATTATTCCATTTTTAAGTTATACCACCATTTTCAATTGGTTTTTACTTGTTCTAGGAGAAATAGAATTATTATAAGCCATAGCACCCACTCTTAGGTGGGTTTATGCATATTCTAGGCCGACTATCCAATTCTTAGGTTGTTACACTATTTTCAAGTGGAATTTTATTTATTCTAGGCAATACCAACTTATTTTAAATCATACCACTCATTATTCGGTGGGTTTGTTCCTATTCTAGGTTGACCAACTCATTATTAGATTGTACCACCACTTCAAGTGGATTTTCTCCTATTCTAAATGAGACTGGCTTATTATAGTCGTACCACCCTTTGTTAGGTGGGTTTGTGCCTATTCTAGACCGACAACCCCATTCTTGGTTTTACCACCATTTTCAGGTGTGTGTTTTTCCTATTCTAGGCGAAACTAATTTATTTTAAGTCATACCACTTGTTCTTAGCTGGCTTTGTGCCTATTCTAGGCTGAGCAACCCATTGTTAAGTTGAACCACCGTTTTTATCTTGGTTTTGTGTTGAGCATTTGCATAAGGACAAAATACTCATTAATTGAGATAATGAACCAAAATATTATTGTGAAACTAAAAGTAAATAACTTCTATGCTAAAGACTAAGCTAAGGTAATATAATTCTTCTAGTGATAGAACTTTTTCACATGCATCAAATTCCATGACGTAACGATGGGCGTTACATCTATTTGCTCAAGGTGTGGGACTGAGTTCCTCCTGTTGATGCATTTTTTTACGATCTCTCCTAATTGTGGTCCAATTTTCCATTAGAGGAATTTCTTAACTCCGATAGCAGTTTCTTGAGTACCAAGTCATCCAATGTAAATTTTAGGTCTTTGAATTTCATGTTATAGTGCTTGGAAAGCTATTATTGGTATGCTATAAGGGCGATGGGGGATTTTTACCTCTTCACTTTTACTAGGTACAACTCATGAGAAAGTTAGTTGTCATTATAACAATCCTAATAGATTTCAAGTCTAAGTATTAGTAGGTCGATATCCAAAGGGGTGAAGACCTCCATTCTATAAACCATGGCACAAGGATTTTCACTTATGGACCTTCTAGGAGTAGTTTTGTAGGCCCAGAGAACAAAGGTTTGTTCATCAACCCATTTTCCCTTGGCATTTTCCCTTAGCAGCCAACTGCCTATGTCCATGACCCATTGGTCAAATATTGAGGGACCAGTAATAGGATTCAAGTCACCCATCGATTTCCTAATAATTGGGGTGCATTTCTGGCCCTTGAGGAACTTTTAAATGAATTTGATTGCGTACTTTTGCATGAACGCCAACCAATAGTCCTGTGTAATCACTAGGTAATCCAGAGATTTTCCTTCTGGGTGACCTACACAATATGCTTATTGCGTCTCTTTGAGAATCTTATATATGATAGGGGATGATGAATGGTCATTGGTAAAGACAATCATTCTAATCAAGGGAAATTAGTCAACCTCACTTTCATATTATGATCCTTTTTCCTATCAATTGGGATTTCTTCATTCCTCAGGTATGCAATGATTAAATCCATCCAGCTAAGTTTTTTATCAATATCCATATCCAAATTTTCCACTTTTGGTTCCACTATGTTTGGTCAATCGATGTACTATTCTTCGACCATCCTCTTCAAATCGGTTGCAATTGTTGAGGCTAGTGTAGTAAGAGCATCACCATGACTTTATTGTTTTTTAGCAACTATTTCTATTAATATCGACCTGAAGGCCTTGAGTAAGTCATTTTTTGTCTTTGTAGGCTAACATCCTTAAATATATGACTTCGTACTATATGATCAACTTAAGGGTGTAAGGAGAGAATCGTAGTGGATGAAAATGTCTTTCACACCCATTGTAACCACCATTCTTAGAATAACTACCATTCCTTCATACTCTTCTTCATTATCATGGCCTTTAAACCCAAGTCAAACAACTTGATCAATTAAATCCCGTTATGGAGTGATGAAGATGACGTCAATGTTGGTGCCTCGCTCATTGGAGTCTCCATCCACGAATAACTACCATTTTAACGGATAATTAGTTGGATTATGGAGGAGTTGGCCTCCTAAGTTGATGTTAAACATCTCTAGTAGTGGACTAGTTTGGTGGCTTCTCCTTCTGGACTGCTTTAGAATTCCCATATATAGTCAACTAAGACCTACCCTATCATGGGGGTTCTTGACTCATAGATAATACAGAATTGCACTACCTTTGGCGACTATTTTGTCATCCTTCTTGAGAGGTTAGCCTTCTTTAGAACCGCCTTGAGTGTAAAATAGGTGGGAACTGCTATGGGGTGACCTTCAAAGTAATGTCGTAGTTTTCTAGGCGTTCATATTAGAGCCAAAGCGATACTTTCAATAGCTGTATAGCTCATTTATCCTCAAAGAGAATGTGGATGATGTAGTGCATATGTTACTTCTATCCAACCTCTAATCGAACCATTTCCCCACTTTTGCGTGTTGTGAAATGGACAAGTATAAGTGGAGCTTCTCTCCACTAACTGGCTTTGAAAATAATGGTGGGGAGCCTAGATACTTCTTAATCTAACCCAACGGCTCATAACATATTGATGTCCACATCATTGTGTTGACTTTATTTAATCCTCGAAAAGAAGCTCGACACTTATTAGATGACATGAACTATACCATATATCATAGATGGTCATGGACCTCGGTCGTGACCAGGGCCCGGGGTCACGGACCTCATCCGTTAATCAAAATGGGGGTCATGGTCTCTTCTCTAACATAACATTGGCTCCATGGTCACAGACTTAATACATAACCAGTTGGTCCCAGATTTGGGCCATGACCAAACAATTCAAAGTAAAGTACCGTGCCATCCTAGTTAATTCATAAATCATACTAAACATTCCTAAATCAAATTAAACATTCATAAATCAAACGATAAGTGCCAATATAGCGCCAATATCATAATAGGATATAATTTGGATAGAAATAGGATTATCAAGGGATAATATAATAATAGGATACAAATAGGATTACCAGTGGGTGGGATAATATAATAATAGGATACAAATAGGATTACCAGTGGGTAAAATAATGTTTTGATAATCAATCTTCCTCTAAAATAACTAAAAGATCCTTCAAATTAGGATTTTCATCAAGAGCATAAAGGAACTCTTTAGGAGCCTTTAATGGGTCTGCCTGAGTAGTCATATTATTTAGTGCATGCACAATAATATACCAACTGCCATCATTTATGCACTTATGACACCCCTACTAATTAAATATCAGGTGATCAGTCCTTTATTAAATTGAATCAAAGTATCCAGTTGGTTCAGCCTTAGCATCACTGTCGAAAACATTTATTTTATTAATCACCTAATAATTAATTAAGCTAGTGTCAAAATATTTTGTCCAATAATTAAGGTCAATTAATTAAACCATTCAACACATTCACTATTCTTATGAATAACCAATTCATGAATAAAACACCATCTAACTGAATATGATAAAACTGGCATAACCATTCCAATTAAACGAAATCCAAACCATCAATCGAACTAATACTAAATCCAACAGAAACTGAAATATTGAAATGAAATTAGTATAATGTCTCTCTAACATAAATAAAATGAAGATGGGTGACACATGCCCTAACTGAGGAGCCTAAATCAAGAACTGAAGGCATAGATGTAGAGGCGTTTAAGCATGAGGATCTGGAACTCCCACAATAGTTGCAACACGTCAAAAGATCCAACCGTCTAAGCTTGGCACCCCTGTGACTAGACACCTAAATATAATTTCACAAGAAAAAGAGATTTTACAAGAGACGGATCAGAGCCCGGATGTAAAAATATTTTAAAATAATTTAGCAAGTATTTAAAAATTATAGTAAAGCAAATATTATCTGCATGTTAGTCTTTCGACCACTCACTTGAGATTCTCACCCCTCAACTATTGTGCACGCCTAACGTACCTCTAGACCATTCTAATTATTTTCATCACACCTAAGTATGTTATAGCCATAAGCCTACTAAACCCACACCCATAGTAACATCATGTATTCACCGCATAATATTATTATTAAATATTTCTGCATTTATTATCCCACGTAAGAATTTCACAATAAGGTTAAGTATTTACATAACTGGTTCAGTTCCATTAACATTATCATCTATATATTCACACGGTAGATTAAATTAGTAGTATTTATTTTCCATCACACTTTATAATAAATACTAATACAGCACCCCTAGACTTAGCTACAGTGCATACATACTCTGCTATCAAGTCCTGATACATCTCGTACTAAATAAGGACAATCAGTTCGGAATCACTCTCGAACCATATAAATACAAATTACACATATTAGAGGCGAACATAGTTCTAAGCCTATGGGATACTCACATACCTACGCACCCATATGACCGTCATCATTATCATTATCACATGTAGCCTGTACCTAGGTTCTATGTTCTGAGGTACCAATCTAAATCCCCCCGAAGGCTCATCAAGATAAGATCGTTCTCTCTTTAAGACCTCCTGTGATAGAACGTATGGTAGGTATGTCATACACAGAATAAATATTACTATAAATATTCATAAAACCCACCAAGATTATTAGGTATACACATAAACCAAATATTTTAGTTCATGCATAGTATTACTCTCTTTACTACATACAATATATTTATTAAATTACGAATCCTCTTTCTCTCGTAATTTCCACGGATAACTCACCGCTCCAAATACCTTAAAGTATTATACCCAAATAAACTCCAATAAGTCTGCACTACCCTGAAATTCAGTTTACATTATTTAATCTCACTCGAATTAACTGCATCGCACAAATTGAAATCAGAAGAAATTTCTAGAAAATCAGACACGTCGTTCGAACCAGGACTAATCTCGTTTGAACGAGATAGCAGGTCGTTTGAACGACCTCTTTGCGCGACAGGCCATCTCATTAGAACGAGATCCAATCTCGTTTGAATGAGATTGCGCTATGTCATCCCCAACCTCTGGCTGTAGCATTTTTTCACCATTTTCAACCTAAAAACCTCTACATATTCGTCCCAAACACCAATTAATTAGTTCTAATCAATACTCTAACATGCATATATGATTTCTAACAACCTAGAATCATTAAATCCTTGATAAATAACCCTAATCTAACCCACGCACATCGTATTTTATTCCTTTAATTTTTGTCATTAATTATACTTCAAAAATACAAATTATCAAAACGCCCTCTCGGGATGCCGGTTTGGCCTAAAATTATCCTGGGACCCAAACTAAACCCCTGGATATACTTTTCTGACTATTTTGGTCCTTTCGAACACATTGACACATTAGAAATGACCATTTGGGTGACTTATAAATAATTTACTTTTTATTTCATTAATTTAGTTTCGAAACGACTTACACGCGCGTCCCGACTTAATTACTTTAATTGTCGTATTTTCACTCGTGACAATTTCCATAAATTCACAATTATATATTACTTTATTCTCTCAGTAATATTTAATATTATTCTCATCAATAAATACTAACCCTTATCTCTCCAATTAATATTTATTTTAATTCGGATTAATTATCAATTAAATTTCTCACATTTAAATTTTAATCAATCCCTTGTTTTTGAAATCTTAAAAATTATGGGGTATTACATACTTCCCCCCGAAATTCAAAAATAAAGCATACTTGGTAAAAATAACTCTCGATATTTCTCACGCATCTCATCCTCGCGCTCCCAGGTGGACTCCTCGACATTATGGTGCTCCCACTGAACACGCACAAGTGGAACTATCTTTTACCTCAATCTCCGCTTGCTACGGTCTAAGATAGCCACGGGTCTCTCCTCGTTTGAACTATCAGACTGTAAGTCATTCTGCTCCAGCGCGATGTGAGTGTGAGCCAACTCATCCCGGAGGTACCATCTAAGTGAAGAAATATGGAATACGTCATGAATCCTATACAAGTGTTCGGGTAACCCAAGTTTGTAAGCCACTGGCCCAATCCGCTCAATAATAGGGAATGGCCCTATATACCTCGGGTCCAACTTCCCTTTCTTCCCAAATCTCATTATCCCCTTCATAGGAGATACTCGTAGCAATACCTGGTCCCCCACACTGAACTCCCTAAAGAACCTCTTGGCATCGACGTAGCACTTCTGTCTATCCTGAGCAACCCGTATACGACTCTTAATCATCTTAATCCTGGCTGACATATCCTAGATCACTTAGGGCCCGAGTAGCTTATTGTCTCCCACCTATAACCAACAAGCACGAGAACGACAAGGTCTACCGTACAGTGCCTCAAATGGGGACATGCCAATATAGTAAACTTGTAGGAATTATTATAGGCAAACTCCACCAGTGGAAGGTACTATTCCCAACCTCCCCTAAAGTCGAGGATACATATACGTAACATGTCCTCCAACATTTGATTCGTCCACTTCGTTTGCCCATCCGTCTATGGGTTATAAGCTGAACTCAATTTCAACTCGGTACCTATAGCCTCCTGAAAACTTTCCCAAAATTGAGACACAAAAATCTTGTCCCTGTCGGACACAATATCAAGGGGCACCCCGTGTAATCTCACTATCTCGGTAATAAAAATATGAGCATACTGTGTCGTAGTATAATTCGTCCGAACTTCCATAAAGTGGGCTACCTTAGTCAGTCGATCCATAATAACCCATATGGAATCGTGACCCTTGTGAGAAGTAAACAATCGTGTGACAAATTCCATGGAAATGCTCTCTCATTTCAAGATAGGAATCTTTAGCAGCTGAAGAAACCCTGTTGGTTTCTGATGGTCCACCTTTACCAGCTGATAGGTGGCAGATTTCGAGATGAACTCTGCAATATCCCTCTTCATCCTGCTCCATTAATATTGTCGCCTCATATCCTGGTACATCTTATCCCAGCCGAGATGTACCGAAAATTGAGATCCATGTGACTCTATCATCACTGCGTGTCACAAATCTTCTCCCTCAAGAACACTTAGTCTACCATTGAAGCGTAAGCCTCCCTCAGAACTCACTGAGTAAGACTCTGCTCATCCTGCTAAAAGTTGTCTAATCCTCTCCTGACAAAATGGATCCACTGTCTAGGCCTATCTGGAGTGTAACGGTCAAGGCTGACATGAACAATCTAGCAATCGTATCCTGATGTCCCCACTCCCTCCATTTCTCTTTCCACACCTCGGCTACCTCAACCCCTAACCTACGTCTCAACGTATTTGCTACCACGTTGGCCTTCCCCGAATGATACTGGATCTCAAACTGGTAGTCTTTCACATGTTCAAGCCATCTGCGATGACGCATATTCAACTCTCTCTAAGTGAACAAGTATTGTAGTGACTTGTGATCTGTGAACAGGCAAAAATTCTCCCCCAAAAATAATGCCGACAAGTCAACAGGCGAAACTTCTCCCCCAACAAATAATGTCACCAAATCAATAGCGCGAACACGACTGCGACTAACTCCAAATCGTGGGTGGGGTAATTTTTCTCGTGAGGATTAAGCTTGTAGGAAGCATAAGTTATATCCCGATCATCCTTCTGTAATATACCACTAAGCCCCTGTAATGATGCGTTAGTAAAAATTAGGTACTCCACACCTGCCCTGGGGAGTGCTAACACTGGTGTCGAAGTCAGCTTATCCTTCAGCTCATCAAATGCCAACTAAAACGCATCATGCCATACAAATGGTATGCCCTTAGGAGTCAGATTAGTCATCGAACCCGTAATCTTCAAAAAACCCCGAACAAACCGTCGGTAGTACCCGACTAGGCCTAAGAAGCTAGGCACCTCTGTCGGCATCGTCGGTTGTCCCCACTCCCTCGCCGCTGATACTTTTCTTAGGTCCACTAATATCCCCAACTCAGAAACAATATGCCCTAAAAATTGAACTTCTCGCAACCAGAATCCACATTTTTGTACTAAGCAAACAGTTGAGACTCACATAATGTCTGTAGAACCCGATGCGAATGCTCAGCGTGCTCCTCCATTATATAGGAATAAATTAGGATGTCTAATATGAAGACAATGACAAACTGAACTAGGAACTCTCTGAACACCCTATTCATCAAGTCCATAAAAGCATTCGACGCATTGGTCAGCCCGAATGGCATAACCCAAAACTCGTAGGACCCATATCTCTTCAGAAAAGCAGTCTTAGACACATCCTGCTCCCTGATCCGTAATTAGTGATAACCGAACCTCAAGTATATCTTCGAGAAGTAGGATGCTCCTCTCAACTGGTCGAATAAGTCATCGATGCAAGGCAACGGACATTTATTCTGTATCGTGACTTTATTCATCTCCCGATAATCCACACACAGTCGTAAAGATCCATACCTTTTCTTCACGAACAGAATTGGGGCATCCCAAGGTGAGGTACTCCTCCGAATGAAACCATGTCCCAACAACTGCTCAATCTGATCCCTCAGCTCCCTCATTTCTGCAGGAGCCATACGGTAAGTCGCCTGTCGATCAAATGCTCGATACTAAATCAATCAAAAACTCTATCTCCCTACTCAGTGGTAGCCCGGGTATATCCTAAAACACGTCGGGGAAATCCCTAACAACCGGAATCGTATCAAGAGGAATCACAACTCCCGTAAAAGTCTCCTCCTCGATATAATATAAATGAGTGGACGATCCTCCCTCGAGGCGAGGCATCACCACTAAAAACATATCCTGGCCAGGGATAGCTAAAAAAATACTCCTACTAAAGCAGTCAATCATGGCCCTATACGTGACTAGCCAATCCATGCTAATAAGGCGTCGTACCCATACATATCCAAGACAAGCATGTCAGCGGGAAAATGAGACTCCCAATCTCTATACCCATACCCCGACATATAAAGAAAATCAATGTCTCATTTCCCAACGGCGACTCTACGCACGTAACAATACAATACGTTGTACCTAATAACCCCACAACATGTGCAAATCTAGTGGCAATAAATGAGTATGAGGCTCCCGTGTCAAATAAAATGTGCCCTATAGTCCCCTAAATGGAAAACATACCCTCAACTGTGGGTGGAGCCTGTGGGACTGCGGCTTAGTGGACGTTGTAAACACGCCCGTATTGTAGCTTCCCCTATTGAACCGAAACTGATGGAATGGCGGGTAAAGTTGGAACTCGTGCTGGTGCTGGGAGGCTTGCAGGAAACGAGAAGGAATTTATAAGTTCACAGTTCAATGGATCTTAAAATAGATAAAGACATATATACAAAATCGTAATGCAACAATCCATGTAATGGTGCTCTATATCAAAGAACGCTAATCTTGAAGCATAATAAGTCGTACAGATCCTAAAGGACTCTAGAACCTGATGATCTTATACCACTTGTGACACCCCGCCTAATTAAATACCGGGTGATCAGTCCTTTATTAAATTAAATCAAAATATCCAGTTGGTTCAGTCTTAGCATCACTGTCGAAAATATTTAATTTATTAATTACCTAATAACTAATTAAGCTAGTGTCAAAACATTTTGTCCAATAATTAATGTCAATTAATTTAAACCATTCAACACATTCACTATTCTTATGAATAACCAATTCATGAATAAAACACCATTTAATTGAATATGATAAGACTAGAAAAACCATTCCAATTAAACCTCTTCAGATTGAACGAAATTGCGCTGTGTCATCCCCAACCTCTAGCTGTAGTGTTTTTTCACCATTTTCAACCTAAAAAACTCTTCAGATCCGTCCCAAACACCAATTAATCAGTTCTAATCGATACTCTAACATGAATTTATGATTTCTAATAACCTAGAATCATTAAATCCTTGATAAACAACCCTCAAATCTGAAATCCCCAATATCATATACATTAGAACCCTAGTTCATCAATTTTCAATTCAAGCATTATAATCCCAGATTTAATCATCAATGTTCATAATAAATTAGGGGTTATTCTTCTAACTACATTAACGAATCAATTTCATATTAATTCAGTCCTAACTTATGCATTTAATCATCAACTGTTCATCAAAGTCACATATAATTCAAGGGTGTTTATCGCCTACACTAACATGAACATGATTATTGATAAAAGAAAGAAAGGATTAAACACCTGCCTCAAGAAATAAGGTCTAATCTATTGGTGTAGTTGGTATGGCTGCGATCATCACCCTCCGATCTACGCGATGGTGGTCTTGTTGGTGTAAACGGGGAACAAGTGGTGGTTCTAGCCCTAGAAACCTCTCATCCTCCTTCCTCCCTTTTGTCCTCTCTGTGAATAACACTGATAACCCTAATCTAACCCACGTACGTCATATTTTATTCCTTTAATTTTCATCATTAATTATACTCCAAAAATACAAATTACCAAAACGCCCTCTCGGGATGCTTGTTTGGCCTAAAAATTATCTTGGGACCCAAACTAAACCCCTGGGTATACTTTTTTGACTATTTTCCCCCTTGAGGACACATTGATGAACTCCAAATTACGATTTGGGTGACTTATAAATAATTTACTTTTTATTCATTAATTTAGTCCCGACACGACTGACACGCGCGTCTCGACTTAATTACTATAATTGTCGTATTTATCACTCTTGACGATTTCCTTAAATTCACAATTATATATTACTTTATTCTCTCAGTAATATTCAATATTATTCTCATCAATAAATATTGACCCTTATCTCGTTAGTTAATCTTTATTTTAATCCTAATTAATTATCAATTAAATTTCTCATATTTAAATTTTAATTAATCCCTTGTTTTTGAAATCTTAAAAATTATGGGGTATTACCGGACTTTGAATATAATACCTTATTTGCATTCCAAAAGGCACAAATAAAAGGCTCATCGACTATGTGATCTTTAATCTTCATCGTAGATAAATCTACCATGATAAGTTTTAAGTCAGGATTTACTTTACAATCATTCATAGTGTCCTCAACCTTCACCCAGTCACAATAGAATATGTTTTTTATGAAATCTAGACAATCAAGTTCCAAGATTTGTTAGATAATACCATAATAGGTTAGCATCGTATCATTTGGATTTTTATGGCTTTTGCTAGTGACACGAGTAGTCAAGGTGGAAATTATATTCCATTTGTTTTTTTCAAAATCTTTTCCTCACATGGGTATGAGACAAAATCAAAACCATTGGTTCGGTTTTTCTTAAACTCTTCTACACAAAATGTGGGACCTTTTTCTAGGTATGCAGGTCTTGAAGAGACATCACCTCTTTTTAGATCTGGATTTAATAATACATTTGTATTAGGACATGTTTTTAGCACACATGAATAAATAACAGCACGCATAAGAGGTGTAAATTACCTCTTTTGATACCCATGCCCTAAAATCATTCGTCATGCAATTTCTCTTCTGATTTTGGGCTTCATTATTATACTTCCTAAAGGTAAATTATAGAGTTTAGATCAAAATATAGATAATACATATAATCAAACAATAATAATTCAGCTAATTATGCAGCTACTTACTCTCTTTAATATTCAACTTCATCTTGCAATTCAAATACATAACAAGTCATTTGCTCGTATTGTATATTTGTGAGTCTCACCTATTTAGGGTTCGCAAAAATCAATTCATTCTCAAACTCGTCTGGTTCCTTGATTATTCGCTCTCCACGATGATTTAACCTCCTCAACTCTTATTTTGGCATATGTTCCCGAGCGAATAGAGGTGATTCCATACTTATGTATTCTTCATAAATTGGCCCTCCAATATAACATGTATTCTTAACATAAAGAGCTCGAAATTATACATTCAGCGATACCTAGCGGTACCACATAACAAATCCTCATCGCATAAATGCACAAGCAAGAGGATGTTATTATCGAAGAATGACGAAGGAAAATATTTCTCTGATACACATTGCCTCGGCTACAATTGATTTTGAAGCTTTAATGTACTTATTATTTTCTACTTTTGCACAAAGTAGGGTAAAGCACAAACTTATTTGCAAAATTTCCTGACGGAGATATTTTTGCTCAGAGAAGTACTGCCTAAACAACATAGGGATTAATTGAATGATGACATGGTAGTCGTGAGACTTGCACTATTTTAGGTCATTTATTTGGTAGCTTACTACCCTGCATAAACTACACAAATAACCAGTCGGAGTCTTCAACTTGAACAACATGTATAGGAGGATATTTTTCTCACTAGTAGTCAAAGTGAAATCAGCTGAGTGGGATAAGAATTCTTCCTATCGTAGGATCATTTTAACCACAATTTCTTCTTTATTTTTATTTTTTTTTAGATCGCGGCGCACCCACTCTCCATCATTTTGTTAGATCTACCCAGACATGTTCTAATCATATGTTTCGCAACATTCTTGTCCATGCACATCACATCAATTACACTCCTTACACAATAATCTTTCCAATACATCAATTCAAAAAATATTGATCGTCTGGGCCATGCCTTCATTTTACTACGGTCGTTCGTATCCTCTCTATATTTATTCTTCAGGTTTACAAACTAAGGATGTTTGTCTACATACTTATTCCTCCCAGTCGCAGCCTTCGACTTCTCCTCGATTTGTGGACCAAAAGGTATAGAAGGTTATGTCCTACGCTCATGATCGACAGGTAAGAAGTTAGACTTGTCATTCCCGAAAGGGTGACTGGTCGTCTGAAATATACGATGACCCGTATAACTCATCTTATCACTATGATATAGCCAAGTGGATCAGTTTACTCCCCACATATGGAACATCCATAACAACCACGAACATTGCAATTGGACAAGGTCCCAGAAGTAGGAAGGTCATGGATCTCCCACATTACCACTGCTTTAAGTGTGAACTCTTCACCCTTATGAGAGTCAAACTCCCTCACACCTTTATCCCACAACTGTTTAAGTTCTTAGATTAATAGGGCTAAGAATGGGAGCCTTCGGCTCAAGTATCAATAACGATAATAATGTGAACTCTTTTCTCATGAACAGTGTTGGAGGCAAACTTATAGGCGCTATGAGAACTGTCCAATAACTCTGATTAGTGCTTAAATTACTAAAATGGTTAAACCCATAGGTTGATAATGCAAGACGTACATTGTGTGGTTCCTTTACAAATTCAGGGTGTTGTGTGTTTGAAGGCTTCGATATGAGTGAATCAAATAGATGACGCATGAGATTCCCATCCACCTTGCACCGAGCGTGCCATGTCATGGCCTCTGCTATCCATAGTACAGTGAAAAATAGTTTTAATCGTGGCCCGAGAGAAAAATATTTCAATTTTTTTATCGAACTTGCGATCACTTGTGATATTTTGTAGTCGTGGCTTTTCCACTCTCACAAGCCACATATCTTGGCTCACAGCATACAGGACACTCATCCATATCTTCATGCTTGTTGCATTACAATATGCAATCATACTTTCATGCATGAATAGATTTGTACTTTAAATCGAAACCATTCAATCTCTTCTTTATGATAAGATAATTTTCTAGTAATGTGTTCTCTTTAGGGAGAATGTCTATAACCCACTTAACAATTTCGGTTACGATGTTGCTCAACAAGAAAAATTGATTCTTCAAATTATTAAAACTAATAATTGCATATAATACTGAGTGATCTTCATCGCAATATCTATACAACGGTCTGGCCGTGTCGGTTTTTAACTGTTTGTATTCTCAATCTTCTGGTAATTTAGCATCAACTTATTCATTGAATTGGTCATAATGCACATTATCAGTATCCATAAGCTGGTGGTTTGGTTGGTGATGAACTTCGTAATCATCATCAATTAGGTTGGTCAAAGGACGATGTGTTAGCGAATCATATACCACTTTCACTCGGTGGGATTATATTACGGGGTCAGGTACTGATAATTCTTTCGGAACATAAGAGTGTGTGTGTGTGTGTGTGTGTGTGTGTGTGCATTTGTGTGTTATATGCATATGCGACTGTTTGTATGTGTTATAGGGGGAGAATAACTCGTTATAGGAATTGAGGCACATCACATCGTCTAATTAAAATATGTCAATCAATCCAATATGTAATTAACTACAATCAATGATGTTATAAGGTCGGGGGCATATCAAATCATCTATTTACTTGTTACAATAAATCTATTGCGTGTGTATGTGTCTCTATCTTAAACACTTTCCACACCACCATTCTAACATACACACACACACACACAAAATCATACATACATACACACGCATACACATACACTTTTCAATAAAAATTGTAATAAAATACACACGCATAATATCATTTCCAACTTGACCCAAAACCCAAACTTTCTTCACACCCAAATCAAAACCCTCATTTTCACTCTCAACAATCTCAAAAATCAAACTCATTACTTATATTACTATTACTACTATTTTCCTTATCCTATTACTCTTAAACTCCTTCTCCTATTAGTTAGGTTCTATCTAGGTTATTACTTTTGTTAAGGTTTTGGGGGAAGATTTAGATTTGGCCATCTAGGTTATTTCTCTAGAACTTAAAATTGTCATTTGATAGAGCGATTATAGACTATAAAAATCGGTTAATAACAATTGCAAAAAATGTCAATTGAAATACACATACATAAATGTGTATATTCTGAAATACACACACATACACATACACTAATTCAATACAAAATACACACACGTATATAATAATATACACACACACATAGACACCCAAAATACAAACACATTACCAATAGAATAATGTTGGCCGGAGAAGGAGAATACCTGAGAGAGATAAAAAGAGAGGCGGTGGTCAGAGGGGAGAGAGGTGGTGGTTGTGGCGGTAGTCGGAGGAGAGAGAGATAATATGGAGGGTTAAGAGAGTGAGAGAGAGATTGTGAAATGAAAAAAGAGTCTGGGGGTGTTTATATATACTGGGTTTGGCCAAGGTCATGGACTGTGACCCCAGGATATGACCGTTTATTTTTTTACACGTCACTGACATGGTCACGGCCCAGGATCGTGACCACGTTAGTGATGTGTAAAAAATATAATTTCACATACTGAGGTCACGGGCCATGATCATGGTAAGGAACCATTCCTATTTCAAAATAGCCACGACCATGCGTCGCGATAATGATTAACTGAACTCGTTACATTTTTCATGCATGTGGTCATGATCCCAGGTTGTGACCCACTTTAGTGGGAGATTTAGCGCATTTTGGTCATTGACCTGAGCCGTAACCCCCACGGACATGGTCTATGGTCGTGACCAAAGCCATTGGTTGTCACTCTTTTACCTAGTCACGCGATTTTGACATTTGTCACACCCCATGACCGTGACCAAATGGTCACGACCCAGGATTGTGACCCACCTGCCTCGATCATTATCAATTTGTGTATATTAATGGATATGAACCGATTAATCACTTTCAGCATCAAATGAGCACCAGCACCTCCCTAATTGTGGTTCTGATTTGAATTGGTCGGTATGCCCCTTTGAGGGATAAGGTGACCAATTAACTTTCTTGAGATAACCCCAAAGGAAATTTTGATGATTTAAGCTTCATTCTATAATTTGTTTAGGGTATTGAAGGTGTTGGAAAGGTCCCTTATGCGATCGAAACAAACTCTCTCTTCCAAATCATGTTATTTATGCACACTTTTGTGGTTGAACCGATCTTTTTTGGAAACATCTTCGTCACCATTATATGGTAAGTCACCCTGACATTCTTTAGGCCAAATGTCATGACTCTATAGTATTATAATCCCAATGTACTGATGAATGAGGTCTTCTCTTGGTTAGGGCCAAGTAGAGGTTTATGGTGATATCCATAGTAGGCATACATGAAGCTAATCCATTGATCTTAGGCAGTTGAATTGTCTAATTTATTAATTCTAGGTAGTGGAAATATCTATTTGGGGCGTGTCTTATTGAAGTTGGTGAAGTCCATACAGATTCTCCATTTACCACTTTTCTTTTGGACAACCACTATGTCAGAGATCCAAATCAGAAATTGGACCTCCTTGATAGAGTTAGCATGAGGTAGTTTCATAATTTTATCATCCGCCACTTTGATTCTCTCTAGATCCAACTTTATTAGCTTCATCTTGGCAGGTCATCTATAAGGATCCACATGCATCTGGTGATAAGAAATTTCTAGATAATACTTTTTATACCCAAAATATGTCAACCAATAGACAAGACACATGTCATGGAACCCGTGTAAATGTAAAGAAGATACGCTCAAGTACTAATAAAAGGCATCGGCCTGTAAGGAAGGTCATGACTTGGTATATAACCTAAACGTAGATTACTCCCCACTTATCGCATTAAAACAATCAGACCGTGGAATGTAAGACAATTTCAACAGAAGAGCATAGCCTGGTAAATAGACGGGTTACGTTTAGTGAGAACAAGGTTACCACAGAAGGCCTCAGTCATATACACCACAGGCTGCGACCCCTCAAGAATAGTTTAACCCCTGAAGTACAGGCCACAGACCATGACACATCGGCATTGGTTTGTAGGATGTCCACCTTCAATAAAGATTCCATGTGACCAATACTTATCCACAAGTCACGTGTAATGTTCACGTGACACCCCCACCAATTACTATAAATAGAGGTCTACGCCTCCTCATTTTACAAGCAAGATCTAGGTAATGAATTTCTACTAAACTCTCTTCAGTTTCTCTCTACACCAAAGTCCACACTCCGGTCACCTACTCCGATTGCATGAATTACTTCCTGTCGCGACCACTTCCAATTTACACTACTGAGTCTGTAGCCTCCAATGAACAGAACTAGTATGTTTGTACATTTAAGCTATTTCCCTCCTCTTGTATGCCTCTAAGACCCGACAAAATTGTACTGTTGCATGAATCTAACAAAAATCGGGCTCAATAATGTACGTAGACTGGTCGAATCACTCTAAATCTTGTGTTTATCACTCTTTATCTCTCTTTTAATCTATTTTTATACTTTGATTATTTTGTATGGATTTGATGGCATGCTTTACATTAGTGAATCCATTTGTTGACAACAATACTTTGGCATTGTCTATGGGAAACGAGGTGTTCTATCGAGTTTCTCATAAATCGGGTCCATTACACCTTATTTCATCCATAAGGATCTCTGGATCTACATCTCATGGATGAGATTTTGGTGGTTAGACCCATATTTGCATATAAAATTAGGGTATCTCCATCTTTTTAGATATATTTTTCCAGCCAATCTTGAGGTTTTTAGGCAGATCCATCTACCCCAATCATATTTCCATATCTAGATCTAGCTAAGAAGCTTGACAGGCCACGGCCACATAAAGATTGGGAACTATGGATCTGCATATATTTTACTTTCTCTACACTTTTGGGGATTTTTTCCAATTGATGACCTAAAAAGTGGGTATTTGTTGTTAAACTCATATTATTTTGCACATAATGACTTGTTATGCCTTGGATTAACACCCCAAAGAATTTTTAGTCTAATTCTTGAGGTGAAAATCACATTCGGGAAAAATTTGGGTAATAATATTTGCTCTTCCACGTAAGGTTTGTTGTGATGCATATTGTCATGTTAGAGGTTGTGGCCTCCCATTGGGAATATGCTCACTAAATTGTCCAGAAGAGCCATATGAGGAATGTGCTCTATAAATTGTCAAATAGACAGGATTCCCCTAGGAGAAAAATTGCATTCGATCATATCAATTGTGGTGAAAAAACTCTTTGTAAAGGGAAAAATCCATGGCATCATCCCTTATTGTCTTACAGGCTTCAACCTCAATGGAAATGGATGCATCCCATTATTACTATTTACTTCATGTTTGAATCTACTTACTCTATGAATATTAGATTTCTCATTGTGCTTAGTTCATCTCAGAGAAAATATTTTCTGAAGAACCAACAATTTAAAGAGGATCATGGAAGGCTGCACAAGATCAGGCCCCCAGCAGACTAAAGACATAGCCCACTTGCTGAAGGGAATAAACAATTTATATGAGGTTCAGGCCTCACACTAGGGCCAAATCAACCTCCTCAAATAGAGAATTTCTTATGCCTGAGTTTACGACCTTCACTAACATGCTAAAAGTTGAAGACACTAATGCAAAGACTGAGTCCGCGGCCTTCGAGAGGGAGATTGAGGTAAAACTAATTGAAGGAAAGAAGGGAAAGCATGATGATCATCCAGAAAGGCCATATGAGTAATTCACCCCTCCAAACATTGACTATTTAGCCAGCATAGAAAAAGATAACCTCCTTAAATGGCCAGGGAAGATGAAATCTCCATCTAGTGGGAGAGACAAAAGCAAGCGATGTGATTTCCACAAATACAACGTCCAAATGACCAACAAGTGCCACAACATGAAAATGAGGTCAAAAAGCTTGTCAGACAAGGAATTATATGACAAGTCACAAAGGCTGCAGCCTTCAATTGAACAGAAAGCAGTCACAGCCCGTCGAAAGTTTTGAGGGAGAATTTTATTCATTTTATACTTTTGCAATAATTATAAAGCCATAGCTTGTCTAGAAAAATCAATTTTGTATTCCCTCAAGTTTATATATCAATGAAAAGTTAGCATTTTACTATAATTCTTTCGTAAATTCTTGTTTGACCAGTTCAACGATAAACCTTATCAACCCTCACGGAAGAAAAGGTACCCATAAACCTAGGAGCTGAAAGACATTTAGATTCAACTCTAAGGACAAAATCTAAGTCATAAGAAATCAAACTTAGTCCGTAGTGAGATCCCAACTGGAATAAACCTCCTGTTAGTGGTTCTGATTGGATCCTCTACGATTGTAGTTCCCTAATTGGAGTAAGAATTTTATCAACGACTCAGGGCCGACTCCAGAATAGAATATCAATCCTAGGGGGGTTGTAAAATATAACCTCAGAAGTCTTTGGGTCTTGTAAAACATAGCCTCAGTATCATAAGGAGGCTCCTAACTAATACCTTAACATTCTTTGAAGACATCATCCTAATGTTCAAAGATATTAATAGAAGACCAAAGAAATTGAAGACATCATCCTAACGTCCAAAGATATCAAAAAGCAACATGCCCAAAGCCTTGAGTGGCCACCATGCCTCTCAGACCGCGGTGTATTATCAAAATCCTTTGGATAAGATCGTATTACTAAGGGTGCAATTTTAATTTAAATGAAGATCACATTTCCAAAGGCCACAACTATACCCAAAGCCTTGAGGGGTCACTGTACCCCTCAGATCCACAAAGTATTCTCTAAAGAATTTGGGGTCATTGTACCCCTCGGGTCCATGGAGTCTTATCTGAATCCTTTGTACAAAATAAGTCTTTGAAGACTATAGGATCTAGAAAATCGCGATAGTAATGGAGTGTCATGAAATATGAAGACAGTCATATCCGAAGCCTTTGGGGATGTTTTACCCCTCGAGATGCAGAGTATCATCTAAAGACCTAACATTTCATTACTAGGGTTGCAGTCACAATCAAGCCAAGCAGTTAAGCTAAATGAAGTTCAGAATATATGGATGTAGCTATAAGAAATCAAGCTACAATTATAATAATGCTACAGACTGTGGACATATAGACATATAAGACATTGAAGACCAAAGAGCATACAAGGAAAAAATAAATATACACACAAGACTACTAAAATGAAAGTAAAATTTCATATAGCATAAGATAGTCCGCTGCAAAACAGTTCCGAAAATGACAAAAGTTACCAAACGAGAGTACAAGCCGCAAAATCTAAGACTTAGAATCCTCTTATTTATCTTCATCTTCTTACTAGTTTGTTTTAGTCTCTTCGGACTCTAAAGCAATAATAGTCACAACCTCTTCTTTATGCTTCATGGCCATCTCATCAGCCTCTCTCAGCTCTTCCACACACTGGTTTTGCTCAGCATCAGTGAATATTCAAGAAAATATGGGCTCATTGGTCGCAATATAGTTTTTGGCAACTTTATACCTCATCTCCTTATAGTCGTGGATGTACACTTTGTTTTGACCAACCCAGAAGTATTTTTAGGTCTTGAACTTGGCCACAACATCCTCGATAACTTTCCTCAAAGCCACAGCATGTTCATCAACTATCTTCTAGATGGTCACAGCATAGGGACCAGCCCAAGCTCAGTAGGCGAAAGTTATAGGGAGTACAGTGAGTGTCGAAATTCGCCCGTATAAGGAATTGTCCTAGCCAATTGCAAATGTCTTTATTTCTTTCTTAGAATTCTATATATATATATATATATATCAAGGCATGACTCTTGGACATGAAGGTAAGATGGACCTCAAGACTTGTAACCTTATCTTGGGATGTCGCTGCCTTTTTGGCAGTTTTATGGCATTTGGATTTAGATAATTAAGTTCCTCTGAGGCATGTTTGAAATTATCTTTGGCATCAGTTCTGGCTTTCTCTACAGCCCTTCTCTTTTCCTTGGAACCAAGAATTTCATCTTGGAACGACGCAACCGCGGACTTCTTTCCTACTTCAAAAGATGAAGACTTTGCACTTTTTACCTCCTCCAGATAGAAAGACTTCGCGGCCTTATACTGAACATAGATGCCATCATATTTGTCTTTATGTATTATAGTGGCCTCAATAGCCTAGAGGAAAGAAAGCAATAGAATTTAAAGTAGTAATTTACAACATGGTAAAAAGGATGCGAAGATATAAGCAAACTTACACTAAGAAGACAATGGAGTTGATATTCCACCAAATCCTTGGCATTTTCCTTATACGGGAGTTTGAGTTTCAAAGAATTGACAACCCCCCTCATCAATGGGACCGTGGTATCAATAGTATACCATGGAGATTTTGAACCCCCTTTCCTTATACAAGGCTGCGGACGAGAAGCAAAGACACTACTTTACGAAGTTAGGGAATTTACGTTTGTTGGAACGGACATACGCGGAGGTGACTCTATGATGGAGATGTGCCCAAAGTTAGACGGTTCTTTATTCTTCTCCCCGAAAGTCGGAGAATCCAATCCTATATTATATATTTTGGTTGCGGCATCCTCAAAAAGTGGTATGTTCGAACCTCCAGCCGCAGCTTCATTTTGGGTCCCAGAGAGGGCCTCAACTGTTAGGGCGGCATTTTTTTCGCTCCCCTTTTTATTTTCTTGCCCTTGGCCTTTTTGGGAGACTGCTTCAAAGCTAGTGTGCTTTGGTCCATCTCCTTTTGGGATTGGTATGACCTGGGATTACTTGATCTGTCAGTACCTCCTTTCAAACTAGACGTTAGCTGGATTCCAGTTGGATCTATTTCTCAGTGTTTGATTTTCAAATACCTTGGTGAATACAATCTGCACGAAGATTTTGAGATATCCTGACCTCCACATTTGCTTGAGCGACCAAGTACGAGCAATACCAGAATGATGTGAGACTTGAACTTTATCAATTCTTCTTTTGCTTTAGATGATCCTCCAGCTGGAATGGATCCTGTACCTAAATCTGAAGGAAAGAAACCAATAGAATAGACTATTTGTATTTTGTTAGTGATTGTTTGACGAAAGAAAAATCATATGTTTGTAATTTTGCTTCCTTGGAAATAAATTAATTGTATGATGTTTATTTTCTTAATCTTTATGAGACCAACTATAATACTGTTGTTCCTCGCTGAGTATATATATCTATAAAGGGACAATTTGTCCTTTGTTGTTTTGATTGCCTAGACAATGGAACTTTTCCCCATATGTTTGCCTAGTTGTAGATGGGTAATCACCCATAAATTCCCAAGAAATGGAATTATTTTTATCCCATGTTCCTGCTTAGTTGTAGCAATCATTGAAGTAAATAATTGTCCTGGTGCCTAGGCAGTGGATATTTTACCCATATTTTTGCCAAGTTTAGATGCCACTTGGGTCACCCATAATCAAACAGGCCTTGCCTTGCTCGATTGTTGTACCAATATTGTTGGTTATGTTGATGCTGACCAACTTTGTTGGTGTTTGCTGATGCCGACCAACTTTTTTGGTGTTTGTGCTCATGCCGACCAAATTTGTTGAGAGAAAAAAAATTGTTGTTGATGTGTTGTTGAGTTAAGTTAGTGTGTAGCACGAGTACTCCGAAAAAAAAATGAATATCGGGAAATCCGTGTTTTCATTCATTCTGAAACAATGGGGTACATGTACAGTTACATTACTAGTAATACTTTCGCAGGTGCTCTGTATTACAAGGATTCTTGAATTCTTCCCCTTCTAGAGTTTATATTATGTAGGTTCCAGGTCGAACAACAGTTGTGACACGATAGGGCCCGTGCCAGTTGGCTTCCAACTTATTGTTCTTTTGAATTACTTTTCTGAGCACGTAATCTCCTTCCTTGAGATCGTACTTTTTGACCCTTTTATTGTAGAATATGACAGTCCTTTGCTGATAAGCTATATTGCGGATTGCTGCTTCTTCTCTAAATTCTTCGAGCATATCCAAGTCCAAACGTCTCATCAAATCACTTATCGGAGAATTAAAATTAAGCAGCCTATGAGTAGGTAATCCTAATTTAGCAGGTATGAATGCTTCATTTCTAAAAGCCAACATGTAAGGGGACTCCCCTGTTGCTGTTAGGGGCATTGTTCGGTAGGCCCATAACACTGAGTGCCGCTCGTTGATCCAATTCCCTTTAGCATCATCTAATCTAATCTTAAACCCATTCACTAGAGTTATATTCGTCACCTCCGTTTTCCCGTTACTTTGGGATGACCCGGATCATAATGGATCTTTTGAACGTTGGATTGTAGACAATACGCGACAAACTCATCATTATCAAATTGGGTACCATGATTTGTGATGAAAGCATGTGGCAGACCATATCTGCAAATAATATTCTTCCAGATGAATTAATAGACCTTTTCATAAGCCACATCAATGAGAGGTTCAGCTTCCATCCATTTGGTAAAGTAATCAACCGCTACCACCAAATATTTGAATCGCCCTCTTGTAATTGGTAGAGGACCGACTAAGTCTATTCCTCACATAGCAAATGGACAAGGTGAAGTGATTGGTGTTAACAATGCCTGAGGAGTTCTTCGTATGGTAGAAAATCCTTGGCACTTGTCGCATTTCTTGGCGTAAGCTGTACAATCAGCGCGCATTGTTGGCCAATAGTACCCCTGCGTATTTATTCTCTGTAAAAGAGTTTTACCTACTACGTGAGCTCCACAAGATCCTTCACGAATTTCCTCGATTAGATATTTGACTTCTATTTTATGAACACATCTTTACAGACCAGCTATCACACCTCTTCTGTACAAAACTCCATTGCTTAAGACATACCTGGCAGCCTTAAACTTTAACCTCTTGGCTACAAGCTGATCAGCTGGTAAAGTGCCTTCTTCGATATAAGTCCTGATGAGATCCATCCAAGAAAGAAATAAAGCTCACCATTAAATCTTCATCAATACTTCTGCTTGCAAGTATCTCAATGGGAATTGTTCTTCGTATCTCGGTGCGTGTAGCTGAAGATAACCGAGCAAGTGCATCTGCCCTTGCATTCTCCAGCCTTGGTATTCTAATCACCTGAACAGCTGCCAAATTGGATATAATCTCCATATTGATGTGTAAAGACTGAATATCTAATTTACAACTAATTGCGAATCATTGAACACCATAACTTGCTCTGCATTCAATGACTTAACTAAATTGAGGCCCACAATCACTACTTCATACTCAGCTTCATTGTTAGAAGCGTTGAATTAGAAATGTAGAGCATACTCTATGTCTATTCCATCTGAACTACTAAGAATAATCCCAGCTCCGCAACCTATTGCATATGAAGAACCATCCACGTAGAAATTCCATATGGGGATATTATTATCAAACCCTTGGTCTGATAAAATCCCTTAATGGAATATCTTGTCCTTCCTTTCTTCATCCCTTGACTCCGGTTGTTTACCAAACGACTCTGGTTGCTCGGTCCATCGCTTCTGGCAATTCTACTGCTGGGAGTTGATTAGGGACGATTTCTGTTATTCTTCTAGCCTCCTTGAGTTGCTCTGCACTAGCCCCTATTGATCGGAGATATCTGGGTAGGTAAATCCAGCGATGAAATCCGCCACTGTCTGCCCTTTGAGAGAATATCTTGGCTCGTAGATAATGCCATACTCCCCTAACTCCACTACCCAATACATCAATCTTCCATACTTTTTCGGCTTATGTAGAGCCTGTCTGAGGGGCATGTCAGTGTATACCACTATCGTATGGACTTGAAAATATGGTCTCATCCTCCTGCTCGCCTCAATCAGTACCAATGCTAACTTCTCCAGTTTTGGATACCTAATCTCTGCTCCCCTTAATGCCTTGCTCGTGTAGTAAACTGTTTTTTGCACTCCGTTTTTTATTTGTATCAAAGTCGAACTGATTGCACTTTCTGAAACGGCTAAGTACAAATATATTTTTTCTCCAGCCACTAGCCTAGACAATAGGGGAGGTGTTCCCAAGTATCTTTTCAACTCTATAAATGCCTTCTCGCATTCGTCATTCCACTCAAAGGTCTTTCTGAGCACCTTGAAGAATGGAAGACATCTATCAGTTACTCGGGAGATGAATCTGTTGAGAGCTGCAACACGCCCCGTAAGGCTTTACACTTCCTTCTTAGTGGTTGGGGATTGAAATTCTAGTAAGGCTTTTATCTTAGCATGATTTTCTTCCATCCCTCTTTGATTTACAATATACCTGAGGAACATGCCTTCCTGTACACCAAAAACGCACTTGGTCGGGTTCAGCTTCATTTGGTACTTCCCCAACCGGTCAAATGTTTGGCTCAAATTAGCTATATGGTCAGTTGCTTTCTTGCTTTTAGTCAACATGTCGTCGACATACACCTCCATATTTTTGCCAATTTGCTCTGTAAACACCTTGTTCATCAACTGCTGATATGTAGCACCTGCATTTTTAAGACCAAAAGGCATAACATTGTAACAATATGTTCCTCATGATGTAATGAAAGAGGTATTTCCCTGTCTTCTGGCTTTATTTTAATTTGATTGTATCCGGAGTAGGCATCCATGAAGCTTAGCAACTCATGCCCCGAAGTTGCATCTACTAGTTGGTCTATCCTGGGTAGAGGGAAATGATCTTTGGGGTAAATTTTATTCAAGTATGTTAAGTCTACACACATTCTCCATTTGTTATTCTTCTTCTTCACCATCACAACATTAGCTATCCACTCAGGATGCTTGACGTCTTCGATGAGAGAAGCATTTTGTAGCTTTTCCACTTCCTCTTGAATAGCCAGATTCTTCTCCGGACTAAAGACTATTCTCCGTTGCTTCACTGGTTTGATCTCTTTGTTGGCGTTGAGTTCGGGACATAAGAAAGTTGGGTCTATCCCTGGCATATCTTCATAACTCCAGTGAATACATGTTTCCTGTGCTTCAGAAATTCCACCATCTCTTGTTTCAATATCGAATCAAGTGAAACACTAATCTGAGTTGTTCTTTTGATCGCTCGTCATCCAGAATAATGCTCTCCGTTGCCTCCATGAATTGGCCTTTAACGATCTCCGTTTCATCTCTTGGATCCAAGGTTCTAAAAAACGCGGGGCGTGATTGAGGCGTGGAGGCCAAGCCTTAAGCCTTAGAAGCCTAGGTGGGCCTAGACGTAAAAAGGCGTGAAAAGGCGTTTAGGACTTCTTAATATATTTTAATATTTTTTAACCATAACAAGGCTATTAAAATACAAAAAATGCATATATCATAAAAATATGTCAGAATATATGCAAATTAAAATACTATTTTATTATTTTGGATGAGATAATGGTCCGGTTTGTAAAGAAATTCTTTAAAAGGCGACATCGTTTCACTAAAGCATTGTTATTTTTAGAAAAAAGTGCGCCTTAAGGGTTTTACCAAGAATAAGGCGTGAAAAGCATAAGGCGAGGCGTTTCTCCCAAGCCTTAAGCCTAGGCGTGCCTAGGCGGAGCCTAGGCGGGTTTTTTAGAACAGTGCTTGGATCTAAGGTTTCAATCTTAGACTCATCATATTCATCCACTTGATAAGTAGTAGTTTTCTTCTTGGCGTCCTCCAATTCTTGTTGCTCGGCAGATGAGTAGTAGCATTCCCGAGCTACATTTTGATCACCCTTCACAATTCCAACACCAAAGTTGGTCGGGAACTTTAAACACTGATGTACGGTGGATGGAACTGCTTCAAACTTTTTCAAACCTACTCTCCCCATGATTATATTGTAGGATGATTGGACATTTTTATCCATCACAAAGAAGCGTACCTTTTCTGATCTACAAGTAGGCCAGGTCCGAATCAACATGTTTAACTTAATCGTCCCAAGTGAAAAAACTTTTTCTCCAGAGAACCCAATGAGGGGCCTATGATATGGCTCTAATTGACCAAGTTTTAAGTTCAAACTATCGAAGAAAGGATAGAATATGATGTCTGTCGAGCTACCATTATCCACCAGTACTCTTGAGATGATTACATCTTTCATTCTCATTTTTATCACTAGAGGATCATCGTGAGGATACAAAACGCCTTCCAGATCATTTTTGAAAAAACCAATGACCAGCTTATCTTTGTTAACCTTCCTCGGGCGATCCTCTTCTGCTGGATTTATCCCCTGTATATAAGAACAAGCTTGTGCCTCATTGAGGTAAGCTTTTCTTTTAGCGGTATGATCACCCCCTCCTGCATCTCCACCTGTAATCATGTTACAATCGAATGAACCAAAACGAATTAAAATTACCTCACGCTCAGGTTGTCTTGGCCTTTTTGGGAATCGGGGTCATCTTCAGGGTCTATTTTCTTATCCTCTCTTGGTCGACAAGGAGACTTGGACCTCTGTCGAGCTCTGTTGTTGGTCCAGCCACCATTCTAGCGATCAATGTACTTGTTCAGCTTTCCTCATCTAATTAGTGCCTCTATCACATTTTGGAGAGCTATACACTGCTTAGTTGTGTGACCGTGATCTTTATGGAACTCGCAGTACTTGGATTTGTCCCTTTTTTCAGGAGATGTCCTCAGTTATCTTGGTCAATTCAGCTCCTCGTTGTCCTTGATCTCTTCTAGAACATGGTTTATATCCACCTTTAAGGGAGTATAATTTTCATACCTCCTCATGTGGTTTAATGCTTCTTTTCCTTTCGACTGCCTGCTCCCACCATTATGCTTGTGATCTTTCCTCTCCGATTTACCTTCAGCTTTAGTTTTGGCCTTTGCCTCTGCATTCTTCTTCGCATCCATAGTTTCTTCGGCATTCATAATTTTGGTTGCTTTGTCCATCAATTCAGCCATGGATTTAGGGGGATCCTTGGCCAGGGTGTAGTGCAGCTTGTCTGGTAAAAGACCACTCATGAGGGCCATGATGGTTGCATTCTCCTCATAGTCAATGACTTCCAGTTTCTTATTGTTAAAACGAGTGATATAGTCCCTGGTGCTTTCTCCTGCCTTCTGTCTAACTCTCAACAGATGTGCTACCCTTTTAACCGGCTTTGCACCGAAATAGAAATTTCCTATAAAGAGCTCGGCCAGCTGATGGAAGGTCACAATCTTTCCCCGAGGAAGGCTATTGTACCATATATGAGTGGATCCAGTAACGGTTCCAGAGAATGCTCTACACCTCATTTCTTCTGGGAGTGCATAGATGTCTGCTGCAGCTTGATACTACTCTATGTGGAGAACAGGATCGGTTTTGCCATCATATTTAGGCGTGACCACAGGAGCCTTGAATTTTGATGGTGTGGGGAAATCCAGAATTGCTGGCACAAATGGAGACACTTATATAAAGGTTCTTTAGAGATGGTTTTGGGCCATAACCATTTCCCCTAATATGTCTTCTAGTCTCTGAATAGACCCTTTCCAAGCATCATTGACAGCCTCTGATCTGTTTATATTCGCACGAGTAACAAATCGCGCTAAATTATCCTTTTGGAATCTTTCTGTACGAGCTACATGCCTCAAATTGGGATGTGACTGGGTTGAGCCTTCCCTTAAATCATTTGGTCGTTGAGAATTTCTCGACGCAACCCGAGGAGGATTTCTATTCCTCCTAAGGCCCAAACGATCGAACAGAGAGACTCTGCTCAACCTTTCCAGGGCGCTTGTTCGTTCTGGAATTAGAGTACCATCTTCCTGAGAATCCAAAATTCTTATAGGTGAAGTTAAGCCAGGGTGATAGGATGGATCACTTGAATTATCTGCATGACGAACTTCAGTGTGTCTAGATCGTGAGGATGGTGGACGCATGCTTCTACGAATGTTGTGTTGTCCTGACTGGGTAGATCCTCCATTTGGACAGTTTGAATGAATTATCGCATGGTTTCCTGCATGGTTGTTTATCCCTTATCTAGATTTACCAGGATCCTAGTGAGGTCTTGTGTATTTGGAGGAGCGGAAGGGTTTGGGGGATTCCCGTTATTGTTCTTATTGCTAGATTCTAGGATATCAGCCATTTCTGATGAGTTTTTAGTGAAAAACGCTACGTATAGTTGTTCCCACAGATGGTACCAATATTTTGATGTAAAAAACTAGATTTGATCTAATTAATTAATCACAAATAAATCTGAAATGAGAAATAAGACAGTATTTTTAAAGTGGTTCAGCCTTAGTGAAATGGTGTACCTCCACTGTTTTGTATTGCTGGGTGTTTTGCTTTAATCTTGATTATCTTTTGCTTATGATAGCGTACCCTGTTATGAGGGTATTACAATGTATTTATAGCCCTTGGGCTGCCCATATGAATAGACAATACGCCGTCATTAGATAGGCATATGTATCGGTACATAATAAGAATATTCATTGAATTTGTCTTGGTCATTGGTCTTCCCAGATAGTTGCTTGGTATTCTGATTAGCTCGACATGTCAAGTTGCTCGGTGAATGTAATTATGCCATGCTGGACAACACGTGTCTTATCATAACTGGTCCACGTCAGCTGACTAATTTTTGTATCAACAGTCCTGATGCCTCTGAACGAGCAATTGAGGCTTATTAGTATTTGAAATGTTTACTTGATCGTGCAGTAGAGAATAACATAGCTTACTAAGAAATGATTGAAGATCGTCAAGTAATGATTGAAGAACTTCAATCTAAACACAAGGAAGCAACTGCACTTCCTCATGAAAGTTATGATAGGGAGTACCAATAGTTGAGTGCTGATTGGGGTTATGACAAGTTTATTTCTGCCCATAATAAGAGGGAGAGAGTGCTAAAATTTGAGATTGAGGAGCATAGAAACATTGCCAAATTGCTGGAGGAGGAAAATAACGCTTTGAGAGAATAATTGAGACAGTTAAAATCTTCTTCTTCCTCTAGAGCTATAGTCCCAGTTAATGATGAAGGTATTTCCTTTTTGGAGACTGAAAATACTTCATTAAGGGAAGAGTTGAAAACTTTAAAAAGAGTTAGACCTTTATCCACTTCCTGGGGTAGAACAAGAGCTGGTCGGAGTAGCATTGAAGAGACTGGAACTCAGCAGGTCTTAAAAAATCAAGTTGCTCAATTGAAGGCAAAAAATTAAGCTTTGGCAGAGATGTCCCAGAAGATTCAAACTCTTACAGAGCAATTATCCAATCAGAGTTCTTCGTTGTAAAGTAAAGAAGGTGTGCTAAAAAGACTTCATCAACATGTTGAAGGATTAACTTATCAGTTTCATAAGCATCCCAGAGAGTTCTGGATGGGGGGATACAATGAAGCTTCATATCATCTTGATGCCAGATTCAAACAATCAAACAGTGAAGGGTAAGCAGGGATGGCTAAATGCTTTAACTGTAATGAAAGTTGAGCAAGGAACTGAACTGTGGGATTGGTACGACCCTGCATTACTTGATCTGCCAATACCACATTTTCAGCTAGATGTTAGTTGGATTCCAGTTAGCCCCATTCCTCACTGTTTGATTTCCAACTGCCTAGGTGATTATGGCCTTCATGAAGATTTTGAGATATCCCGACCTCCTCATTTTCTAGACCGACCAAGTTCAGCTAGGTGATTATAGCTATCAATTCTTCTAATGCTTTAAACGACCCTCCAACTGGAATAGATCTTGTACCAAAATCTAAAGGAAAGAAACAAATAAAATAGGCTATTTGTATTTTGTTTGTAAATGAAGAAAAATCATCTTCTTGTAATTTTGTTTCCTTGAAAATAAAATAATTGCATGATCTTTATTATGTCAATCTTTGTTCATAACATGAGATCAACAATATTAGTACTGTACTTATAATAATAATGGGTTATTTTTCAGTCATTGAATATATATATTTGAATGGACATTTTGCCCTTTTTTATGTGATTGCCTAGACAATGGAACTTTTGCCCCATGTGTTTGTCTAGTTGTAGTGATTTGTCACCCATAAGTGCCTAAGCAATGGAATGTTTATCCCATGTTCATGCTTAGTTGTAACAATCATTTGAATAAATAATTGCCCTGGTCCTAGGCAGTGGATATTTTATTCAACTTTTTACCTAGCTTAGATGCCTCTTGGATCACCCATAATCAAGAAGAACTTGCCTTGCTCGATTGGTTTACCAACATTATTGGTGCATAAGTTGATGCCGACCAACATTTAGTTGGTGGTTGCTGATGCCAACCAACGTTTAGTTGGTGGTTGTTGATGCCGACCAACTGTTTGTTGGTGATTGTTGTGTGTTTTCATTTTTAAATGCGTTTTCAAATGTTGCATGCCGCAAAGTTTGTTAAGTGTAGTGTGTAGCACTAGTATTCCGAAAAAAATAAAATAAACGAATGGGGAAATCATCGTTTTCATTCATACTGAAAGAATTGAGTACATTGGTTGTTACATTACTGGTAGTACTTTCGCATGTGCTCTGCGTTCCAAGCATTTTTGAACTCTTCCTTTTCAAGAGTTTTTATTCTGTAAGTGCCAGGTCAAACAACTTTTGTGATATGATAGGGTCCATGCCAATTGGCCTCCAGTTTATTGTGCTTTTGAATTACCTTCTTGAGCACGTAATCGCCTTCCTTAAGATCACATTTTTTGACCCTTTTATTATAGAACATAGCAGTCCTTTATTGATATGTTGCATTTCGAATTGTTGCATCTTCTCTGACTTCTTCGAGCATGTCCAAATCCAAGAGTCTCATCAAATCACTCACCGGAGAATTAAAATTGAGCACCCTAAGAGTGGGTAATCCTAGTTCAGCCGGTATCACTGCTTCACTCCCAAAAGCCAACATGTAAAGGGTTTCTCGAGTTGCTATTCGGGGAGTTATTCGGTAAGCCCATAATACTGAGTGAAACTCATTGATCCAATTCCCTTTCGCATCATCTAATCTCTTCTTCAACCCATTCAGTAGAGTTCTATTCGTCACCACTATTTGCCCATTACTTTTGGGGATGACCTAGAGCATAATGGACTTTTTGAACGTTGAACGGTAGACAGTACGCTGCGAACTCATCATTGTCAAATTGGGTACCATGATCGGTGATAAAGGCATGGGGTAGACCATATCTATAAATAATATTCTTCCAAATGAATTTATAGAGCCTTTCATTGGCCATATAGATGAGAGGTTCAGCTTCCGCTCACTTTGTGACAATCACATTCAAACCCAAGACCTGCAGCTCGCAAACAAAGATCCCAAGAGGAGAATTCTGCGTGATCTGTTGCTTGGGCAAATACAAATAAATCAAGGGATGGAAATGATGCATGGAAAGGATCTATTCATAGGTTAGAAGACAGGTTAGGAGATATGGCCAAGGCCAAGAACCCTCTCCAACGAACCTTTATTAAGGGATCTTCATTTGTGCAAGCGATTGTGGATTTTCCTACACCAGCAAAATTCAAGGCTCCTGTGGTCACACCAAAATATGATGGAAAAATCGATCATGTTCTTCACATCGAGCATTACCAAGTTGCAGCAGATATTTATGCAGTCCCATATGAAATGAGGTGCATGGCATTCTCAGGAACCATTATCGGATTTGCTCATATATGGTACAACGGCCTTCCTCGGGGGAAGATTGCAACCTTCCACCAACTGGCAGAGCTCTTTATAGGAAATTTCTATTTTAGTGAAAAGCCAGTTAAAAGGGTAGCACATTTATTGAGCGTTAGGCAGAAAGCAGGTGAAAGTACCAGATATTACATCACTCATTTCAACAACGAGAAACTGGAGGTCATAGACTATGAGGAGAAGACATCCATCACAGCTCTCATGAGTGGTATTTTTCCAGACAAGCTGTAATACACCTTGGCTAAGGATCCCCCCAAATCCATGGCTGAGTTGATGGCAAAAGCATCCAAAATTATGAATGCCGAGGAAGCTATGGCTGCGTAGAAGAACGTTGAGGCAAAGGTGGAAGCTAAAGCTGAAGGCAAGTCGAAAAAGAAAGATCACAAGAATAACGGTGGGAGAAATCAGTCGAAAGGCAAAGAAACGTTGGATCACTTAAAAAAGTATACAAATTATACTCCCTTAAAGGTGGATATAAACCACGTTCTAGACGAAATCAAGAACAGTGAGGAACAAAAATGGCCAGAAAAACTAAGGACAGCCCCCGAAATGAGGGATAAATCCAAGTATTGTGAGTTCCATAAAGATCATGGCCATATGGCCAAGCAGTGTGTAGCTCTCCAAAATGAGATAGAGGCACTCATTAGATGAGGAAAGTTGAACAAGTTTGTTAATCGTCAGAACGGTGGAAGGACCAATAATAGATCTCGGCAGATGTCCAAATCTCCATCCCGACCAAGAGAAGATAAGAAAAATGACCATGAAGATGACCCTGAAGACGATCCCGATCTCCCAAAAAGGCCAAGACAACCTGAGCGTGAGGTATTTTCGATTTGTTTTGGTTCATTTGATTGTAACATGATTACAGGTGGAGACGCATGATGGGGTGATCATACTTCTTAAAGGAAAGCTTACCTCAATTAGGGTCAAGCTTGTCCCTATAGACAGCGAATAAATCTGGCAGAAGAAGATCGCCCAAGGAAGGTCAATAAAGATAAGTTGGTCATTGGCTTTTCTAAAAATGATTTGGAAGGCATTTTGTATCCTCGTGATGATCCTCTGGTGATCAAAATGAGAATGAAGGATGTAATCATTTCAAGAGTGCTGGTGGATAATGGTAGCTCAGCAGATATCATGTTTTACCTTTGTTTCGATAGTTTGAACTTGAAACTTGATTAGTTGGAGTCGTATCACAGGCCCATCATTGGGTTTTCTGGAGAAAAAGTTTTTCCACTTGGAACGATCAAGTTAGACATGTTGATTGGTACATGGCCAGATAGCAAAACAGAGAAGGTGCGTTTCTTTGTGATGGATAAGAATGTCCAGTCAGCCTACAATATAATCATGGGAAGAGTAGGCCTAAAAAATTTTGAAGCAGTTCCATCCACTGTACATCAGTGTTTAAAGTTCTCGACCAACTTTGGGGCTGGAATTGTAAAGGGAGATCAAAAAGTAGCTCGAGAATGCAACTACTCATCTGTCGAGTAAGAGTAATTGGAGGATGTTAGGAAAAAGACAACCACTTATCAAGTGAATGAATCTGATGAGTCTTAAATTGAAACGTTAGACCCAAGAGATGAAAGAAAACTCGTTAAAGGCCAAGTAATGGAGACAACAGAAAGTATTATTCTGGATGATGAGAAACCAAAAAGAACAACTCAAATTGGTGATTCACTTGATCCAATGCTGAATCATGAGCTGGTAGCGTTTTTAAAGAAAAGAAAAACCACATTTGGCTACAAAAATATAGGAAAATCAATGTCCCTCAGCTAAAGAAAATAAATCAGAAGGACAAACAGGTTCCTCCAAATCAACCCAAGAAGGAATCTCAAAATCGGCTCTAAACTTATCTAATGACTCGATAAGGTAAACCATGATGGTTAAAGCAAAAAAAGAAGAAGGAAGGAAGAAATTCTTATAGACGATTAAGGAATCAGCTAAGGCAGATGACAGAAAGAACGTTCGTAAAAAGAAAAATGAGAAAACAAGGACTTTGGAAACAAGATGGCAAATAGTATAAAACAATCGAATTTTGTCGCCTTTATATATGTCGCCTCAAAAAATGAGAAAATAAATTATCACAAGTGACGACGATTGCGTTTTCAACGGCTTATCAAAGGAAAAAGACGCAAGTACCCAAGCATTCACCAGAAACTCAAAATATTTACCAATTTTCCATTTCGCACTCAAAACTGTTATGTAAAGTGGATAAATTTTACCAAGTGTTGAAGGTCTGTAATTAACCAAGACATGAGAAATGTGCCCAAATAACTTTTTGGTTAAAATGTTCCACACTCTCACATCCAACCTCAACTGTGAAACATTGGGGGCTTCTGTTGATACAAAAATTAGTCAACTAACATGGACCAATCCTATGAAAGCACGTGTCATCCAACATGGCACAAGATTCAAGTACCGAGATACTCAATGTACCGAGCTACTCAGGGTACCGAGCAACTTATTGGGAAGGCCAAACGACCAGACATATTCAATGTCTATTGTATTATAGTCACACCTTACCATATACAGATGTATTTGCTTATTTGATAAATACACACTATCTATTCACATTGATAGCCCAAGGGCTATAAATGCATTGTAATACCCTCTCAACAGGGTAAGAAAAGTAAGCAAACATAATCGTGATCAAGTAAAGATACCCAGTTATACAAAATAGTGGACGTAGGCCATTTCCTTAAGGCTGAACCACTTTAAAAATATCTTGTCTTATTTCTTTACTCATATTTATTTGTGATTAATTAATTAGATCAAATCTAGTTTTTTACATCAACACTATTCTTGAAGTTCTTCTATCATTTCATAATAAGCAACATGATTTACTATCGCCCGATCAAGTAAGTACTTCAAATACTTATAGGATTATTTAATTTGCTCTGAGGCATCAGCATCGAGCAACTGAGTGATTTCTTCTCCGGACAAGTCCATATGACCAGCTTTGAAAAAAGCATTACATTTCCTCGGTAGCTCGGTATCATGAGAAGACAGTTGTTCCATCTTTGCAATAAACTAGCAAGAAGAAATAACTACCCATCAACAACAAGGATAGAGAATAGGTATAATCAACAGGAGATAAAAAAAGGAACAACAAAAGGTTCTTTTATTGATAACAAAAAGTTCAAGTACAATTAAAACAAAGGAAAAAGAAACGACAAAAGTAAAAGGGGAAAATGTCGACAACTTTACACCTTCTCCCTATCGCTTTCAACCTTCTTATTTCGCTCAGAACAAGGGGCTACAGGCTGGAGTTGCTCGGTTTGCTCGGCTAGATGAATAGAGGACTCGTGGGATTCAGGTTATTTGGCAACAGACTCAACCACAAATGAATACTTTTCAGAAGCAGCAGCGTCTTCAACCTCATCCTCTATGACTGGAGGAGGACTATGAATATACCTCTGAAAAAGTTTAGAGTCTCCATTGGTGTTCAAATCTTGAAGGGCAGCAACCCAACCATCTCTGAAATATTTTTGCTTCACATACTCAATCTGAGCAGAATCAGCAGAAATGGCTTTGTTCCAGCCCTTGTCCCAACCAGCACTGAAGGAAGCCTTCACATCAGACTTTCTCTTAGCTCTAGCAGAGGATACAAGCTCTTCATCACCCTTTACCCTGCGCTCAGCTTCCTCTGCCTTATGCTCAGCTTCCTCTGCCTTGCGCACAGCTTCCTCTTTCTGAAGCCCAACTTGCTTAGCCCTGCGCTCCGCTTCAAGGGCATTTGTATCAAACGTTTAACGAGCAATTTCAGCTGTCTTCAGTTTCTCTGCCCAAGTTCTCTTCTTAGTCTCCAAGGCCTATTGAGACTCAAGCAGAGGCTTTTTCAAACCAGATAAGGCTTCCTCCACCTCATTTGAAGAAGACGAAGCCTTAATTGCATCATCCTTCTCCAGCATATTATTGAAGTGTACCAAGAACTACAAAAAATGAAGATCAAAGTGAGCATATGAAGAATATAAATGACAACCAAACTAAGATAATGGAAATTACTTACTAATATAAGGTTCTGAGCAGCCAATTCAGAGACCCTCATTCTAGAGAGCTTGGCATCCACCCCCATGTGGTTGAGTACCAGACCTGATCAATCTCTTAGCCAAACTAGGAGTAATAGTTGTTGGAGGAACGCCATTAGAGGAGGGTAAATCAACCAAGGACAGTTGATCGGTCACTTGGTCGACTTGCTTCTCTGCAAGCCATCTCCTTAATCTCCTCAGAGGAACTTCAATCTCTTTGGGAGCTACATCCTTAGGAGCCAGGTCCTTGGGGGGTGGATCTTTATGGACTGGACCCTTGGGGGATGGGAGCTTCAGAACATCCCCTATTTTATTCTTGGCTCCTTCAACAGATGATTGGGATCCAGAAGCACTACTACTATAAAGGATAGGAAACTTCCTCTTCTTCATAATTTCAGACAGAGGAGTATCAAAATAAATAGTAACCTCTTGTTCAAGATCAATTACCAAAGTAGGAGAGGCAGCATGTCTGGTAATAAAAGAAGAAATAGTGTTTCTATACTGGAGTAGATAGGAAGCATACCTTTCGTGCTCTTCAGCAACTACCTTATGAAGACCCCAGATAAACTTTAAGTCTTTCAAATTTACTTCACTCTCATTAGGGCACTTTTTGTTTTGCTTAACTGCAAACCAATTTATAAAACAATAGTCAGTATGACATTTTATCAAACATAAACAGGACAAATTTACTAAAACATAAAACAACCTACTCCATTGCTAAAGAGCGAACACCTAGGTCCTTGGTATTTAGCACCTCCAACTAAAGAGGCATGTTGCCAATTTTTTACAACGACCCCATGATCCAAATAATCCCTATTAAAATCTGGGAGATTAGCTACCAAATTTTTACTAATAGCCCCACTACCACTGTAAAGGTCAGAAAACTTCCTCTTCTTCATAATTTCAGACAAATGAGTATTAAAATCAATAGCAACCTCTTGTTCAAGATCAATTACCAGAGCAGGAGAGGCAGTAGGTCTGGCAATAAAAGAAGAAACAGTGTTTTTGTACTAGAGCAGATAGGAAGCACACCTAACATACTCTTCAGCAACTACCTTATGAAGACCCCAGATAAACTTTAAGTCTTTTAAATTTACTTCACTCTCTTTGGGGCACTTTCTTTTTTGCTCAACTGCAAACCAATTTATAAAATAATACTCAGAATGATATTTTATCAAACATAAACCGGGAAAATTTACTAAAACATATAATAACTTATTCCATTGCCAAAGAGTGGACACCTAGGTCCTTGGTATTTAGCACCTCCAACTAAAGGGGAATGTTGCCAATTTTTTACAAATACCCCATGATCAAAATAATCCCTATTAGAATCATGGAGATTAACTACCAAAGCTTTACTAACAAACCTAGTTTTCAAATAAAAGGTGGTGTCACTGGCTACCCATTTATAACAAAACATAATTTTTAAAATCCCTAGATGGGTTCCATAAATTTGATTTAACCTATAAACTCCATTTACAACTCTCCATGTATTAGGAGACACTCTTACAGGTACAATGTCAAAATATTGATAAAACTCCAAACATAGGGGATTGGGAGGAAACGTGAAACCACATTCAGCAATAAAGATGGAGGGAAACCAATGACCCTCGGCAAGAGAGAAAAAATCAGAAGAAAAAGTGGAATTTTCTAATACAACCCAAGATGGAATATTAAAATCGGTTCTGAACTTATCAAGTGACTCAATAGAGTAAACCATGATGAAGAAAACAAAGAAGAAGAGAAGAAATATTCTTACAAAGATTTAAGGATTCAGCAAGAACTGAAGACAGAAAAGAAAACGATCGCACGAAAGCAAAGAACACAGCATCAGAATCAGAAGTAAGAGGTAAAAGATTATCGAAGTTTTTACCTCCCTTTTTATAAGACGCATCGAAGACTGGGCAAAGTAATTATTAAAGCGAACAACGTTTGGGTTTACGACGGACGACAAAGGAAAAGAAGAAGATACCCCATAAAAGTTCGCTAAAATTTAAAATATTTACAAAATTACCATTCGCGCTCAAAAATCAACAATCAAATAGATAAATTTCACAAGTCCAAAAGGTCTACAGCTAAACCAAATAGCCCAAACTACTGGTAAAACGTAATGTTCCATACTTTCGCATCAACTCCAAGTATGAAACATTGGGGGCTTCTGTTGATAGCAAAATTTACCATCCTACGTGGACTAATTACAAGTCAGCACGTGTCATCCAATGTGGAACAAGTCCTAGTTAGCATGATAGAAAAGCCCGACCAATAAGGAACCCGACTAACATAGTCACCCGACCAACTGGGAAGCCCGACCAATAGCCAGAAATCCAATCTGCACAGCCAACTAAGCTCCAGCAGTCTTACAACCTGTATTGTCAATGAAGCGACAGGATTCATATATTTAATTCTCATTATGTATTGATGTCAATTCCTAACAAATAAAGGCATCCCATCCTTTCACATGACAATGATAAAGACCCCTCTTGGGCTATAAATACATTGTATCACCCTCATTACAGAGGGACCGAAAAAACAACTCGAGACCACCAATATAGAACAGTGGACGTAGGCTATTCTTTTTAGCCAAACCACTTTAAAATTTCTTGTATCTTATTTATTTTTTTATTTTGATATGTGATCGATTAATTAGGCATAGTCTAGTTTTTTGCATCAGCGCTCCTCTTTGCAACAGTTTGGACTTGTTCAGCAGTAGTCGCAGCCCCGTCCATGGTATTTCTCTCCATAAGCATTTGATTATTTGTTGAACCGGTATCCTCCCTATGGTTTTTCCCAGATGCATCCATGTGTTCTCTATAGTTGGAGTCCACAAAATCGGAGTGAATATGCACACAAGTTGGGCTATCTAGTAGTTTACAGGATCTAAAGGTCCCAAGAGGATTGATGTACAACACCGCAGGAGGTCAAACACCAAGGTATCTTATCAAGGAAACTGTAGGAACATGTAAAATTATATAAAGATCCACAATTTTAGGGTCGTAGCCATTATGAGCGAAATACAAGTGAGATACAAGTTTGAAAGACCACGGCTCAATAAAAACTCGTGACAACAGATAAAAGTATAGATCCTAAAATCCAAAGGTACTATGGGTAAAAGTTAGTGCTAAATTCTAAAATATTACAGCAATAGGTATAACACCAAAGGCCACAAACTCCTAAAATTTTAGTCTGGGACTGCAGACTCAAGTTTAAAGCCATGGAGGTTGCATCCTTCACGTAGAACGCAACCATCCAAAATGAGTTCATACAAGATAAGATTATCGTGTCCAAGGTAAAACTACTCAAAGGTTACAGTAATGTGTTCAAAGTCGTGGCCATCAACACAAACACCTAAGACTAATTATTATCGGTAGGGAAAGATCAAAAATCTAAACCCCGGAGTTACTAAACAAGAACACAAATGAACATAAGTTCATGTTCTTCAACTAAACGGAACCTAAATCCTTCAAAAACCCAACTATTTTCGGTAGGAAGAAACATCCAAACATAAACTTAGCCTTTAGAATGCCTTGCTTACACCAATCAACACTCACCAATCATTAAGAATACCATAAAACCCTATCGAGCACTACCTAAAAATATGAACCTAGAAAGACAAAATCCAGTTTTACACATTTTGATAATTTTATGAGCTATTTGTAAATATTTAAGTTATGGATTAAAAGGAAATGAAAAGCATAAGCAAATCTATTAAGGAATTGCAATAAAAAGCAGATTTCTAACCTGAAAATAAAAAATAAAATAAAAAGTGTAGCCGAAAATCGGGTCGAAATTCTACCGAAAATCGCCTAACCTCGCAAAAGATCACCCAAGTTATTTTCTCTAAAGTCTAGAAAAAGGTAATGAGTCCACGGCCTCTGAAGCATTTATATAAGGATTCGCAAAATTTGAAATGTCGCAGAATTTGAAACGTTTCATCACCAAGTCGCGAATTTCCTCTCAACTATAGGCTTCGGTGTCTACCAAACTCCAGCCTCAAATAGGTCACGGAATCATCAAGCTACCCTATCAATGAAAGTCCTCGGCTCCAAGGAAACACACAGCAGATATGAACTAAGCACCAACACTAAATCACTCACCTTTTAGCACTGAGACTTAGGGGCTTGTGCTATACCAAAAATATGTCAACCAATACACAAGAGACACATGGCATGGAAGCCCACATAAACGCAAGGAAGATACACTCAAGTAATGATAAAAGGCCTCGGCCTATAAGGAAGGCCACGGATTGGTATATAACCTGACAGTGAACTATTCCCCACTTGGCTCATTAACACAATACCATAGCCTAGTAAACATATAGGCCACGAAATGTAAGAGGAGTACCATAGAAGACCATGACCTGTTACACAGACAGGTTGAAGTTAGTGAGAACAATGCTACCTCAAAAGTCCACAATTAGGTGACTCATAGGCCACGACCCCTCAAGCATAGCCTAACCCCTGAAGTACAGGCCACAGAGTCCACATTCTAGTCGCCAATTGTCAGCATTAAGTCCTAACATAACCCTCAAGCATAGCCTAACCCACATAGCCTAACATGTCAGCATTAAGTCGCCAATTGTCCACCTTTTAGAAAGATTTTATCTAACCAATACTTATCCACAAATCATATGCACTGTGTACGTAACACCCCCACCAATAACTATAAATATAGGTTCACACCTCCTCATTTAACAGGCAAGATCTGGGTAACAAAGTTTTGCCCAACTCTCTTCAGCTTCTCTCTACACTGGAGTCCACATTCTACTCACCTGCTCTGGTAGCCTGAATCATTACCTGGTGCGGACTCTTCCAGTCTACACTATAGAGTCTGCAACCTCCACTAAACAATACTAGTATGTTTATAAGTTTAACATGTTTCCCTCCTTTTGTATGCCTTTAAGACCCATAAACTTGTACAAATATATGAATTTAACGAGAATCATGCTCCATAGTGGACATAAGGTCGTCTTAATGGTCGAACCATTTTAAATCTTGTGTGTATCTATTTATCTCTCTCTTACTATATTTCTATACTTTGCCTATGGTGTATGGCCTTAATGGCAGGGTTTACTCTAGTGGAACCATTGTTTGACAACAACAATGCTCGATAGATCATAGGTTGCTAGTAAACGTGATAATGTTCTTTTCAAGAACTCAACTAGCTTACTAACTTCCTCTTCTGGTAATTATGATCCGGTGATGAAGTACTTATCTGGTTCTTGTATATTTAGAGGAATTATTCATAATTCCACCATTTCTCGATCGGGAAGGTCACTCTACTCTTTTCATCCCCTAATTGAGCACCCTTTTTGTTGCTATATAGATTGATCAACCTAAGAGTCATCATCCTTTAAGAATTTCTTAAACTGATCATTCTTATGCTTCATGGAGGCAACAAAACAACTCCTAGATGCTACTTTATCTCCTTTAATTTCCATTATGTCTTGATCGATCATGAACATCAGCTTTCGGTGGATTGAAGATGGGACATCCCCCGTGATGTGCAGCCACCCTCTTCCAAGGATGGCATTATACTATGATTTTTATACAACTACGTAATTCTATTAACGAGTTCAACTTCCAATGGAAGTTTGATATTTCCCCCAAGGGGTCTCCACATTACCTTTGAATTTGATCAACGATTTGAGCTTGTTATCCAGGTCATGTATATTGTAGCCAAACTTGTATAATAAGGCCTCGTACATAATCTCTGAGGATCTTCTATAGTCCACTATAATCCTCTTCACGTCATAGTTAGCGACCATCGATGAGGACCAAAGCGTCCGTGTGAGTCAAGTTGACTCCATCACGATCCTCATTAGAGAAAATGATAACCTAATCAAAGTAAACCTCCTTGGGCTCTCTTTTGCTAAGGAAGGGCTTGGAAACCTCAGCTTGGAAGTACTTATGGACACTAGCTACAATTTCAATCCGCTAACGAAGCTTCTTACCGGTACACTAAACAGGGTCTATGTAGTCATGGATGAAGTCCACCATACCTGAAGATGGTAAGTCATCGTCGTCATTCTTCTGAATGACACCAACTATATTGTCCACATTAATCTTCTTTGTGTCTATGTGATATAGGTATATGCCTAAGGTTACAATTCCAATTAATTAATTTCTCAATTAAATATCACCTAAATTAAATCTTTTTTTAATTTGAACCAATTTTAATTTTACCAAATAAAAGTATTTAGTCCAAGTTTTATATAAGTAATTATTAGCAGTGGAAGAATCACAAGAAACACATTAGGATTTAGAGTGGAAACCCTCACAGAAACAACCAATATCGCGCCCCAGCTCAATCAATCCCACTATTACTATTAATGTTTACAAGTTTTACAGAGAACAAACACAGCTAACATATAAAATAATTATACACGCAATGAATTATCTCCCTTGCGTTCTGATTCAATATTTATGCTTGTGTTAGCTTTCGTTGCTTATGATTGACACAACATTAACAACCTGTAGATCTCCGTATCCACCAATCTTAAGTAGGAACACGATCTTCCCACATCATAACTTGTCTTGATATCTTTTGATCAAGACGGTATGTCTAGATATGATCCATATTTTTTACTCCTTGGCACATCAGTCTGTGACAAACTTAGCCACGAAATCCACCAAAGCCTAAAACCACAGTCAAATATGATGTATATGATGGTGATCTGTTGTTATCTGTTCATATGATCATTGGTTTGGCAAGATCTCGTATGAACACTCAAATAAAAACTCAAAAACACTCTCATTAGGGTTTTGAAAAGTTTTAGCAGTTGGAGAAGGGTGTCTTGGGTTGAAATTCGAGTTTTACTTGTAGTCTTTATGTGAAAAGACATCAAAAAAATTGCAAATTTGGCCCTTTTTCGAACTGGGTCAACCTCGTTCAAACAAGGTCTAGTTACAACTAGGGTCTTCTCATTTGAAAAAAAATTGAACGAGCCTTTTTGCTTCAATTCTAGGGCTCTCTTTTTAAATACCTTTCGAACGAACTACGAGCGAGGTGTTAAAATCAGTGGAACAACTTTGTACGAGGTGTTAAAATCAGCGCAACAACTTAGTACATCTAAAAATAAGAGGTATTTTTTAAAATAAACTATCAAATCACATTCCTCAAATTTTTTAAAGGAGTAGCATTCTAGACAAATGACTCACTTCGTACGAACTTGTATTAATTCTAGTGTTATTAATTTACATGAAGTTTTAAGCTTCAATTCATATTGTAGAGATAATTGACATAAGTTCCCAGAATTTACAGTCATCAAAACTTAACAAAACAAAAACCTCAAGTATATTGTAAAAGTTCAGTAATGCTTCCATTTAATACGGTAAATTTTTTCTTACAGTTTCAAATGTGGAATGATGTATCTTGTTTCAATCCTTTTTCTCAATGAAACCAAATAGATGTTCTTTAACTCTAAAAAAAAGTTGTCTAATACTTTCCTTAGCCAAAGCTACTTTCCCATTATGGAATTGTGACCCCATATTTTATCCGCACTAGCATCCATGCAGTGTGCGCAAGCGGTTTTTGGCAGTTCTTTTTTTTTTATCCCAAAACAATTGGTTAAAAGATATGGGGCAACATGGGACAGTGGGATATTTGATGCGTAAAACTCAATGTTCTAAAAGACGCATCTAAACTTGAAGCTTTGAAAAAACGTCTCGCATTAAGCCTTTTACGTCTTAAACTTGGTGAAAGGCTTAAGGCGCATTTTCTTTTTAAAACAAAAACACTTTAGTGAAACAATATCGCCTTTAATGATTTTTTTTTAAAACCGGACCAATATCTCGTTCGAAACAATCAAAAGGCAATTAGTAACTCAAACCTCTTTGTCTCTCGTCCAAAAAAATGCGCATTTTTTTTTGTTTTGTTTTTTTTTTTTTCTTAGTATTTTAGTTTGCATATATTTAGACATATTTTAAGGTATGTACCATTTTAGTATTTTTAATAGCCTTGTTATATTTAAAAGTATTCAAATATATTTTTAAAAAGACGTAAATGTGACCTCCATCACGCCCCTCGTTTTTTAGAATCTTGGTAAAAATAAATTCCCGTCCACTGTACAAATGAGCATATTGAAATTGTTTGGGGGCATTATGAACATAAAAAATGCGACGGGGCTTCAATGTCACGAAATGGATCATGCATTTATATAATAGGAGATAATGCAATTACAAACAAGAAATTGTTTAGTTGCAAGAAAAATCTGGAGACGACTTTGTGAATAAATAATTGTAGATAAAAAATAAAAAATAAATCACAAACAAGGCAGGAAAGATTGCGACTGCAACTGTCATCACATGATAGAACCCTTTATCCCTTTCTCCTAAAGTCTCTTTGATTGGGAGTGAAGTAACTTTTATTTGGATGAAAGTCCAATCGTCTTCTGCTTACAGATTTTAAATATAAATTGTCCAATATTTTCCTTGGCTAAAGTCACCTGCCCACCTCGGCATTGTGGCCCCTTTTTGTAGCTGAATGCTGTGATTACAAACAAGACACGGTGTATTGAAAAAGAAAAATCTGGAAAAACTTTGGCTTGAATACAAAAAATCACAAATAATGGTACAAAAGATGGCGACTCCCATCACATGATAGAACTTTTTCTCTAGAGCCTCGTTGGTCCGGAGTGAAATACTTCTTACTTGGATGAAAGTGCAATCTTTTTCAACTTGTCACAAATTCAATAACTGTGGATGTAATCCTATTTTGCTTTGACAATAGAGTTACCACCGAGATAATTGAAGACTTGCTTCAGATTTCCTCTCGACGGCCTAGCATTTATTGCAAATTTACAGATAAATACAAGTCGATGTCTCATCTCCAACTTGGAAATGCGTGTTTCACTAAAGGATTTGCCGTCATCAAAATATCCTGTTGAATAATTTTAAAGTTCAAAAAGAGAGTTTTACTTTCAACAAATAATGAAAGCCATATTGAAACTTGATGCACAAAAAATTGAAGAAATATATCAGCCAATGACTGGATTGACGATTGAGGAATTTAAGTTTATCAAGCATTTTCATTACCATGGAAACAACATATGGAAGCCATATTGATATTTCAAGCACAAGAAAAATGGAGAAATGGTCATATATCAGCAAATGCCTGATCAAAAAAGTTAGTGGAATTTAACTTTATCAAGCATTTTAATTATGATGGAAATGAAGATCATACTATGAGAGTCCTAAAAGCATTTATCTACTTTGAGTTATTGACTTGAGATGCAAGAACATACCATCAACAGTGAACAAAGATGTCAAGATCGCCAAACAAATACATATACTGATGTCTTCCCCTGAAAATAGAGTAAAATAATAGCCACTCAATAGTGTTTCGTTTTACAACTTGTTATAGCAAAGATTAATACCATATTTAGAATGAGTCAAAGATATATAAAACATTTAGGGCAGCAACATGGGAGTCTTTGCAACATAATGCCATGGTCTAGCAGGGATTTCTTGCATTAAAATTAGTTCAGGAGGTTTTTTGCACTCCAGCATATATATTAAGATAAAAATATCACCAGACATGGTGTCAATACAAGAAGATTATGCTTACCATTACTGCAACAAACTAGAAGTCTCTTCCCTTTCCTTAGGTTCAACTCAGCAAAATTCATTGCGGTGGGTAAATTTCTTAACAAAGAAAACCGATCAAATTTCGAGCTCTGTACAGGGTAGGAAGAAAGCCCAAAAAATATGTGAAGACATTTAATCAAACCAATAACACATTCGCAAAAATCAAATAATACGAGTGCTGAAGTCACTAGCACACGCACCACAATCTGGAGGTGCAAGTAAGCTTGGGGATTCTCAAGGCAATAAGAGACCGATTCTCTATCGCAGTTTAATATGCAATCAACATCAGGCACATTATCAGCTGCACAAAACAGCACAAGATTCAAAGTGAGCCAAACTGAAGAGAAGAAGGAAGCAATTACACAAAAACTTGTGTTGCCGACTTAAACAAGAAAGCAGAGACGAGATAAACGGAAGCAATACAAAAAGGGGAAGGTGCAAAAGAATCCCCAGATTATGCACTTTCCGCAAGAAACTTCCATAACTATTGAATTGTCAAAACCGACCTAAACTAGGCATTCTGTTGTTGCAAAGACCTCTTTCTGGGGACCTTTTTGCAACACATAAGGGTTGGAGCCAACCTAAACTAGGCTCTTTGCAACAACATGCACCGTTCCCATGTCCTTCCATCCAATTCCATAGACAATTTATACCGCATGCGCTAGTCCAGCTCTCTTCAATTTAATCAATTTGCCAAAAGAGGAAATATTAAAGCCTCTCCCATCTACATACGAACAACTGATAGATGGCAAGTAAATGGCCGCCTCAAGCACATTTCATAAATGGAGTTGCAGCATAGTGCTAATAGTGCAGTCTCACTATACCAAGGACGTTTTCTCAAAACCACAAGTAGACCTTATGTTATGTAGTTACTTATTTACTAATTTCGTTCTATTTGTTCATCTTAGCAAATTTCTTTTAGTTTTTCATTTATTCATATAGTTGTTAATTCCTTTTAATTTATAGCCATTTTTGCTTGGCCCATAGTCCTAAATATACAACTCAAATAAAATACTTTTAGAGGTAGTTCCTCTTAATAATACATGTTAGACATAACCCTCTAAAAATTATAAATTAGACATTATCCCCATTTCGCTCTCCATCCATCTGTTGTCTAAAATTTCTACTTACGTACACTCTTCTTCCTTTCTTACCCAACTAATATATATAATCCCAACTCCAACCACCACCCACACCATCCCTCCACCCAGATTTGAAAGTTCAGATACCTTTATATATCTATAATGTGATAATATACATAGTGTGTATATATACAATGTAATTGTACGTGTAATCAACACATATAAAGATGGACTGAATCACAGATTAGCACGGGTGTGTGTAGGACTCAGAGATATGTTGTTTTGGCAAAATGCAATTCTTGTTTTGGAAAAATCTGTTGACCATGGTCCCAGTCCATTACCCCGGCCAGTAGTAATGATAATGTGTGTGTGTGTGTGTGTGTATATATATATATATATATAGTTAGTTACTTACTTACTTACTTGCTTATTTAGTCTCTCCAATATATCTTATTTAACATACCTCCATTTTTTAAGGGTAAATATGATGTGTACGGGTATTAGAATTTTTTTAACTTTAATTAATCCAGATTTATCTATTAGTCGTGTTAAATTTAGGCATCTTCCTAATTATTATTATAGATAAGGCCATTGTCCGGCTATTGTAAGCAATCAAAAATAACAAGTCCAGTGAAATTTGTGCGCTTACATCAAATGTTATCAGACCTACATCGAACATAGCTCGACAAATTACCGGCAAAGAAATCTGACCGCGTGAAGGAAGCCGTCAACCGCTTGATGACTCAGATCACTCCACTGCCTCCCACTTTGACCGCCACTAACAGCAGCCCCGCTGCAGCCAGTGTTTGCAACTTCGGCCACCATACCGCAATCGTTTATCCCTATTGCTTCCTCAGCCTATAGACCCAACCTTAAAGCGCATACCCAGTATTTCTCCAGCAACCTTTAGGCAAAAACTCCACCAGCCTCATCTATGCCGGAACACTTTACCCTCGCCTCTACAGGAATTGTTTCAAAATATGGGTAGAGACTCTCTCTACCCACATTCTCCTTTCTCCATTCTTGTACCTACCCATGGCAGCCCCAACCTCAGGTGTCCGTTCGAGTTGGCATCGACCCTCCCTTCACCTGCCGTCGGCTACCCCGCCAACCTGGGATGTTCAGACCTGCCGCCACCAATCTCTACCGACCTCTCTGTGACTGGATCTGACCCAGCAATCAGCAGTCCACTTTCCCCAAGTCTCAAAAATTACACTTCAGTTCCCCCATAAACAGCCCCTCCACATACCCTAGCCTATTTTACGGACATGGACTCCCCAACTTTTTTAATTGAAGGAGGAATATTTTGAGACGAAGGAATATTATTGACAAACTCTTGAACAGATTATGGGAAAAATAAAAGAGTGGATAGGACTCGCTATATCGGAAGTTGAGTATGAGTGTAGATCGCGATTGCAACATTTGCTAAAGAGGAAAACTATGCAATAATTGCAAAAGTCTAATCACATGACGATTATGGGTACAAACCGGACTTGATTGTTAAAAAAGACCTCCAAAAATTGTGTTTCGAGATATGGGGACTTTTTGTGTAGGAATTTCTTTTCTATATGACAAACCTTCGTTTTCCACCGGGGATTTGTCGATTTGTTTGAAGACAATTTCTCACGCCTGTGGATACCGTTTGGGATATGTCCGCCTCTAGCTTGGTGATTGCTCTCCCACATTTGGCATTACTCGTTACAAGAATCCCGACCAAGGTGCGGCCACGTCCTTGTCTTCTGATGCTTCGATTTACACCTCATACTCGTAGCCTTGCTAGCCGATATGCTGAAACTTTCGTGATCTGCTCCTATTTCAAGCAATGGACCCAACAAGGATAGCGAAGACCTGTTGACGATCATACGCTTTGAGTTCGAGGTGAACTCCTTTCAAGAGGGAGAGAATCATGATTCAACGTATCAACCAATACCGAATTGACGCAGCCGAGTTAACTCGGTTTCGTGGTCTACTATTTCGATACCGTGACACAAATTGAGTAATAGGCGTTTTTGGATCGAATCAAACCATATTGGCGAGATCTAGGTCGACTCGGACGATATCGTCACTATCTCGGTCGACTCAGACAATATCAATGAGATCCCGATCTTCACGGACGATCTCATTATAAATTTATCTATTCTATTCTATAAAATGCACAATAGGAGTTAATTTCCAAACTCATATAGGCTTCCACGTGTCCCACCCGTTTCTACCTCATTTAATGACCCCTCTCCCGTATCTACGTATCCCTCTTTCCCGAAGGTTACCCACTACAACCCTTTCCAAACTCGTACTCTCCATCTCAGTATCACTCGCAGCTATCCTTCTCCCTCACAATAGTTTTATCTTCAAACCTTTCTTCCCCTTCAATAGCCGATTGGGCTCTATTTACTCCAATGAGATACTTTCTAATATCAGGTCGCCCCTTCTACTACCCATTGGTCTCATCCCCTCTCTATCTGTCCATTTATCTACCCCTACTCTTTTTAAGCAGCCTCAGTACCCTAAACTTTCCTCTTATCTTTCTTCTGATAGCCGGGAGATGTGAACTCTCTCTCTCTTTTGGTTATATATAAAAAAAATCCATCCTCTGCAGTTCTTATTATTCTGTCATTCGCACTCCAACCCTGAGATTGTGAACGACGTAAATGAATGATGTGGAAGCGTAAAATTAATGTACATAACAATAACAACTAAAAAAAAGTCATGGGAGTTTCTCAATTTCTCTCTAGATTCTCATTCTCAATTTTCAAAAGTGTTTACAAATGAGCCTATTTATACTAAAGACTAGAAAGGCTAAAAAAAGAATAATAAAAATGTCGCTAGCATCCTCTGCTCTTGCATCACTCTCCTCCCCATGGGAAGATGCCATATACTCCGTATATCAACGGTAGAAATTCAGGCCAATATGCTGCAGTGTCGCCTCGGTACCTGCCTCAGGTTTGCCCAACCAATGAAGCAAATAACGGGTACAATCACCGGAGGATGAGGAGATAGGCGCTGAATCAAGGATCCCCTCAACACGATCAACATGAGATCATACTGAATAAGTCGTGGCAAGAGGAAGGGGAATCGGATGAGCATGGGTGCCTCTAAAAGGATAGAGATCCACTACATTGAACATACAATGCATACGGAACTCCTCGGGAAGATCCACCTCATAAGCATTTGGCCTGAAAGCCCAAATAATACACAAATAATAGGGTAAATCGCCGCATAAGAAGTTTGTTGCCATTGCCCCGTCACCACGCTTTCTGAAGGTACAACATAATCAAATCACCCGGCTCATAGGATATAAAACGGCGATGATCATCTGCGGCCTCCTTATCGGAGGCGTAAGTGGTCTCCAAACGAGCACGAAAATCTGCCTGAATAGAAGTCAAACAAACTGCAAACTCTTCGACTGAAGGACAAGTGGCACCGTCAGAGGAAGCTCAGCAAGGTCCAGGGGTATATTGAGTGACATCCCCAATAGAGCGGTTAACAGCATTGTTGAAGGCAAACTCGACCTGCGCTATCGCATCCCATCGTCGTGGGGGCTCAGAAGAAAGACATCGTAAAAGATCACCAACACTCCGGTTGACCACCTCGGTCTGTCCGTCAGCCTGGATGTGGAAGGTTGTGGAAAACTATAACTCTGTCCATAAGAGCCGCCATAAAGTGCGCCAGAAATGCCCAGTAAAACGCACGTCCCTGTTAGACGTAATACTACGAGGAACCCCGTGGAGATGGACTATCTTGCATCAGTTGTACGAGTACAAGGTATGAAATGGGACATCTTAGAGAACCTGTCCACCACCACGAGAATGGAATCATGACCACTAGATGTGCGAGGAAGTCCCGCTATAAAATCCATCAAGACATTCTGCCACGACTTTTCGGGAATCGGTAAAGGAGTATATAAATCGGCATTGGCGTGCCGATGGTCGTCTGACAAGTATAGCAACGTCGAATGAAGGCTTTGGCATCCCTCCATATCGTCGGCAATAAAATCGATCCCTCAGCATCGCTTGGGTACGCGCCTATCCCAAATGGCTTGACAATTCCCCTCCGTGGACCTCCGAAATAATCTTCACTCGAGGGCAGGAATGCATAAAGTTGTACCCCTATATAAGAAATCATCCTACAATAAATATTTGCCCGATGCTCCGTTGCCCTACTGGCAAGCTGCAAAATATCAGCCCAAACTCCACAAGCATCACCTTGCCGATATTTCCTTGGTGATAAGCCTCAGTCGGGAGCGCGCCAAGTTTTCTCTAAAGAGCACGAGGGGGATCAAAGTACACAGCTCCACTTTCGGGTGATGTGCGTGCTTTTATCCTCCCCATTGTCCCGACGAAAAAGATACGAGTTGATGACTCGCGCTTACTAGGAATTCCTCGTTGAAGACCAACAATTGCAATGATCTATCCCCATCACGATGAAATTTCAAAGATTTCCCGAGCCTGTCATCTAAAGGCTATAGAATGTAGGCCTGCGCCTTTGAAACACAAACGACTCTCCCAATTAGCATTCATCATCGACGCTGAGACCGCATGACCCTAACCGACGTAATCGGCGAGAGTCAATACGAAATTCAATCGTCGTTCGTAAGAAGCGAGAACACTCGAAGACGATCAGGTATCGTCCCAGTGTCAACCATAAATGATGCCGACCAAGGATCGGTGGATGTTGCTTTAAGGATTCCACTGGCACCTTATGAGAAACCGCATCAGGTCTCCTAGGTGACCAGCCTCTAGTGGATGAATCAATGTAAGCAAGGGAAGTCGGCAAAATGAATCCGTAACCTCGGGAAAAGGATTGGCTCTGAGGGTTGGGTCAAGGAAGGAACCTCACGCAGATGAGAAAACTCGGTGCGCTCCTGGGAGAGAACCTCGCGCGTATAAGAAAACTCGACACGCTCCCTGTTGCTTGAAAAGGAAAGAAATGTCGCGCCCACCGTCCCGTTCAGGTATTAACTTGTGCAATCGAATATTCTAGTTTCTTTCGTGTCAACATTGCCTTGTTGGTAGGGATCACCCGACCAACATTGTCTTGTTGCTAGGCATCACCCGACCGACATTGCGTTATTTCAAGGCATCATCTTGCCGACATTGCCTTGTTTTTAGGCATCGCTCAACCGACCTTGCCTTGTTTCTAAGCATCGCTCAACCGACCTTGCAAAAGTCGTGGTCGAAATTCCAGCAACACGAAGGAAACTAGAATATTCGATTGCACAAGCTAATACCTGAACGGGGCGGTGGGCGCGACATTTCTTTCCTTTTCAAGCAACAGGGACAAGACACGCTCTTTAGTAAAAATTCCTTGGCGAAGATCGTGTCGGCGTTCTTTGTTTGGTCAGTACACCGAGGGCGCCCTGATCGAAATCCACCGACCGAGCACTTGCGTACCTAGGTCGACAATTTCAAGCACTCTTTGACTCTCTTTTCAAAGTACTTTTCATCTTTCCCTCACGGTACTTGTTTGCTATCGGTCTCTCTCCCGTATTTAGCCTTGGACGGAATTTACCGCTCTGCTGATTTTGCCAAGCCTGTTCCCTTAGTTGTGGTGTCTCTGGATAGTAAACAGGTAGTGGCAATCTAGTTAATCCATTCATGGACGTCACGATACAGTCGGTCGACCGACGCCCAACAAGGAAATTCATTCAAAGAAGGAACCTCACGAAAAAACTCGGCGCGCTCCCGGAGATCCCGAACCTCGTCAAATCTAAAAATCTAACTCCGAAAAGTCACTAAAGCATGCGCCCTACGGCTAAAGAGCATCAGTCAACTGGTTCTCCTTCCCCAGTATAAATTGTAGATGGAATGTGCATCTCTGGGGGTATGTCATCCACTTGGTGTATCTATCACTAACACACCTTTGGCTATTTAGGTATCGAAGGGCCTCATGATCAGATTTGATGACGAACTCCTAGTGCAAGAGATAAGACGACTATAACTTCCCGCCTTCACTACCGCATAGAACTCCAAATCGTAAGTCGAATAGTTGAGGGCAGCTCCCGTCAACTCTTGACTAAAAAATGCAACCGGCTTCCCGTTTTGGCTCAAAACGACACCCACTTTCGTCTTGCAACCATCGCAAGACAGTGAACAACTGGTCAAAATCTGGTAAAGCTAGGATAGGTGTCGTGGTCAATAACTCCTTGATGCGTCTGAAGATCCTATCCGCCTCCTCTGTCCATCAGAACTCAATACTCGAAGAGGTACTTATCAAATCTGTAATAGGTGTCATGACGGTGCTGAACCCCACTATAAAACGCCGGTAAAACCCTGTCAGATCATGGAAACTGCGAACCTGGGATACTGACGTGGGTGGAGGCCAATCAACTACCGCCTGAACCTTGGCATCGTCCACCCTTACACCATCACCTGAAACCTGTGTTCTAAAAGGCCCACCTAGGCTTGAGGCTTGAGAGAAACGCATCGCCTACGCCTTATATTCTTGGTAAAAGGCTTGAGGGTTTTTTTAAAACAAAGGATTATTTGACAAATATTGGTCATGGAGCATGAATATGAGAAAGATGGCTACCAAACATATGGATATATTTTCAAAATTCAAGGTATGTATTATTTTATTATATTACTAGCCAATAATTAAAATAATAAAAAAAAGGGAAAACGCTTTTTTACGCCTAGGCTCCTAAGGCTTGAGGCTTGATCTCTACACCTCGACCACGCCTCGCGCCTTTTAGAACCTTGCCTGAAACCACATAACCCAAAAAGGTCACTGAAGGTACCATGAAAGCGCACTTCTTCAACGTGAGGAAGAAGCGCTCCACTCGTAGGACAACCTGAGCCACGTGATCAAGATGTTCCTCCTCATATCGGCTATAAATCAATATATCATCGAAGTACACTAACACAAACTTGCCCATGAAAGGGTGTAGAATCTGAGTCATCACTCTCATGAAAGTAGACGACACATTGGACAGACCGAAAGGCATCACTATCCAGTCATATAAGACATCATTCATCTTAAAGGCAGTCTTCCACTCGTCCCGGGTTTCATACTGATCTGGTGGTATCCACTCTTCAAGTCCAACCAACTTGGAGAAAACTCAAGCACCGTGGAGTTGGTCTAACATGTCCTCTGACCGAGGAATAGGAAATCGATATTTCATCGTGATCTTGTTAACAGCCCGACTATCAACACACATCCGCTAACGCCAATCCTTTTTTGGTTCTAAAAGGACCGGCACTGCACATGGTGACATACTCTCTCGTATATACCATTTATCACATAGCTCGATGACCTGCCTCGGAAGATTTGCATGCTCTGTAGGTGACATACGGTAATGGGGGAGGTTGGGGAGTTGTGCCCCAGGGACAAAATCAATGGCATGTTATATATCTATGAGATTCTGGTGGGGTACACACAAATCCAACAAGCTTTGAACCCGTGGGGAAACAGCCGTCTCTGAAGTAGTGATGGGACTGATAAGGACATAGCACAAGTCTGACTCCAGGGTCTCTGTGACTAACTCCTCTGATACCACCAGAACTGAAGGTCAAGACATCGAGAATGGTCTCATAAGACGAAGGAGAAAGTCTAGTCCTTTATGCATAAATGAATAAGAGTTAGCTCGCCTATTATGCATGCTGTGATGATCAAACTGCCATGACTTGCCCAACAAAGGTGGCAGACTCTCATATCACTACAATACAAAGAATCTCATCATGATAATCCCCAATAGAGAAAGCAACTCGGCACTGTCTATTGGAGGAGGCGTAGCTCCACTACCCAACCATCCGATACGACATGGGGCGATCAAAAACTCCGTCAATAGTCTCGGTCTATCCACCATCTCTTACACCACCAAATTGTCGCTGCCCCCCCCCCCCAAAACAATAATCACTATACGTATGCGCCCCCGTGCAGTGCAACAGGTAAAGAAAATGCCCGTACGAACCCACGCATCATCACTTGGTGGCGGTGCATAGGAAGGATACCCAATGAAGAACACCCTTTGCAAATAGGGTTGGGTTTAGAATTTTGATCATTAGAGTTTGAATATTTGGGTGTTTGGTTCGAGCTAATGGATTTGTCGTAGGAAAATTGGGTATTAGGGGAAGAATGGGGGTTCTTTGTCAAATTAAGTATAGAAAAATTTGGGTTAGGGCTGAAATTTTTAGGTGGATTAGGAATTAGGGTTTCTTGGGGTTTGTTTGCGTTGAGATTTGATTCGGAGGTTTCAAAATGGGGTTTGGCCTTTGGGAACCATCATAATAGAGTTTGGGTGGTGCGCGATAGTGAAGGAGTCGGGGTAGGGCTGCTTTGGTGAAGAACGGGGGCAGGGATGTTTTTTTTTATTAGGTGAAGGACGGGGTTTTACAGCTAGGCCTGGTTGCGATCAACGGGACGGAATAGCGAACGGCGGGAGGGTGGAGTTTACGGCGGGGAGGGGCGGGTGTTATTAGGATTATGTTTTCGGGATTGCAATCGGGTGGTAGGTTTCATAAGGATTCTTGATGATATTTTGCACTTCATCCGCGTGAAACCAACCCGAGTCCCAATCGTCTACAAGCATCCTTGATCCAAGAACAAACCTGGCTTTTATACCAATTTGATGTAATGAAAGATGCAGAAGCGTAAAATTAATCTACACAACAACAACCAAAAAAACGTCATGGGAGTTTCTCAATTTTTCTCTCTAGATTCTCATTCTCAATTTTCAAAAGTATTAACAAATGAGACTCTTAAGGCTATTTATATTAAAGGCTGGAAAGGCTAAAAAAAAGAAAGAATAATAAAAATGTCGCCCGCGTCCTATGCTCATACATCAGTGACCCTCCACTTCTCAACGACGAAACCGAAACTACCGAAATGACAACCGAATGGGCCATCGGTACACTTATAGAGAACCCTAAATTCAATCCAAGCTCTCCCATGAGATCAAATCAACAATGGGTGACAAAACAGTCAAGCGAAGATGATGCCTTTTGGAATTGGGCAGAGGATTTGCCTTAGTTTGTCGATGGCCACAAACTACCTCTCTTTCAATTAATCAATCAAATTGTAACTACAAATGCAATTTGTAAGTTTGATTTTTAATGTGATTTTGCTATATAAATGGGGATTCGACATTATCTAATGATTCCCTGTATTTTTAACTGTCTTAATTATATCTTGATTAGTGGGTTTCACATAATTTTTTTTTTTTTTGCAACATAGCAGCAATAGAGAGAGGTTTGTGTAGTTGATGATTTAATACATCACGATCAGTATAATGCACATGAAGTGTTGTTGTATCTTCTATGAAGACAAAGAAACATTTGTTAGCATTCACGTAATTTACATTTCTCTTAGCCGTTATATATGTTTTGTTTTGTTTTTTGTTTTTTTTTGTGTGTGTGTGATCAGGTAAGATCTAAAATGAATTCAAGTTGCGAACCATTTTGAAAAAAAATAGTAAAAAAAATATTTTTTGACTGATGTTTTTTAGATTACTTATTGAGATTTCGTGTTCCTTGTATATAATATCTATTCTAGTCTATAAAATGCACAATATAGGAGTTAATTTCCAAACTCATATAGGCTTCCACGTGTCACACCCATTTGTCCTTGCTTGAATTAATGAGGTGATTTTTTATCAAAATATAATTTGTTGGATTTATTTTTTTTCTCGTGTAATTTAGTTTAAGAACTCCATAGTTTCAATATATAGGCTTTATCCAATACAACTTATGATTGAAATTCACTAATAAAGTTTTTGTTTTGTTTGAGATCAATGGGTGGTACCTGTGATTGTATTATTTTTCTCTTTTTTTTTCTTCTTTTCATTTGGTTTTGAAAACATAGGAATTGTGTGGTTGTAGGTGATGGATTTGAGAAGGTGTAAGGATACAATTCACAAGAGAAGGTGTAGAGTGGTGATTTTTGCATGGGGCTGTGCATTCAGTATCCGTTTCCTCTTGGTGAATGTTTAGGGGGTCTGTAGTTTTTTTCTTTTATTCTTTTTGGGTGGGGGCTCCATACAAATTCAATTGTAAAATTAGCACTATATCCGTGCATTTAATAATTTTTTTTTGTTTAAAATGATAATATATATTTACTTCTTACTATGTAGTAAAATTGTTATTTTGTGTCATATTGTTTTTTTATTGAAGTTTGTCCGAACAATTATATTGATTTTATTTTTAAATGGCAATTAAGTTACTTTATCTTGAGATAGCAGGTACTGTCTAGAATCAATTAACTCACATTTGTCTTTATTTTTATTTTTTATTTATTTTGTTGCTTGAAATTTGAACTTATAGCAAAAATGAGAACATAGGGATTGGATTTTATGTTAACCTATGTGTATTTTAAAATAAATATAGTTAATATGGGTCACCAATTCTATGAAACACAATTAAATACCATATATTTACAGGTGTGTTTTTATCACTGTAATTTCGTATATTAATAATGATAGGATAAGGTGCTGTAGCAATAAAACAAATATGCACACAACGATCTCTAAGTATAAGTATTACATAGTTTGCACTTTGTACCCACCAAACCGATGGTATGCATGATTCTCACAACAATCTCCTTACATGCTCTCCATAGTCAAATTATACTTACTCTTACCATAAATAATTTACAACAATCCATACAAACCGCCCGCACATCGCGCAGGACTAAAAACTAGTTTTAATTATAAGTCATTAAATTAAGACAGTTAAAAATGCTCCTGTGCGGGGAGTTATATACGAACTTCTCACTGTCTCAATTATCTCTCTTGATTTCTTAAAAACTCTCCCCCATCTCTATCTCCAATTTGCTATATTGTAGTCATTTAACCCAAACAAACTACCCACCCCGTGTTTGTGGGGAAAAGCGGAGTTGCACAAGAAAATAGATATATATATATAGATATATTAAATACATATTAAGTTAATAATGATGCATATTTAGTACATCACATTTAATTCTAAACCCTAAAAAAAAAAAATTCAATTTTTTTTTTTACCTATGGAGTTAACCTTCCCATCAACAAATGTTCAAAAAATTAGGCCAAAATACAATTTCTAGCTATTTTTTAAAAATCCAACAAAAAAACTGCCGAAAATACCTTATTTATAAGGGTCTGCGCCAGCAGAATATTATGAATTTTTTAAAAATAGCTAGAAAATTTAGTTTGACCTAATTTTTTAAACATGTATTGATTGAAAGGATAATTTCAATAGAAATATAAAAAATTTGGGGAAAAAGATTTCTTAGAGCCTAGAAGTAGGTGTGATGTATAGGGTATGATATAGGAGACTCTTCATATGTGTGTGTGTGTGTGTCATTATGATCCCTCCTTCAAATGTACCTTTATTTAATCAAAAAATAAATAAAAATGTATTATCGGATACATTAATTAAGTATTATTATTTACTTAATTAATAATTAATATTTTATAACATTAATAAAAAAAAATATTTAACCTCTATTTAATTTTTTTAATAAAGTTGTGTCTAATTTGATCGTTTTACTTATTACTAATTATTATGGAATACTGCAGCTAATATTAGAGTAAGCAATTACACAATGTTTAAGCCTACTAAATGATGGTTTTGTGCTTATCTAATTAATCAATAATATTATTCTTATTTTTATGAACTTTTAAATTGGGCTCTCTAAATTGCATATCGCCGGATACCAAGACCGGGTTGAAAATGAGGGGTCCAACTCGTACACTGATACCGCGACTTTAAACCGTAAAGACAATGATGTGGGGGGGTACCCTCCTCCCCCCCCCCCCCCCTCTCTTGTTGTCCTCCTAGATGGAGGAGAGAGAGGATAGATTTATTACCTTTCTATTTTGGTTATATTATTATTCTCTTCAAGTTAATCCATATATCTCTAACTAATTTTTAATATAGATAAGGTCATTGGCCAGCCATTGTAATTAATTAATTTTAATGAGATTTTAGTGATATTTCTGTTTGTATCGGAATGAATGATTTTTCTTATATAATTTGGTGGAGATGACATCCTCACCTTGATGATCATTCATTTATCCCCAAAAGGTAAACATATACACTCTAGCTATGGTAAATGAGGTATGATGGAGAGCACAACTCTATACTTTTTTTTTCTTTTTTTGGGGGTGAGGGGGGAGAGAAAGGCGACAGAGGCTCTAAGAATTTTAGTGATTATTAGAGGAGAAATAGCCTCTCCACGATGACTCTTACAAGATGAAAGACATTGCCTTACACAGAATAAAAGAAAAAGGAAATGGGACAATCCAACTTTATGTATATATGAGTTTGTAAGTTCTGAAGTGTATTTGCATGACTGACAAACAAACTCATACATATATATAACTGAATCACATTTCAAGCTTTTGGAAAATTATTTCTGGAAAAGTAAGGCTCCCATTACTTTTGCCAAATCAACTGACTTTGAAGCTCCATAAATCGACTGAGTTGGGCACAAGAATGGCCCTTCTTTGACATAGAAACTATTGAGAATTAATTCCAAGAGTCTATATGTCTACTGTTATTGATTTCACATTTAATTCGTTCTGAAGTAGGCACAAGAGTGGTCCTTCACTGTTTTCCAATCAAGTTCTGCTGTAATCAATTTCAAAAGCTTGGCCTTGTAAAGTAGAATGGCCGAGGCTGTGTGCATGGTGGTAGGATTGGATTTAGGGATTTTCTGGGTAGATAAAAAAGAGAGGCATATTGGCAAAGAAAAAGTGACGATCTATAACGACAGAGGGATAGAGTCTATGAAGCACGGACTGATAATACGCATTTCAACACGCGACACGTGATTCTTCCAAAACCTAGGATACGACGGGTGCACACGGTTCGGTTTGGATCGGTTTTGGTACTAATCCGAGAACCGAACCGACCTGGGTCGGTTCCAAATTTTTGGAACCGGAACCGAACCGACTTTAATACAGAACCGAACCGAACCGAACCAAACCGAACCAACGGTTCCCGGATCGGATCGGTTTTCGGTTCCAAAATCATATTTCATAACTAATTTTTTTTAAGATTAATGTGTTTCATAACTAATTTTTTTAAGTTCAAAATTAATTTTGACCTTAATAACTTAAGTTAGAAACTCAAATAATCACAAAAATATAAATTACAAGTGTTAAATATATTAAATAAATATATATATGTAATTATAAATCGGTTCGGTCCCGGATTGGTTCGGATCGGATCGGTTTTCGGATCGGATTGGGTTTTTTTAACCCTGGAACCGAGAACCGAACCGATGTATCGGTTTTTTTTTTTCAAACCGGAACCGAACCATTGAGCAAAAAAACCGATCCAAACCGAACCAATGCAGTCGGTTTGGTTCGGTTTATCGGATTTTCGGTTTCGATGTGCACCCCGTTGGGATAAGTATAATATATAATATATTTAAATATATATATTAATTAAATGAAACATATTTTTTCCATAAAATACATTATTAGAGCATTCTTAACATGAAATTAAGAAAATAGACCATACAAAACAAAATTCAAATACACTTTAACATTAAAAATCATAAATAAAGCAGAATCGCCATCACATGTTCCAGCGTGTCGGTAACATGTCGGAGCGCGCACATAATACGTGTTTCGACACGACACGTGACTCGTGGCTTCCGGGAGAATGTCCCTGCTTCATAGGATAGGGTTAGAGAATATGGATAATGTCTAATCTATAAGTTTTGAGGGATGCTCGTATCATTAACAAGAGGTACCCTAAAATAAATAACTGCACCCTTTCAGTATCTATCTCCAAGGAAAAGATTTTTTTTAGTCATCCACGAGTCAAATAGCAATACTGAATACTTTCAAGTTTTCTGTCATATAACAAGGATATTTAAATCAGCATACCAAGACGACTCGCACCCACCGCAAGGTTACTGGGACCCAGCCAAGATATTTCACACAAATCCCCATTGCTTTCACTGGCAGGAATCTCAAAGTTTAGTAGCAGTCCTTCAACAGAAGAATGATCAATGCTACCCGGCAACTTTGAAGGCTTCACAGACACCTGAGGAGCACTCTGTCCTCTTTGTGCACGATATACTCTGTCCCTTTCAACAATATCAGCTACCTTCTGGTTACATAAATCAGGCCCCGAGTTTATAAGATCGTGGGCATGAGTCCAGAAAAGGCTAGGTGATAAACCTCTTGCCCAACTTTCTTCATCATCTCCAGCCCCTGATATATAATTCCAGCTAAACTCTGAGTTAGTCCTTTGTTGAAAATGGCCACTTGAGGAGGATGCCGAAACAAGTATGATCGGAGTGAAATCCCAAGAATCGTGGTCAGGTACCTCGTTTAACCATATGACAGTTTTTTGTGAAATCCAAAGTGGTCTCAAAGGCTTTCTTAAGGATGATGCAAGCGAAGCGATATCAGCTCCACTGGCTTCTAAGTGATTGGTCCATCCATCTAAGTGACCCTCAATGGCTGCTCTCTCTGTATGGGGAATCCAGAGGGGAAGATGCAAAGAGCAATCCCAACCAGCAGAGACTTGTGTAGTACCTTTAGCATTTTGCTCAGATGTGCTGGACTCCTGTAAGGAAACATGAACCCCAGAAAAGATATGTAAATATGTTAGTACTTATTACAACCCATGAACAAAGACATATGATGAAGATTAAATCTCCAGGGACATTTTGGTAAATTAGACTAATTGTATTGTAGTATATAAACTGAAGTTTGAACTTCGAAAATATATATATACATGAAAATAAATCAATTTCCATAAAGACACATATCTAACGTCTTCCAACAACTCTACAATTTTAAGACACAGGAGTGATCCTAAAACAAATATAGTTAGTGACTAAAGTGAACCACAAAATCTTTTCTAACATTGACATATATCATGGCATAATCTTTACAATTAAAAACGAGATATATTATTGATAAAAAAAAATACTTACAAAAGATGGAGGGAGAGAGAAAAGAATACTGTGGACAAGGAAGCCACCAGAGAGCGCAGAAAATAAAAACAGGAGAGAGAGAGAGAGAGAGAGAGAGAGAGAGAGAGAGAGAGAGAGCAATCGCTATAAGCAGGCGGTTTGTTCCATCTTCGAATCCCTACGGCGAGCCATCCTGAATTTAGGAAGGCAAACAACACAAAATCTCACAAGCCACAGATCCCTACAACCATCAAATCAGTGCCTCTGTCCAATCACTGATCATAACTGAAAGTCCCAACCCCATAAAATGCTTTTAAGTCGAAACCCGAAGGGAGGCTAAGAATTTAATTCTTTCCCAAAAGTCTTCCGTCGCTACCTCCTTGTTCAAAGAAGTCCTCTCATTTCTTTCATTCTAAACACACCGATAAGGAAATGCGGGACCACATACCCGTCCTCATCTTGTTTTCCCCCTTACTCAATAAATCCAATACTAAAAAATCAGACCATGCTTTGGGCAAAGCATCGACAATACCAAGCTCAAAGAATACTTTATCTCAAATAAATTTGATAAAGTCATCGTTTCTTTTGCAAAGAATACAACAAAAGGGGGATAAACAAATGTTTGATCTCTTATTTCGCATCAAGTCACAAATATTCACCTTTTAGTGAGCAGTCAACCACACCAATACTTCAAAAGAGGTACATCACCTTTCCAAAGCCAGATGAATTACCCAGTGTTGTTTAAGGCGCACCCAGGCGCAAAGGTGTCTCTGGAGCCTAGGCGCAAGGCGAGGCGCGCGCCTGATTGAAGCTAGGCGCACTTTTTGAAAAAAATCAAAAAAAATATTTTTTCATTTTTAAAGCAATATATTGATGTTGTAATATCATGACATCAATGATAAACTTAATGGGATAAGTAAGATTCCAAAATATAACATATTAACATGTAAAGCTAAACTTTAACCAACAAATGAAAGTCTTAAAATATATAGAAAAGACAACAATTACCAATAAGTTTAAGTTTGAAAATAAAAACCAAACTAACAAGAGTTAAGACACAAAATTATATATATTATATTTAAATTTTTCGTTATATTGTATTTCATCTGATATTTTTTTTCCCATGTAAAACAGTATAATATAAAATAGTAAAACATTAAAACAGTAATTTCAGCAAATGGTGTTGTATTGTATTTAAATGGTGTTGTATTGTATTTTAATTTTTCATTGTATTGTATTTCAACTGATTTTTTTTTTCCTCACAGCAAACAATAAGAAAGGCGGAAAAAAGGAAGAAAAAAGAGGCAGAAAAGAAAGGCAGAAAAAAGAGGAAAGAAAAGAAAATGCAGAAAAAAAGGGGCTGAAAAAAGAAAAAAAGAAAAAAAAAGGCAGAAAACAGCCTTTCGGGGAAGAATGGGGCAGAAAAAAAGAAAAAAATATAAGCCTGAGAAGAAAACAGGAAGAAATAGGCTGAAAAAAGAAAAAAAAAAAGACGGAAAAAAAGCGCAGAAAAGCAGGAAAAAAAAAAGAAGCGCGCCTAGTCCCACGCCTGGCGCCTGAGTGCGCCTCGCGCCTAATGCCTTCAGGCACGCGCCTTTTGAAATGCGCCTCGCCCACCCCTCCTCTAGGCGCCTCACATGCGCCTTAGTGCGCCTAGGCGCGCCTTTAACAACTCAACTATGGAATTACCCAATCCCACCCTTCTATTATCGAAAGATTCTCTCATAATTTGAGCTCCATCTAGCATACCAAGAAGAGAGGTAAACTCAAGAGTTTCCATATCATTGAAATTTCGACTTAAGTCGAGGTTCCAAAAGAAATTGAAAGGAGAGATCCAAGTCAACAAGGTGGCAATTAACATGTGAGGAGATAAAAGACGAGCAATAAAACCTTAGAAATAAAGTGCAAAAACTAAACTCCCCTAACCAGGTATCCTTCCAAACTTTAATGTTTTTCTCATCCCCGACGACAAGTCGAGCGTTGTCTTGGAAAGAGATCCACGACTTGAGAAATTGATTTCCATGAATTCCGAAGAGAAAACTTATTGACCCCTTTAAAATTCCGAATATTATTATGAATCTCATATTTACTCCTAATGATGGAAGGCCAAAAAGAGTATTGTTCCATGGGCCAAGAGCCAACGGCACAACCATCTTCGTTTGCTAAATATTTTACTTTTATCTTCTTCAACTTTAATGCCCAACAAAAACACTTTCGTCATCTTTATATATAAACCCAAAAGTTCTCAAAAAAGCATTCCATAATCCCAACAAGGTTTTCAAATTTATTCTCATCTCCATGCTTAAAGAAGATGCTATCCGCGAATAGTAAATGAGAAATCCTAATATTTTTTTTCATCCTTCAAACTCATTATCCAAGAATGGTCATTTTCTTTTTCTATTAATTATGTGGAATATTTGTGCATCGTCGCCTGGCTCATGTCGAATTGTTAGTCATAGGGCAGGAGTTGATCAATGGTTGGGGGACTAGGTCCTGATACTATCCAAGTCGAAGAGCCCCACACAAGACATTCGCCACTATGATAAAGAATAAAGGTGAAAGGGCATCCCCTTGCCTAATGCCTCTAGAAGAGTAACCCCCCCCCCCCCCCCGGTTTCCCGTTCATCTTAATGGAGAAGTTGAAGAGCTCAAACAGCCCCTAATCCACATCCTCTATTTTGTTCCCCTTTTAATCTAAGATGAAATCGAGAAAGTTATGATCGTAGGCTTACTGAAAGTCGATTTTAACATCAAAGGTTCATTTTTCTTCCACCTTCACTCCTCTACCACCTCATTAACTATTAGCACCAAATCAACAATTTGTCCACAAATGAGAAACAATACCCAATTTGATGGGGCAACCTCCAATCAACCATGATCCCGAATATAATCAAGATAAAATGGTAATAACATACAAGCACATAAATATGTAAAACACGAGACAACAACAAGAACACCAAGATGTACGTGATTCACCAATTTGACTACATCCACGGAAAGGCTCCAATTTCACTATATTTGAAGAAAGAATATACAAGGATATATCACATACCATTTACTCTCCTACCCAAATCTCGAATAACCATTGTACACTAACTCTCCACCCATGTGAATCCAAATTCTAATCTTAGAGCCTCTCAATCTCATATCCTCATGTGTTTCCAAGTGTTTCCCATCTACCTAATTCCGTGTATTTTGCTCTCCATGTAACGCAGTGAGAAACCCCCACACAATAGATATTGAGCACACCTACCATACATGTAACACTCACACACTCACCCTTCTTCCCCTTTTGAGCAATACCCATTGGATGAGAGCAACAATACCCCACCTCTCACCCCAAACCCTCACCTTTGGAAGAAGGCTCTCTCTCACTCTCAAAGTGATCAGACAAAGCTTAAAGTTTAATCCCGCATAATTTATGTGGAACTTATTTGTGGCAAAACCCTCAAAATAACGCCACTAGAAAACTCATTTCACGTAATTATGTGCTCGTTCGCTGCAGCAAACCAATTTCTTCGTCGTTCGCAGTTGTCAATTCAGAAAACCTGCCTAGGTGTGCTACCTGCTTCGCTGCAGCAAAGCTCCCCATCGTTGTAGCGAAGCTACCTTCATCGCCTGCGCCCTTGGACAGAAAATATGGGTTGGGGAATTTTGAGCCAAACTCCACAACCCTTACATCCCTTACATCCTAGATTATGATGACAACCCACGGCTTTCCAATCAAGGGCAAACACAACCAATGTTTAAAATGATAACCCCAAATGCTTCACAAACAAAGATTCTTTCCAGCTTCTTGCAAAACAACAATATAGTCATTCTCTTCACATATCCTTACTTTATTTATTTTTCCTTTTTCCTTTTTCCTTTTTCCCCAACCCTCGAATAATCCAACTAAAGATTTTCATTATGACACTATGCTCCCCACTATTTTCTAGGTTTTTCTTACCTCAAAAGTTCAGATTTTTTAGTTCTCTCGATCCAATTTGGCCACTTCTTCTCCTTCAAAGTAATTAGAACTAGATTTTAATTGACATCACCCTTAAATTCATCTTTTTCAGAAGATCTTGAAACTAATCCCACTCGTTATCTGGTTCAGAATTAAAGAAACCCTTTCCCATTAGACACCCTAGGCCGCCCTCAATGGGACTTCAATGAAGAATTCATCATAATACTTGGGATAAGCAATGTAATCTAAACGAAAACCTCTCTAAGAACCATTATTCTCAATATTCTCAGACTCGGCCAACAAGACTCATAATTTGAGGGGCAGGCCAACTTATAAGTTAATTGGTTAAAATGGAGATAGAAGGATCCAGACTTAAAACCCCATTCCCAGAATAAGAACAGGAAGATCTCCGAGAAGGGGGGGAAAATTAACTTCAAAGAGAGTTGACCCATCCCTTATTTCCCATTTAAGGCCTTTTGCTAAGACAATATGCAGAGATGTTACCTTTGGTACCCAAACGGGTTGGCATAGCTCATTTGGTAAAACTTGATCCTCGATATTTTCCCATGGCTATCAAAAATCATCTCCATCCCTTTCAAGGACTCGTCCACACAAATCATTCGTTGTCATCTTGTTGATCACTGAAGAGAAAATTTTGACGGTTCTGACTCGGATACCGATCTCTCCTGCAGGGATTTGTGTCATTGAGTCCAAGAGAATAGACCCCATTCTCTGGAAAAATCAAAAATTATATCCCTTGTATCCCCCATCTTCAAAGCGGGCCATAATGTAACGGGGTACAATTCCCCTTCCAACTTGTATACTTTATTCAAAGAATGTTGCATTTTCCTCCATGAGTCCAACACCATCTCCCTCTTACATACAACCATTCTCTTCCAATTGATTGATTATATTTCGTTTCTCTGAGTTCTGTTTTGTTCTGTCAATTCTTCTCTTAAAGCTCCTGCTGAGGCCACTTTCTTCGATCTGGTGATTTTTATGACACTCGATTAAGATAATTGGACCTCTCTTGCTTAGAACTCTGATTATTCTAAACCAAACCATAAGTACTGATTCCTGTTTCACTATCCTACCTCCATTCTAGCTATCCACCAACATTTTTGTATCTTGTCATTTCTTTTCTGGATGGTATTGCAACATGAGATGCCTCTCCATTGATATTTTTGTATATCTCCACAAAGAACACCCCCCCCCCCCTTTTTATGGAGTTGCATCCACATCATGAAGCTATTAGAACTGAATTATTAGAACTGAATTGCCTGAAGACTATACCCGTATGCAATTTCCAGTGGCTCTCTCATCTGTCAAATCACCCATCTTGCTCCAGCGACTTCAATTTTTAACTTAGAAGACTCCCCACAGCATTTTTCTATGATGACAATAAAGCATTCGCTGTTTTTCTCAAGTAGCCGACCCCAAATAATTGGGAAAAGACTTTGTTGAGTTGAATATTGTTTTTCTCAAGCTTCAGTTCAAATCTTTTTTGTTCAACATTTTGGTTAATGAATCGATAAAGGCCCGAGTGTAGGGACAAAAGAACAGAAGCTGGGAGCAAGGGCCATACATGAACAAGAAGAAATTTACTAGAGATGACGAGAAAAGAGGGAGATGTTGTCGATGGTGATAAGAGGGAGATATTGTCGTAGATGGTGAACTAAATAAAAAACTCTCAGGTGCAACAATATCAACATGATGAGAGAAGATAGGAAGAGATGAGAGGTAGGTAGAAGGGAATGGAGACGAGAGACGAAGAAAAGAGAATAGAAGAAAAGAGGAACGAAGTAAGACCTTGGAAGTGTCGGATTAAGTTTCTACCTGTCCTTCATCCATGAAGAACGACTTTTCCTTATATCATATGAGCAGGCTATGGACGCGGCACAACGTGACTCGTCATACCGATGGGCCACAGGTGGCAACGGGTTGCATCGTGTCGGTTTCATGTCAAGTCATTCGTATCAAAATAACCGCTACCCGAACCCACTATCGGGTTCGTGTCATGTTTGGGTTGTTTTCAAGCCATATATTATCGAGTCATGTCGTGCATTTCCACTAAATGGCTGAACACAAACCCGATTCATTTAAGTTATCTTGTTTAGCCAATCCATCCATTAAGCATCCGTATTCATTAAGGCTCCACTCAAACCCATTAAAAAATCATGTGGGCCATGTGACATTTTGCCACACCTACAACAATCCATATAGCTTCTGAAATAGCTGCATCTAACATTATCACAACTCCTCCAACCAGCCATGCTGGATTTGTATTTAGGGAGCCCTTGGTAGCTTCAGCTTGGGATTTTTTTCAAAGAGCCTATATTATATCTTTTTTGGATCTTCGATCTAGCACAAGAAAACTCCTTTTAAAAATCTTCACGTGAAAGTAGTTCAGAAAGAAGCTCCCCTTTGATGAAGCAACACTACGAGATAGGTTTTCATTTAGTTTCTAAATGTGGGGCCAAGATCCTATAACATATAGGTTCTCAGTTAGCTTCTAAACGTGGGACCAAGATCCTATAACTGAATCATTTGATCATGTTGTTTCCAGTCAAGATATTGCTTTTTATGCTTGGATTTTTTTATATTTCACATATAGGAGTTGGTATTCTTTCAACTCTTGCAACGCTGGGATTACTGCTTGGTGGTTGCCACCACAACGTGCACATCGTTTCATTGCTCGTTGCTTTTAGTTCAAAATTCCAAAGATCGTACTAGTTAATTGTGCTGATGGTTATTATCGGAACCAATGGAATACTCGTAACCAAATCAGATTTGATAATACTGAAGTTTCAAATCAGTGGATTATTCAGGAATCTCTCTCTCTATGCTTCGAAGTCGTATCAGAGTTTATCATAATGCTTCGCACAAAAATATTCAGATTATTTGTTGGAAGAAGTCTTCCCCTTATTGGGTAAAAACTCAATGTCAATAGTTGTTCCAAGGGAAATCCAGGTGGAAGTGGTGATGGTGGCACTCTGAGGAATGACAGGGGTGATATGCTCTTTGCTTTCTTGCTGAAGCTAAGATCATGCACTACTCAAAAGTCTTGATTGACAGTTTAAATTGCATTTCAGCCTGCCCGAGCAGAATCAGGTATGAAGTAAGAAGCATCAAAAATACATTTACAGGATTATATATAATTGAATAGAAGTAGGATACAACAAATACACATGGACAAGACCAAACTCAACAAGATATAGTAATGACTTGGTGGAATCCTGGATTAAATACAATGCCCGTAGAAAATCAGGTACTTCTATTTGTTGTAGTTGTTGTATTACAATAGAAAGTTTTGTTTAGTAAAAAATGGCGTCACTCTCCCCCACTTGCTCAAGATGCCACAAAGAGATTGGGAGTGTTAATATGTTATACTTTGTTGCAAATATTCTCAGAAAGTTTGGGCTGAAACAAGTTTAATTGACATTTCATCTATTTCTAATGTGGTTCCCGTGAATAGGTGGGGCACCTTTTCTTACTTTCCTCTGCATCAAAAAGGAGCAAAGTTAGTAAGCATATATCATAAACGCAAATCAAAAGAGGAAAAACAATTAACAGAGTGATAACCTATGCTTCGTCTTGATTGAGGGCATCTGGGACCAATATAAGCCACCCCAGTTGGGAAGAGAGCATATTGCCAGTTCTTGACAATAATACCATAATCCCAATAATCCTTATTGGAGTCGGGTAGATTTACTACTAAAGCCCTATTGGCTTACGTAGTCTTCAAGTAATAGATACTCTCTCCAACGGTTACCCACTTGTAACAAAACATTAACTCCAAAACCCCAATATGGGTCCCATAAAGTTCGTTTACTCTATGAACCCCATTTACAACCCTCCAAGTGTTGGAGACTACTCTACAGGAACTACGTCGAAATATTGGCAAAATTGAAAAAAAAGAAGGATTAGGTGGAAAGGTGATACCACACTCAGCTATAAACCAGGTTGGAATCCAGTGACCCTTGAAAAGGGAATAAACGTCAATGGGACCCCTTGGTATCTCTAATTCTACCCAAGTTGGGATTTTCCTTTTTTTTCTCCAAACTCATCTAAAGAGTTCTCATCAACGATGTGCATCATGGTGAAAAAGAGGAAAGGATGATAAAACAGAGAAAAGCGAAAGAAGGCTTACAGGGAATCAAAGACGATGGCAAGAACTGAAGAAGGAAACAATCGCACAGAGAAAAACTCAAAAGCAAAGAGATAGCTAAAGTTCAGAAGATTTGAGGTAAAAAGAGAAGATTTGAGGTAAAAGGAAAAAGGGAAACTCCGTACCTATTTATAGGTTGCCTCGAGAAATGGGAAAGATATGATTAACTGAACGAACTGTATAGCTATTGCCGGTTGTACGCTTTCCGAAGTGTCAAAAGACGACTGTGTCCTTTTGCAGTTCAAAAAAGTTCGAGTTATTTACAAAAATACCATCATCAAACAGTGCTAGCAGAATTTTTTACAAGTACGGGAAGTTGGTTGCCGATCAAACACTCAAAACACAATGCTGAGCAACTTTTTGGGACAAATACTCCATACTTTCAATCAAGCATGAAGCTAGGCCTGTAAATTGAGTCGAGCAAGCCCGCCCGTTTGGCCCGCTATTTTCGGGCTAAGCTTTATCTGAGTTTGAGCCGAACCGAGCCTGAGCCAAAATTTCAAGCCCGAATGAATTTCGGACTGAGCTTCAGCCAAACTTTATCGAGCCCGAATTGGGCTCGAAGCTCGAACTTTGAATATATAAATAAATAAATAAGTTATTTTATATAATATAAAATATTTATGTTAACTAATTTTATATGTATGAAATTTAATTAGTCTTTGTAGGCTTTCATTCTTACTTCCCTTATTTTAGTTTAATACATTTCATAATTATATACTTTATTTTATGAAATATCAATTAGATTTCGGTGTGTACATTTTCTCCATAATGGAAACACAAGAAAAAAATAATAATTCAAACTTTTTTTAACAAAAAAATTAAAACCAGCCCCAAGACTGAAATATTTATGAGACGAGTTCGAGCTTAGGTGGAAAAGTTTAGTTCGGGCCAAGCTCGAGCTTGAGTCTGGGTAAGGTAGTTCGAGTCGAGCCTGAACAACCTCAACCCGGCTCAGCCACCCGATTACAGCCCTACATGAAGCATTGGGGGCTTTTGTTGTATATATAAAATTACACCCCAACGTGGACCAATTATAAATGCACACCTGTCATCTTACATGGTCGACCAGCCTACATGATCGGCTTCATAGACTCTTAGTCGACTGGAGCTGGAATGCCGACCAGCTCTAGAAGGCCAACCAACAAGAATATCAATAGTTTTTCGGATGGGAGACCAACCAGCACCTGATATCCAAGAGTTTTACTTATTGTACACAAATGTAAACGCTTGGCAATATAAAGGCGCTCCGTCTTTAGGGTTTCGCACCCCTATAAATACAAATTACTCCCTTAGCTCATGGGACAACTCGAATCACTCATATGCACACCACACTTAGTTATTGTAAACCCTACTGAATAACAACAACAGTGGACGTTGGCTATTTTACAGCTAAACCACTCTAAAATCCTTGTCTTTTGTGTGTGTAATTTGAGTTATTTCTCTTATTTTTTATCTGTGATTATAAAATTGGAGTTAGTTCATTTTTAGACATCAACACCACGATTGGCTGAATATGGGCCACCCTTAATTTATTCGAGGGCCAAAATAGGTTGCTTGTGGGTTCTTTGCGGGTTAAAGTCTTCTACCCATTTTTCTGTCGTTCTCTCTCTCTGGTCATCTTCTATTTGGTGAAAGGAACTGACTCTACATTTATTCTAGGGTGTTTTATTTAAACCCTATTTTTCATTTTATCACCTCGATTTTCATTATACTTAAAAATCTTGCTAGTGTAACATCCCGTAATTTTGAGGATTTAATATTTAATTATTTTTGGGAGAAATAAAAATATTTAAAATGGAGAAATTTAAATTATGATTTGGAGAATTTAATTGAGTGGGAAGAATTATTTTTAATTGGCGACTTTAAGTTAAATTGTTCGAATTAATGTGTGTCACATTGAGGTCAAATTTGAAAATGTTATAAAGTATTTCGGATGACAATTCTGAGTGCGCGGTTGAGTCTGGATGGGTCGAGATAGTCAGAAAAGAGTACTCGAGGGTAGTAATCGGGTCTCGGGGCATTTTTGGGCATAGTCGGGCCCACACGGGGTGATTTGGGCCATTTTAATTAGGCCCGTATGGCCTAAAACGGGATTAGGGGTTTTAAACCTAATTGGGGGAAAAGTTGAACGGCAGTTAACAAATTCTAAACCTAGGTTTTGAAAGAGACACAAAGGAAAGGAAATCAAGAGCCAATTGGGGATTTTTGGAGCCAAATTAAGGGACTAATTGGGGTGCTCTTCATCAACACCTTCTCTACGCCAACGGATCAGACTCTACGAACAATTAGAGGCAAGTGGTTAACTGTTGTGATTTTAAATTGATGATAATCAATTCATACTATGGGAGGTGTAAACCAAAATTCGTTTTGGGTCGGTATTCATGTAAAATTGGGTTTTCAGTAATTGATACACTTTAATGGGATTAAGGGTGAAATTTACTATGTTTATGATTCTGGAATATAGAGGTGTGAATCGTATGTTAAAACCAGTAAGAAGCGATGGTTAATTTCTGTTAATAGGAATGAAAATCGTATTGGAGATTTGAAACCCGGTAAAAACCCAAATTGGAAAAATTTTGGAATTAATGGAAATTAGTTGATTAATTAAGGTCTCTAGGATGTTTAGACCCTTTTATTATGTGGAGATAATGTTGGTTGTTGATGATGCTGGAAATAGCACCACCCTTCAAGGTGTATGTAAGCTCAAATTAGTGATAACGATGGCAGCTCAAGTATATACTGAATATAAAAGATGGAGATGAGGAGAAGAGGATGAACACCAATATATAAGTGGTTCAGCCAATTAGGCCTACGTCCACTGTGTGTGTGAGTAATATCACTGAATGAAGGCACTAATGGCCATGGATACAATCTCTCAAGCTTTCTCTCTCTCCACTGTATAATTTTACAGAGTTTCAACTAGGGTTGTAAATTATCGATCCTTCTCAAGGTAGGAGAAGACAAGTATATATAGTGTATGGGGGGTGTAATGTACCCTCCATGCATGCAATGAGCATGTGTGTGTTGATCTAGCCAACCCAACGAAGACATCTGTCACTGTCACATGTAGAGAATGATGATGAAATATTCTCCCACGTGAGGGGATTGATTCGGTTACAACTGATTTTGTCCACGTGTTCCTCTCCATGCATATGAGGTTGGTGAAATCTGACTGCTACATTATCTGAGGTTATTCATGATGATCTCGGCCCAGTAGATAAGCCGAGGTAAGACGGTTGGAGTTGTAACGTCGGCCTGGGCCGGGATTATGTAGGAGTAGTTGGAACGTCGGTTGATTCCCAGCCGATGTTGATAATGATGATGGTGAGTCCTTGCTGCCTCGGCTTATACCCAGCCGAGGTTGATGTATGAAGTAGACGTGGTGTCGGCTCCGGACGACCTGATGGATCACTGACCCTATAGATCATGAAGACCTCAATTGTTGCCTGACTATGAGGTACCTAGTAACGTCGTCCATAGCCGACCTTATGTTGGATGAGACCGCTGGTTGCCAATCTGGAGCCCTTGTTACCTCGGCCGTCTTCTTGGCCGAGGTCGGTGTCTCCGAGTTGTCATGTACATTTAGGGCATATCAATCACCCCCTATCCCTTAGTTACCTATATGAGTAGGTGGGTATTTGAAAGGCCAAGGCTAAATTTTTCTTATATGCCAGTATTATCTTGACACATGTCACTTTCTTAAGTGATTGGTGTGTGGCTTAATGTGGTGTGATTATGGTTTGTACCTTTGGGTTTCCAAGGCAATGATGGGCCTTGGGACACGCGCCAAAACAATTGTGGGTTTAAAACCCTCTTTTCTTCTTTCTTCTTTCTTCTTTCTTCTTTCTTCTTCTTCACTTTTCCCGCCGGAGCTTTCCCTGCAATTCTCTCTCCCTTCAAGAGTTCTGTTGCTACGATTGTGAGGGTTTCTTCGATTCTCATCTTCTTCCCCCTTATTTCACGCTCATCCAGGTATCGTATCCTCTCCACCTTGCTTTAACATTTTCAGCCTTTAATTTTTATTTCTATAATTTCCGGTGAGAGCTTGTGTTTTCCGATGAGAGTTTGAGTTTTCCGGTGACTGTTCTTGCATGTTCATGTTTGTTCTTGCTCTAAAATATCAGTTAGATCCTTCATTAGGTTGAGACAAGTTGTTTGTTCTTGATTCAGAATCTCAAGTGTAAGGTCGTCTTTCTATGCTCAGACCCCTTTATCAGCTCTTAGAGGAATTCCCTTCTCTTAGGGAGAAGACTTTAGATAAGATTAGGCAAATAGAACGAGACCAAGAGGAAGCTCGTAGGACTGAGGCCTTCCCCCTCAGACCTAAGAAGACTTTAGATAAGATTAGGCAAATAGAACGAGACCAAGAGGAAGCTCGTAGGACTGAGGCCTTCCCCCTCAGACCTATCTTTCCACCCCCTCTGAAGGTGACATACCCTGATCCAGCTGAGCCAACAGAGGTCCCAGTAGAACCCATTCCGATATCTGAGTCTGAGTCGTCCACGTCAGACCCTATGTCTGTGGATTCTTTTCAAGAAGCCATGGATTATTCTATTAGGCAGGATCAAGTCCCTGATCAGGCCGAGGTCCAAAGTCGTGTCTCGTCACACAACGGTGCTAGCACTTCACGAACGTCTTCCGATGTTGAAGTTGTGGAGCCGAGTGTGGCTATTCCCCCAATCCTTGATGCTATTCCCCTGTCGGCCGCCACAGGGGCTGAGTTCGCTCAGAGGTTCCCTGATGGTGCTCCTACGCCTGCCCAGGCCGATTTTGTCAAGGATGAGGATGATGATCACAAGAGTGACGTTGATGTCTCGGAGGCAGCCGAGATAGAGAGTACTGTCAATGAATTCGACCTCTTGGCCTTTAGGCACTTTTATTCCATAGGTCCTTCTATTAAACTTTGGAGACCTCTGAGGGAGGAGAGGGCCTTTGGCGGCCGAGATGGTGAGATTTGCTTATATGAGCAGATGTTTAAGTTAGGATTTCGTCTTCCCATTCATCCAATAATTAGGGGCATATTGTCCCATATTAACTTGGCTCCCTCCCAGTTATCCCCCAACACCTGGACAGTGATGATTGGGGCTATCGTCTTATGGAGGGCAGTCCCTCATTCAGATCTTCCCGTCCAGGGCTCCACAGGGTGCTACGTGCCCTCCTCTGCTAGGAACCATCCGAGTTACTACCACTTCCTAGCTCGGAAGTACAATAAGAAGATGTTGCTGGTTACCCACACTTTGAACCATAACTGGAAACCACGATATTTCTTCGCCTCAGGGGCATGGGAATTTGGTCCCTGTGCCACCTCTTCATCTTTAGAGCCGAGACTACCTCTGAGGTGGGGGAAGGTGTCAACGGCAGCTAAGGTCGACCGTGGATTAAGCCAGAATAACTTTCAGAAGGTCAAAGACCTTCAAGATCAAGGGGAGCATGGTCTGTCGGTCAAGTACGAACATTTGATGACCCCCTACTACCTCTCTGAAACTGGCCTTGGGGGGAGTCCTCTGACCGAGCTTCGTAACTTACTTTATTTATTGTTTCAACAAGTTAAACCTCTGATTTTGCTATGTCTCTAATCTTCTAACTCAGACCTTTCTTTTTGCAGAGCGTTCGGAAGGAATATCAGACGATATCTGGGAAATGGCAGCCCCCAGCCTCACCAAGCTAGTTAAGAAAGTAGGTCTGAATGCGCCTCCTCCTCCTATCTCTTCAAGGGCCGATGCCTCCAAAAAAAGGAAATCCAATGACCCTGCCCCTGAGGATCAGAGGCAGAAGAAGAGAACCTCTAAGGGGGATTGCACGATCCCCATCTCCTCTGAGGATGCATTGGTTGCTCGTCTGGAGCAGCTGAAGATCGGCGACAGCCTTATTGGCCAAAGTATGAAGGCCTTGGACACCATCGGCTCCGTGATGACCGACGCTGACAAACGATTCTGCCGTTCTCTGGACACCCCTCTACTGGCCGAATTCTACCTCCACCGATCTATCCAAGTAAGTTTTGCTGTTGTTGTTGAAGTGTAACATCGGCTTTGAATTTTATTGACTCTTGAACTCATGTGTCTGAATGTTTTTTGCAGGATGTCCTCACCATGCACTAGTTTGTCGACTGGACTCTGAGGAAGCTGCCCCTTATTGAAAAGCGGAGAGAGGCCCAGAAGACAGAGGTCGCTCTTAATGGCGAAGTGGAGCGTCTGAAGACTGCCTTTGAGGGGTCTGAAGCTAGAGCTACGAAGCTGGAAAAAGACATTGTCAAACTTAAGAATGATCACAGCTCTGCTATGAAGGCCAAGGATGAAGCCCTTCAACGAAAGGTGGATGTTGCTGTCAAAGCTGCCGTGGAGGACGCCTCAGAGAAGATCTTGGAGGACTACAAGGTCTCTGACAAATTCGCCAGCTTTGGCTTTGAATACCTCGAAAGGGGTGTTAAGGCCACTGGAAAATGGGCCGAAATGAAAGAGAAAGAGTCAGGGAGCCTGGCAGCCTCGGACTTCGTTGGTCTGGGCTATGCTGATCCTCGATTTGCTCAGGCCTTACAAGAGGTCGAGGAGAAAGGAGGTGTTACGCCTGCCGAGACTGCCCAACCAGAAGATACAAGGACGGAAGGCGTTAATCCTCAAGATGATGGGGTAGAAATGACCAACATCGGCCAAGGAAGTGGGGACATGGCCACTAGCCCTGAGATTGCAGACACTTAGGCAGTATTTTGTGAAGCTCTTATTTGTAATTTTTTGTTTCTGATTTATATCGGTCTGTAACCTCTGATAACATTTTCCATTAGCTTTTGACCTGTAACTCTAACTTCTTTGTGCTATACCATTCCCTGAGGAGAAATTTGCATCTCTTGGCCTTGAATTGTTTTGGCGCGTCTTCATCACTATACTATGATTTTACACTTGTAATATATCACCAAATTAATGATGTTTAAGGTCTGAGGTCATCCAAATATGATGTTCACCTCGGACCTTGTCACCAAGTCATGATGTTTTAAGGTCTGAGGTTATCAAACTAAGATGTCACCCCCATAAATTTCACCAAATTAATGATGTTGAAGGTCTGAGGTCATCCAAATATGATGTTCACCTCAGACCTTGTCACCAAGTCATGATGTTTTAAGGTCTGAAGTCATCAAACTAAGATGTCACCCCCATAAATTTCACCAAATTAACGATGTTTAACGTCTGAGGCCATCCAAATATGATGTTCACCTCAGACCTTGTCACCAAGTTATGATGTTTTAAGGTCTGAGGTCATCAAACTAAGATGTTAACCCCCATAAATTTCACCAAATTAATGATGCTTAGGGTCCGAGGTCATCCAAATATGATGTTCACCTCAGACCTTGTCACCAAGTCATGATGTTTTAAGGTCTGAGGTCATCAAACTAAGATGTTACCCCCATAAATTTCACCAAATTAATGATGTTTAGGGTCTTAGGTCATCCAAATATGATGTTCACCTCAGACCTTGTCACCAAGTCATGATGTTTTAAGGTATGAGGTCATCAAACTAAGATGTTACCCCAATAAATTTCACCAAATTAATGATGTTTATGGTCTGAGGTCATCCAAATATGATGTTCACCTCAGACCTTGTCACCAAGTTATGATGTTTTAAGGTTCGAGGTCATCAAACTAAGATGTTACCCCCATAAATTTCACCAAATTAATGATGTTTAGGGGTTATGTAGGAGTAGTTGGAACGTCGGCGGATTCCCAGCCGATGTTGATTACGATGATGGTGATAGTCCTTGCTGCCTCGGCTTATACCCAGCCGAGGTTGATGTATGAAGTCGGCGTGGTGTCGGCTCTGGACGACCTGATGGATCACTGACCCTATGGATCATGAAGACCTCAGTTGTTGCCCGACTATGAGGTACCTAGTAACGTCGGCCATAGCCGACCTTATGTTGGACGAGACCGCTGGTTGTCAATCTGGAGCCCTTGTTACCTCGGCCATCTTCTTGGCCGAGGTTGGTGTCTCCGAGTTGTCAGGTACATTTAGGGCATATCAGTTGTGGTTGGGTAACGGTTTGGAATGAAACAAAAAGCTTGATGGTTCATCAATGGCTGAAACAGCAAGCCGGAGAAGACAAATACCTGTTCGATCGATCAATCGATCGAGGGTCCCAGAATTTTGGCAGTTCGGCCTGTTTATATATATAAGGGAAATTAATTTAGGATTTAATCCCCTACTTTTATTTAGTGATAAATTCATATGTGACACATATTCCTTAACAATTATAAGGGGATATAATTGGGTTTAGGAGGGTGATAATTGTATGTCACGGGATGATTAAATTTCGGGAATTAATTCGTAGATATTGATTTTGGACCGAGGGAAAAGGTTCGGATATTGTAGTTGAGTGGCATTACATTATTAAAGGAATCGAGGTGTAATTAATTAGCTAAGGGGAGAAATATAGAATCGGGTATTAACGATGGTACGGGCCAAGTGAACAAGTCCGGGTATAATGGTTGGGTGACACCAAGTGTTAAATTAATTGATGTGTAAATTAATTAAATTAGAGTCGGACCATAGACTCGGATTGGTAGCAATTAATTAATGTGTAAATTAATTAAATTAGAGTCGAATCATAGACTTGGGTAAATATTATATAAATTAATGTGCAAAGTATTTAGATAAGAGTCGGACCATAGACTCGGGAAAATATTATATTAATTGATGTGTGAATTAAATAAATTAAAGTCGGACCATAGACTAGGGGAGATGATAAATTAATAAGTGAGAAAATTAATTAAGTTGAGTCGGGCCACAGACTACGGAAATTATAGGCTAGTGTTACGGGTTTTTTTAGTACACGGTAAAGCCGGGATTTATATTATATATATATACGGTGTAGTGATAGTATATATATATATATATATATATATATTGTGTGTGCTGTTAAATATCAGTGACTAGATATTTATTTAATTTATATACTCTAATGCTATCAAGGGTGAATCCCCTACCTTGAGGAGTAGGGCGAGTATATCCACAGGTCGTAGCATCTGGTATATGGGTGAGGGATTTATCTCACCTTCAGGGAAGAAATATGACCGCCTCCACTACGTTTATATTTTGGGCCAAGTTGGTGAGCGATTCCAACTCGGGTAACTAGGTTATGTGAGCACACCTAGTAAAATAGCACTTTAGAGAGAATCATCGGGAGAGGGTATACTCGAAGGAATGGATATACATATGATATATGTGTGGATGTTGTGGCAAAGGTATGTATATAATGGTAGTAAATATTATATGCGGGTTATAATACAGTTTGTGATGTAATTGTTTTATATAACTTGTGTCACAGTTCTCAACTCAACAAAGCCTTTTCCCAATTATTTGGGGTCGGCTACATGAATCCTATTTTTCCATTTCATCCTGTCCAGTGCAATATCTTCGATTAAACCACATGTCATCATATCCTTTTTTATAATATCCCACCAAGTCAATTTAGGCTTACCTCTACCCCTTATGTTACCATCAATACTAACTAAATCACTCTTCCTTACAGGAGCATCCATTGGTCTACGCTTGACGTGTCCAAACCATCTAAGTCGATTTTCTCTCAATTTATCTTCCATCGGAGCTACTTTTACCGTTTCACGAATTTGTTCATTTTTAATTTTATCCTTTCGAGTTTTACCACAAATCCATCTTAGCATTCGCATCTCCGCCACACTCATTTTCTACACATTTTGTTTCTTGATTGTCCAACACTCTGTCTCATATAACATGGCGGGTCTAATGGCCATCCTATAAAATTTACCTTTTAACTTCAAAGGTATACGCCTATCACACAAAATGTCGGTAGCACTTCTCCACTTAACCCAGCTCTAATCCTATGAGTAACATCATCACTAATATCTCCATCTTTTTGAATAATCGATCATAAATAACAAAAATGATCATTTCTAGGTATCTCTTGACCCTCCAATTTCACCACATCTCCATTTGTCCTCCTATTACTACTAAAATTGCACTCCACATATTATGTTTTAGTTCTGCTTATTTTAAATCCTCTTGTTTCTAAAGTTTCTCTCCACAATTCCAACCTAGCATTAATCCCCGTCTTAGTCTCATCCACTAAAACAATATCATCTGCAAATAGCATACACCATGGCACCTCATCTTATATTTGTCCAGTCAACTAATCCATAACAAGAGCAAAGAGATACGGACTTAATGTTGAACCTTGGTGTAGACCTACTGTAATTGAAAATTCACTACTTTCTCCGGCTGATGTTCTTACTGTAGTCATCGCACCATCATACATATCCTTTATCACATCGACTCACTGCTCTTTTATGTAGAACCCACCATATTATATCTTTGGGTATCCTATCATACGCATTCTCCAAATCTATAAAAATCATATGAAGATCCTTCTTTTTCTCCCTATACCTCTCCATTAATCTCCTCAATAAATAGATTGCTTCCATTGTTGACCTCGGCATAAACCCAAATTGATTCTCAGATACTGTTGTCTTTAATCTCAATCTTTATTCAATCACTCTCTCCCAAAGTTTCATTGTATGACTCATTAACTTAATACCACGATAATTTGAACAACTTTGTATGTCCCCTTTATTTTTATAAATAGGTACTAAAACACTTTTTCTCCATTCATCGGGCATCCTATTAGTCATTAAAATTCTATTAAATAATTTTGTAAGCCATGATACTCAATCCGCCCCTAAGCACTTCCAAACTTCAATAGGAATACCATTTGGCCCTAAAGCCTTACCTGTTTTTCATCTTTTTTAGAGCAATCCTGACCTCTGTTGTCCTAATTCTGCGAAAAAATATGTTTTCTCGAGTCTCCCTAAGTTCCTTTACATCTAATCTACTCCCATTATCTCCATTTAATAACCTCTCAAAGTAGTTTTTCCATCTTTCCATAATTTCATCATCTTTGACTAGGACTCTCGAATCATCACTTTTAATACACTTAACATTATTGAAATCTTTTGTTTTCCTATCCCTAAGTTTAGCAAGCTTGTAAATACTTTTTCCCCCTCTTGTGTATCTAATTTTGTATAAAGATCATCATACGCTTTTAACTTAGTATCTCTTACCACTTTCTTAACTTCCTTTTTAGCCCATTTATATTTCTCAAAATTTTCTTCATTTCTATTTGTTTGTCATGTTTTAAAGCACTCCCTTTTGATTTTTACTATATTTTGTACTTCTTCATTCCACCACCAAATTTCTTTAGACTGTGGCCCCTTGCCTTTTGATTCTCCAAGAATTTCTTTTGATATTCTCCTAATGCATGTGGTCATCTTATTCCACATTATGTTAGTCTCTTCTTCAGTATTCCATGTTGCTTCATTTAATAATTTATCTTTAAATAGTTCTAATTTCTCTCCTTTTAAGTTTCACCACCTAATTCGTGGGTTAATCTTCACTTTTCGCACTCGTGATTGATTTTGAATATTTATATCCAACACCATTATCCTATGTTGTGAGGTTAAGCTCTCCCGGGATAACCGTATAATCTTTACACGTTAATCGGTCTCCTTTTCTAGTAATGAAAAAATCTATTTGGCTCTTATGCGTTCCACTTTTATAAGTTATTAAGTGTTCAAGCATCTTTTTAAAACATGTATTTACTAATAAAAAATCATAAGCCATCGCAAAATCTAAGATAGAGTCTCCCCCGTCGTTCCTATCTCCAAAACCATATCCTCCATGCACTATCTCATATCCTACACGATCTTCTCCTACATACCATTAAAATCTCCCCCTATATAGATTTTCTCACCTACGGGTATTTCTTGAATTAGTTCATCCATTTGCTCCCAAAATTGTACTTTAGTGTGCTCATCTAATCCTACTTGAGGTGCATAAGCACTAACAATATTAATTATGTTTTCACCTAATACCAATTTTACAAGTATAAGTCTTATCACCTTTCCTAATAACGGTTACGATATCGTCCTTAAAGTTCTTATCTACTATTATTCCAACTCCATTCTTATTTCTATATTTTCCTGTATAATAATATTTAAATCCTGTATTTTCTATTTCTCTAGCTTTCTCACCGACCCATTTAGCTTCTTGTAAACAAGCTATGTTAACTTTTCTTCTTATCACGGTATCTACAAACTCCATCCCTTTTCCTGTCATAGTACCTATGTTCCAAGTCGCTAACCTAAGTCTAGTATCCTGGACTAGCTTCTTTACCCGCACACGTCCAGCTTGTTGCAGGGACCCTTGCGTATTTATCGTCGCATCCGGGCGCCGATGCGACGCCCCTTGCCTATTCTTCGAGACACCCGGTGGCAGGCGCAACGCATCGTTTAAGGGGAATGCCCTAGCATTAGCATGTATATTCATAGGAATCATGTTCATAAGGATCTGACAAAGTTTTACGCTGGCTGTCAACTACCTAACGCAACCCTCCTCCTTTATCCGGGTTGGGACCGGCAGTGTAAAAAAATAAGAAGCTAAGCACGACACAGGCGGAGTTATATGATATTATTTAAAGGAAATTAATTAAGTTAATTAGTGAGATAACTTATAACCCATGGATAATAATACTCGGTTTAGAGTGAAAAGGCAAGGGAGGATTACAAGGACTAGTTGGACGAGGTAGTACAACTAGGTGGGGTGAAGGTAATCGTTAGGTGTGCACTTTAGTGGAGGGATGAGAATGTCCTCAAGAGAGTGCGACACTAACTTAAATATGAAGCGCATTCATGCATTTTAAATTACTGCAGTTAATTCACTTGCTAAATATTTTCAAAATGTTTTGGGTTCTAACCCTTGCTATAAAACTATTTTCAAAACCTTTTAGGTGCCCAGCCACAGGGACGCTAGGATTGATATTCTACTCCAGGGACACGGCGCTGCGGCATATGTGGATGCTAGCAGGAGCTTGGATTAGACGCTTCTTTCATTCTTTCCTAAAGTAGGAACCATTTCTCAGTGTCACCCAGACTTTTCAGTTTCAGTTGTCAGATTTATTTATTCTATTGTTGGCTATTTGTATTGGACTATTTACTTTGGTGGCCGATGGTTTATTCAGCAAGTAGTTAAAGTAATTATTCAGTTGATTTTATTCAGTTGTGTGAATGGTTTATATTTTCCGCATGTTATTAGTTGTTTAATTAAAAAGATAAAATTTGGCACCAGTTTTTTGGAATACTAGGTGGTTAGTAAGTTTTAAAAAGGTTTTCAACCGTGATGCTAAGGATGAACCAACTGGGATTCCTGTTTTAATTTGGTATAGGACTGATCACCCAGTATTTTATTAGGCGGGGTGTCACAGTTAAGGGTGGCAGAAAGAAAACTTGGGTGGGAATAAAAACTCCCTCATTCTAATGCTCCATGTTAGTAAGATGATGTAGGTTGTTGCTTTCTCCAATAAAGATAAAGGTATAGATTTGAAGTTGATGTGAACAATCGCTTACCGCTCTACCAAGAGCTATAGCATATAGTAATGGCGCAACTTAATTCACATATACAAAGGGTGAGTCTACCCCATGTGTTCAAGCTCAAAGAGCCTCGGCCCATTTTATAGGAGGGAGCATGCAAGGTTGGCCCAAGAGCCTACATCCATTTAGATGCACCTGCATCATATTCTCCCCCCGCCCCCCAATGGGTTGCCACTCTTTATGACTCAAATCCATGTCCTCGCTCTATTACCAAATGATGTGAACAAACGACTTACAGCTCTACCAAAAGCTATAGCTGATAGTAATAGCGCAACATAATTCACATATACAAAGGCTGAGTCTGCCCCATAAATCCAAGCCCAAAGAGCCTCGACCCATTTTATTGGAGGGAGCATGCAATGTTGGCCCAAGAGCCTGCATCATAAGTTTTTTATATTTATATTTTGGGGGGCTATCTTCTGATAATGAAAAAGGACTCAAAGGAACCTAAAAGGCCACAGATTTTGGTTCAATGGTTGAACTGATGTTTATATATGTATGTTATTACTATATACATATAATGGGTGAACCTGGAGCAACGGTAAGGTTGCCCCATTGTGACATGGAGGTCACAGGTTTGAGTCGCGAAAACAGCTTCTCTACATATGGAGGGGTAAGGCTACGTACATCTAACCCCCAGCACGGCATAGTGGAGGGAGCCCCGTGCACTGGGCCCTTTTATATACTGTATAGATATGTGTATATTTCATATATAAAATTAAGTGTCTCCCTCCAGCGCCCCCCCTAAAAAATAAAAAATAAAATAAAGGGAACTGAAATGGGTTTACGGGCCAACCCCCAATCAGCCCGACCTTCTGAAGACTTAACCCGTTTTCAACCCGCCCATATTTGGCCCAATGTGTCCATCTGCCATGTCTATCAATAAGGGTGGTTATAGGCCCGAAGCCGGCCCAGCATGTCCGGAAAAGAAAAAAAACAGGGGTTTGGGTAAGGTAAATAGGCCCAAGAACCAGGCTTGGCAATATATAGGTCCAATTTTTTCTGGGTGAGCCTAGACATTTATTCTTAAGCCCGCTCGAGCCCGACCCGACCCGACCCGACCCGACCCAACTCTTTTAACTTATTTTATTTTTTTTAATCTTTTTGTGGAACAAAACCTTAACATCAATTTCGAATTACCAAACACTGCGTAAAATTGAATTTAAACTCATTTCAAATCTGCTCCTTTATAATTTACTAATTCACAATGAACCAACTTACAAAATCGAACAATTTACGCAACCAAACAGAACCTAAGTGTGTCAATGACATAATCTTATCACCAAAGTCACCCAATGTACAATACATGCATCGACCGGCCTAAAACAATAACAACAATCTTTGGCATAAAAAAATAAAAAAGCTAAAAAAAGTTAAAAGTAATATGACTTACCCCCTCCATCTCCATGGGCAAAAGATTTTCCCCCATTCTGTTCCTCCAATTAAAAATGGCCCGATTCAAGACGCATGTCCAAATGGGTATGGTCTTGGACATACTATCCGGAAACCTCTTCCCCTTCCTAGTAGAATCCACAATCATACACCCTCCCCTCTGTCCTACCCATCACAAAACAAATTCAAAAACATCACAATCACAATCACAAAACCAAAACCAAAACCAACAATTTGAAGTTTAGTGAGATGAAAAATAGGGTACCGGCGAGGAGGGCAGTGTGGATGTTGAGGCGAGAGGTGTTGAATGATAGATTGTTGGTGTGGCCATCGGTGGACTTGAAGTAGCATGTGGAGTGGAAGTTGGGGGAGTACCAGAGGCCGCAACGAAGGTTGGCGAGGAGTGGGAGTTGGGGCCAGAGTTGGGAGATTTCTCCAATGAAAATGGAGTCTGAGTAGATGGAGCGTAGGGCGTTGTATAGAGAGTTGTCCTTGCGCTTTATTGTTCTCGCCGCTCTGTAAACGCTAAGCCTTTCGTTCTCCATTGTTGTTCTAGGGTTTTACGCAGCTTCGATTTCACTCACCTTCCCTTCCACGTTATTCGTTTCTGTTTAATACAACATCTACATGATGTTAAAACAAGTACAAAAATAAATAAATAAATAAATAATTATATACATATTATACTAGATTATCACTATACGTAGTGATCGATCGTTTTCTCGCTAACCCAGCAAGATCAAGCAATTGAATGAGAAAAATATATATATTTTTTGTCAACTTAATAAGAATTTCATAAATAGATGATTTTTATCATGTTGACACGCACTGAAGAACGCATTAATTAAAAGTATTCATTAAAGATGACTAAACTGTATATATATCATCTTCTCCCAACCTATAGTAACACCCCGTATTTATGTGCATTTATATACTTAATTAATTCGGATATATTTTAAATTATTTGTGTGTCGTAATTTAATCGAATTAATTATAGAAATATTTATTTAAATATTAGTCGGGAGAGTGAATGATTAATATTTATGGAATTTAAATTACTAAGTGAATAGTAACAAATTATTTACGTCATAACGTGTATTCGTGACGTGACATTTATTTATCTCGGGGAGAGTGAATGGTTAATATTTATGGAATTTAAATGATTAAGTGAATAGTAATAAATTATTTACGTCATAACGTGTATTAGTGACGTGACATTTATTTATCTCAGCCGGGAGTCGAGTATAAACTAATTTAGGTGTGAGATAAAGATTTTTATAAATTAATTCGGATGTCAATTCCGAGTGCACAGTTGAGTCCGAATGGACCGAGAGAGTCGAAAAAGTGTACCCGGGGGTGGTAAATGGGGTATTTTTTGGGATAACCGAACCCACACGGGGGTGTTTGAGCCATTTTAATTAGGCCCATGTGACTAAAAAAGGGATTTGGAGATAAAAAAAACTAACTTTAGGAGTTGTGGGCAGCCATAACTCATTTGAGAGAATCTCATAACGTAGAAGAGCAATGGAGGAGAACTCTTGGGAACCAAAGAGGAAGAACAAGAAAGGTGTTCTTCATCACACAACCAAATCTCTACACCAAAGGAATAATCAGACTCTACGAATCATAAGGCAAGTGGCTAAACTTGCTTTTATATAAATTGTTGACTTCAATTCATATCATGGTAGGTGTTAAACACATGATTTTGGGTTGAGTTAATACAAATTGGATTTTCAAATTTGTGGATGTTACGAATCAAGTTTTGGGGATTGATTTGATAGGGCTAATGAATTCATATTATACTGTGAAGAAATTATAAGATTAGAGATGTTATTGACTGTAAAAGTTGTGGAAAAATCATATAGATTCATGTCTTTATTTACAACTGGAGATTGAAATTGGGAATTAAATATATTGGGATTTGTGTTGATTCGTAGAACCTACTGTGTACATTTTGGGTTAGTTTCTGGGTAAGAAAGGTTTTAAGGTTTTGTTAATGGGCGAGAACTGATTCTGGATGAAGAGGTAGAAAACGTTGCAAGTCGCTCGAACGACCAGGACTCTGGTTCGAACACAGTGATTATCGTTCAAACGACATCGCATGTCGTTCGAACGACGTCGTTTCTCATTCGAATGAGATGGCAAATTCAGCCCATTTTGTTTTTGTTGTACTGACCGACCTGGGTGGGACTTTAAGGGAGAATTATGTACAGTAAGGAAGCGTCTTAAATCTGGGATTGTTTGGGACTTTAAGGACAAACGGTACAAGGTTGTTTTATATTTAATGTAAGAGAGACATTACGATTGGAATTAATTAATAAGTGTGTATCAAACTTATTAAGAGAATATGTACGTCTTTTTACGTTTCAGCATAGCGTTCTGCTGACATAGAGCCCTACTATTAGGACTGTTGCTTTATCTTCACGCTTATGAGTTATCGTGCTTCAGCTATTTAGTTTTGTATTAATAGTGAACTGATACAACTCATTTTAAATTTCAGATGCCGCCTAAGAGAGGTAAACCTGCTAGGGCAGCAGCCGGGGACAAGGCGAGGGAGGATCAACAGGAGCCAGAGGTTCCACAATCGCAAGCCCCACCAGGATTAGTGACGACAGCTCGGATGGCGGAGGTGGTAGTCCAGACGGTCAATGCAGCCATGGCAGCCCATTTCCCTCATCCTCAACCACAGCAGCCAGTGGTCCCAGTTGCATCGGCCCATCAGGGGCCTTCAGAGTGGCAGAAAGTTCGGGAGGCCTTTCAGAAGGACCATCCACCAAAGTTTCAGGGGAGTTCTGAGGTAGTCGTAGCATGTCAGTGGAAGAAGGATATGCAGCACAACTTGCGTATGGTTGACCGTAGAGAGGTACAAAGGCAGATGTTAGCCGCTTTCAGGTTAACTGGGGCAGCTCTACAGTGGTGGGAGTCCATCACCACTATTGGAGACAGGGATTCGATAACCATCGATGATTTCTGCGTGCAGTTTGACTGCAAGTACTTTCCTCCAGCAGTTGAGGCCGAGATGAGGAGGAAATTCAGTGAGGGGACTCAGGGAGAGTGCTCAGTGGCAGAGTACGAGGAGGAGTTCACCCGTTTAGCAAATTTTATGTCGGATGAGGTAAGCAACGAGGAGCGAAAGAAGGCAAAGTTTGTGATTGGATTGGCCTGGAGGATCAGGCGACACTTGATCTGCAACCCCGCATTGGCAACGTACACCGACGTCGTCAATGTCGATTTACTACCAATACACCAAAATGCCAATTTTGTTAGTGCCTTATTGTGACTGCTAATGGGGGTGACAAACTTATAACTCCCGTAAGCAGTCACAAAATTATTTATAACTCCCATTAGGGGTGATAAAATCAATGGGTAATAAAACAATTGATTCAATTAGTTTGTCACCGCTAATGGCAGTCACAAATGTCACCATATAATTAATTCGTGACTCCTATAAGCAGTCACAAATTTATAACTGTTATAAGCAGTCACAAATTTATAAGTTATGACTCTTATGAGCAGTTACAAAATTATAACCGCTATGAAGAGTTATAAATTTTGGTCTAATACTAAATTTGTGACTGCTATCGATAGTCATAAATTTGTAACTGCTCGTAGCAGTCACAAATTTTGGCCTAACACTTAATTTATAACCGCTATTATCACTCACAAATTTGTAACCGCTCCTAGCGGTCACAAACTTTGTCCTAAAACTTAATTGGTGACTGCTATTAGGAGTCATAAAAAATTTCATCTAACTTTAATTTCCCACTTCTCTCTCCTCTCTCTCTTTTCACAACTCTCGCCCTTCTCTTCTCTCTCTTACATTTGGTTGCTGTGAGTTTTTTCTGTTAGTTTTCGTTGTTGTGAGAAGAACCCTCAAGGCCTTGAGGGAAGACGATTATACAATGGTTTTTCTAACAGGGATACGTTTGGATAACAAGGGTACGTTTTTATATGTTTTATGGTCTATTTGTTTTTGTACTTTTTTAAAAATGTTTGTATGCTCTTCTGTTAATTGTTTTGAGGTTTAGTTTATAGTTTTCTGGCTCAATTTTATGTTTGTATTTTTTTTATTAATCGGCTTTAGTTGTGTATGTAGTTCTGGATTGATTGGGAATTCAAAGAAAAAAATTAAATTTGTAAGGGTTTTGACCTTTTCTTTTGAGTTCCGTTGCATTGTGTAATGAGATTGATATTTGTTTTTCTGCCAACATTTTACAATTTTGAATCATTAAATGGGATTGCCTATGCACCAATTTAAAAGTTTGGTTTGATATGCTTGAATTGCAGGCCAAGTGTTTGATAAAAGGCTTAAGGGATTTCCTTAAATGTTGTAGATTATATGTGAATGGGGTTGCCTACCATTTATCTCACTGTTGAAAAGGTACTCTCTCTCTCTCTCTTCCAACGATTAAGATTTCACTTTAAATTTTTATATTAGGGTTGTAAGGATTTTGTAAATAATTTTGTTTGTGTTTGTTAGAAGATTTTTCATTTATTTTTTCTTATCATCCTAGAATACACTAAAAGTACCCAGTATAGTACATATGAAGTACTCGGGTTTATTAGCATTGTTAAATGCATGTTTGTTGAACTTTTTAATGTGTATGAATGTCTAATGAATATGTATGGATATTTAATGTCTAATGTATGATGTCGCATACGAATATCTAATGAACTTTTGTGTTATTGATCTACTACTATGTATATATTGTCTTTTTTGTTTTGTAGGTTCACTACGTTCGTTAAAATTATTGTTACATGATAATTCAGTTCTACGTTTAATTTGTTGCTTAAAAATGTGCCATTGTTATGTTTTTCTTCGCGAGATACAATTTGATTGTGTGTAATAGAACCCATCCAGTTATATGTTCAATTTGATTATGTAGTTGTGAGAATATTTCCTTCCTATTACTTTCACGTTATAAATGTTTGTAACCAACTATGTATTACTTTATGAGATGTAATGTCAATCGTATGGATACCACTGTGTATTACTTTATGAGATATACTCTACATTTACATTCGTTTCAGTTAAGATTATGGGAATGTGTCCTGGTAAAAAAATACTCCTTTGTATAAATGCTACTCAGAATGTGCTTTAGTCATGAAAAGTGGATATGGAGACATGTTAATGAGAATATGCATTGATTATGAACTGTGGGTATAGAGACATAAAGCGTTAGGCTATTAAATATCTATTGGATTTGAATTCCAATTTTTATCAAGTGTGGTGATTGAATATACAACAATGTAGAGTACATGTGTTTAGTTTGTACATTACATACAAGTATACTAGTTGTCTTTGATATCTTTGTCGGGAATAAAGGTTTGGTCTGCAAATGTGGATAGTTTTAGATCACTAAAATTTCTAAATGAAAGGTGCGAGGGATCTTTTGGGGAAGATTATTTGTTGCACATTGTGCTCCATGACCCAATGGTACTGTTGGATAAGAAGATTGGGCCTGTTCTTGGTTGTGTTTCCATCTATCGTTCAGTTACGACAGTGAATGGGTGTCATATGGACTTTTCATCCTAATAGGCCCAATGAAACGACTACTGTTCAACAGTGCCACTTGTTTATGACACAAACAGGGATCTGCCTCTCTGTTTCTCTATCTGGAATTTTTTGTTTTCTCCTTATTTCGAGCCCTTGGGCATCAACGGACCATTTTTTGAGTATTTAAGTGGTTTAAAGGGGAACTAACACTACACCAAATCTGCCCATTTGTCAAGGTCATTGACCTTGACAAATTCACCTTGTCAAGGTCAATGACCGTGACATTTCGAGGCGAGATAACTTTTTTTGTCACGGTCGTGTCACGGTCATTGACCTTGACAAAAAACTCGCGTTTTGTGTCACGGTTGTGTAAAGGTCAATGACCGTGACACGTTTGTCACGGTTTATAACCGTGACAAAGCCGTGACCACTTTTTTAAAAAAAAATGTCACGGTCATTGACCGTGACAATTCTGGGCAAAATTTAAAAAAAATCTGCTGGGCAGTATGGGCACTGCCACTGCCCAACAGTATATTCGTACCTGTTATAGCAACGTTGTACCTGTTCCAAACATCATATATCCAACACAAACTAAAGATAATGCAAATATATATTCATGACAGTATAATCCAAATCTTCAAAGTAAAAATAATATACATGACGATATAATCCAAATATAATTAAAATGGACAAACTAGAAAATAATGTTACTACATGTCTTGGATAAAACTGAGGAGGTGAGTAGGCCACACGACATACGAATTGACGCACCCACTAATATACGTCGTGCCGCATTGTTCGCGCAACCACAATAGGGAGTTCTCCTTCCCGGGTATGACATGCGTGACGAGCACCCTGGACTCCATCTGTTGAAGCACACGTCCATGGACTATTCCACCCTCGACGATATTCGGGTCCCTCAACCCCCGCCCTATCCGCTGGCCATCAAATATGTTCAATATGAACACGCTCGGCCAACCAATTGTCGATAATGGTCTGTTGGAGGGCGTCAAATAGGGAAGTGGATCGTCGAAGTACGAACGTGTCGGTGATGAAGCAGCGAGGTCCACATCCTCGTCATCCTGCGCCTCGTCCTCCCGCACCTCCTCCTCCACCGCCTTATCCTTCCCTTTCCCTTTACCTTTCTCTTTACGGTCTCCACCCAACGTACGCTTCATGAATGCGTACATATCTTGGACCGTCGCCTCCAAACGGGACAGCTTCGCGTCGTGTGAATCCACCGTTCGAGCCAACCCGGTGTCGCTCGTCTCCAATCCGATGATCCTAGATTTGGCCACCCGCGAGCTCACTCCCCTTGCGATCAGAGCCAAGCACTTGGCTGAGTGCGTCTGTGGACAAAGATGCCTTGTCGGCATCAGACTGTGACTCATGCACTTCCTTAAGCTTTGCCTGAAACGACAAAAAGCACATGATTAGTAAAATAAGTAAACTAAAAAATTATAACGTAATTAACAATAATTAAACTGTCGGATTACTTACAATCGTGGCCGCGACGCTCGGGGACACCTCCTTGTCCTTCCCCTTCTTCGTCCGAAGAGCCACATAAGTATCGAGCCTATGTGGCTTACCCCCTGGCCCACTCCCTACCCCCTGAAATAAAATAAAGTAAAGTAAAATTAGTATCGGCCCCGCAAAGTAAAATAATATCCAATAATATATTTCTGTAGTTATAGATAAATTAAATATTACCTTCATCCTATGCTCCACCTCAGCGTAAGAGGTCCGGCCGGAGTAGTGCACGTCCGTCTTTTTAGCCCGATTTTCCCTCCCCGATTGGCCAGATGCCAATTGTCGATCCTCGATCTCATTGTCAATGAACTTTTGCCATTGTGCCAATGAGATCGGCTCCTTGGGCGGGACGGATCCGCGCCATTGTAAAATGGTCTCTCGTGTTTTTCCAAAGTACCGTGTCCGCATATTTTTTTTCCACGTCTTGTGTTGCTCCCTCAACTGCTCCAAGACGGAATCGCGTAGCTTTTGATCCAAGTTGAATTGTTCCTGTCCAACAAATACAATGTTAGTTGCGAATAAATATAAATATAAATATAAATATAAATATAAATATAAATATAAATATAAATATAAATATAAATATAAATATAAATATAAATATAAATATAAATATAAATATAAATATAAATATAAATATTAATATTACCTGTAGTGCCGTCCAAACAGCTAACTTGAGCTCATACGGCACCTCCTTCCAACTCATAAACCCCGGGTCGATGACCGTCTTTAGCAGCTCGAGGGATCTCGCTAAAAGCTCCGACTTGTTTTCGACGGTAATCCCAAATTTTCCATATTTGGGGAGCCTAGGGGCGGCGGAGCCCTCGTCGCCTCCGCTACCACCGAACCCAGACGACGACATCATCATAAACAACATCATCATCTTCGCCCTAACATCTGAAGGAGACATTTTTTCTGTAAAAAAATGTTATTAGTACAGATAAAAAAAATGTTATTAGTACAGATAAAAAAATGTTCCGTCTATATTATAACGTATGTGTAAGTTCCGTCAATACCATTTCGTTTCAATTTTGTAATATTATGTTTTTTCCAAATATTTAAAGAGTTATTAAATGGGTGCCCCACCCCCTGCCCCCTCCCCCCGCCACACACACACGCACACCTACGCACACACACACACACACATCCCCACCCCTACCCACCCCACCCCCTCCCCCTCCCCCCACCACGACCGTGACAACTACATATATTGTTTATCAATAAAATTATGACATGAGATAATTATAATTGTAGCATAAATTTCATTATCATGGGTTTTACCTAATTGAATTAAATGAACAATACTTTTAGCCCTTGTTATTCATCAAATTTGAGGCAAGTTAATTAGAATATTTGTAGGACTGAAATTGATTTAGATTATGCCTATCTATGTAACTCTAAAACCTAATTGTGATTAAAATCTGATTTATATGTATAGGAATTGAATTTTAATATTAATCCTTCATAAATCCCTTGAATACATGCATAAATTTGTAGAGATTGAAATTAAATTGCTTGAGATTGAATTTCTATGTTTCGGGGTCATTATTTGAAAATACTTAATTACCCTTTGAAAACCTTTCATAACACACCTATGTATTAAATATGGGTTAGACCTCTTAGCTTGCTCAACCACCCATTTACACACTTACTTTACCTTTTATTTACATTATGGATATTAATCAATTCACACATTTTTTGTCCACTTCAACCTTTACTGAAACATTTATTAATTAATTCAAGTTAGGTAAAACCACGCAAGTATCTAATACAAATATTATCATTCAACAAATTAAGTCCCATCGATAATAAACCCCCTCCCCCACCCCGCCCCACCCCAATATTTTTCAACACTGTATCCCCCAATAGTAATAATGAATTAACATATAATTTTCAACTCCAACAACATATGCTTCAACTTAACCCAATCTTCCCAATAATACCAACTAATCAACACCCAACATCCAAATCCAACAACATAGGTCTAGAACCAAAGTTTGTACATAATAATTTATAGTCTCCAAGAAAGTACCATTTTTATTCATAATATTTACGATTATCACTTTTTCGTGTATTAGCCAAATTTCCACCCCACCCTGCCCCCCTCCACCCCACCCTGCCCCACCCCCTGCCCCCCTCCCTCACCCCGCCCCACCCCCACCCCCACCCTGCCCCACCCCCTCCCCCACCCCCTGCCCCCCTCCACCACCCCCTACCCCCATCCCGCCCCACCCCCCACACACGCACACACATACACGCATATATATATACACATACACACATAAATATACAGACAAATATATATATATATATATATATATATATATATATATATATATATATATATATATATATATATATATATAAATGGAAGAGAGAGAGAGAGAGAGAGAGAGAGAGAGAGAGAGAGAGAGAGAGAGAAATTGGACCTGAGAGCGTCGAGAGAGAGAGAGAGAGAGAGAGAGAGGGAGGGAAGGGCGCAGGAGGGAAAAAAGAAGGGGGGTAGGGTTTTTGCTGGAAAAGTTGTCACGGTCGTGTCAAGGTCTTTGACCGTGACAAATTGAATTGTCACGGTCGTGTCATGGTCAATGACCGTGACAATTCGTTGTCACGGTCGTGTCAAGGTCAATGACCGTGACATAAAACGCGTGTTTTTTTGTCACGGTCAATGACCTTGACAACGCTGGTCGGCTAAAAGGTAACAATTTGCCCATTTTGGTGTAGTGTAATCCGTAATCAAATTTTTTAAAGATTAATTGAATATTAACAAATTATTCTCACACTTGTTGGTTGTGTGCTCATTGTTATAAGAAGAAGAGGGGAGAATAGTTGTATGAAAGAATTGAAATCCAATCCTTCAAGCCTATTAGTCAAAGTCAATTTTTCGAAAATTCTCTCTTTCAGACCCTAAAAAAAAATTTCCTTTATTATTAATTTCATCTATACGTAGATCTTTAACTAAATAGGTTGTATTTTCATTACAATATTTTATATGTATTTCTTTGAAGCCTGCCATGTACTGATTCCCCATCTCAAGTATTTCTTTCAAGATGATCTAGGGATTCTAATGGTTTGTATTTGATTTTTGTTGTGTTTTTCTGATGTGATCCGAGGGCTGAAGGGCATGGACGAAAGGTTTCCCGTGGGAGCTGTCCGAAACATCAAATCTCCGTTATTCACTTCCTTTAGCTTCAATCCCGCTCTTAGCGACGTTTCAAATGGTTCAGTTGATCAATTGATCGGTCAAATAGCGGGCTAAGAATCAGACTCGATCTGATCAAACAATCAATTGTTATCTAAGGGATCAAACGGTCTGTTGTTATCTAATAAATCAAAAAACCAATTTTTATCTAATGGATCAGGCACTATGAGTAACTGCAGTTCAGGTAACGACAGGCTACCCCATTTTGAAACGACGACGAGAATTGGGGTAAGAACGAAAGAAGGAGAATCTCGTAATGATAACGAATGGGTTAAGCAAGGTGAGCCTGGTGTCTATATCACCCTTACTTCCTTACCTAGAGGCGTGAAAGATCTTATGCGGGTCTGCTTTAGTCGAAAACATTTCAGTGAGAAAGAAGCAGAGCAATGGTGGTCAGAGAATCGGGTAAGAGTTTACGAAAAGTACAATGTGTGCATGGTTGAAAGGTCAAGTGTTGGCGTTGGAAGTGAAGATTTCGTGTAGTGTGTGGCGGCATTATATGTAAATATTTTTCTTTTAACTTTTTTTTTCTTCCTTCCCTTTTCTACGTTAGTCACACGAAATGTCATATTTGATCAGTTTAGGCTTGACTTTCATCATATTAAAGGTTAGAATCAAGCATGGGCTACTATAATAGGAAAGATAAATAGAGAGGTTTGTTTTTTCCATATTATTGCTAATGCTTGATTTTGCCTTTACATTTTCGCCTAAATGCACCTTGTCTGGGAGTGGATTAAAGGTGAGAAATGTAAATCTGATTAGGTTGTTGGTTCTTGGTGAAAGAAACTATCGTGTAAATTCACAAGGGAATACATGAGATTTTTTATAAAAAAATAAAAAAAAATAAAATATTAGGATAATTATATACTTCCAATGGTTGGAAGTGAGCGGCGAGACTATTATAGACGAGCAAATCCATTAAGACATTTCTGATGCAATTTTTTTAGGTAATAATAAAATTATGTAGGGACTTTTGCTTCTCTCATTTGAAACTACCACATGTCTTCCTTTTGATGGTTATCGTGAGATTAAATTGGTCCCTAATGACCACATGGTAGCTTCTTGGAAATAAATGATATGACATTCCAAATGGATACTTAATCCATGGCAGTATTCTGCAATAATATGCATTGCCTTCAGTTTGCATGCTTAATTAATCGTATTGATGATATCCTTTTCTTCTGCTTGTGAAATAAGGAATGTGGAAATACTGACATTGAAGGTGTGACTCAACAAATTATTGCTAGGGGCTTTCTTTTCTCATTCCTAACCATTGGTGTATGTTCTTAATTCCACCTGCTATTCCAAAGGTATGGATCTAGATCATTTGTAAGAGTTCAAAAATTGCATTTTTTATTGATCCTTCCAGAGTTTTATACAATATCAAACTTGTTCTACAAGATTGGCATCAAATCAAATTTCACGGATAGTAATTGTTGATTTCAATTGACATAAAATGATTCAGTAAACTAAGTAGTTGAATTACGAGTTTTGGATGGATGATTTGACAGATGATATGGGCAGGTATGTCCCATATCTATATAATTTCGTTATTCAAGAAACACATATACACCAATTAGGAGATAAAGTCAATCTTTCAACTTCCCTTTGAAGATGGTCACAGGTATTTAATCTTATATGAGCAACGAGTCAATTAAATACTTACTTTATAAGGCAGATAGACCATGTGAATTTATGTGGAGAAAAATATTCAAAATTTGAGGATGATTGAAGAAAAATAAATAAGTGATCCATTGATTACTTCATTTTTACGAATAAAAAAAAATGTACCCAGGTCATGTATTTTTTTTCTTTTGTGGAATTCTTGGGACTCTTGATTTTATCACCTAGTGGTGCATATTTTGTTTTTGCTAGGGCTATTTTTGTAGGGCCCCTTTTTATCCTTATATATGTCGTGTATACTCAAGTTCTGACCCCCCTTGCAAGTGTTCTTCAATATAATAAAAACTAGTAGAATCAATTGATTGTAGTAAAAAAGTGAGCAATGATGATAGGTGGTTGTTGGGTAGTTGAGCAGGTAGCGGGAGTGAGACAATGTCCTCGATTGGGGGACTGGTTTGACATGTGATTTCATAGTCATTGAACCTTGAAAATCCTTGACAGCTGAGATTGGAGTGAAGCAACTGGAAGCGTTGTCTGTGAGGGGAGGTGGTAAGAAAATCAGTCGCTTGATCCAACATATAGAAAATATTGCACACAGTGAATCCCTACCGCTATTGTTTTTGGCTTCTAGAAGGTATTTACTCCTTGCTCTCAATCTTTTTTCATAGGTTTCGCCCAATTTTTCCCAAGATATTTTAACTAATGGAGCACAAATTGAGTTGTCAACTGCTTTAGTACTATCATTGCATGTATGTTAGAAGTTATTTTGTAATATCACAAGCATAGATGTCACACAACCTTCATAAAGTTAATTTAGAAAATTCTAGAGCTATATCCTTTTTATTCAGATTGTGCAAACATTTTGTTGTCTTATATTTTTTTAATTCAAGTTTATATTATTTTGGTAAGTAGTATACACGCATATTACTACTCGTGTGGTAGAAACACTAAGTATATTGTTTCCCCATAATCATTCGGAGTTCATTATGTTTATAGTGCATTTAATGTTATGAAGATAAGCTTATATGTAGCGCTTTGCATTCAGAAATCGAATGGTACTCATTCAGAAATCACAACTCTTAGATGACGATGAAGGATCTTCGGTTGAGAGTTCTCTTAGCAGCTCTAATGACTAACTCCCTGAAATCGAAGCCAAAGCATGGCATAAAAGTGTTTTTCTCATAATACACTGTGAGAAACATAAAGGAGTGCTAGTAAAATACTTTCTGAGATAGAGAAAATGAATCCGACTGTTGTCAACACTAGTGTCTCATCACTTGCAAGCCTCACTCTTGATATGACCATTATCGTTGAGGTATAATTACTACTCTTAGCAAGTTAAATAACTTTACCATTGCAATAAATGTGATATTTTTTCTTCTTATTTTTTGGTCGTTTCTGAAATTGCCTTGAATTATGCAGTTTTTGTATGAAATCTCAATGAATTAGTTTAAATGCAAAACCCCCTTTGAACTACGTATTTTGTTGTTAGTTCCCTTGTATGTATCACTAAATAATCTTGAAAGGGTGCCTTTATGAAGAAATACATAGTTCAAAGAGATTTCTTGGAAAGTATAATAGCTATTGAATCGTTGAGTCAATGAGATAACCTTTAGATGTGAGAAAAATCCCACATTTGTTTCTCAAATCATGACAAAAAATTATTACGTATTGGGATAGATCAATTTAAACAGATTAACAGTTCTGATTTCATATTGGTTTTATTATATCAGATTAAACTAGACGAGGGGCATATTGAGAAGTGGATTCTCAGGAGGGATTTCGATGATGAGGACCAGTCCTATCTTCTTAAGGTCTGAAATAATGATATGCCTTTTGTTCTCTAGTATATTCTAATCACATCTTGCATATAGACTAACATGTTCTATTTAATGGTATCCAATATATTCTGTATAGGCAGAAAGAGTAATTCAATTATGGTGTTGGCTATAGCTGGATCAATGGGCTTAAAGCCCATGCTGCAACACGTGTATGTTTCCGTTATATATCTTTCCAAGTACTGAAAATCTATAGCTTGTAATGAAATATGTAAATACGCAAAGTGGCTATTTAGAAGATGGTACAATCCTCCTTGGTTCTCTCAGGATGTTCCATCAACTCCATATGATCCCCTTGTTATGAGGCGCGCTTTCGAAAATGTGAGACTTTTAGTTTGATATAGGTCGATACGTCTCCGGCTTGTATTTCAATGACGTGTGTGTGTGTGTGAAAGCACATGCCTAAAGTTATATGTTCCTTTTTTTACCACAAACTAGACTAATAGTATCTACAAAGTTATATGTTTCCATCAGGGGTCACATCATAGCTGGCACATACCACAGTGCCAAAATGGTGAGTACCATTATTTTCTGACGCAACTACCTTCACTACGTTAAGAAGTATCAAAGGAATGATTCGACAATAGTTGTGAATGGATATACTTCAACTTCATTTTTTTGAGTTGGAATCATAAGATTTTTATTTTTATTTTAATCTTTATGTTTTCTTTATTCATCCAGATATGAAAATAGACACTCAAATCTTCCTGCACACATATCCCCATGTACCAGACATGTGTGAAAGCACACACCTTCCACACTGAAGCATCTCACCTCATCTCCAAATCCCCTATTCATGAGGCACCCAAGAGCTTGCTCAGTTTGGGAGAAATATTGGATGATTAAATATGTTTAAAGGAGCAAAGGGTGATGATGGATCAAGAGAAGTGTCGCCTTGAACAATGATCCTCCCATGACATATAAGATCCTCATCGCTCGTCTTAAATTATCTTCTAAATTGTTCGAATATGTTCTCAGAAATCATCACTAATCTCTTAAATCTATAAAATTATTTGGTTTTTGTATGTTAATCAATTGTACGTTTATGTGCGTCTGACCCCTGCTTCCAAGACTTGTATTTCCCCATTATACGTGTTAGGAGAGGATAATGTGTCATACTTTATTATAAATGGAATTATGAGTATTCTAAGATTTATCATTCTCGTATTATTATCTATCAAAGTTAATTGGCGACCCTATACTAATTCATATTTGTCAATTTATGGAGTTAAGAATCATCCTATGGTGACTCTATTCGTGCTCACTGTCCTTTTGGTGAGGTAAATTTGGCATGCAATTTAGGTTTTTGAAATTTGACTCTATTCGTGCTCAATATTATTTTGGCATGAAATTTAGGTTCTTGGTTACGGATGAGTGTTGCTTGTTTGTTTGATGATGATTGCTGTTTTATGTTATGTTATATAACATAACTATTATATATCAGTTATGTTATATAAGTAATTCTACCCCCTCTCAACCGAGGTGACCAGTGCGACCAATCTATAAGCAGGTGGTTCTTCAATGGTGAAGCTCAATTGGATGGATTTGATACATATTGTCCTCTTAAATAGTCATAAAGACGTCGATTTTGTTCTTCGGAGAGCAAACGTGCATTGACCGACCCATGTATAGATTTTCATGGGAAAATAATATCATAAACATAATAATGTGTTGTAAAAGATTGTTGTAAATTTTCCCCTTGGTTTAAGTCAAGTCTGTAATGTCGAATTCATCTGGTTTCATATTTAAGTTAAATAGGTTTAGAAATGTATTGATAAATATGATATGAATAGTTATTTCAGTTAAAAAAAATGTTATATACGTTATATAACATAACTATTATACAAATAACATAACAATTATGTTATATAACATAACTGTTATGTTATTTATATAATAGTTTTGTTATATAACTTATATAGTGCTATATAAGTTATATAACGTAACTGTTATAACAGTTATGTTTGCTATATAAGTTATATAAGTGTTATGTTATGTTATATAACTTATATAACAGTTAACAATTATGTTATACAAGGACTACGGTTTCCAACTAGATTTCGAATTGAGGGAGCTTCAACTGCGAAAACTCCGGGACTAGGCTGCTGATCTTTTTAAACAAGAATTATCTCTCCATCCGAAAATTATAAATAGAATCGTTGAAAACAATCCGGATGAAGATATCTTTGATTGTTTTAGCAGATGAAGCCCATAGTTGTCTCAATTGATGTACTAGTAGATTTAGACTATAGTAGATCTAGACTATAATGAAGCAATGTGACATGTTTGCAAAGGTTAGAGGTTGATTGTGAAGCTACATGTCTTCCTTGTTCACATCTTTACCACGAAGGTTGCATTGTTAATTGGTTCGTACATCAAGGGAATTGCGAATTTTCTCCTTAATTTATTTCTTGTGTTCGAACTTAGTTTGATTATATCTTTTGATACAAAATAATTTTCAATTTTCACTTCTCAAGCCAGAATTGCTTTCTTGTTCAGTTGTTGATTAAATAATTGTTATCCAAAAATGATTTTACTACTTAAAGTAGTTATGTTATATAACAATTATGTTACATATATGTTATAACAATTATGTATTTTTTGTGTGCTTACGGAATATGTAGTCTTACTTCGTTATAAAATTCCAATATATTTTATGCATTGGTGGTGTCTAGCATTCAATCCTTATTTTTTTAGCAATTACTAATATAGATAATATGAGTTAGTGTACCGCACAAAATATTGCTCGAGTAAACTAGGCTAGTTCATGAAACCGTGTTTATTTTTAATTACACCTATGTCTTTAAAGATGTTGAATACAACAATTCTGAATCCAATTATATTTTATTGTTGGCAGGTTTACACATGGCATACCCGGCATACGTATTATTCAAAGGCCTAAATCCAAGTGTTTACACTTCGTGGCAAGCAACACAAGTACAAGTCAATGGATACCGATGCGCCGAATTAAAAAAAATTAAGTCCATTGAACTTGCTCAGCAGGTGTACTCTAAGTACATGATGGAGGATGTCACCGCATCAATCACCCTAATGGTTGATATACCTAGAATTCACGAAGCGTATCCATCGTGTGGTGACCTCTGGTTTAGGTTTTGAATGATTTGTTACATGTTCATGACATTTCATGTCATCGAAGTGCTTTGTTGTTAGTTTCTTTAGTTTGTTTTTTATTATATTTTTATTTTGTATTTGGCGCCCAAAAATGGGTTATTTGATGTTAAATTAAGTTTAAACATGTTTTATGTGTATCGGATATTTGGAATATCATAAATATAAATGAAATGTTAAATTTTTTAGACTTGTTACATGTTCATAATATTTATTCTACTCTCGCCATTTCACCATTTTGTGAAAATCTAAAGATATTTGTAACAATTCTTACTACATTTAACAAATTCTACTTTTGTAACTGCTAATTGGAGTCATAAATATGTCACTAATGTTAATTTTGTAACCTCTAATAGCGGTCACAAATATAAGATTCATTATTGTTGTCAGCAGTTATAAATATTAGATTCGTAACTGCTAATAGCAGTTACAAATATTATATTTGTAACTGCTGACAGCGGTTACAAACAACAGTTACAAATTGGGGTCACCACTCATAACCCCTATAGGGGTTATAAAACTTTGTTACTGCACTTAGGAGTTACAATATTTCTTTTGTCACCCCCAAATTATGACGGTAAATAGCAGTTATAAAGGTCGTTTGTGACTGCTAACAACACTCACAAATCACCCATCTTGGTGTAGTGTACATTGCTAGGATCATCGCTTCCACCAAAAGGGAAGCAAGTGGAGTGGTGAGTCTAGCCAGTAGGGAAAGGCATGTGGGGTTTATACTAGTGGAGCCCATTCATAGTCAGGTAGTCAACAAGGAAATTAGGCTAAGAAGTTTAAGTCTGGAGGTTTTCGGCATGGGGGTCAGGGGTTCAGGTAGGGCCAGCAGAGCCTTAATCACCAGTATCAGGTTCCTCGAGGCCAAGGGAATAACGGGGGAGCCTTGCAGGGCCAACACCAAGGGCAGTCTCGCCAGGGCCAGCATCAGGGAGATGGTCAAAAGCGTTAATAAGTTTGTGGTCGGACATGTCATTTCAAAAGAGAATGGCCACAACGAGGAGAGGGCAAGCAACAGGGTGCCTCGTAAGGACAACAGGTACAGTGACCTCCAGCTCCACCAGCCCCACAGCAGCAGGGGAAGATGCACTATAGGCGTATGTATAACGCCCAGGATGTCCCCATTCCACCAGCACCTCATGCGCCACCAGCAGTTGAGGGTTCCTATTTATGGGCATTAGGGTAGGATACTTTTTGATACTGGGGATTCTCATTCATTTATTAAGACCAGATTTGCTAGGGTCATCGATTTACTAGAGACCGCGCGTAGTCTCCTTATGTGTGTAGAGTCACCGATGGGTAGTGGATCACTTATACATTCAATTTGTAGAGGGGTGGACATTGTGATTGGGAGACTAAGTTTAGTAACGGACCTCTTAATGTTATATCTAGAGGGATATGATGTCATCCTAAGCATGGATTAGTTAGAAGGATACAGGGTGACAGTAGATTGCTTCGAGAGGACCATTGTGTTCTCCGTTCCGAGACAGGAGATGTTCCTAGTGACGATGCCTCTTCCCGAGGGAGGATCGCGCACTCACTTGTACTATATTAAGGAGGAGACCTCACAGGAGGTGGTGATTCCATTAGATTCGATTCCGATTGTGAGGACTTCGAGGATATATTTCAGGAAATACCAGGGTTGCCGCCCAGTAAGGAGATCGAGTCCGTTATTTATCTGGCACTGGGTTCAAGGTCAATTGCTCAGGCACCTTACCATACGCCCCCTTCAGAGATGCGTGAGCTTAGAGAGCAGATTCAACAGCTCTTGGGTCAGGGTTTCATTCGGCGGGGGTACGCCTGTGTTATTCTTGAAGAAAAGGGATGGTTCGCTTCGGTTGTGCGTAGACTACATGGAGTTAAACATGGTGACGATACAGAACGAGTATCCGTAACCTAGGATTAATAACTTGTTTGATCAGTTGAGAGGGGAAACATACTTCTCAAAGATCGATTTGAGGTCAGGGTATCATCAATTGCGTATCCGAGAGGAGGATGTTCCTAAGATCGCTTTTTCTGTCACGATATGAATCCTACGAGTTTAGGGTGATGTTGTTTGGTCTCACCAATGTGCCAGTAGTGTTCATGGATCTTATGAACAGGGTTTTCAGAGAGTATCTCGACCAGTTCGTTATCGTATCCATTGACGACATTTTGGTCTACTCCTGCACAGAGGAATAGCGCGCAGAGCACCTGCGTATAGTTCTGCAAACATTACAAGACCACCAGCTTTATGCCAAATTCAGGAAGTGTGGATTTTAGCTACGGGAGGTGCAGTTTCTTGGCTACATAGTACCAGACCGGGTTATTATTGTTGACCTAAGTAAGGTATCGACAATGAAGGAGTGGGGACAGCCCACGACACCAACAGAGATTCGCAGCTTTCTGGGGTTAGCATGTTATTACCGACGGTTCATTAAGGGGTTTTGAAAAATCGCAGTTCCACTGACGAACCTGACTCGCAAGGGGGTACCCACTACAACATAATGTCTTATTAGTGACAAAAAAATTAGGATAAAAAGTATTTTTGTCACAAAAAGTAACCTTTCAGTGAGAAAAATTAATTTCATCACGAATGGAGTGTTATGATGTTCAATTGGTGACGAATTAGTGATATTTGTTACCAATTAATCCTTAACAGAAAGTCAGTCTTTCTCAGACTTCTTCAGGGCATCTTTTAGCTCCTGGTTATTTTTTTATTGGTCGGCGTAACCATGTAAGAGGGTAGTGAAGTCAACTAAAAACTGCATAAAACAGAAAGCGTAAGATCAACATAAAGAAGACGAATACAAAGAACAATAGACAAGAGAAAAGGAGGGAAAAACTCACCAGAGCACGTCCTTGGGCGGACTTGAGCTCCAGCTGGGTCGACCCCAGCCGCGAGGAGCCCTCGGGGTCGATCGTGAGCACGACCCCCTTTAGTAGGTCAGGGGCAAATAATGGGGCTGTTGGCTACACTAGACCCCCTCAATAGAAGTGGTAAAGAAGGGCACAGTGGGGGCCTTCAAGGCCAACCTCTTCTTAGCCTCTTCCTTTTTCTTCCCTTCTCTTCATCTTCTTTTTCTTCTTCTTCTTCTTCTTCTTCTTCTTCTTCTTCTTCTTCTTCTTCTTCTTCCTCTCTCTCTCTCTCTCTCTCTCCTCTTCTCTTCTTATTTTTCTTTCTTCTTATCCTTATTTTTCTCCTTCCTCTTGGCTATCGGACTGGGACCAATAGCCCATGGGGAATCACCCTCAGTTTTTTTCAAAAATTTTATCCGATCAGATAAGACAACCTGATTGTCATCATTAATATTGAGCACTCTCCTCTTTACAGGCGGTGCCATATCCTTCTCTTCTTCTTCTTCTTCTTCTTCTTCTTCTTCTTCTTCTTCTTCTTCTTCTTCTTCTTCTTCTTCTTCTTCTTCTTCTTCTTCCTCTAACACAATTATTTCAGAGGGCCCTACCACAGGGATCTCCAAGTCTGGGACTTTATTAACCGATCGAGCATTAAATGAAAAGGCAACGTATGTGATCCTCCCCAAAATTAAAAATTCAGAGGCCTCGATACCTCACACCCTCAGGGAGGGGAGGATGTTGCCAATTTCTAGCAATAAAACCATGACCCCAATAATCCTCATGGGAATCAAGGAGATTCACAAGCAAGACACTGTTTGCTTTTATCATCTTCAAGTACAGGATCCCGTTATTAGTACGTGACCAGACATAGCAATAACAGAGCTCAGCAAGTCCTAACTTGGTCCCGTACAACTCATTTATTTTATAAATCCCATTTACAATCTTTCATACATTTGGGGCACACTGAGTAGGGACGACATCAAAATATTTGAAGAACCTTAAAAAAAAGGATTTGGGGGAAATGTCAAGCCCCTCTATATGATCAAGAGGGTGTGAATCGTGTTCCCCCCTTCGATGTCACGAATAATCTCTAGGGATCGGGGGACAATCAATTTCTCCCTAATCAGGAATGTTGTAAGACTTCCTAAATTTTGCTATCGATTTGTTATCTAGCAGCACCATGGATGATAAAAAAAGAGAAAAGCTCTAATAACAGAATATGGACAGTTGAATAAGCGAAAGCAAAGAGAAGTTGAGAGGAACTTGCATGAATCAATGGAAGCTCTGAATACGAAAAATTAAAGAAGTAGGTACTAAAAAAAATCGTGGACGAAGAAATATTTTAAATATAGCTGTTAAAAGTGATGTATCTTTGTTTGAACTTCGAGCTAATAACGAAGCACAAGAACCAAGGATGATTTTAGCGCTTCAAATGCATGTTCAGATTAACGTATCCCTGCTTCTTCAACGAAACCACAAATATGCCACGGTGTTTGACCTCGGTCGAGCGTACCCCTTCAAGATTATCAGTATTACGAGTTTGCTATTTTGATTTTATAAAAAAATTTAGGCCATGGGCCTTGGCCTTACCAAATGCTTAGCCCAAAAATTTTAGGGTCAATTGCGGGGGCTCATTTATCGACAGTCTAAGAGAGTAGCCAACTAACCCAGCATGAATAAAGGGTTGTCCGACCCAAATCAGCTATTCATCAAAGACATGTGTATTTAACATGCACTTAAATACATAAGGACACACTCAATCGGTTACCAATAATCTTGGAGGAGATATTAAGGGACACCACGAGTAATCCACGGTTTAATAGAGTTACTTGTACAACTCAATCTCTTGTTTTACACATTTATAAATTATAAACCCTAACCCGGGGCAATAGGATGTAACCTCGAGCATTGAGAGACACTAATAAGAACATAGTAACCTCTCTGTAGACATAGACAAGTTATCGAACCACACATATATGTTGTTGTGTGTGTGATTAATTATTTTTATCTTGATATTGCTTTCTTGATCATTTATTGTGATATTAATTTCACTCACAATCACCAACACTACGGAGGTATAGAACTTGTGGTTTTCATGTCTTATATAAATTATGTTATGGGATGTTTGATTTTAAAATTGAGGCTTTTTATAAAAGGATTTTATCAAGTAAAAAAGTTTTTTTGGTCTCGCTCAAATGAGATTGAGTCTCGTTCAAACGAGATGTGTGGTTTTTTTGAACCAACTTCAAACGAAATTCAAACCAGAAATACCTGCCTTTACAAAGATTTATCGTTCGAATCTTATAAGAAATGTGTTCGGACTAAAAGCGGCTTTCGTTAGAACGAACAAGGATGCCGTTTGAATAAAACTATTATTTTTGTTCCAACGAGATCTTATGATCATTCGATTGACCCCGCCACCTCGAAATTCATGTTTTTACTAACAAAACCTGTTTTGTTCAGAATTTCATAAGACTTTTGACGAAAATGATTTTCCAATACCTATTCCAAAAGTGTTAGTACTTTATTTTTTAAAAAAATATTTGTTTTCCAAATCATACATACCTCTATATGATTTATGAGTTTATGAAACCCTAGTTTCCATACACCTCTCATAAAACCTTGTATAGTCCATCACTACTGATGACTTGTGGAATCGAGGTTCCACTACTAAAGAAGAAGAAGGCTGATAGGTGGATACTGAGGGAAGATCGCTTCCTGTGGACGACACTGGACTGGGCCATATTATTTAGAAGAATGGAAGACTATATGAACTATACTTAGTCGTTCTAAGTAGTCTATAAGTTGATTGTGTCTGTAAAATTCCCTATAGTGTTGAATAAAAGGCTTTACCCTTTTAGGTATTTTTTCTACTTCTTCGTGCCTTTGTCTACTTGGTTTGATGTATTTAAATTTGGACCACATCTTTACATTCACACTAAATTAATTCAAAGATAAAATATGCTAAAATTGAATTTGTTTGTGCCTTGCCTAATATACGAATCAATCCATAGAATCCAACATTCTCATCGGGCAACACCCAAGGAACATACTTAAATCTCCTAAGATTTCCAAATTATTAGGTGTCCATTACGCACCCGGTTTCGGTATTCGCAACCAACCTATGCAATATGCAATCTCCCAAAACACTCAGGACAAACTCGTATAATCCTTAGGCAACACTCTAGGAACACAATTAAATCTTTTAAGATTTATGAACTATCAGGTGTTCATTTTTCACTTGGGTTCAATATGCGCAACTAACATGCGCAACATTTAGTCTATTAAAACACTTGGGATAAACTCCTAAAATCCTTGGATACAATGTTAGGAACACACTTAAATCTCCTAAGATTTTCAAAGTGTCAAGTGTTTGTTTTGCACCCAGTTCCAGTATGCACAATAAATTTGCGCAACATTTGATCTCCCAAAACACTAAGGACAAACTTTCGAAAAATCCTAGAATAACACCCGAGGAACAAACTTAAATCTCCTAAGATTTCTAAACCGTTAAGTGTTCATTCTGCACCCAGTTTCTGTACGCGCAAACAATCAATGCAACATCTTTTCTCCCAAAACACTCGGGACAAACTCTTGAAAATCCTTAGGAAACGCTCGAAAACACCCATAAATCTCCTAAGATTTACAACTCTCACGTGTTCATTCCACAACTAGTTTCAGATAATGTACGACTCACCCAAGCAATATCATATCTCCTAAAACACTTGGGAAAAACTCCTAAATATCCTCTGAAAACACCCAGGACTACCCATAAATTGCCCATCAATTTCGTATGGTTTCATACGATTTATGGTAAACGGTTCGTATTCGGTTATCATGGGAGCTCTTGAGTTACCCACCATTTAGTCTCTCGAATAGGCTAAAGGCCCCCTTAAAAATCCTCAGACAACACTTGGGGATCACCTAAAAATCCCCTGAGATCTCCAAAGTTTTCGGGTGGGATAACCCGTGTTTAGGATTATTCCAAACTCTTTTATACGCTAAAAATCAAAAGTCGGAATAACCCGCACCTCTTCTCCAAAAAACATTCCATGCCCCAAAGACGAATATAAACAAAATTATGTTCTCTAGGAGAATTTTTATGAACGTCACTTGACTATGTCTTTCAAAACGTAGGAACGTAACATTCACGTTCGTAATATAAATACTATTTAAATAGTCAAACTTTAAATACTAAAGCTATGAAATTTTTATACACGATATCAAAATCACCCGAACACGTACGAACTACATAGGCTTTAATCCCTCATACAAATTGGTATGACAGGTAAATAGCAAGGCCCATCCGTGAGCACAATTCCTGGTAATATATCCCCAAATATATCACCCTGCTACACGCCCTACAATGCATTGCACATTGAGATGTCTCAACATCTCCTCACAACACACCGTTGTCCACCCCGATGTACACAATATCTCAACCCGTAGTTTTCTGCATTTACCACATGAAATATGATGATATCTACCACTCATACTATGCATACGAACATGTTAATGCACATAGCGTACGAACGAACTACATAGGGTTTGAAGGTTGGACCACTTTCAACCTTTAACTTCTATATACTGAGCATCTCTATTGGGTGACTTAACTTATTTCCAGTATCGTGAGTTCTAAGTTAGCAAGAAATACTTAAAAAGTTAATCAATTGCTTCCTAAGAGCTCTCCTCCCATTACAACGACCTTAGACTAACTTGAACAACCTTAGTTCACATCTAAGATGGGGCATACTTGTATCATCAAACCTCATATTGAATATATCATAGAAAAACACGTTTAAAGTGGATGTAGATACCTCAGCTGAGGTGTTAAACCACTATACATTCTTATGTTTATAATATTTTTCAGTTTTAGAATACCTGCCGACCCCAAATAATTGGGAAAATGATTTGTTGAGTTGTGTTTTAGAATACCTCCTCCTACTCTAATGAGGCTTGTTAAGTAAAGGTGAGGTCAAGACCAATTTGAGCCCCATAATTATTTTTTATAGTCTGTTTTTGTTCAAAATTGATTTTTGAAATCCATAACCAACATGACACCGAACACACAAATACACAAAAACGTATTCTTTAAAAGGAAATGTCATATACAAATATAAAAATGAATACTTTTATTTTTTAGACGAATATATTCCTTTTGTATAGGAAAATGATTCTTTTGGATAATTTTTTTCTATTCAAAAGAATAAAAAAATCAATTAATTGTGTAATAATATTTATGAAGAGAAGAAATAATTTTTAAACAACAAATATATATTATTGGAATGGAATTTTTTTTTGTAGTGTGGGATAATTAAAAGTTCTTCACAATTATGATACGAAGCACAAAATAAAAGGTGTACTTATACTCAAGTTTCTCTTAGATTTGTATATAACATTAAATAATTTTTTACGTGGTTATATATTTGAATGATAACTACTCAAAGCTTCGTGACTAAGTGTTTTTAACACTTGGATAAGCGACTATACTTTTTAAGCGCAAGTGTCTTCCACTTTAAATTTTAAGATCATTGAGGGTGGTGTGTTATACATAGTATTTTCAACTCGAATAAACTTAGAGGGGGAGGGGCTGAATAGGTTTAATGATAATTATCAACAATTTTTCGAATTAGCTCAACAAAATTTTATCCACCTAATTAACATGCATCTAGAAGACAAATTTAAATCGATCTAATGAAAGTTAATTAAATGAATTAACTAGATGCAAACCCTAAGTCAATTTAACAAAAAATCATATTGGATCCAAATTAGATATAGGTGCAATCAAATTTGTATAAGAAAAAATAACAATCACACAAAGAGAAACGAGGCGAGATTTTGAGGATAAATTCGACCTAAGGGTAAAAAATTCGATGCTTCATAGCCTCTCATTAGATTTGAAAAGTTATTTATACAACGCAAAAAGGTACCTATATCTCGTTCCAATGAGAAATTCGTTCAAAGCTCCATTGATTGGATAAGAAAGTAGCATTCTCCATCCTTTAATCGCACCATGCTTGATTTCTTCAATATATTAAACACCTCCGTTTTTTAGATCTCATAGTCTTGGATCATCAAATTCAGATGTAGAAGGTTGAATTGAATTTAGGCTATGTAGTGCTCAATTTCAAAGCACTCTCAAATCTGACAATTCATGAATGTATGTTAAATCCAAGTTTTTCTCTCAATTTTGTAAGATCAAGTGAATTTGACAATTGAAGTGCTTAGATCTGATCACTTGCCTTGACAATACTCTTTCTAGGTATGATAAGTACTCAGGAAAATGATCTCTTAAAATGGGAGGTAAAACAGTCATATTTATATAGTTTTTCAAAATTTGGGTCGCATCGTGCACACGGTGGGAACTAACCCCTATGCACGGATTTAGGCAGCGTGCCTTACCATATATAAAATGTCACTGCTGTGCATATGGAGATAATTCGTACTTGTATGCAAGCTTTTAGGTAGCGCAAAGATTTTGCCCAAAACATGCTTAGCCGTGCACATAAAGGTAATTTGTACCCGTGCCCACGTAAATAGGCAGGGAATTTTTTGGCCTATTTTTCATGCAACCGTACGTTTGGGATCAAATCCCAATTGTGCGCACGCTTGTAGGCAGAACTCTAGGTTTACCTATGAAAGCATATATAAGGCAATGTTTTTTTTAAAGACATTTGCATTTGATCGACTAAAAAATCATTTTATAAAAAAATTGAAGGTGAACGTGTGTGATAGCCATGGGCAATTCAATCAAAACAACCTCAAAGGATATGATTTCCTGAATTCTTCTTTAAATCATCAAATGTAGCGTGTGGAAGCTTTTTTTGTAGAGGTTCCAAATGATCTTCAATTCAACGTCCATATGTTTTAATGAACCATACTCTCTAACCTATTGTCTTACATAACATCAAGCTTATGTAGCTCGATTTGGTGCATGACTCAAATGCTTTGATACAAAAATAAGCCAACTTAATTATATATACAAATGTTTATATTTTCAGTCCTTTTTCTTATTTTGCCTTAGTGTACTTCAATGTTACAATCAAATGTATCTCAAAATAAAAGTCCTATATATAAAAAATTTATATATTTAGAATGCTCTTGACGAGATCTATCAAAAGAGGTTCTTGAAGGATATGTAATTACGAAGTTTTTTTTTAACATATATAACGTTTTGTGTTTTAAAAACATTAAAGCCTTTTTATATACTTTAATGCCTCCACAATTGACCCATTTTAAGTTTAATAACTTTTACAAATTTACTTTGAGTTTGGTACATTTTTCATTAGATTATCTTTAGACTTAACAACACGTGCCATGCACATGACCTGTTAATTAAAAAGTTCAACAAAGGAAAAAAGCCTAATTAAAACGAAAATAAATAAAAAAATATTAAAATAAAAAAATAAATTTAAACGCACATACCTTTGCCCCTCTCACTCCGCTGACAATACCCCCACCTTTTCGGCGCTACGCGAATGTATTCCTCATCCCCCCACCGACAACACCCTCACCCACCTGATTTGGGATTCTCTCTACACGCGCGCGCTCGTGTGTGTGTGAGAGAGAGATGGTGGGGAGGGGGAGGACCTGAGAGGGGATGTAAAGGGGGGGGGGGGGGACCGATGCTCCTGATTTTTCTTTTTCGTTTTTGCTGTAATTTTTTTTTATTTATAGTTTTTTAGCTATTTTAATTGGGTTCACTAATTTTTCTCATATATTAATTATTTTTTTAACAAGTTATGTGCCTTGCACATGACCATTAAGCATAACATATTCGCAATGGATCAAGTACCAAATTCAAAGTCAATTTGTAAAAGGTGCTAAACTCAAAAGGGATAAGTATGGAGGTATTAAACTAGAAAAAACAACATATCTCTCAAAATAAAACATCTCTCTCGAAAAGCTTAGTACGAAATTTATGAAAAGAGTCCCAAAAACATAGGTAAATTTGAAAACTTAAAAGTTTCATTTCACATCCCAACACCTTGTATGAATTGATACCTAATGAATTGAATTCGATCATTTAATAAAAAAATAGGTGGTAATTGTAGCTTGTTTATGGTTTGTTGTTTTATATTAAATATGAGAGTAAAAAATGCATATTGTGGGGAGTGACAAAGTCTATGATTTTTGAAGATGTTTTACGATTTTATTATGGATGAGATGAATAGCAAAGTAAAAAAATAAATAATTGCGGGTTCCAATTAAAAAATTTGCACCAAACTCGTGTTTGCATGTGCGAGAGACCTAACCGCTTATTCTAATTAATTGTGGAATAAGAGTAAAAACTCTTATGGGGATGGACTAAAGAGTAAACCATTTATTTAAGGGTGTTTTTATTTAAACCCTCATTTTCAATCTCAACCCCCGATCGATTTTTTAAAGGATTTTTAATGTATGAAACTAAAAAGACAATAATATCCCATTAAACAACCCAATTTGACTCTTTTCATCCCGAGACAAATTCGGGATCAATGGAAAAGAAAAAGCTTCAACCTCATTAGTCCTCCCTTCCCTAGTCAGATCCGCTTCTTCCCCGTCAACATCGAGCAGTTCTTCCTCAACAACCATTCTTTTTACAACGCTGCCATGACTCTCCTCTGTTGCTTCTCCATCCCGACCGTCCTCTATGTCCATTGTCGAATTGTTTCAAGAACTCCAATTTATTGTCAATTTCAAATCCCTCTCACTGATGTGTCTAAACTTTTTTTGACATTTTGATCTTTTAGATACAGAAATCCCATTATTGTATCACTCCACACAATATAGATAGTGTAGTTTTTGTTCGACTTTGTTCCTACGTGCAATTAAAAAGATTATGTGCAAACCGTCAAAGGGTACATAAAGTATTATGCTTCAATGGTCGGCCATAGGGGTGGAAATTTTTGACACGACACGATAACCCGACACGAACTCGACACAAAGTTAGCGGGTTAGGGTTGACGATTTCTTGACACGAATCCGAATATGACACGACCCACCAACACGAATAATAAACGGGTTGGCTTAGTGTCAAACACGTATAACTCGAAAATGACACGAAAAGATCCGCTTAACTCGTATTTTATGGAGAATATATTAGATAATTTATATATCTTGATAGGCATTCTATAAAATTCATGGAGAATCGGATGATAAATTATTTATGTGTTGAAAGAAGTTGAAATTAATTAAATTTAAGTTATTGTAGGCCTATGATTGGTATGATTGGTTAAGAGAGAAGAAAAAAAATATTTTATATTTTACTTAATGGGTTATACGGGTAAACCCGAACACGACACGATAATAAATAGGTCGGGTTAGTGTTTGCTCATCTGACACGATTAGTTAAATGGGTCGGGTTAGGGTTGCCTAATACTTGACACGAACCGGACATGACACGACCCGAACACGACACAACGCACACGAATTGCCACCCCTAGCCGGCCATGATTGTTCTTTGATGAGAGAGAGGATGAAAAATGAAGGTTTGAATGAAGTATTTTGGGTATTGTCCGAGTGGTTGGAAATATGCTCATTTTTTTTTGCTAAAGCCTGATTTTGGGGGTGAGTTAAAAGGGTCTAAGCTCAAATAAGGGGGCTCCAACAAGAAAACAACGGTCCATATCGAAACACCCTTATTTAATTAGGGTCGAGTTATTCCGACAACCCTTCATTCTTCCCCCACTCCACTTTTTTTATTTTATAAAAATACGATTTTACAAAGATACACTTTCACCCTTACACTCAATTCCTCTCACACTCCACTTCTATATGCACATTTTTTTTTTACTAATTTCAAAACACAACTCCAACATGCAATTATACTATACGAAATATTATATTTTTACTGAAAATAAACACAATCCAAATAAAACACGACATAACACGAAAACGTATTTATAAACCACCATAAATTAATCCAATTAACACGACACGATACCAATTTTTTTTACCTGACACAAACACAAGCAAAATAAATTGGACATAACATAAAGCCATATTTTAACCTCACGCAAACACGACCCAGTTAAAACATGGCACAACACAAAATTATTTTTTTAAAACCTAACACGAACCAAATAAAACACGACTCAACATGTATTTATATTTCTTTTACGACATAATAATTGATTCTTCTCAATTTAACTTTATAAGCACATAATAATTAAAATAATTTTCCAATTATAATTTATGTTTTTGTAATTAAAAGTACTCACACGATGCCAACTCATTGTAGGAGAGGGCCTCGTATCACATTGCCACATTCTCCAATGAATATTGAGTTATCTCTTACTACTATAAAATGCAAAACAAGGCATTAAAACTTCTCTCCAACCAGCCTATCCACGTAGGCAAAGCATTTAAGACTCTCAAACCCAAACTATCCACGTGTCAACAAAAACTCTCTTGAAGCATTGAAGGCTCCTAAATTTAGGTTAATCCACGTAGGGATGGCAATTCGGGTTAGTCGTGTCATTTTCGGGTCGCGTTGATTTTGATTTAAGTATAAATTTGAAGTACTCTTAAATCTATACAAGCTAATCGTGTCATGTTCGGGTCATTTTCGGGTTATTACCGTAAACGGATTATCGTGTCAAAAATTACCAGCCCTAATCCACGTCACTCTTCTTTATTCTCTAGGAGTTTCTCTTTCATCCTAATTAATAACTGACTAGTATGCAACCCGTGCGATGCACGACATCACATATATACTTAGATATTTGAACATTACAACAAACTTACTTCGCAAAATCAATTGAAGAAGATTTTATTCGATTTAAAGTGTATTATACTTCTCCTTTCATTCACGTTTAGACAAAATAATAGTATCATTCGTCCTAAATTAAGAGTTCATATCTCTTTTTTGTATAAATTAATGATACAATCAATCAATCGCTAAGATCAACGATTGTTCACCATCACGGGATTGGGGTTATTGATTATGTCAAAAAAGGTTACAATATGAATTGTAATTGGACATTAAACCTCTTTATATAATATTGTCATTCCGTTACCATACACGTTGAAACATAGAAAGGGATATGTAAGAATTAAAAAATGTATGCTCCTGACATGTTCTACTATAACTGTATAAAGTAATCATCATATTAATCATTGAGTTACGCAAAACCCTACAAATCTTGAAGAAATATTGCATTGAATAAAGAGTTAATGACTCTATCTTGCACCAGTCGTTGATGGATTGAAACCTTCGGTTGTACCGCAGAACATAAGTGATGGTCACACAGTTACACGGATATTATTATCATTTAGTGGAAGAAGTAACAAATGAGGTTTCAAAACTCAATAGTGCATAAGAATAATCAATCTCATCATGGAAAGCCCCAAAACTGTTCTTTTAAAATTACAGTACAAAAAGGTCTTCAAATAAAGCTATTTGATATCATGATCTAAGAAAATTAAAAACTAACATTACCATAATGATCATTATGAAATATACATCAACAAAATACAATAAAATTCCAGGAAAAATATATTCCAAAAATTTCATCTAATACAAACAACGCATAAATAATTAGAGCACATAATTAATTACAGAATTCAGAATTCCATAGGTCATAACCTAATAACAGATGTAATCACAATTTGTTTTAGATAAAAAAAATGATCTTTGATTTGATCTAAAATAATTAACATGAATCCCAATAAATTATTCTATATACTATCACATATTAAGAATCACACCTTTGCCCACTGCTAAAAGGAGATAAAACGAATAAATTGGTTGTAGAATTCCTTAGTATTGATCCACCACAGCTCTAAAAAAGTTGTGTATTATATGAGGTGATCTAGATGAGGTAGAGAACCTCGTTATATAAGTGAGAGAGGGTCGAGATTGACTTTTCATTTTTTCGACCTTTCGCCTTCCATCAAGGCAAAAATTGTAGAAACGTCCACAGATTTTGTCACACGTTAAATTATTTAGTCACATTTCATATGGACCACATTACGGGGTGTGTCAAATTCGGGTTTCCATTAATTAGCTACTATTTTCAATGTGTAAAAAATACCTAGCCTCGTCCCCAAATCATTAATTTTCCTCTTTAAACCAACATTAACATTACATGAGAAAAGCTCAGGTGTGCGATATTTAATTTTTTTTATGGGTTTTAAACATTTTAAAGGATCCCCCAAAAAATCAACTCAAAATGAACTTTTTTGGTAATGAAATTACACGTGGCAGCGTGTTATTGGTAGATTCTTTGGTCCCACAACAGGTCCTATTGTGCATTATTGAGTTTTTATATTTTATTATTTATGAATTTAATTAAACCACTGTTTTAATGTAATTAAACTTGTATTAGATGTAATTTATTTAATTACGTATTTAGTTTGATTGATATTTTTTGTCCCGGTAAACTCTCTCTCTATAATCCCAATAATTAAAAAACACCTTGTAAGAATTTGATATGTGAACACTAAATCCCAATAATGCCTTGTACAATCTTCTAATATAAATAGTTAGTAAATGATTGACCCATGTTTTTCACATTTCGTATGAGCATAAGAAAATGAAGAAAAAGTTAAAATATTTTATATTTCAATGATGAAAGAGCTAAGCACTAATTTTATAACTCCCCTTTTTCCAACCATTTTAAATTGACGTGTCCGTAAGGCCAAGTAGAGAATTTATATAGCAAAGCACATAACCTGTGTAACGAAAGCATCGGCTTCAAGATCTAACATGCCTAGTACTCGTGTCTGTCACTACTTAAATTAAATGGCGAATCCGTAATTTCCCATAGCCATGATCCTAACCACTCAAAAATCCAACAAAACAAATCAGAAATTGGTGGGTGAGAGAGATAAACCATTTAGACGCGAGAGCTGAGGTTTTGTTACGGCGACGACTATGAGGGCGGCTTTCTTGCTTACCCGCGTCACCGACTTGTCACTGAAGCCTGTCCAACCCTCTCCTCATTCGGCCCTTACTCCCGGCCGTCAAGAGACGTCCCATCCACTGCCTAATCTCCGGCGTTGACGGTGGATGAGTTTTCGATGACTACGTCTCCATCAGAAAATTCGGTTTCGACTGAAATTACACATGGCACCGTTTTTATTGGAATCTCCAAACCACAACAGGTCCACCACCAAAATCAGATCGATAGGAAAATATTAGAGGGATAAAGAGAGAAAATCTAGATAGAGAGGGAAACGTTTTATAAACATAGGCAACTTGTTACGGAACCTGTCCACAAAAAATACCTTACCAACACCGTTAAAGGATCAATGGCCGTCGAAAAGCATGAAACCACTGTTCTCTCGGGAGAAGATGTAAGTGTGTGTGTCTCCTAACCAAAACTAAAAAAACAGAATACAAAATGCATACCAGAACTAAGAAAGAAAGAAAAAAATAATCAAAAGTTACAATTAATTACCTTAACAAATAAATTAGTGCGCTACACTTGGAGCTTGTTTGGGAGTTTTAAAATGGAGAGAAAAGAAAGGAAATGGAGAGAAAGTTTTGTATTTCCTTCATTTGGGAGTTTGGTTCGGAGGGAAAGGAAGAGAAAATGAGAGAATGTTTTTTTAAATTTAATCAAAACTTTCTTTCCAAAACTTTTCGTCCAATCTGGGAAGAAATGGAGAGAAGAGAAAGCGTCGTTTGAATATTTTTATTTTACTTCCAATTTTACCCCATTAAAAAAAGAGACCACCAAGTAGCTTGTTCCCCCTTTTTTTTCGTAATACCTGTAGACATCTTCTTCTTCTTTTTCATTTTTTTTTCTTTTACCTATAGCATGTTGCATAACTAGCCGTCATTTTTAACTTTTTCTTTTTTGGTAACCATAACATGTTGCATATGCTATTCTTTTTTGACTTCGTCTTTTTTTTTAATACATGTAGCATACATATATATATACACACACACACACACACACACACACACACACACACACACACATTGAAAAAGAATTTCATGTATACTGAGTTTGCATACTTTTTGTACGGATCATTTTTTAAAATAGTAAAAAATTACTTTTGAATTTTTTTTAATGATTTGTAAACATTTCAGTAGGACTATAAAAAATAAAATTAGTTCAAAATGAATTGTTTTGCTATTTAAAAAAATCAATTAAATTTTGTCAATTTTTAAGTTGTTTTTAATGCTTGTTAGTTATAAGGGTAAAAACGTATTTTTTCTTTTTTTTTTCCTTTCCTTTCTTCTCAACTCACAAACAAGGAGGAAAGAAAGTCATTTTTCTTTCCTTTATTTTCTCTCGTAAACTCACAAACAGAGGAAAGAATCTAATTTTTCTTTCCTTTCTTTTCTCTTCTTTCCTAATAAAACTTTATTTTCTTTTATTTTCTTTCCAAAACTCCCAAACGAGGTGTTGAAGAGAGGTGCGGTGCGAAGGATGGGTGAGAAAATATGAGGGAGAGGTAAAATGACGAACCTATTTGGCTTGAACAGATAGGTCGTCTTCTCAGAGTAAGAAGGAGAGAGCGAGGGTTTATAAATGTGTAGAAGTCGTCGATTTGAGTGAACAGATTTATTCTCTCTCTCAATGAGAGATCTTGAAGTAATATAAGGCGTTCTCTATAATAATGTGGCACGTCAAAATCAAGTCTCTCAAAACTAATGAGCTTTTATATAGAGAGAAAAGATTTTTACTCTCCCCTAGGTCACCCAATCCTACCCATCCTCTTCCCTATGGAGACTTTTGTATACTCTTCCCCTCTACGCCTCTGTTACCCCATTTCTAACATGAATTCTCAAATATCTCTTCTCACGGCAACGTTTCACCACCGGAAAAGGTATATGTTATGGATTTATATAGACTGTATTAGGCCAATGGTTCTTTATTATGGTTGCTTCTTCTCTCTGCCTTTGCCATTTGTGCTCGTTTAAGCTGCGGAGATATTGAGGTTGAAAGAAGAATTTTTTCTTGATGAAGACTGAAAAGGACAGAGAGGAGGCAATGGATCCACGAAGTCTAGGTCTGCACGCAAGTCTGATAAATTTATAGAAGTGACGATTCACTCTCTTCGGTGGAATTTCAAGAGCTCTCTTTAATTAGACAACCTCTCTCATATTCTCTCACTTCCACGATTCGTCTTCTCCCAACCTTTAGAGAAGAAGAAGATTTTGGAGAGGTCGAGATCGGGGGAGGGGTTGGAGAGGGAGATTTTGGAGACGGAGAGTTAGAGGTGGCCGTGGTGGCTACCCCGATCTCCCCTCTCCAAAATCTTCTCTTCCTCTGAACCCGCAACTCCTGGCTCTACGTCGACGACGCCGAAATCTCCTGCACTCTCCAATTCCATCTCATCCAAAAAGTCTTCACTTTCCAATCCCTCAACTCCTCCTCCTCCCCCTTCTCCACTCTCTACAACCAATCCGACGCAGCCGATCAATACACTCTCGTCTTCGTCAACTGCCTCCAGCTAAAAATCTTCATGACCGTCAAATCCACTATGTACAATCTCGATGCCAAAACCAACACCCGTGATTACTTATCCGCTGGTAAAACCATTCGCCCCAGGGTTTATTTCCTACTCTCCCTCACTTTTTTCATTTTAGCTGGCTCTTGGATTTGTGTTTTGTACAAGAAACGTCTAATTGTTTACGAAATCCATTTCTTCATGCTCGCTGTTTTAATCTTAAAAGCATGAAAACTATTGTGTGAGGCCGAGGATAATTCGTATATTAAGCGAACGGGTAGTGCGCATGGATGAGATGTTTTGTTTTACATATTTAGTTTCTTCAAGGGGATTACTTTGTTTACTTTGGTTGTGTTGATTGGGACGGGGTGGTCGTTTTTGAAGCTGTATTTGCAGGATAAGGAGAAGAAGGTTTTGATGATTGTCATTAGCTTCAGTTTGCGTGTACAAGATTAATGACCTTTCCCATCCCAAGACCCGTTTCAAGGTTGATATTAATGCTAAGGAGAATCGGTTGACAGGATGTGCAGTAATCTCAGATGGGGGAATCAGTATTGTAGTTGTTGAAGGTGGAGCCAAATCCATTAAGAGATATAATGATCTTATGCTGAGGCGTATAAATTGGACAACTGCTGCTGCTGTTAAAACTGAAGGTGAAGACCACGATGAGGAGAAGCCTGTGAGCAAGTGCTTGCTAGTGTGGCAGGGCAGTGTTGCTAAACCGAGTTTCGGAAGGTTCTTCATCCGTGAGTGTAGGGCTGATGCTGCTGCCCGTAAGGTGCTTTCTGATGCTGGTGTTGTTCACTGTTTTGATCTCGCTGCCAACTTCTCCCAGGACCAATTGTAAAGGTATAATTACTTTATCTGATGTTTATACTGAAAATGCTGTTTTTTTTTTGCTTTTTTCTTTTCTGAGTATGGGATTCTCTAAGCTTAACTATAAATTTTGCATTCTGTTGTTCGCATGATGCTGTTTTGAAATTATTGGAAGTGCTATGACATAGATCTCATGTTCCTTTAAATACACACACACACACAGGTAAGGGACCCAATTGAAACTCCCTAAGGCCCTGATTTTGCTAGGGCCGCCCCTGTTTCTAATGAGAGATTTACAGAGATACCTTCAAGATCGAGATGGATATTTGTCTTTAAAAATGATGCACATCTTCCCTTTATAGCATGCTGCTGTTTGTCTTGATTTAGCAAAACTCGGTGTTTAATATTTTGTTAGTTTGCTCATAAATTGATTGAACCTTGGAGGATTTTTATACATTTTTGGGACATGCATAATTTCTGTACATTGTCGTAAATGTATCTTTTAAGTAGTGATGCCTACTTGTGTTCGCTATAATCATGGTCAACGAGTTTATATCATTTTCCAATTGAGTAGACACAAAACATATTTTCTGCTTTTCTTACGGATGTTGATCAATGGAAAATGAACAAAACACCTGTGAGTTTCGCACTTTTAATGCATGCATATATTAAACATGGAAGAATAGACAGCTTAGCAATTACTGAATTATTTAAGTGTTTCTTCACAAAGCAGGATTTCTATAATGGATTTTTCATTTATATATGTTTTCTCCACCTCATTTGTCGATATTAAACTTTTGGCCTTTTAAATTATTTTCTTGTGCTGTAGTGCTGACTATTTTAACTTCTTTAGCCATTTCCTAGTATTTTTTAATTACTATCCATGTTATCAGGGTTCATGAAATATTTTGTAAAATAAGCAGTGTTGTCTATCCTCTAGAAGAAGTAAATTTAGATATTCTTCTATCCTCCTGCTTTGAAATCATAACATAGCTGTCAATCACTGCCTTCTTTGGGTATTGTAATGTTTAGGAATGTACACACAAGGGTTTGTTGATTTTCGAGATTCTTCATCTTTTATTCCACTATATATCGTGAAAGTCTGTTTTATGAGTTCCAAATGTTATGAATGTGTAAACCAAATCTTATCATCTAAAGGACTCTTCATTATTCTCTTGCAATTATAATATTTTGGGATAATTCAACAGAGAACCCAAATCCCCTTTAAATATTTGAGTTTCCCTTGCCAAACATATCTTGGGAGATATATTTGCTAGGAATGAGAACAAAAAGAAAGAAGATGAATGAGAAATTATGAGGGACGGAGACTATATATCTTGGGGAAGTTATCTTTTTCATTTTTATTTGGTTGGTTAGAAGGAATAGAACAAATGAACATGACGTAACATGGGGAATGTTGCGTCGATATGGGTTGTATTAAAGAGGGTGACTTAAATGTAAGTTATATGCTCTTCATACAAATTAGATCAGCTGGAGTAAGTGAATATTCTAAAGCAGCTTTTAGAATGTTATAGTATCTAGGGCCATTTAGGTTATCTTGCACCAATGTACTTGGGCCAATAAATATAAAGTATTCCCTCAATTTGTTAGGAGCTTTGAATATTTAACAAATGAAAATGAGAGAGATGATTGAGCCCCTAAATCATTAGTTGTTGTGGTGTGTAATGCTTCCAATATTTACATCAGATTGGTATTAGGGCATATAACGTCTTTGATTTATGGCTATAACTCAGGATAACCACTTGAGCATAAATGGGGGGTTTATCAATCCAAACAAAAACCCAATCATATATTTGGCGAAAACTTGTTGCGAGGACTCAATGAAGCCACCGTACCGACTGAAAGTTATAACTTCTTCACCTCAGTTGCACCCCACACAACCTGCTCATGTTACTCAAGTTTCCGTCAACCAAACTCTAGTCCTTCTGGAGGCTGCAAACACTCAATTGATGTTGGTAGGAACAATTAGAGCCGTGAAGTTGTGGGTGAACCCTTTAAGACTTCTTCATCGATGATGGAGGTGATGCCCCTTGATTTTGCCCGAAGTGACATCGATGAACAAAAAGTTCATGATTCCAAAGGTGAAAACGACGAGATGCAATGGTGGCTAACAATTGATGAGCTGCAAACTTTGTAAATCAATATATTGTCGTTGGGTATTTACCGCCTAACAAAAACCACAACTTGGTACACTATGGAGTGTAGCAGCAAGTAGGGATCGATTTCACTAGAAACGTGACTTATAATTAAATTGTATATCACTTTAAAAGGTAATCTAAAAGTTGATATGTTTTGGGGGTTTTGAGAATTATATCTATAATTAGCACTAGGTAAATATTTAAGTGGACAACTGAAAAGTCTAATTAATGAAGATTAACTAAAAGGGGTTAAGGATTACTCCCCGACCATGCATTAAGAATATGAATGAAGGTATATGGCTTGAAACACATTTAATTAGTCATAACCCTTTGTGACCAAACATCAAATATGAATAGTGTAAACCCAACTATGAAAGATTAAAATTTCAATTAGTTATGATGACAAATGAGGTGAGTTTGTAATAAAGTTTCAAACAATACCATTGCATGACAAGGGAAGTTAAGAGGCTAAGATACTCAAATAACAACACACAAGTTCCAATTAAATTGATTCTGATGTAATCTAGGGTGCGGAAGCATAAAAAAAAGAATTATCTACACAACAACAACAACAACAACAACAACATGGGACCTACACTTTTGTACAATCATTTAAAGCACATTCGGTACTCGATTGGTACTATGAGTAGGTGTATATATCATTATTCTTTCACATTAGACACAATTCTTATGTGTTGTGACTCAAACTTATGTATCATGGTGGTCGTACAATTTTTTTAGTGTTTGAGTTTCAGTTGAAAAGCATCTACCCATCTTCGCAAAATGATGGTTGATTCTCATATTGAATAGATATTGCTCTCAACATTCTTCCCTCTCCCACCACACAAATAAAATTAAAAATCGCAAATTTGTCGTACATTGTGTGTTGCCCGCGCATCGCGCGGGTTTAAACCTAGTTCAAATAATTTTAGCATTTATCTAATGAATGTAGAATTGGCTGGCTTCTTCACCTCGGTTTGCTTGGTTCAAAAGTAATCCAACTCCGAAAAACGAACGTAGTAGTGAGTGATAGTGTTGGAATAGGTTTCAAACAGTCGCCTATAAATATATCAGATTGAAACGCACCCAATAGCGATCACCACATCTTCGTATTTGTCTCCAATTTTTTACTACAATGTCTACCCATCGAATTCCACAACCACGGGTACAACTGGATGCCTCTCTCTCGATACCTTAGAAAAAGCTAGGAGACTTTCGCAGATTCATAAGGGCCTCTTAGAATAGCTTAAGAATATTCCTCTTACAAACCTTGTAGGCCTCGTGTTCTTCATTTGGGTGCACTGTGTAGGGAAGTAGATGACCATGGAGACGTTGTAAATTCAACATCAACAACCGAAAACAAGTTGGCCCAGAAATAAATCCTCATTTTGATGCCAGGATGGGTATTGATAAATATAAGTTTTTGAGGCCTAAAAAAAGGAAGGCTTTTCAGTTTCTCCACGAAAGAAAATGGTCAAAGGATGCACAAATAATTAAACCAAAAACTGGGCCTGAAATAAATACCCCCAAAGAACCAGTGGGGCCTCTTCCTGATATTGATCCGTGGGATGTCCATCTTTTTCAAGATAATGACATAAGTGAAGATAAATTAAGGGTAGAGAAGATGACTGTTTTTGTGGAATTCCCCCCTCTTATTAAGCCTCCTGCGAAACCAGCTCCACCCGCACCTCAACCCTTTAAGCTAACCAAAAAGGAGCAGAAGAAACTTCGTACTGTGCAGCGTAATGCGAGGGCGTAATGCGAGGGAAAAAGATAGGCAGGAGATGATTAGACAAGGCCTCATTGAACCCCCCCAAAGCAAAGGTGAGAATGAACAATCTCATGAAAGTGCTTGCCTCTCAAGCAACCCAGGAACCAACCAAGCTTGAAATGGAAATCATCAAAACCCATTTCAAGCTTGATATTGGTATTTGAAGGAACCAACCAAGCTTTTGATATTGGCCACAACCTGAAGCGGAATGACAATCATCAGAACTTTCTTCTCCTTATCCTGCAAATACGACTTCAAAAACGACCACCCCATTCCAATCAACACAATCAAAGTAAACAAAGTAATCCCCTTGAAGAAACTAAATATGTAAAACAAAACATCCCATCCGTGCGCACTACCCGTTCACTTAATATACGAATTATCCTCGGCCTCACACAATAGGTTTCATGCTTTTAAGATTAAAACAGCGAGCATGAAGAAATGGATTCCGTAAACAGTTAAACGTTTCTTGTACAAAACATAAATCCCAAGAGCTAGATAAAAGGAAAAAAAAATGAGGGAGAGTAGGAAATAAACCCTGGGGCGAATGGTTTTACCAGAGGATAAGTAATCACGGGTGTTGGTTTTGGCGCCGAGATTGTACATAGCGGATTTGACGGTCATGGAGATTTTTCGCTGGAGGCAGTTGGCGAAGACGAGAGTGTATTGATCGGCTGTGTCGGATTGGTTGTAGAGAGTGGAGAAGGAGGAGGAGGAGGAGGAGGAGGAGGAGTTGAGGGATTGGAAAGTGAAAACTTTTTGGATGAGATGGGATTGGAGAGTGCAGGAGATTTCGGCGGCGTCGACGTGGAGCCAGGAATTGCGGGTGCAGAGGAAGAAGAAGATTTTGAAGAGGTCAAGATCGGGGGAGGGGTTGGAGAGGGAGATTTTGGAGACGGAGAGTTAGAGGTGGCCGTGGTGGCTCCCCCAATCTCGACCTCTCCAAATTCTTTTTCTTCCTCTGCACCCTCAACTCCTGGCTCCACGTCGACGACGCCGAAATCTCCTGCACTCTCCAATCCCATCTTATCCAAAAAGTCTTCACTTTCCAATCCCTCAACTCCTCCTCCTTCTCCACTCTCTACAACCAATCCAACGCAGCCGATCAATACATTCTCGTCTTCGCCAACTGCCTGCAGCTAAAAATCTTCATGACCGTCAAAACCGCTATGTACAATCTCGACGCCAAAACTAACACCCGTGATTACTTATCCGCTGATAAAACCATTCGCCCCAGGGTTTATTTCCTACTCTCCCTCATTTTTTTCATTTTAGTTGGCTCTTGAATTTATGTTTTGTACAAGAAACGTTTAACTGTTTACGGAATCCATTTCTTCTTGCTCGCTGTTTTAATCTTAAAAGCAAGAAAAACCTATTGTGTGAGGCCGAGGATAATTCGTATATTAAGCGAACGGGTAGTGCGCACGGATGGGATGTTTTGTTTTACATATTTAGTTTCTTGAAGGGGATTACTTTGTTTACTTTGATTGTGTTGATTGGGACGGGGTGGTCATTTTTGAAGCTGTATTTGCAGGATAAGGAGAAGAAGGTTTTGATGATTGTCATTCCACTTCAGTTTGCGTGTACAAGATTAATGACCTTTCCCATCCCAAGACCCGTTTCAAGGTTGATATTAATGCTAGGGAGAACCGGTTGACAGGATGTGCAGTAATCTCAGATGGTGGAATCAGTATTGTAGTTGTTGAAGGTGGAGCCAAATCCATTAAGAGATATAATGATCTTATGCTGAGGCGTATAAATTGGACAACTGCTGCTGCTGTTAAAACTGAAGGTGAAGACCACGATGAGGAGAAGCCCGTGAGCAAGTGCTTGCTAGTGTGGCCGGGCAGTGTTGCTAAACCGAGCTTCGGAAGGTTCTTCATCCGTGAGTGTAGGGCTGATGCTGCTGCCCGTAAGGTGCTTTCTGATGCTGGTGTTGTTCACTGTTTTGATCTCGCTGCCAACTTCTCCCAGGACCAATTGTAAAGGTATAATTACTTTATCTGATGTGTATACTGAAAATGCTGTTTTTTTTTTGCTTTTTTCTTTTCTGAGTATGGGATTCTCTAAGCTTAACTATAAATTTTGCATTCTGTTGTTCGCATGATGCTGTTTTGAAATTATTGGAAGTGCTATGACATAGATCTCATGTTCCTTTAAATACACACACACACACAGGTAAGGGACCCAATTGAAACTCACCTAAGGCCCTGATTTTGCTAGGGCCGCCCCTGTTTCTAATGAGAGATTTACAGAGATACCTTCAAGATCGAGATGGATATTTGTCTTTAAAAATGATGCACATCTTCCCTTTATAGCATGCTGCTGTTTGTCTTGATTTAGCAAAACTCGGTGTTTAATATTTTGTTAGTTTGCTCATAAATTGATTGAACCTTGGAGGATTTTTATACATTTTTGGGACATGCATAATTTCTGTACATTGTCGTAAATGTAGCTTTTAAGTAGTGATGCCTACTTGTGTTCGCTATAATCATGGTCAACGAGTTTATATCATTTTCCAATTGAGAACACAAAACATATTTTCTGCTTTTCTTACGGATGTTGATCAATGGAAAATGAACAAAACACCTGTGAGTTTCTCACTTTTAATGCATGCATATATTAAACATGGAAGAATAGACAGCTTAGCAATTACTGAATTATTTAAGTGTTTCTTCACAAAGCAGGATTTCTATAATGGATTTTTCATTTATATATGTTTTCTCCACCTCATTTGTCGATATTAAACTTTTGGCCTTTTAAATTATTTTCTTGTGATTTTAACTTCTTTAGCCATTTCCTAGTATTTTTTAATTACTATCCATGTTATCAGGGTTCATGAAATATTTTGTAAAATAAGCAGTGTTGTCTATCCTCTAGAAGAAGTAAATTTAGATATTCTTCTATCCTCCTGCTTTGAAATCATAACATAGCTGTCAATCACTGCCTTCTTTGGGTATTGTAATGTTTAGGAATGTACACACAAGGGTTTGTTGATTTTCGAGATTCTTCATCTTTTATTCCACTATATATCGTGAAAGTCTGTTTTATGAGTTCCAAATGTTATGAATGTGTAAACCAAATCTTATCATCTAAAGGACTCTTCATTATTCTCTTGCAATTATAATATTTTGGGATAATTCAACAGAGAACCCAAATCCCCTTTGAATATTTGAGTTTCCCTTGCCAAACATATCTTGGGAGATATATTTGCTAGGAATGAGAACAAAAAGAAAGAAGATGAATGAGAAATTATGAGGGGCGGAGACTATATATCTTGGGGAAGTTATCTTTTTCATTTTTATTTGGTTGGTTAGAAGGAATAGAACAAATGAACATGACGTAACATGGGGAATGTTGCGTCGATATGGGTTGTATTAAAGAGGGTGACTTAAATGTAAGTTATATGCTCTTCATACAAATTAGATCAGCTGGAGTAAGTGAATATTCTAAAGCAGCTTTAAGAATGTTATAGTATCTAGGGCCATTTAGGTTATCTTGCACCAATGTACTTGGGCCAATAAATATAAAGTATTCCCTCAATTTGTTAGGAGCTTTGAATATTTAACAAATGAAAATGAGAGAGATGATTGAGCCCCTAAATCATTAGTTGTTGTGGTGTGTAATGCTTCCAATATTTACATCAGATTGGTATTAGGGCATATGAGGTCTTTGATTTATGGCTATAACTCAGGATAACCACTTGACCATAAATGGGGGGGTTTATCAATCCAAACAAAAACACAATCATATATTTGGCGAAAACTTGTTGCGAGGACTCAATGAAGCCACCGTACCGACTGAAAGTTATAACTTCTTCACCTTAGTTGCACCCCACACAACCTGCTCATGTTACTCAAGTTTCCGTCAACCAAACTCTAGTCCTTCTGGAGGCTGCAAACACTCAATTGATGTTGGTAGGAACAATTAGAACCGTGAAGTTGTGGCTGAACCCTTTAAGGCTTCTTCATCGATGATGGAGGTGATGCCCCTTGATTTTGTCCTAATTGACATCGATGAACAAAGAGTTCATGATTCCAAAGGTGAAAACAACGAGATGCAATGGTGGCTAACAATTGATGAGCTGTAAACTTTGTAAATCAATATATTGTCGTTGGGTATTTACCGCCTAACAAAAACCACAACTTGGTACACTATGGAGTGTAGCAGCAAGTAGGGATCGATTTCACTAGAAACGTGGCTTATAATTAAATTGTATATCACTTTAAAAGGTAATCTAAAAGTTGATATGTTTTGGGGGTTTTGAGAATTATATCTACAATTAACACTAGGCAAATATTTAAGTTAACAACTGAAAAGTCTAATTAATGAAGATTAACTAAAAGGGGTTAAGGATTACTCCCCGACCATGCATTAAGAATATGAATGAAGGTATATGGCTTGAAACACATTTAATTAGTCATAACCCTTTGAGACCAAACAAAAAATATGAATAGTGTAAACCCAACTATGAAAGATTAAAATATCAATTAGTTATGATGACAAATGAGTTGAGTTTGTAGTAAAGTTTCAAACAATACCATTGCATGACAAGGGAAGTTAAGAGGCTAAGATACTCAAATATCAACACACAAGTTCCAATTAAATTGATTCTGATGTAATCTAGGGTGCGGAAGCATAAAAGAAAAGAATTATCTACACAACAACAACAACAACAACAACAACAACAACAACAACAACAACAACAACATGGAAAATGAAGAAGGGTTCCTTTATTGCATTGATTCCCAAAAACGGAGGGGCGATTGATGTGAGGGACTTTCGACCAATTAGTTTGGTAAGAATTATCTATAAGGTGTTGCCAGTCAGGTTGAGGAGGGTGCTAGATCCCATTGTATCCCAGGATCAGAATGCGTTAGGGGGAAGACAAATCTTAGATACGGATTTGGTGACTAATGAATATGTAGAGTCGAGATTGCGAAGTGGGGTGCAGGGGCTTGTGTGCAAACTTGATATCGGGAAGGCTTATGATCATGTGAATTGCCCTTTTTTTGCTAGATTTGCTTGGGAGGGTAGAGTTTGGTCAAAGGTGGCATTTGTGAATGGAGAGTTGCATTACCTCTGTAAAGTATTTGGTTTTGGTCAATGGGTCACCAAAAGGCTTATTTTCAAGTTCACATGGGTTACGCCAGGAGGATCCTCTCTCGCCTTTTCTCTTTGTTCTGTTGAGTAAGCTTTTGGCGAGGGCGGTGGAGGTAGGTAGACTAAGCCGTTTTGAAGTGGGGGATCGGGGAGGTTCTACGTGCCGAGTGTCCCAACTTTTATTTGCCGATGACATGATCATTTTTTTTTTTGCGAAGCAGAGGAGGTTCAAGTGAGCAGTGCCAAGCTTATTTTGATGTGTTTCGAGGCAGTTTCATGGTTGCTTATCAATGTTGGTAAGTGTGAGATGATTCCAATAGGGGGTAAAAGAATTAGCATGGGCATTTGGTTGCAAGGTATAATGATTGGAGTCTTCTTACCATCATGGGGTATTCAAGTCCAATGGAATGGGACACTAAATTTATTAACATTAGAGAATGACTAGTGGTGCAATTTCCGTATCCAATTGCACCTTTGATAGGGGATTATTGGTGTTTTTTTTTGGGTGGGGGGTGAGGGTGGGGAGTGGGGTGGTGTATGGCCCATGTAGATCAAAGGTAGTAAATGAATTTTTGGGAGGAACTAGCTTGTTTATTTGGCTCGTGCAGCCCTAATTGGTGCTTAGGTTGTGATTTTAACGTTGTTAGGCTATAATCCGAGGAATCCGGAGGGGCAGTGTCACTCGAAGCATGCGAGATTTTGATTCTCTTACCGACTCTTTTGAGGGACCTTAGGTTGAGTAAAAGAAGGACCACTACCCCATCGTGCTGGATACTAGTGGTATTAAGTGGGATTCCTTACGTTTTTAATTTGAAAACACGTGGTTGGAATGCAAGGATATTGGGGATAATCTCTCCAAGCACTGCCGGGGGGAGGGGGGGGGGGGGGGGGGGGGAGGTAACATTCATAGTTGGGAAGGATTACAATTTTCTCTCTTCCGTATTTGGATTGAAATGCGTTGGCTTCTTGGAATTTTTCGATTCGCAGAAATCTTTGTGACCTTGAGACAACGGTACATTTCCTTAACCGGTATTGCAGAGGATATTAATATTCATGAAGGGGTGAAAGATAAGAAAAATTGGATGTTATAACAATCAAGGTTTCTGTTGTAAATCTATTTTTTTTTAATTTTCTTTGTGATGATTTATCTCTTCCTTCTTTTTCCCCTTCCAATTTGATTTGGGTTGCTAGAACTTCGTCAAAGTGGGGTTTTTTCTTGGTTGGGGGCTCATGAAAGGATAAGCACTTGCGATGTGTTGCATAGGAGGTGTTGTCATTGTAAATATAGTAATGACACCTGTCACATTTTTCTTCATTGTTCGTTCCCGGTCTTCCTATGGACGAAATTATTTTTGATGCTGAATTTGGTTGGGGCATTTCCTTTGAAACCGATCGATGTCCTTCTTTGGGAATGCAAAGGTTTGGGAGATTCATAGATTTCCTTTTGAGATGCGTAGTTCTTGCTGCTCTTTGGTTTGTTTAGATGAAACAAAACAATAGAATTTTAAAAGAAACAGAGGAAGAAAATAAATGATCTTGGGAAATGATTAAATTCACTGCATCTATATGGGACACGCCTTCCAAGTCGCTCAAGAAAATTGATCTTCTCTCTATTTACTTGAGCTAGAAGGAGGATATTCTATAGTTTGAGGGAGATTTTTCTTGGGGCTGTTGTGGTGCTTGTACATGTTTATATTTATTTTGTTGATTCTGCTTGTATGTAACTGCTGGTCTCCAAATCGTAGTGACTCTTAACTACATTTATTTTATCAATAAAATCTTTAGTTTCTGATAAAAAAGTAGTTTTTAGGGGTATTTAAGTAGGTTAGGTACCAAGGTACGTGGACTTAAAAATAATGTATTATCTCCGTTTGTTTGGACCAATGAATGATTAATGAATGAGAATGTGAGAAATGATTGAAACCCTTAATGTTGTCGTTGTGTAATGATTCTAATCTTTACATCAGAAAGAAAGTGATCTTGGTTAAGTTCCCGCTATGTTTGTTTGTTGACATGTTTTGTTCTTCATTGTTTATTTTAACAGGTTTTTGCAGCATATCATTAGTCACAACCTTTGGGTGGTATAGTACTGGCTTTTTAAACAATCGATGGCCCTCAATGTGAGAGATTCAAATTGTACTGCAAACAGTGGGAAAAAAAGGACCTCTTTGAAAATACATCGCATCTTCTTTTCAGCATTGTCACCATCCCTCCGAGGACACCAACAACACAACGGTACATGTATATCTTCAACTACTCTCTTAAATACCAATTTTCGAAACCTAATATTTAAGACTATTGAAGAGAACCAATGGCTTTTGCCAAAAGTAATTGGCTAGCATCTGAATAATTGTATACTGTGATTGTCAATCCTGGATTTTTTATCCAAATCCTCAATTCAATTCATGAGCGGCCACAAATTGCACTTCGATTCGTTTGATGGGTTGAAGGCCAGCCGGGGTTTAAGCGATCGGAATTTGCTTCCTGTACTATTCTTGATATTCTTGTTCAAAACAGTTGGATGCAGTTGCTTATTCGGTGATGTGGATGTTTTGATTGATGGGTATGTGAATTCAGAGATTTCAATTAATTGACTCGATCTTTTAGTATGGGTGTAAACTAAAAATGTGATGGTTGAACAATGTTCGTACAATTTTGATAAGGTGGTAAAAAAATGGGTTCTTTTCGGATGTGAAGGCTATCACAATTCACCTCCACACTGTGCAATACCCAAATAACCAATAAGACCTTGGAGCCGTAAAACGCCTTTGTTGCCTCTAGCTGCTATGTACTCTTGCCACAACATAGAGCTCCTGCAAACTATTCCACCAACCAATGTAAATACATACCTCTTAGTAAATTGTTGTCTGCCTAAATCACCTGAAGAGGCAGAATCAACATACCCATAAACGTATGTCCTGTTAACTGGTTGGTACACTTATCCCACATCCAAAAATCCCTAATCGAACTCTTAGGATACTTAGGGATAGGGATTTAGTTGGAAGAGCTAAGTAATCGTATAGAATTATGGGTGTATATTGAGTTAAGCCAACCATTATTACGTATAATACCATTTTGGATTCCTTTTGTAAAGAAGGTGAAGTGCAACAAGTGCTAGATCTTTTATCAGAGATGGAGATAAGAGGGTGTGCTCCAAAAGATGTTACCTATAATGTGTTGATTTATGGGTTGTCGAAGAAAGGGGAATTTGACCAGGCCAAGGGGAAGGTTGGGAAGATGTTTAACTTTGGGTTGAAGGTCTCGGAAATTACGTATGATCCTTTGATTTGTGGGTGTTGTGAGAAGGGAATGCTTGTTGAGGCATTGAGTCTTGCGGAAGGGATGGTAGTAAGAGGAGTTTCCTCCACTGTATCAACGTATAATACATTTATGTATGGCCTTTTTAATCATGGAAGAGTTACGGGTGCTAGGCTACAGTTTTCGGGAACGTTAGAGAAGAATTTGGTGCTGGATATAATGTCATATAACATTTTGATATATGGATATTGTCAGCTGCGGAACCTAAGGGAGGCTTTCTGCTTGTTATTTGAGTTAAAACACAGGAATGTTATTCCTACAGTAGTAACTTCTAATACTATTATGCACGGGCTTTCCAGACGTGGGTATTTGGAGGATGATAGACAACTCAAAGACAAAATGATCAATTTAAGATGTTTTTCCAGATGTTTTTACGTATATTATTCTAGTAAATGGTTCATTCAAGGCAGGAAATTTGCAATTGGCTATTGAATTTGTTGATGAGATGTTGCGTAAAGGTTGGAGCCCGACCAGTTTGCATACACAACTGGAATGATGGGGAAATTGAAGCTCGGTGATACATCTAGGGCATTTAGTCTGCAAGAAGAAATGCTAGTAAAGGGGTTCCTGCCTGATTTAATCACCTATACTGTTTTCGTGAATGGGATTTGTAACTTGAGGAATTTGGAAGAAGCTTGTGAGTTGTTGCAGGAGATGGTTGGCAGCAGTATTGTTCCTGATCATGTGACATATGGTAGGATTATTAATGGTCACATGGAAATCAGGCATCTCAAGATTGCCAGGGAGTCGTTCCATGATATGCAAATCAAAGGTTTATTTCCTACTGCTGTTATACATTCAGCACTGATTCACGCGCATGCTAGTAACAAGAGCCTAGAACTGGCATTTATGTATTTCTCGGAGATATAGGAATGGGGTGTTCTTCCAAATGTGATATCCTACAATTCTCTGATCAACAGTCTTTGCAAATTGAGAAGAATAGATCAGGCTTACAATTATATTTCTGAGATGGAAGCAAAAGGGATACTCCTTAATAAAATATACATATACTACATTAATAAAGGAGAATGGGGACTTGGGTAATTTGTATAAGGATTTTTTGACTATAGACACCAATGATAGGTAGAGGAACTCAGCCTGAATCCTGAATACACAGTGCATTGTTGAAGCAACTAGGCAAGGACTACAGATCAAATGCAATCGAGTACTAGGAATATGTAGATCTAGATAACGTCAACAATGCTGAAGCAAAAACAGATTAAAAGCTTTTGATGATCTTCAGGTTTTCTCAAGTTATTGATAAGGCATAACTATAGTCTGGTACTTACATACTTTCACACAAAAGAATGATTTTATGCAAGTGTTTTAGTGGAAAAATGTTTGATGTCTCCGAGACATAAAACTTTTTGACGTCTTGGATTGTGGTTGGACAATACCCCTGGCGCGGACCCAATCCAAGACATCAAAAACTTTTATGGAAATGGGTCTGCGCCAGCGGTATTGATCAACCCCAATCCAAGACATCAAAATTTGATGTCTCAGAGACTTCAAATTTTTTTCCGTGTTTTAGTTGTCTCATTGAAAAGGAATTTCTAGATGGACATTCAACCACGGACAAGTTGTCTTGAAATTTCAACTGTTTCCTCTAATTTTGAGGTAAACATTTCTGCTTTCTGAAGTCTTCTTGAAGAGAGTAATGCTACGACGACTCAAAATTGGACTCAAAATCGCGACTCACTGACATGGTGTGTCGCGATTGGTTAGTGCCACTGGCGCGGATCCACATTCATAAGGAATCAACCAATGACAGCACGCCATATAAGCGCGAGTCCCAATCAAGAGTCTCCCAAGTATTATCCTCTTGAATATTTGTCATCCAGAATATTACACTTTTGGTTTTACATTCATTATTTTTTTCTGACATTTTCTCTTACATTTGAGGGTATTATATATATATTTGATTGATTGTTTCCCTCTAAATATGGGCCATTGCTTCGTGGCCTGCATAAAATTGTGATGCGAGTGTTTTTCTTATGGCTGGGTATCGATCAGTTTGGTCGGTAAATCACCCATACCAATACCAAACCAATTTTCATATACTACAACCAAAGTTACCGTTTTTACCGCACGGTACAACCTAATGTAAACCATTACCAAACCATGCGGTTTGCGGTAAAACCGCGGTAAAATCGGTTTTTCCAACAAATTCCAAAATAAATATTATGTGTTCAATTTAAAAAAAAAAATCAAACCAAAAAAAAATACTAGGATTTCATCATTTTATTTAGTCAAATTAATTGAGCAAAAACAATAATGATCAAAATTTAATACTAAAACAGTTGGCCTTCTCATTAGTTATGACCTACTTAATTGGGAACTCGGAAAATGGAAGGTGTGTGTATTTATAACCAATGATAGGAGCAATATCTCCTTTGTAAACCTACGTGGAACTCTTGGCATTTCACCAAATGCTTTCACCTTAAGGCAAGAGCATGAGCTAGCTGTTCACTTCACCAAAATGCCTTTAAAGTTTATTTTATTTTACTTTTCTTTATTTCAATAACTAATTTTATTTAAAGGAATTGAAATCGGTTAAAATTATTTACCACATTTGTTTGTTTACAAAACTATTTACCACATTGAAATCAATAACTAGCTGTGCATTTTCTTTCTTTGTTTACCAAATTATTTACCACATTGAAATCAATAACTAGCCGTGCCTTTAAATTTCTTTCTTTGTTTAACCCATTTGTTTACAACACAAAATCATAACAGTATTTTCGGTATACTCAAAGCGTTAGTTCATATAATTTTATATTTAGTCAAAGTTGTTTATTTTTTTGTTTCTTTTGATATTTGTTATGATTTTGATTATCATAAATTCAAAGAAAAATTACATGACTATTAAGTTAGGTATATTACATCACAATATATTTGGTATATTATCATGGTATTTTTTATATTTCATGTTTTGTTATTTTAAAAACGGTAATTTTGGTAAATCGATTTTTAAAACGTTTAAACCAAAATCAACCACAAAAAAATTCGTAATTTTGGTTTCGGTAGTTTTGATTTTCGGTATGTAAAAATTGTAAACAATTACAACTTTTTTTCGGTACGAAACGGTACGGTACGAATTTTTACCGTATCACGAACACTCCTAGTTTTTCTACAACATAATTATAGGCGTCCAATTACATCATAATAAGTATAGATAAGAAGGGTTTTGTTTTCATCATAACATAATGAAACATCAGGGGTAAAAGACGTAAAAGAGCTCACTATTTGGGGTAGAAGTGTGGAACAATAACAACTTAAGATTTGGGGTAGAACCTTGATCTTGTCCAGTGATGGATCAAGTTGAACCACCGATTTTATTTGTTACCATTGATATTGTGGTTGTCTTCTTTTTCTCTTTTCACATGCTCTCAATCCTTGCTCTAATTTTACATTTTCATTTCTAAGACATACATTCATGCCTTTTGATGATTGAACACTTAGGTACCGTTTGACAAGTCAATTCCAAGATTTGGAATTAGAATTGAAAGGTCAATTTTAATTATACGGAATTGAAATTGGCCTTCTAATTTCATTTTTATGATTTGAAATTGGATTGCCAAACGAGCCTTAAGTATACTGCAAATGGTGGTCTCATCAATTAGTAAAGTAAGAATTCTTTTCTTCAGTTGCCATGAATTGCGGCATGTAGTATATTTGTGTAATCTATGGGGTTTTGACTTTTGAAGAGGCATTTAGTCCCCTGTACAAAATATTTATAGCATCCGATCCCATGCATGAATTTTTTTTGTGTGTTGATCCTACCAATGCCGCTTAAAAGTAACGTGGAACTGTAATGACATTTTAGTCCATTGTCAATATGTATGTCGTACACCGTTACACCGTTGAAGAAATTGAAGATCGCATCTACATCAACGGATTCGAATATCAAAGCTTCATGAACTTGGTAAAGGTTTTTCTGGATAACCGGACCGATCCGGTCAATTTAAAAACGAACAGATCCGCCACCGGATCGATCCGCATCCAAATCGGATCGATCCGCTTTGCACCAAAAACAGAATACCCCGGATCGAAGCCGAACCGATGAAGACATTTTAAAAACGAACCGATCCGATACCGGACCGATCCAGATTTGATAATCTCGAACAGATCTGTTGAGATTTTTTCGACTCAAGTTTTCTATAAATATACCTATTTCGGTGGTGTATTTTCCAAGACTTTGATACACGAGTTTGAGAGTCCTTTTTCCTAAGTCTTCATATTTTTGAGTTTCCAAACTCATGTTTTGATTCACCTATCATTGCCATATCTTTGTGAATCCCTTTTGAAATCAAAGAACACAACTTTGTTTTTGTTCATCTTTGTGGGGAGATCTTTGCAACCGACGACTGCGTGTTATTACTGAGGGAGTCTCTACAAAGTTTTATGGTTGCGTGCCATTAAGGAGTGCTGCGGTTCTTCCTTTGCTGTTTGGACTGAGGTTCATGTGGGTTTGCTGCGTGTGGATTCATTGCTGACGACACCGACCGACGCCTGCGGGTATTCCCGTGTCACTGTATTTCATTGTAATCCGTGTAAGTTGTGATTTACTTATTATAGTGAAATAAAAGGTTTTGCCCTGCGGGGATTTTTCCTTAAATCTGTGTAGCATGCTTTATTTGTTTATGGGTTGACTCACGCTCTTTAGATGCATGTTTAGGGTTTGAAATTAAATAAGTGTATCAAATTAGAAATTTGCGAATTTAATCAATTATCACACAGTCATACGACTTTTCAAATTGGTATAAGAGCGGGTTACGCTAATTTATCGCGTATCCTGATTTTTTCGAGGATTTACTTTCTGATACAATTTGTCTACTCACGTTTACAAATTGGTATCAGAGCAGGTTACGCTAATTTATCGCATATTCCTATTTTTCGCAAAATTTGTGTGATATTGATTTTTTTAAAAAAAATCAGTTTTGTGAAATATTCGCAATTTTTTCTATGGAGCACTTATATAATCAGATGCGTATTTTTGACGGGTCTAATTATGCCTACTGGAAAGCTCGTATGAAATTGATTTTAAAATCTATTGACGAGCGTGTTTGGTTGCTTTGCGAAAATGGTTGAACTCCTCCCATGGTCATCGTTAATAACGTCACCACTTTAAAATCCGTGTCAGCTTGGACTGAAGATGATTATAAATTGTCCAATTTTAATTCCTGTGGTCTGAGTGCTATTTCTGGTGCTGTCTCGCCTGATGAGTTTCGCCGAATTATGACGTGCACCACGTCTAAAGAGGCTTGGGATGTTTTGAAATTGACACATGAGGGTACGAACGCTGTTCAAGAGTCTAAATGATAAAATTTGGCCACCCAATTTGAGACTATTACCATGTCCGAGTCTGGATGCTTTGATGATTTTTATGCACGTTTGTCGGACATTGTTAACACAGGTTTTAATTTGGGTGAGGTGATTGATAACACGCGTGTCGTTAAAAAGATTTTGAGATCTCTCCCCAAACGCTTTATTCCTAAAGTCACTGTTTTGAACTCTTTGGAAAATTTAAAATCACTTAAGTTGGAAGAACTTGTAGGAGATCTTCAAACCTATGAGATTGACATGTTTCCCCAAACCATTAAGGCTTAGGATAATGGCATTGCTTTAAAGACTTATTTTAAGAAAAAGAAAGAAAAAGTTTGTGAGTCCGATTCTGAGGGAGATTTTGATTTTAATGATATGGCATTGTTTGCAAAAAAATTTAAAAAATTTCTCAACATGAACAAAAATAATTCTTCCAATAAAAAGATTTTTTTTGAGAAAAATAAAAAGAAAGGAAAGGCCAAAGAAAGTGATGAGAGGGAAAAAGAGAATGACTTCGATGAGGAGTATGAGAAGATTTTGAGAACGTCACTTGTTTTGAATGTGGGAGTAAGGGGCATAAGTCGTTTGAGTGTCCTACGTGGCTTAGAAAGAAAGGGAAGAAAGCAGCCATGCCTGCCACACTTAGTGATGATGAGGGAGATGAGTCTGTTAAAGGTTTAGCATATAGGAAGGTTGTCGTCTTTTCTAGTCGTGTGAGCACACCCACTTTATCTCACGAAAGTGCACACGAAAGCGATGATGGTGATTTGTGTTCTTCGAGTGAGGGAGAAAACGAAAGTGAGAGTGGGGATGAAAGTGAGATCCAAAAAGCTTTTAGAGATTTGTACACCGAGACCTTGAAAACTAAGAACTATAATTGAGATTTAGGTTGTCGGGTTTTAGATTTGGAGAGAGAGAGAAGGAGGTTTTGAGAAAGGAGAAGTGTGATTTGACCAACACGTTGTCTAGTCTGACGACACATGTATCCTAACTCGACAGTGATCTCGAACGTGCCCGGGAGGTCAAAGTCAATTTTGAGAACCCACCTAAGAAGGTTGAAAAGGTGGTTCTTAAGGATAAATGTGAGAATTTAGGAATAAGTCATGACGGTGCTTCTACTTCCCAATTAGCACCCGAGCCGGTTCCCACTTTAGTGACAGATTCACATGAATCTCACCCTAACCCACTTAGGCGTCCCATTCCTATTAGGAGAGTGCGTCCTAGAGTTTTTGAAAGAGGAGTTCCTAGGCCTATTTATGTTTGTTCACATTGTAAGAGGAGATGTCACTTTAAGGAATTTTGTTTTAAGTTGGGTTATGTGTCACGTTTTGCTTCTACACGTGTTTCTGACACACATGCACCCACACATGTTACTTTACATGCTCCCGGAGACTACATGAGAGAGTTTGCACATTTAGGTAAGCAAGTTAAGTTTTTAGTCAAAACTTCACAAGATTTGATGGAGGTATTTCATAAGTTGTCACCACCCTTGGAAAATCCCTCCGCACCTAACGATTGTGGTTTGACTTGTTTACTAGCATATGATGCTTTTCATGATGTCATTATATGCCTATTACTAGTATGTATCATTTTTGTATGATTTATTTTTTTTCTTTTGATTTTTTTTTTTGAAAAATCCAAAAAGATTTTTGTTTTGTTTTGTTTGCACCGTTTTATGGATTAACACTTAGGATGACTGAGTCACAACATCATTCCATTATGTTCTTGTGACTATTTGATAGTGTTTTGAGACAATAGGTCAATTCATCCTTGTGCTTTATAATGTTTGGAGTCATTAAGATGTAATTAAGTGTTACTTCCTACATGTTTGACTCATATTTTCCTTTATTGCACACAAGCATGGATTTGTTTGATTATTGTGCTTGTCTTATCACATGTTGGTTGGGTGTTTTCACTTCAATCCTATCCTTTAAAACAAACCAAGCGCGATAAATTTTGATAAGGAAATTGTGCATTTAAGAACCGTTTTGTGAGTTTGTGTGCTTTGTTTAAAAAATGGGGAAGGGCTGCGAAAGGTTCATTTTGTCTTTGCGAATACTAAGCCACCGTTAAAAGGACCTGAAAAATTGAGGAATTTTATTATCCGAGGTCCAAAGAGGTTTAAAGAGCCCGGGAAAAAAATTTAAAGGCAATAAAAAGAAATTCAAGCCAATTGTGGGCCATTTAGGCTTTTGCACCAATTCTCCAATGTTTGAGAATTTAGATTACCTCAAAAAGAAAATATCTATGAGGGAGTTTGAATGGAGAATTTAAACGGATTTGCACGTCCTTGAAATACTTGAAAATGCGCTAAATAGTTTTGGACGTTATTGGGGTGGAAATCTTTTTGACTTTGATTTGTTGATTTGCATAAGACGATGTTATCTAAATTCAACAATCTTTTCATCTAAGGATACTTTTGATGTTCATTCGTTAGGGGTACACATATGCATCGTGCACATATGATTGATTGAGTTGATTTACCTATCGAATGTGTTCACTCCCATTCATTCCATTTCCATGACTTGGTTGTTTGAGTTTAAATCCATGGTGTGATTTTTTTTTATTATATATATTGTGTGAAAATTTTGAAAAAAAAATTCAAAAATAGTAGTTTATTCCTTGTGACACCCTGACTTTGCTTGTTTGATTTATTCTTCTCGTTTGTCTATTTGGGGACATCATAAAAAGGGGGAGAAAGAATTATCATATTATGGGGGAGTTTTGAAGTTTTGAGTTTTTATCATAAATTGGTATCTATGTTTATCTCATTTCAAACTCGATACGTCACTTGGTATTTTGCTTTAACTCATGTGTGTAGGTACAAAGATATTGCACACCCTGATGAGAAAAGCTTTGAGAAATTTTGAAGATTTGAAGAGCAAGCGATAAAGACTTATTCATTTCTATCTTTCCAGTTTTGGGTTCATGGGAGGGTAGATTTGTATAGGCAAATTTGATATTTGATAATTCGGATATTTTTTATGTATGTACCGGCATAGACATAGTGGGATATTTGTAAGGACATTTTTGTCCATTGTCAATATGTATGTCGTACACCGTTACACCGTTGAAGAAATTCAAGATCGCATCTACATCAACGGATCCGAATATCAAAGCTTCATGAACTTGGTAAAAGTTTTTCTGGATAACCGGACCGATCCGATCAATTTAAAAACGAACAAATCCGCCACCGGACCGATTCGCATTCAAATCGGACCTATCCGCTTTGCACCAAAAACAGAATACTCCGGATCGAAGCCGAACCGATGAAGTCATTTTAAAAATGAACCGAACCGATACCGGACCGATCCGACATCAAAATCGGATCGATCCGGATTTGATAATCTCGAACAGATCTGTTGAGATTTTTTCGACTCAAGTTTTCTATAAATATACCTATTTCGGTGGTGTATTTTCTAAGACTTTGATAGACGAGTTTGAGAGTCCTTTTTCCTCAAGTATTGATATTTTTGAGTTCCCAAACTCATGTTTTGATTCACATATCATTGCCATATCTTTGTGAATCCTTTTTGAAACCCAAGAACACAACTTTGTTTTTTTTCATCTTTGTGGGGAGATCTTTGCAACCGACGACTGCGTGTTATTGCTGAGGGAGTCTCTACAAAGTTTTATGGTTGCGTGCCATTAAGGAGTGCTGCGGTTCTTCCTTTGCTGTTTGGACTGAGGTTCATGTGGGTTCACTGCATGTGGATTCATTGCTGACGACACCGACCGATGCCTGCGGGTATTCGTGTGTCACTGTATTTCATTGTAATCCGTGTAAGTTGTGATTTACTTATTATAGTGAAATAAAAGGTTTTTCCATGTGGGGATTTTTCCTTAAATCTGTGTCGCATGCTTTATTTGTTTATGGGTTGACTCAAGCTCTTTAGATGCATGTTTAGGGGTTGAAATTAAATAAGTGTGTCAAATTAGAAATTTGCGAATTTAATCAATTATCACACACTCATACGACTTTTCAGAAACAAATGTCACCTCAAGCACATGCATTTAGGTCCGTCTAATTAATTTTTTTAGCAACCGATCCTACAAAAAGGTGAATTAGTTTTAGGTTTCATTTGTTGAAAGTCAAATAGAACGTGGAAGAAAAGAGATAAGCAATTTGACACTAATACTCCTGTTGTAAGTGGGAAAACAAAAAATAGTAATTGAATGATGAAAACCACAAAGCATACATTCACACCACTAGCCCACTTCTTATCAAACCGTCTTCCCCAACAAGTAGTTCTACATATTTCAACCGAAGTTTTGCATATCAACAAATAGATTTGCAAAATGCCGGTATAAAATAAAAAGGTCAGTGTTTTTTAATGTAACTTTTTTTTATATATGTTGGAAAATGAATTCTACCAAACTTAGAAAATGTGTTTAGAATGTCCGTGCAAGTTTTGGCTCTCAAATGGCTCTTTTATTCGATTTTATCCATTTTTTTTCAAAAATCTACTTGAATGATTGTGCATATTTTTGACCTCAAAATGTATGAACTCTTGCCTCAATAAACACAATTCATTACATTTTCAGTTTCAAATTTGTGGACATATATTGTCACACCCCAAATTATAGAAAATGGTAATAATTTAAAATCAACTCTATAATTTGGATATGTGACGATGCACTCAGAAAGTTGTCAGAAATAAATTAATAACATCATAAATACAATAATATCTTAATATTACATACGAGGTCTTAATACATTAGAGGTTTTTACATTACATATTTTCATCCAGCTACTAGGGAATATAATATGTCTAGAGAAGTACTTTAAATTTACAAAGGAAATAAAAATATAATTAAGCAAGAAGTTCGCCCCAAAATACGTCGGATTATGACAAAACGAACTTAGAGACTCAATCCTGCACAAAACTTGAAAGGAAAAGTGCGTAGCATCATGAGTAACGCAACCCAATGAGAATACACTTCGGCTCAAAATTCATCCCCCAAGTATACTAATAGCAATGATTTATATTTTATATGTCAATTACTAAAATTTGCGTTAATAAACTTAAGCAGGGATAAAATATAACCGCATGATTAACGATTTAATTCATCATTTTCAATTTATTGATTCTAAAATTTATTCGTAAGAATTAACGAATATTACGACAGGTACACTAGCAACTTCCGGTATACGTCTCCCTTATGCCACAGCACACAAGTCAACTTGCCTATATGTATACCTATACCCACTAGACAACTTCCGGTGGTATAGACTATATTAGTGCACTAATTGTAGGATTTTCTCAATCCCGACCAACTTCGGAGGAACCTCAAGTTCGACAACAACAATAATAAGTGATAATATGTCACAACTTATATAATGACCTCGACCCTCGGTATAGCCAACTTGCATATACTCATTTAACATCTTGAATAAGATTAAACACATATGACATAAATTTAATCGACACATGAAATCAATTAATATTCTCCTTAATTATTTCGACGCGTTGTAACTCATGGGGTTACTCCGATAGAATTTTGGTGTTATCACAACATCATATTTTCATATTAAAGGTTTATTTAAAAATTCACTTAAATACTCACCAAAATTTAATATGCCTGACATAAAATTTATTTATAACATCACACACAATTATTCCACTTATTTCGGGATGGTCTTTTCATGCAACTTAAATTTTATAATTAACTATTACCACTAACAAATTCGGGACAACAATTTAACACTAACTTTAACATTTTATTAAAATTATTATATCTACTTAAATTGCTCCCAATAAATTATATAAGGTTCTCATATGAGTTAATGTATCACACAAAAAATCTCAGACATAAATAATAAGCCTAAAATTTTAAATATATTCAGATATAACATGCTGTCAGAATTTTTTTAACATAGAATTTCCAGCTTTATATACTAAACTTTAAAAATTCATATCTCACTCATTTCTTATCCAAAAATTACGATTTTAGTATCCAAAGAAAGATAAGTTTATGTTCTATCTAGTAAAAATATAAAGAAATAAAAAAAATGGTTTACTTAGGTCGAAATTGAAAATACAACCCGTCATAGTCCAAATTTTTAAGAAAAATACACAACTTAGATGGGTATAAATTTTAGTGTGTTTATTCTCATTATCTTAGGGAACTAAATTAATATTTTAAGAATTTTTAAACATAATATGGGTGAATTTTAGGGTTTCTCTCTCTAAGTGGCCATTAAAGCATCAATAGAGCTTCCATGGTTACTCAGTATTAAAACTATACTTAAAAAAATGAGTTGAAAGGAGAAGATAATTCTCACCTAAAATGAGTTTAAAGTTCTCTCTATATTTTCTTCTTTGCTCTTCCTTTCTTCTCCTTCTTTTTGTTCCCCTTCTCTTCTTCTCACACTCTCCCCCTTTTCTTTTGTTTTGTTAGAGTAAATTAGGAATTGTATTACTTTGGCTCATAAAAGAGGATACATATTAGATGATTCTAGCAGTTGTTTTAATTTGGATTATAAAGAGGATAAACATTAGCCAAAATCATTAGCCTTTGGGGTTGTTTTACATGGTGATTTTAATATGGGTTGGACAAGTGTTGGACACTTGTCCTATAAGGATAGACATTCATCATATAGGATAGACACTCATCTCTATCTCTATTACTTTTCTCTTTTTTTTAACTAATTACAAATGTTCCACTTAATTATATATGTTTATTTATTTATTTTTATTTTTATTATTGTTATTACTATTTTTAGAAACTTTAGTATAATTTTATTTGTTTATTAAAAATATGAGATTAAATTGAAGGTCTTACTAAATGTGTCACGCCACTAATATCTTAAATGAAAATAATTTAACAATATTCTATTATTTTGGAGTCGGGTCACTATATATATTGTTGAATGCCTGTGGTGTTTGTCTTCAATTTATGATCCGTGATATGGCCTATATCTATAGTAGAAGCTAGAATCACAATTGCAGCGTCATTTCCCTTTGTAATTGTTTATACGGACTCCCAGCATCGACACATTTTAGGGCATCACCATGACGTGTTGCATATATATTAGCTCATGTTTGAGGCCCAACAATAATTCGACTCAAACACGAGCCAATACAGGTGAGGCACGTCGGGGTGTCGTATGAAATGTGTCGCATTCGAGTGTTGAAGTTTTATTACTAATTAGTAATTGTCTAACTCATCTTTGACTCGTCACTGTTTAGAATTCTTCTTTCAAAATGATGGAGAATCACTCAAATTCTTCTCTTGCAGTTATTTCAACTACTCATATTCTAACAAACAAGTTTTTTATCTGAGTATCAACCGTACGGGGAATAAGAAAGGAAGAACAGTTAGGTGTACACAACAAAAAATTACCTCAAATCATATAAGTTATTTGTCTAGATTGCTTTATTTATAACTAACTCAAATTAACAATAATTGGATTGTAAAAATCAGCTTTACAACTATTTCCAAACAAAATTTTGATCTGAGATTTATTCGTAAAATAGTTCATACTCCAATTCACACACAAAAAAAATTATGACTTAAGTTCAGTGCACGATGGTGCAAAATAAGTGGTAGGGGATTGTTCATAATTTTATTTTGTTTGTAGATTACAAGTTAAAGTAGATGTGTGAAATTGATCAAAAATAGAGCCAAAACCACAAACCTCAATACTATAAAGTTTCAGTTTTAAATTATAGATATAAGGGCAACACACATTTAGTCCTGTATTATCTTTTTTTAGCATCCGATCCTATCTATATGTCATTTAGCTGTAGGTTCTCATTTAGTTGGCCCTCAAATGACTTCCTTTACTCAATTTTAAACATTTTTTTTACATAATGCCGTTGAATGACTGCCTATTATTTTCCCTCAAAATGTATGAACTCTTACCTCGACAAACATAATTCATTACACGTTTAGTTTCAAATTTGTGAACATACGTTCTTGAATGCCTATGCAAATAGATGTTATACTTATTGAGTTTGGTGTGACTTGATATTTTCTCTGTCTTTTGTGGTTTCTTCTCCTATGGTTCTGTAGTGTTTGCGGCCTAAATACCTGAGTTCTCTATAATTAACTCAATTTGATAATGGTTGGATTGTTATTATTTTTGAAAAAAGTCTTGATCCGAGTTTTATTTGTAAAATAGTTCGTAATCTGATTCACAAAAAGACAAAAATTTTGACTTAAGTTCCGTGCATGATTGTGCAAAATAAGGGTAGGGGATTGTTCAAAATGATATTTTGTTTGTGATTCTTGATTAATTCACGTAACACTTATCCTTGTAAATTGGTTAGTTAACTATAATGACAAATGCAAATGGCGAACAGAGGTGGGTCGTCAAGTAAAGAAACGGATCAATTCAAGGCAAATATGATGACATTCAACATCTTGTTGCGCCTGTTAAATGAACACGACATAAGGGATGTGCACTGTCAGTTGCTGCACAAAACACCGTTTTGGGCAATTCTTAGCACATACACCGAGGGGTTGGTAACATATCAATTTTATAAGAAACACAACTCAAACATCATAGCTATTATCAACCGTTTTGATATTTCATCAAACGAATTCAGGATCGGGGGGGGGGGGGGGGGGGGAATTAGTTGAATTCAACCCACTCTATGTGTCACAAATACTAGGAATACCAAATCGGGGTGAACTGATAGAGATACACAAAAGAGGTGTGCTGAAGGATACATTCATCAGCAAATATTTTAACATAGATGTACAACTTTAAAAAAAAAGGTTGAATCCGCTTTGCTAGTCGCACTACAAAGACGAAGCGAAGAAGATATAAGTGACGTAGTCCGATTGATATCTTTGCATTTGTGTGTCTCATTCCTCTTTGCAAACACTGAAAATTTATTGGGATGGATATTCGTAAAATACATATACGACGTGAAGAATATAAGAGCTTATAATTGGGTTGGGGCAGTTCACAGGACGCTTCTTGACTCAATAAGAAAGAAGATGCAAGATAATACCCCATCAACCGTTACTGCTTGTGTCCCCATGCTTTTTGTAATTAATTTCTTATGATTTTTTATTTGATATTATGCTTGAAAGTAAAAATAAACTTAAGATGAAATTATGTTCCCCTGATAACTTAAACGATTAGAAAATCGCACCGTAAGGATTCGAAATACAGCTTGTTATAAAATTATGGTTTTATGCCTTTGCTTTGTTGGTAAAATGTCTACGTAATTAGTAAAATGACATTGATAATTATAATATGTTTAAAGACTTAGGACTTGAAACTAAAGTTTCGAAATTTGTTTGCGTATACAATTACATAACATTGCAAAAGTTTCGTGTTCAGTTTTGGCTTTGCGAGGTTGCCAACATAATCAACCCGATCCAAGAACGACATAATCTCACACCAAGATTCCTGCGTTGGAACCTTCATATTCTTAATAGAAAGCTTACACGTATTAATCTGAATAATGTACAAGTATGATGAAATTTTGGGACAATTTATTATACGAATACCATATTCACACCACTAACATTCCTATTTTTACATTAATTTTTTCTTCGCAGTTGAAACTACATACACCCCAAAATAGGATAGGTATATTGAGGAAATCGACGAAGATTGTCGTAATTAATGCTGAGAGTGAATCAGATGATGACTTCATGGTAGAAGTAATAAGGTCGAATCACAACTCAAGTGCTATCGAAAAAGTGACGAACCTGAATAACCGTCGTTATGTAGATGTCATTTCATTATCGGGGACACCAAACCCTAAAAATTCAGCGCAAGCATGACTACAAACACCGGGAGGTGGTTTCATAAATAACGTGGAAGTATCAAGCAGAACATATAGTAATGTCCAAATAATAGAATTAGGGGGGTTTCTGATGATTATTTACCAAATACACTCGCTTCCAAACGAAATATAATAGATATTGAAAGGAGAGATTATGAGTTTTATGGTGCACGTATGCATACTGCATAATACATAGAGTGCCTAGAGGAAAAGAACGAGGAAGTCGAGGGAAAGATGAGACACTTTGTCGCGATGATTAAGGAATTAGGAGATGAAATTGATAATGAGAGGAAGTGGTCTGTGTCATGAATAGAGCAACTATCAAGGCAAGTGGGCTTGACAACGAGCTTAGAAAAAAAATTGAGCGTCGAGATAATACACTCAAAATCATTGGTTAGGGATTTAAATGATGTTACAATTGAACGATTGAAATTTCATCGTGAATTTGAGATAAAACATATGGAAGAATAACACTTAATAATGGCTGCCGAACTTCACGAGGAGAAATTAATTATGCTGAAGATACAACTCAAGCAGTTTCATGAACAAGCTGAAGGTGAGAAAGATCATGTAGATGCAATAATAGTAGAGAAAGAAGAGGTTATAGCTCATCTTAAATCTGTCCTCAATGCCGTTAAAGAAGAATCGGATAATTTTTGCACCAGTTTATAAGAAACACGAAAAATTGCAGACACAATAAAAAAAGAGAGTGAATTAAAGATATGTGCATCTGAAGGCATAAAAGCAAAATTAAACTTAAAAACTGAGATACTAACATGAGATGTGAAATGAATGAATGGAATCTCAAAACAACAACGAAGAATAATAGATAAGCACGTGAATGATCTTGACCGGTAACGAATGAAATCAATTTGCATTGATAACGATAATAAGGACCTCTGAAAGCGTACCTTATCACTACAAAACATGGTAGAACAACTTGGGGGCAACCATGACGGCCCAAATAGTAGAATCCTCCATGTGAAATCTAGAAGAACTTGAATAACAAATGAGAAGTCAAAATATGAGTATCAGAATTTGAAGAGAAAAAAGAAAATTGAAATTGAAGCAAATGTCAACATATTCATCAGAAATCAGTCGGGTACAAGTAATTTCACCTTGATTGACAACACAGAAGAAGATAACTGGAGTGAAGAAGATTTGATCACAATTCTAGAGGAGGATACCAATGAATCAATGAACTACACAAAAGTTGTGAGAAAGATTCCCAACCCACTAAAGTCAAAATCTTGTATGCATACTGGATAACAAAACACGAAAAACGTTAAAGGCATATTGCGAGATAACTCTAGTTGGGTAAGAACCACACATTTTTTTTTATTTAAAATTCAACTCATTCTTTTGATTTGAACACATACACCTGCTTACATTACTTATTTACTGCTAAAATACAGGCAGCTGGACCTTGATTCGATATTCCTTTGTGACATATCGGCCTTGCTTTGGGGAAGTCAAATTTCAAATAATATAAGCACACACAACATAAATTTAAGAACAAACGATGTTGCATCAACTAATGCGTTTAATATTAATCGCACAGGTGATCTACTCGTACTGTGCGATACTTTCAGATAAGTTCATGAACTTATCTGAGAGTATCTCCCTATTATCGTATGGGAAAATTTTGACTCAACTTACATCTATTTTTTTTATAACGTGTATTAAGTATCATACTATATAAATGTTATACGTCTTGTTGTACATGAAACGGTAAGGATAAAGAACGAAGAAGGGATAAAGTCATATTTGTATGACATCATCAAGGAAAACATTCGGGAACGTGAACGAATATTCATTCCTATGCACCATGGAAACGATTTCCACTTCACGGTGCTTTACCTTGATAAGGAGAAGGTCATGCGGTTGCATTGCAACCCAAAATCAAATATGATGGAAAATGGTAGAGACCGATGCTATGACGAAGCCAAACAAATGGTATGGACAACATTATTATATGAATTATTTACGCAACAAAATATATTATATCTAATACTGCTGCTGCCAAAAGAAATAATGTATCTTAACACCACTAAATGTTACAGTATGGAGTAATATAAAAATTTTGATGAAAACAAAGAAAGATGTGGAGAAATCTCTAAGTAAAGGGGAGTGCATAAATGAAAGATATATGGGTGGAATAAACAAGCACGTCGAACATTCAGCAGAGATGAGGATGAAATAATACGCTAGATGTCACGCGAATACGAGAATTTCACCCTCTACCCCGTCCCGAATTCCCCCTGCAAAGTGAAGGATCGTTAGTCTTGATAATAATATCTTATATTAAAAACAACTAATTGATCAATGTTATATATGACTACTCACTGATACGTATTGCCTGTAGGCCTGTGGCATCACAATGATGTGTTATATGCATGAATTATCATCACAAAATGAGTTGACACCAAATGATTCACATCGAAGGGTAATTCAAATGCGAACGCATCTCGTTGATGTCTTTTTGAACCATAAATATAACTAGACTTGTGGTAACAGATGCATTTAAACCCTGATTGATTGTATCTTTATTTTTAATTTTGTCCAACCATTAGTATGTATAGGTAGATGTGGTTGCCCTTAGGTTATGTATTATGGTACGAAAAATAAGATAATATGTTTTTCTTTAAGTTGTTAATTTGTGACAATTAAGTTGTGTTTGCATAATGACACATTATGCCTTGTTAATATATTATCTCGTATTTATTTAGCTTCACGTCCTACTTTCCCAAAATTTTAATCATGTGATCTTATACTATGACATATTTTCTTTGGATATCAAAGGTGGTTTAATCGTACTGTGATTGGTGACCAGATGCTTAGAGATGCTGGTTTTGATGATGTCATTGTGGAGAATAGAACTGATCAGTTCATGAAAGTTCTGCGGAAGGAATTAAATACTGTTGAGTAGGAAAGAAATGAATTCCTATAAGACTTTTCTGAAGAAGATTATAAAACTAAGACTTTGGTTGTTGATATTTTTGCAATTTCTTATGGAATGTCAAGCATATATGAAAGGTTTCCTACAAACTTCATATATGCTTTTGAATGATATCACTCAATCAGTAACTTCTGTCCAGATTAAATCAACCTCATTGAATAGGGGGACTGTAACAATTGTTAGGTAAATATATGAAAAGGTTACCGACAAACTTCATGTATTCTTTTGAATGATATCATTCGATGAGCATATTCCGTCTTAAATCATCTTCATCGAAAAGGGGGACTGAAATAATGGTTTGATAAATATATGGGAAATCATGCTGAAGTATGTGGAATCATCCACTGACCATTTTAAAAGCATACATGAAAGGTTGCCTACAAACTTCATATATGCTTTAGAATGATATTACTCAATCAACAACTTTTGTCCATATTCAATCATCCTCATCGAACATGGGAATTGACGCAATGATTCGATTAATATATGGAAAAGCATGTTGAAATATATGAGGAATCATCCACTGATCATTTACCAAAAAATATAAGACTTTGGCCATTGATGTATCGATAATTTCTTGTGGAATCTCAAGCACTGCTACAAATGAACCGAGTTGTTCTCAAAAAACTTGAGCTCAAATCATTTATAGATCGACCCTCTCATTTGTTAGGCAAATGGATGAAGCTCAATCACGATTTTGGGCTCGTTTGAAAAATTATGATCGTTGGGATCGGCTTGATCTCAACTTTTAAGGCATAAACGAGCTCACTTAAATCTCTTAAAGTCAATTTGCTTGAGATTGGCTCGAGCTCGAGTTGTTTAAGGTCGAGTTTGGCTCATTTGTTTAGTAAATAAACCGACCTTGAAAATAGTCTCAATCTCATTTAATAATTGAGCTAAAGTAATCTCGTCTCAAACTCGGCCTGACCCGATTTTTTTACAGCCCTATTCTCAAGAAAATCAACCAAAGAGGTCCCCTCAGGCCAAAAGTCTATGTGTGAGTGAGAGTCGATCTACCATTTTGAATTTTTCTTTATAATAGGAAAGGTAAATCTTATGCCATTCCAAATAGAAAATGTCAAACACCTTTGATTAGAGTGCATAGAATAAACATCACCACTTTTGATAAAAGATGCAATCAAACCGTTACCACTGAAACCAAGCCATATATATTTAACACTTTTAAATTTCTAAGGGAAAATCCTCCTTCACTTATAGGAACCAGTCATATTTTTCAAATAAATGGTGACTAACTTCCTTTTAGTAGGATGCCTCATGGTTTAACACCCGTAATGCCATTTAATGCCAATAAGTTTTAAAGCAAATCCCTTTGGCAGCATAAATTATAAATATTCATCCGTCATTTTCTGATGATATCTATTATAACCCTCTTTGTGATATCTGTATGAACTACCTTGATTACTAAATATTTTCATATGTACTACCGTATACTTTTTTAGAGTTGCAATCCATATAAGTTATAACCTAAGATAATTGGGTTTCATCATTGGGCCAAGTGAAGAATTGCTACTCAACATTATGTGATTTACATATAGATATCACGTTGAAAGGGAAAACTTATAGGATAACTATGAGGGAAGATGTGAATTTTTTTAATTCAATAGTAGATATGGTCCTAAACTGAGCAAAATTGTAGAAATGGATTCTTGTAGTTGGCCCCAAGTAGTCAGGACAACACTTTAGTTGGTGGCTGGAAGGCAATAATTGAATTGTCTGATGAGACTGCATAAGTGTTATGTTGTAGTTTTTTCTGTACTGGTAGGTTGATGAATTATGTTGGAGAATAAAACTAAAGTTCGACCAATGGTGCTCTGTAGTAAAATTAATAGTTATGTAATGTCAGATTCACGAGGATATCTTATTAAATCGAGGTTAAATTTCTGACATGGTAGACACTGTTATGTTGCCTATTATATGAAATTAGAATCAGTTTAATTAAGATAGATGCATTTAAAAAAAAGAGATGAGATCATCCTTAAGAATAGTATTAACGGAGCTTAGGCCTTTAATCCTATTTTTAAAGACTTGGCCTAAACAACGACTACTCAAGAAAAAGGAAATTTACAGGGTAGATTAACCTATATAAATATGTGAACTATGAACCTATCCAAATAATACGTTGTGAGAAAAATTAACCGAGTCTGGCAGAGTTGTAAATTTCATATTCTTACGTTATCAATGAGATTTTTTTTAGATTTGGAGTAAAACAGTACAATTTCTATATTAGGAAGACCAAATTGATGGTTGTAATGTTTGGGATATTAATTTGAGGACAATAGCCATGGTAACTAAGAGTGGTGGCATGCATTTAAGATCCGAGACTACTTTTATATTTACAAAAATAGTCCTTCAAATAAACCCCCCCATTATTTAGCTTTAAAAAAAATAAAGAACAACAACATAGTTATCTCACGAACTTGTCCAATTACATTTTTCCTTTGTTTGAATTGATCATCTATAAGTTATGTACAAAATGACGTGCATGTCCTTAAATTATGTACAAAATGAGCATATTCAAAACCATACGATTGCATTTCCATTGTAATCAATTTTGTACGATGTCCATAAAATCTCCAAGCTCATCATATATGATGGATTGCCCTTAGAAGATTAGTCACAATATAGAATTAGAGAATATATCTCCTGTTGTTGCTTTAACTGTACGTTAACTATGCAGTAGAAACAAGATGGCATAACTATTTAATAGCGTTTTGTCCAGCAATTATTAGTCCCGCCATGATGCCATTTCAATGCGTAATGAGATTATGAATCAAATTCAAAATTGATCTTAACAACATAATCCAACTTTCGTCGATTATAATCCAAAATGCTATTGATTCGAAACCATCGACATATATAATCTCAAAATAACAAGCACGACTATACAAATACTGGATGACATCAAAACACACTATAAAACATGCCATATATAATTAACATCCTCACTAGTTCAACTTTTCCTTAACAAATATAAGAAAATGTACATTGTAATCAGTACATGATATTGCCATTAGATTTTCAAATTCCCTTGAAAACATAAACTACAGCAGAAACAACATAGACCGACACATCAACCAACAACAACACATGTTTTGATGTTATGTCCATTTCGCCCTCACTTGCTTCACTTGGTCTTCCTTGAAATAACTTCACCAGTTGACTTAATGAGCTGTATTTTAGGCCTCCCAGGTTGTTTTTCAACCAATGGAGGCATTAGCTCTTCATCTTCAGAGTTACAAAACATCTCAACATCCGACTCTATATCGGGAACGGGATACACAGGGTAAACATATGATTTTCTAAAACATTCTGATGTGAAATAGTGTTCAATGTATGAATATATATCCCCTTAACTCTGGTGAATAACAACAATCGCATGACTATAAGGGAAACCCTTAATAGCCCACACACATGAGAAACACCAATTCAGCAAATCAACAAAAAAAGGTGCTTTGCTGTAACCTAAAAAATATGTTCACTGGCATAACGCACAATATAATGCCTCCCACCCTTAATGCTAGCAACCAATTGCTTATCCATTTTGGTACATAAGCATGCGGTTCATCGCTTAGACTCAATACCATGACTAGACATCATCTCCATCAACTTTGAACGTACACCATCGACTAATTGTGTAATAGGCATGTGTCTCTGTGCCAATACCCAATTGTTGACTGACTCGATGATATTTGAACACATCTCTCCATATCTATCACCTTTAAAGTACACATTTACCCATCTATCAAATCGAATACTCTTTAAAAAATTCTCAATTGGCTCTTTACCTCCAATTTTCAAAAGAGTTAGGCATTTATGAAATAGTGATTTGGTTAGAGCATATGCGCATCGCTTAAAAAAGATCTCAATTCTCTTCTGAAAGTCAGAGAGGTGGTTTCTTGGGAACCGATGCAATACGTTGTTCTTCAAGTGGTTTAGACAGTAAACGTGTGCAGATAGTGGGAAAATGCGTGCCACACCATCGCGAGTACCTTAATGACGATCATAAATGAATGTGATTTTCCGCTCATCCTCATATAGAATATTATTAAATATCTACAAAAACAACCTCCAATTGTCATCATTCTCCGCATTAACCACCACAAAAGCAATTGGGAAAAATACCTATATAACAAAAAAGTAGCACGTGAGACAATTTAATGACATAAAATACGGAAACACAAGTACAAAATATGAATACGGTTATATAAAGTACCTTGGTTACCATTTTTCGTGGTTGCAGCCAATAAAGTGCCACGATGTTTGTTTTTTAGAAAGGTACCGTACAAGCACAAAAAGGGTCTACATTACTTAAAACCATAAATACAAGCACCTAATGCCACGAAATAATGCTTGAAATGACGAGAATAGGGCTCACACTGAATCACGATATATGAATCAGAGTTAGATTGCTTAAGTGCCTTCAAATAACTTTCTAGCTGGGTATACGAGCGAGAATCATCTCCATGCAATTCCTTCTTCGCCAACTACTTTCCATACCATGCATTCCAATATGTGACATCAAATCCATAAGACTGCTTAATATCCCTACAAATATCTTTAGGGGATATCAACGACTTATCACATACCTTATCCTGAACAATTGAAGCAACCATCTTTAAGTTCACCATACTACTCTTTTCTTCCTTAACATGACTTCTACATGAATGAAAATTGTTCAACTGTTTGATGTAAAAATAACCATTTTCCTGACACACTCGTGAGTGAAAAATCATTCACAACCATCCACAAACCTCCTTATACAAAATACTGTAAGTCTAATCTTATCATTCTTCACATATAAAAAAGAAAACCCACACTCAGCTACATACTTATAGAGTTTTTCGCGATCATCTTTTACTAATTCAAACCGTTGCCCTACATATGTAATATAACCCCTCCAATTTTTGGATACGTAAGTACATGGTGTCTCCATGCTTAACATACCACCGTTCTCCGCATCATCGTCTTCCAATAACATTGCGTCCAAGTCCATCCGTGCATCATATTCCATCCCACAAAAAATTTCGCTTGCACAAGTACTAGATTGACCAATATTAGATACGACAATGTCAATAATAGGGGCATTAATGTACCCTTGATATACAAACATCATATGCACGTCCATATCGGATACCACAATACGTTGGTTGATTTGGGAATGTATAACAAATCTAGAACTTAGTGTTATAAAGATTGGGATATTTTTCAACAATTACATCGCATAATTCCTTGTATGACGCCACCGGTGTTAATCCAACAATAAAAAAGGCCGATTGATACATACATCACATCAACTTTAACTCACAACAACTTCAACTCACAACTTGGGCTGCACATACAACAAATGAATATATGCATTCTAGTAAGTAGTAATTAAACATTTATATTTTAATTTACAATTAATGATAATCAACATTATAGTAATAATAACCATAACATAATTCATAAAGGGACTGTTTGCATTTAGTCGTACTCTCACAGAATCGTTAAGGTCCGGTCTTAAGTAATTCAGTTTTAGTTGTAAGTTCCATCCTCTATCTATTAGAAAAAATCATGGGACATTTGCAAAGTCATTTTGGCTACAATGCCTTTGAAGAACCAAATATGACACCCACATTCAAAATTTAAAGCAACAGTTAATTGCCAAACTTACCTAACAGCCTGGTCACTTGGACCTCCAACTAAAGAAAAATGAAAAATAGGGTGGGATTGGTCCCATACTAAACATGGGGGCATAATACCTATAACGAAATAACTATATTTAAAAATAAGGAATGCGAAAAATAAGATGACTCCTACTATTAACACCCGTTTGTAGACTATATAGGGCAATTAAAAGGTTATAGATTAAGGAAGGCAATGAATTAAAGAAAAAAATCGAGTACCGGGCAAGAAATTTAGAATGCTTAAATTAACAAAGTATTATAATTTTCGTATGTGACTGTGATAAGAAAAAAAGGCAAATGTTTTAAATTAGAATAATTACGATGCAATGATAATACAATATTTTGATACTAATAACCCCCAAATTATGAACATCACAAGAGTATAAATCTAGTGTACTTTATAAGGTAACAACTGTAGTATGATGTAGGACAACTCATGGAAAATTAGTGCAGGTAATACCCAATTGCATTTTATAGGTTACCGAGAGCAATTAGTTATGAAGAAAAAACATAATAATCGAGCACCAGACATGAAGTTTAGCACAAATAACTTAATAAATAGTTAATAAATCGTGCAGTTAGAGGAATTCGGTCAAAACATAATTAAAATTTGGAATCAATAAAATTAGTCCCAGTAATTTTTTTTTGTGATTGCTGCGATCAAAGTATTCGAACTGAATTTTTTTTAATTAATATCATTATCTAAGTGTGATGGTTATTCTGTCATTTTTTCAATCAATTATCTAATTTCTATCATTTTTTCATGGTATTAATCAATAAAATTAATCCCAATTGTCATGGAATGTCTGTTCTGTCATTTTTTTTAATTCATTATCTAATTGCTATAATTTTTTCAAGGGATTAATCAATAAAATTAATCCCAACTATAATGGCTGAGATCCCAATTGTATAAGAATGGAAAAAATGACAGCAATTAGATAATGAACTCTCTACATGAAAACATATCACAAATGCAACCACATAAATCATAAGTTAGATAAAGTTATATACCTTCCCATAACTTTTGAAGAACAGAATGAATGATTAGATGGCAACAAGACTTGAAAATGAAACCAAAAGCGTAAAGAAATGGTTTACGTTTCCAAAAGTGTGAAGAAATGGGTTAACTTCTATGAACAGAAGTCCTTCTTGCCTTATTTTATGACATCAAAAGTGTGAATAAATGGGTTCACATTTTTAGTATTGATTAAATTTGAATTTTAAAAAAGCAGACATAACTGCTATGAGCAGGGTTAAATTAGTCATTAAGGTATTCAAGTTGACTTCGAAAACCGTCCATCCTTAATATGAGGAGCAGTTATGGGACTCCTTTCTAAACCAAATTTACCTAGGATCCGTGACTCGAAAAACATGACAGATAGGACCTCCGATATGATATAAGTTGTTTACATATTTTGCTATTTGATACCATATCTTGCACTTTTTGATTTTCAGAGAATAGAGAAAGGGGTGAAGACAAACTACAAAGTTTAGATGATGGGTTTAAACATTCTATAAGTAGGGGAAAAACATGATATCAACTACTTGTAGTTGTAAAAAATAAGTGATTAATTAAAGAAAAAAATGAAGGTCAATGCCTCAATGGGACTAGATACAAAATGTGAAAATGAATGAGATCGGAGGCTACTAAATGTCTCGGTATAGGATGGAGGACAAAATATCTATTCGATTATTATCTTCATTTGAAGAGGGTAGGGCGAAAGTAACCACTAAAGTTTATACCTGACGTCACATGATGAAAAAAGTGAGTTGAATCGTGACACTCACAACACGCTTAAAAAAATTAATAAAAATTTAAAAACAAAAGAAATAAAAAACCCAAGAAATCGAACCATTCTCATTGGCCTTGACTCCCGCTCAAACCCTCGGTAGAACCCTACCGAACTCTGTTGATACCTCAAGCAAGTAACCTCATGTTTAGGTCATTTTTTTCACTAAGAACATCATAGAACTGTTTAAAAGTTTTTATTATCATATAAAATGTAATTTAAAGGTATATTTAAAGTCAATGAATCACCCACCAAAGAGGTTCAATAATAGCAAGTAACTAGGGGGATCAAACTAGGAGAAAAAGATCGAAACATGTTTTCTAAACGTATATAATCACAATTATATGCTTATTTAACATTGTCAAACATATTTTAATTGAAATGGATAGAAAAAAGTTGATGTTCATGCTTCATTTGGCAGTACAGTGCCGAAAACGATGACGGGTTTCAGTATTGTACCACTGAACGAAGTTGGTTTAAAGTGCAATGCTTCATTCGATATTGTAGTGCCGAAATATCTCACTTATTTCGGTAGAAAAATTCATCACGGCATCAGATGATCGAATCGACAAAACAATGCCAAAATATCCTTGTTCTCTAAATAAATTAATGCCGAATGGGATAAAGTTTTCATTTTTTATTGCAAAATTTGATATTTTTTATGTAATACCAACCTATTTAGGACGACCCCCTATTTCATGATGACACAATTTGGAAAAAAATCGATGAAATATGCTCCGATGATCGTGCTAATAACATGGGAAAGTCTTTTTTGACGCCCGATGGTATACTGAACATAAACACTCCAAATGACAATGCATTCAATAAAATTGTCGTTGTTAACGAGGCCATACCAACGGTGGTTGATCACTCAATAGAGTTCACCACAAATGAATAAGTTCTTTATATTGTGTAATTATGTAGTAAGTTTGTTGTATTATGTTTGTTAAGACATCCCCATTTTTGTGCAAAATCAGGATCAAAACACAATAACTTAGTGCAACAGGCTCTGATACCAATTTGAGAGAGCAGCAACGGCGGAAATATTGCGACTTCTCAAATAAAAACCAATTTTAATTAATTCCAAATTTTAGTTAAACCCTAAGACATGCATCTAGATGATTTATCAAATAAAATATAGCATGCAGAATAAAAATAAACAATTTCAGGAAAAATCCCCCTCAGGGGAAAAACCTTTTATTTTCACTATAATTTGTAAGAAAACGGATTACAATCGGATTACAATGAAAATACAGTGACTAAGAATTACCCTCAGGTATCGGATTCTGTAGTCGGCGGATGGAAATATCCCTTTCCATGAGGGCAGCAATGAATCCACATGCAGCGAACCCACATGAACCTCAGTCCAATCAACAAAGGAAGAACCGCAGCACTCCTCAATGACACGCAGCCATGAAACTTTGTAGAGACTCCCTCAGCAATGACATGCAGCCCTCGGTTGCAAAGATCTCTCCACAAAGGTTTGAACAAACACAAGGTTGTGTTCTTGGGTTACCAAAAAGATTCACAAAGGTTTGGCAATTGTGTGAATCAAAACATGAGTCTTGGGACTCAAAAATATGAAGACTAGATGTATTTGGACTCTAAAAAACGTCTTCTAAAGTCTTGCAAAACAACTCCCCCGAAGTTGGTATTTATAGGAAAAAATATGAAAAGTTCCGCTTTTTTAGAACTCTAAAAATCTTATCAGCGTACAGGTACACCGAACCCCATCTGGGGTACACCGAACCGGTTCGGGTGTACCATCCTGGTATGTTAAAAAAACAGCATTCTTCAAGGAATTTTCTCCAACTTCAAATAGTCATAACTCCTTCACCGTAGCTCGGATTGAGGTGCCATTTTTTCCAATATCTTCGTTGCGGCGAGCTCTTCAACTTTCCAGTTGACCAGACCTCCGAACTATGGATGTGAAATTATGAAAATGCCCCTTGAACTTCCCTATCAAGCCTTTTTTTCACTGTTTTGACTTCCCTTGCATACCACTTGCATTAAGTCCCTAAAATCGTGGAACGTGAAGTCGTTGAGGCATATGTAGGACACATTAATGGAGATGTTGAATGCTTGATTCCCGGAATTCGGATAGAGGCCGTCATGTGCGATCTTGAGGTGACGTGCCAAATGTAGCGGCGTACGACATACACAAATGTAACATGTTGGACATGGGAAAAATGTCCTTACAAATCTCCCCCTATGTCTATGCCGGTACATTCATAAAAATACGAATTATCAAATAAAAAAAATTGCCTATACAAATCTACCCTTCCATGAACCCAAAACTGGAAAGATACAAATGAATAAGTCTTCATCGTTTGTTATTCAAATCTTCAGGAATCTCAAATCTTTTCTCATCAGGGTGTGCAACATATAGATCTTCAATCTTCATACCTACACACATGAGACAAAGCAAATACCACGTAACATATCGAGTTTGAAATGAGATAACATGGATATCAATATATGATAAAAACATAAGCAACATCTCAAAAACTCCCCCAAAATTCAAACTCCCCCATAATATGATAATTCTTTCTCCCCCTTTTTATGATGTCCCCAAATAGACAAATGAGAAGAATGAATCAAATAAGCAAAATCGGGGTGTCACGGTATACAAAAAAAATACAAACTATTTTTGATTTTTCAAATTTTTCGTACAAAAATAAGATACCAATATGAACAAATATGAAACAAAAATCACACCATGGATTTAGACTCAAACAACCAAGTCATGGAAATGGAATGAATGGGTGTGAACACATTCGATAGGTAAATCAACTCAATCAATCATATGTGCACGATGCATACGTGTACTCCTAACGAATGAACATCAAAGGTATCCTTAAGTGTAAACGTTTGTTGAATTTAGATGACATCGTTTTATGCAAATCAACAAATCAAAGTCAAATGATTTCCACACCAATAACGTCCAAAACTGTATAGCGCATTTTCAAAAATTTCAAGGACGTGCAAACCCGTTTTAATTCTCCAACCAAACTCCCTCATATATATATTCTTTTAGAGGTAATCTAAATTCTCAAACATTGGAGAATTGGTGCAAAAACCTAAATGGCCCCTTTTTGGCATGAATATCTTTTTATTGCCTTTCAATTTTTTCGGGCTCTTTTAACCTCTTTGGACCTCGGATAATAAAATTCCTCAATTTTTTAGGTCCTTTTTAATGGTGGCTTTTGCGCAAAGGATAGATAATTACCTTTCGCAGTCCCTCCCCGTTATTCAAACAAAGCACACAAACACACAACACGGTTTTTATATGCACACTTTCCTTATAAAAATTATCGCGCTTGGTTCGTTTTAAAGACAGGATTGAAGTGAAAACACCCAACCAACATGTGATAAGACAAGCACAATAATCAATCAAATCCGTGCATGTGTGCAATAAAGGAAATTACGAGTCAAACATGTAGGAAGTAACACTTAAATGCATCTTAATGACTCCAAACATTATAAAGCACATGGATGAATTGACCTATTGTCTCAAAACACTAACAAATAGTCACATGAAAATAATGGAATGATGTTATGACTCGGTCATCCTAAGTGTTCATCCATAAACGGTGCAATACAAAAATCTTTTTGGATTTTCTCAAAATTTTATCAAAATAAAATCTTTTTGTATTTTTTCAAAAAAAATTCAAAAACAAGAATTTATACAAAAAGTACAAGTCATCACACTAGTAAAAATATATCATGAAACCACAAGTAGTGTATGACAAACATGCAACCACAATCAACCAAAAGATTTCACATGGGGTGAATCACGTGCAAGCAAACGGGAATCGTGGACAAATAAACCATAAGCCTTTAAATCCGATTTTCTAACCCAAATAGATGTGTAACGGAGTGTGGGGGTTTTGGGAATCGAATTTATTCTTCTATTAACCTTCCTAGGTTCATTTAACAGCTTGTAACATAATCGCCTAATATGACCTTGCCTACCGCAATGTGTGCAAGTGTAAATCGGGCGGTGTGTGTTACCTAAAGGTGGCCCTCTCCTCAAATTTATCGGTTGATCTTTTCGAATTTTCCTAGGTGGGTCTCTCCTAATGATCCTATGAGGTTCTCTCACGATGCTCCTATGGGGTGCTTTCCTAACAAACTTAGGTGCCTCTTTCTTAACAATCCTAGGAGGCTCTCTCACACGTGTGGGAATGGGTGCAACATATTTTTCAAGCCCAATCCCACCCCTATCAGTTTTGATCTCGACTGTGCCTAAAATCTTATCAAGTTTTTCAGACCTAGACTCCAAATCAAATTTCACTTTACTTGAATCTTTCAATTTCACCTCAAGTTCACCTATCCTAGATTCAAGTACTCGTTTAGAATCCTCAAACTCTAAAAGCTCCTTTTTCATAGTCTCCATCAACCCTCTAAGACTATCTCTCTCACCCTCAACGTACTCAAGCTTCTCTTTTAAATTTTTTCCATGTGCCCTAAGTTCTTCAATTAAAAAATCATTGTTTTTTATGGCACACTCTTTCAATTGAGCTTTCAATTTCAAATTTTCTTTCTTTGTTTTCAAAGTTTCGGCATAAAGTTCATTGTAAGAAGTTTGCAAGTCATGCTCATCTACACTTTCCTCCTCACTTTCATCCACACTCCGATCACCTTCACTATCATCACTAATCACATGGATGGGAAACTCTCGCCTAGAAGCATAAAAAAATTCTTCTTCCGAATCACAATCACTAAGGGTAGAAACATGAGAAATCGGTTTATTCAATTTCTTCTTTAAATTTATGGTACATTCATGTAACGTGTGACCAACACCCTCACAACAAGGCCACCTCTCAGATTCGTTTTCAACAGAAGATTTAAAACAAGAGTTCGTGTGAATTTTCCAATTAATTTTTTCAAAAATTTGACATCGAAGATCATCAAAACCATCAAAAGCCATTTTTGTGCAAAATCAGGATCAAAACACAATAACTTAGTGCAACAGGCTCTGATACCAATTTGAGAGAGCAGCAGCGGCGGAAATATTGCGACTTCTCAAATAAAAACCAATTTTAATTAATCCCAAATTTTAGTTAAACCCTAAGACATGCATCTAGATGATTTATCAAATAAAATATAGCATGCAGGATAAAAACATACAATTTCAGGAAAAATCCCCCTCAGGGGCAAAACCTTTTATTTTCACTATAATTTGTAAGAAAACGGCTTACAATCGGATTACAATGAAAATACAGTGACTAAGAATTACCCTCAGGTATCGGATTCTGTAGTCGGCGGCTGGAAATATCCCTTTCCAGGAGGGAAGCAATGAATCCACACGCAACGAACCCACATGAACCTCAGTCCAATCAACAAAGGAAGAACCGCAGCACTCCTCAATGACACGTAGCCATGAAACTTTGTAGAGACTCCCTCAGCAATGACACGCAGCCCTCGGTTGCAAAGATCTCTCCACAAAGGTTTGAACAAACACAAGGTTGTGTTCTTGGGTTACCAAAAAGATTCACAAAGGTTTGGAAATTGTGTGAATTAAAACATGAGTCTTGGGACTCAAAAATATGAAGACTAGATGTATTTGGACTCTCAAAAACGTCTTCTAAAGTCTTGCAAAACAACTCCCCCGAAGTTGGTATTTATAGGAAAAAATATGAAAAGTTCCGCTTTTTTAAAACTCTAAAAATCTTATCAGCGTACAGGTACACTGAACCCCATCTGGGGTACACCGAACCGGTTTGGGTGTACCATCCTGGTATGTTAAAAAAACAGCATTCTTCAAGGAATTTTCTCCAACTTCAAATAGTCATAACTCCTTCACCGTAGCTCGGATTGAGGTGCCGTTTTTTCCAATATCTTCGTTACGGCGAGCTCTTCAACTTTACAGTTGACCAGACCTCCGAACTATGGATGTGAAATTATGAAAATGCCCCTTGAACTTCCCTATCAAGCCTTTTTTTTCACTGTTTTTACTTCCCTTGCGTACCACTTGCATTAAGTCCCTAAAATCATGGAACGTGAAGTCGTTGAGGCATATGTAGGACACATTAATGGAGATGTTGAATGCTTGATTCCCAGAATTCGGATAGAGGCCGTCATGTGCGATCTTGAGGTGACGTGCCAAATGTAGCGGCGTACGACATACACAAATGTAACATGTTGGACATGAGAAAAATGTCCTTACAAAACCCATTGATCTTAGACTTTAACTCCCTCAAAATCTCTCATCGTGGCAAATTTTATGGGTGGATTCATGCGTTGTCACTATGGAGGAGAGGTTGAAGATTGAAGACAAGTTAAGTTTGTGATGGCATCGAGTCAATTAGTAAGTAATCCGTTGACTTTTGTAAAACCTTATCATAGTGAATTTACATGGCTGGGTTGTCCGATATTTTGTTCGTTATGGATTTTCCTCGTACATCGGCATGTTGTAGTTTGATTTATTTATTTTATCTTATATCACCTATATGTATGTTTTAGGTTAAGATAAAATTTGCTAAATCGTTTTATCACAACAACTTTGTTTAAAATTGGTGCAAAGTTTTGTTTTGGTTAATTCTGTTTAAGTTTTATATTTAATTTGAAAATTATTAAAATTGACTTTTGTTGTTTAGACCCCTCTCTATATATGGCCTTTGAATTTCAAATTCAAAATGTGGAATTCTAAGAAAAATATTGAGGGAATTCTAGAGAGACAAAGAGTTTCTCATTAATTTCTATAACAAAAATGAGGTGTCACCCCTTATTCATAGTACAAGTTGGAAGAGTTCTGATAGGAATGGACATCCACTTAAACAGGATAAATATTAATATTTATAACACTCCCTTTTGGATGTACACCATTTTCACCATTAAATGATTGTTGCCCCATATTTTACATACTAAGGAAAAACCCATTGAGAAAAAACCAAAGTGAAGGAAAAAGAGTACAACTTTTATAATCATTGAATCGGTATTGGACACGATCAATGCTTTCTCATTAAAATCTTTCCTAAAAAATCCAATAGGACAAAACCTAGTCAAAGGAAAAGGATTACAATACATATATATCCCCCTGATTGATATGTTCAATTTGTCTGTTGGTGGCGTTTAGGCGTTCTAATATCGTATGTGAACTTTTGAAAAGTTGTCTTTGGTAATGCCTTTATGAAAAGATCAGCTAGGTTATCACTTGAAGGAACGTGCATTACTTAATCTTATTTTTATTCTGAAGCTTTTGAGAGAAGAAAAACTAATGTGCTTGGTGCTATCTCATTTAATAAATAATTCTTTAATTTGTGCTACACATACTACATTGTCTTCATAGATGATATAATTAAAGATCTTAACCATACACATTCACATCTAGCTTCATAAGGAGCTAACATTTCAGAGTGGGTGGAAGAAGTAGCTACTAAAGTTTGTTTAGTATAACGCTAAAGAATTACAGTATTACCACTATAAAAGAACATAACTTGTCTTAGATTGATCCTTATGAGGATCGAAGAGATATCCAGAATCTGTATAACTAGTTAACTTGGAACCATTGGAATTATAAAAATTAAATAAATCCATGCCAGTCTTAGGATATGCTTGACACCAACCCAGTACCTTTTGGATGGTTCAGAACTATATCTAGCAAGCAAGTTTACAAAAAATGAGATATACGGCCTAGTGCATTGGGCCAAGTACAATAATACACCAATTGAACTTAAATAGGGTACTTCTAGACCCAATATTTCCTCATCTTCATCTTTAGGATAGTATGGATATTTCTTTATTTCTAAAGACCAAACAACCATGTGAGTACTTAGTGGGCACGATTTATCCGTATTAAAACGTTCTAATACCTTTTCTACATAATTAGACTGATGGACTTAAATCTCCCTAGAATTTTTCTTGATCGGCACGTTGAGACAAAATTTAGTTTTCCCAATGTCTTTCATATTAAAATCCTACTTTAAAGGTATTAGTTTTCTGGATCTCTTTTGGAGCTCTGATTAAATTTATGTCATTAACATAAACTGCTACTATTACATATCCTTTTGATAATTTCTTTTTTTCTTTTTTCTTTTTTAACTAAAAATTTATTAATAAATAAATATGAGAAATAGCCTCTCATAGGGGAACTTATATTTGCTAAAGAAAACTTAAAACTGGAATTGAGATCAGACTACATATAACTAAAAAACTAAAGAAAGCTAATATGAGACTACTAAAATTTATGAGAAATTGATCGAGATGCAGAAGACCTTAGATCAAAGTCGAAAAAGAGTTATCATTGGCATTTTTAGATATAACCTTCCGCTTTTGAGCTTCTACAATCACCATATCTTGAGTAATACTTGTTTCATCTTCAATGTCTCCTATAATATCAAAGGAATTACTAATATGGGTATTTTATGTTTGAAATTGTTGTTTTCTAATTTTTTTGACCCATTAAGTCTTCAAGAAAAGCATGAGCTTGAGCCGAGCTAGTAGACATACCCCAATTATAACCATAATTTGAATTAAGATTAGGAATCCAAGCATATAACTCATTTAGAACACCTCTTCTCTTATGAATTTTGTCAAACCTTATTAATTAATTTTACAGTCCAAATCACATGGAGATAATTATTTGGAACAAAGTATTATTTAGTACATTTGGGAAATTGGGATGTCCTCTAAATGAGGCATATCATCACAATTATTCAGAGAAATCTCACCAAAAAAATAATATAACATCCTTTGAGCCACTTGTCTTTCATCCCCTTTATGTGTGGAATTATTGTTGCTCGTGATGTTGTCCTTGGTAACCAAATCCACCAGAATCTTCCCGATGAGATTACATGTGGACTTATCTTTAAACAAGCTGCCTTATTTTTGAGGTGTTAAATCAGAATCTATCCGGACTTGCTGATCCAATAGTAGAGAATTTATTGTGGAATATAATTCACGGTTACTATTTCCAATAACCAAATCTCTTTGAACTACTATATTACCAACATCTATATAATACCCTTTTTAACCAATTGATTCGACGCCTGAGATGAAACCAAATTTCTATCCCATGTGCTGCCATGATAATACTCTCCTTAGTAGCTAGATTTTGTTGACCAAAATATTTCTTAGCGACTGACTTGGTTGAAAATAAACTAATGGGCGATCCTATTTGAAGATTACCATTAGGGTTGGAATATAAACTCCCATTATAGAAATTTTTGCTTGTGTATTCCGAAAAGTATTAGGATCTTCTTTTTGGAAATTTTGGGTTGCAGTGTTTGGGTTGAATCCATCCTCAACGCGACCCAAATTAGTGATCATTTTCTTTTGAGTCTGAAGAATGTTACTTCTTGATTTTGTTGGGTTTCTCACACAGTGGCGGAGCCAGTATTTCACGCCAGGACGGGCTACCTTAATGTTGATTTTCGGCGGTTCGGAGGTGAGAGCCCCCAAGCCGAATTTTTTTAAGGTTATTTAAATTTTTTTGAGGAAAATCACCAAAAGTCCTATTAGGGTTGGGTTGAATTTATATTTGGGGTGGGATGAATTTATAATTTAACACGTTTTTTTTAAATTAACACTACTGTTTTTGTTTTTTTAGGGGTGGGCTGGTGCCCCCCCAAGCCACCCCTGGCTCTGCCCCTGTGCATACACCTTTATATATGGATTTATAGTCTATGATTGAGTGCCCAACACAGTTATAATAATCACAAAAAGATGGCTGAAATTTTAATGCAAACTTTATTAGGATCGCCTTATCTTCATGTTCAATAATATCGAAATTTGGAAAGGGATAAGAGAAGTCAATATCTTAAGAACCCTCGAAAATAACCCATATTTTTGTTCAAGTGTCGATTACTTCCAACTCCTTTAGATATTTCCAACAACAGTCTTGGGTGCCAAAACTCATCAGGTAGATCAAGGAACCTAACCCAGATGTGTGAGTTGGAAGAGACGAAGCCATTGGGAGATAAATTTGGTATTCAAACAATAGGTTTAAATGACCCTAGAGGATATTTAATCAGACAAAAAATCCAAGATTTTTGCATGTCTTCCACATAATTAAAAAATAAACTATAGAAACCCTTTCCTTATCTTTATAAAGACAAAAAGGGAAATTCAAATTTTTTTCATACCCTTCCTCAGACAAGTATTCACTAAGACAATTGTACCGCATTCTTTCGAATTGCTTTAGCCATATAATGATCATCTTAGTTTGCTTGACTAGGAACTTCTTCGCTTTGTGATGCAAAGGAAATCCTTTAGGAACTATATATAAGTATATATATATATATATATATAAATATATGTGTGTGTGTGTCCCCATTTTGATAAGCGGTCACAACGTCCATGAGTCTCATATCAAGATTTTCAAAAATATCTAAGCTAATCAGATATCTGAAAGTCATACCATCCATATCGGGGGAGTATGTTTCCTCAAAATCAATCCCAAGTTTTTGTAAGAAACCTTGTGCCACAATTCATGCTTTCTATTGAGTGATTTCATTATTCTCATTTTTTTTCTTATAAACACCCATCGGTAACCTACAGGGTTAAAACTTTTTTGGTGTTTGTACTATAGGTCCATATAGACCAGGTTTTATTTAGAGACTCAAGTTTTCCTTGATGGCAATTTTTCATTTTCGCCATATACTCTTTGTCAATATTCTTTTAGGGTGCATGGTTTTGAATCGTTATCATCATTGCCCAATGAAATTTGCGTAGCTATGGCATATGTAAATATGTCATCGATGATTGTTTGTTTACGATCCCACATTTCTCCCCAACATATATGAAATAAAGATTTCATTATTATCATTATGTACCTTTGCCTCTTCAGTGGATTGTATAGTCACTTTAGGGACTTGTGTCTTTTTAGGGACAATAACCTCTTCAGGGGTTTCAGAGAAAGTGGATCTTTTATTCAGAACCTCTTTTATAGTGTTATGAGGGAATGATTTTTCATTTGATCTCCACTTTCGGAGAGCATATTCTTTGGAACCTATAGGTCTACCATGCATTTTACTTGAAACAGATTCATTTGCTACTAAAATCAATGTTTGTATCACTGGTATATCAATTTTGTCTAGAAAATTTGCAGTGGACACATGAGACTTAATTACTTTTGTTACATCAATGATTCCATCGAGTAGTCTATTTGAAATTTCCTGAAGGTGTAATATCCTTCACACTCCATGCTCACATTGAGCGATTCGGGGGTCTAAATAAGACAAAGTGAAAGTATTCCATGGTAATTATCATCATTATACAAGAATGGACCGTACTCCTGGTACGTTCTTTCCTCCATTAACGATGATAAATGCGTCTCATCAAAATAGAAATCCGAAAATTTAGCGGTAAGCACAACTGTGAGTTGCACAATATAACGAATGATTGATGGCGAATCATAATCTTCCTAAACAACATCGAGGTCCCATTTTAGTACACTATGGTGAGGGGATGGTCACCTGCACTGCATAGACAAATGTATGCAAGCGTGATATATTTGTCTGACATCCTGACACAGGTTGAGAGGGCGAAAATGGGTGATAAGCAGTTGGCTGTAATACCCCGTACTTTTGACTATCTTTATTTTGGGGATTAATTAATTAAATGCGTATTAGTTAAAAATTAATCCGGGTTATAAATACTAATGAGATGCGAGTTGGTATTTGATTATGTGCATATATGATTATATATGTACTTGGTATTATAAAATTTGTCGTGGGATTTATATACGGCATTTTAGAAATTTTGTTGAGACGCGTGGGACCGCCGCGTCACGGTATAATATTTTGATAATAAAAGTGAATTTAAAATCTATAATCCGTATAGTCGTTTTGAGTGCGCCAACGCGTCCGGAAGGGTCGAGATAGTCAGAAAACACTAGCCGGGGGTATAGTTTGGGTCCCGGGGTATTTTTAGGTCATACCGGCACCATAAAGGGTATTTTGGTAATTTTACATTTTGAGGAATTAAAAGTGACGAAAATTAGAGATGTAAATCTGATGTGGATTTAACCCATTAAGCCCATTAACCAAACCATATTAACCCAGAAAGCTACGTAGGTTATCATTTAGGTTTTCTGAGTTCCCAAATCAAAACCCTAGCCACCTTAAGCCACCATTGGAGAAGGAGCTTGGAGAAGGAGAGAAAGAGAGAAAATTCTGCAGAGATTCTTCACCAAATCCGAAAATAAACAAGGCAAGTGGTTTAATTATGTTTAACTTCAGCAAATGTTCTTTCCATGTTAGAAAATTGAAGATTTATAATTGTTATTGGAAGATGAATGAAAACCCATGATTAATTGAACTTAGGTTCTGAATATTGAGGATAAATTGCATGTAGAATAGTTTGGAGAAGATTAATCCGATGTTAATACATGATTGAGTGAAAGAAAAATGAATTAAATTCTGGGATTTGATGATGATATGTAGTTAGGGTTCATGTTCTTGGGATATTTGGAAAAAGTGTAGAAAGTTGTAAATTTAATTGATGTTAGGATGGATTGATCCTTTAAAAACATGTTAAGATGTGACTATATATGTTTAGTATTGATTATAGACCTTTAAACGATTGTTGGGACTTAGTTTAGAAGATTTGAAGTGATAAAAATGGATGAAAAACGAATTGGGGAAAAATCTGGGCCGAATCTGGTAGCTCGTTAGAAGCAGCCCCCAGGTCGTTCGAACGAACTCGTTCGAACGAGCTTCTAACGAGTTGACCAGTCGTTGCTAACGAGTAGGAATTTCGTTCGATATCTCGTTCGAACGAGATATCGTTAGAAGGGACAGTTCGTTCGAACGAACTGGATCTCGTTCGAACAGTCTCGTTCGAACGAGACTTCTAACGAGCTGACAGTCCAAACTCGTTTGAACACTCGTTCGAACGAGACTTCTAATGAGCTGGCAGTTTGGGCTATTTTGGACTGTTTTGATTTTTGGAGTCCCGTATACTTATTTGAGGATTTAGATATCATTCCATAGATGTAGTAATGATAAAAATGGGGACATTTGGGTATCACGAGAAGGAAATTATATACGAGAGTGGTATTACATGGACGGTTTGGGTTGAGACGTGAGTGTCTACTACGACGTAAGAAATTATAGCGCGTATAATTACAAACCGGAATAGTATAGATTGTGATAAATATAGTTAGTGCGAAAATGCGATATGTACTACGATTAAAATACGGTATAACTAAGATGTGTGTTTACTTAGTATTGGTGTATGGATTGTGTGTATGACATACCTATCATACTTGCTATCACGGGAGGTTGCGTTCGCTTAGGACCCTCTAATCCTTGTGTGCCTACGGGGGGGATATAGACTGGTACCTCGATGAACATAGGTCATAGAAGGACTTATTGTGATATTAATAAGTCTGCTGATCATGGGAGCGTAGGTATGTGCGTGACCCATGTGATGGTGACTGTGTTCGCCTCCACTATTTGTGATTTGTGTTATCTGAACTATTCCTGAGAGATTCGGAATATGTGATCCTTATGTACGTGATGTACCGGGATGGATAGCAGAGTATGTGTGCACCGCAGCTTAGTTCTCGGGGTGCCTGTATTGTATATTTATGATGTGAATAATATACGGTTAATTTATAAGAACCTTCATGTAAATGTTATGAAATAACTACAGTATTATTTCGAGAATAACATAACGGGTTAGTGATATATATATATATATATATATATATATATATATATATATTATGCATATTGAGCATCCGAGTTTACATTAAATCCCTATCTAATTACGAGCGTTATATGTTAATGGAACCGAGTAAAATGGGTAGGACCTTTGGCAGTCTAGCTAGTTATGTTGTCACTTAGCTAGTAGTATGGGTCGTTATAGATGGGTACTTACGTTAGGAGTGCACAGTTAGACGAGAGGTGAGAGTATCATGCGAGTGTACGTCCTAACATGTACTTTGCATTTAATGTTTTAAATGTTTTTAAAGCACTTGCAGTTTTTTTTAAAATATAACTCCACATTCGGGCTCTGACCCGTTTGCTTTTCAAATCTTTTTCTTGTAAAACCATTTTAGGTGCCCAGCCACAGGGACACCAAGCATAGGATTCTCATTCAGGTGACGAGCTGTAGCTGTTTGTGGAAGCTACAGGGATTTGCTTATAGACGCTTCTATCTTTTGGATTCCAGACTCACTATCTATCAGTTGTAGGGCATGTTGCCCATTTATATTTAGAGCATCTTTTACATTTCAGTTTTCAGACTTTAGTATGTATTGTTTCAGTTTATTTATTTCAGTTGTGGGATTGTAGTGAGGAGTTTTTCCTCCAGACTTTATTTACTGTTATATGATGGTTATTCATTTTACTTCAATATGGTGAATGGTGTTATTTATTTCTTCATTACATTTGTTGCATGTTAATCAGTCTTAAATTAAAATTTGGCAACTTGCTTTTTAAATACTAGGTGTTTAGTAATATTAAAATGTTTTCGACAGTGATGCTATTAACTGAGCCAACTTGGCATTTTGAATTAATTTAATAAAGGAGTAGCTACCCGGTATTTAATTAGTCGGGGTGATAAGCAGTTGGCCTAAGCTTGATTAACTTAGCAGCGTGTAGTATAACATGTCCCCAGGAAGATGCTAGGAGTTTGGATTACATAAGTAAAGGTCATGCAATAAGTCGCAAACATTTATTTAAGGACCCAACTAAACCATTTTTGGCACGGACATGAGAGATTGAGTACTCAACATCAATTCCTTATGATAAAAAACAATCATAAAAACTTGAGAAGTAAATTTTCTCGTATTATCTAAATGGATGGACTTAATGTGTTGCTTAGGAAAATATTCTCTAAGTTTAATAATTAGATCAAGTAAGCCAAATTTTGAGTAGATAGCAAGCAAACGTGTGACCAACGAGTGGATGCATCAATTAAAACCACAAAATATCTAAAAAGGTCCACTAAAAGGGTGAATGGAGCCATAAATATCCCCTTGAATCATTTGTAAAAAAGGTGGTGACTCAGAAGCTATTTTGAGAAAAAGAAGGCTTAGTGATTAATTTACCTTGAGAACATGGGTGAAAAATGATCATCAGGTAAAGTAAATTATTTGTTAATGAGTGCCCATGTGAATTATTTATGATTCGATGTTACATATTTAATTCAGGGTGACCAAAACGGTCATGCTATAATATCAAAGTATTAGGATCATTAGGCTTTTGACTCACGACAATATACGATAATAAAATATTAATTGTTGTATGGTATAACCTCATGGATAATGGAAGAAGTTTATCTAGTTCTAGCTTTTGATTTCGAACAGTAGAAGGAATGCAAAATAACTTTTTTGTTATCTTCATTACATGCTTCCATATGATACCCATTCATTCTTATGTCCTCAAAACTCAGAAAATTTCTTCTAGAATTACTAGAGTATACTGCATTATTTATGAATTGGGTACCATTAAGTTACTGACGCAACTCAAAATGTGTCTCTAATGCGTGTAAATACCGATCAAGTGTAACCAGTCGCTCAAGTAATAATTCGATAAATCGCAGGGACTAAGACGATCACTCATGACAAATATTAAGGAGGACAACTAACCCTAACGATTGACTCACATAAAGAAGGGAAAATATGATGATTGTGGAAATCCTTATACTACTTCTAATTAAAGAAATTAAATCCTATCTAAGTTAACAACACATGAAAGACTAGAGATTAACTGATTAATTAATATGAGAGAAAAATAAGGTTGGAATACAATCCTTCGAACCCTAGTCATTTCATCGGATACAAAACTAGTCAAGAATTGAACATTTAATTCAAAAGAAAAACTTATTTATTTCAAGAATTACATATATGAAGGAATTAACCCGCACAACACACAATCAAGAATAATAGTAAAGCGCGTGACAAGATTGTAATACGCGTGTCACATTCTTAAACACTCTGGTTACCTAGGGCAAATGAAGTTAAAAGTTCCACAATGGTTATATTAACAAAATGCCATGTTTTTAACTATTTTTTTAATTTAAGAACATATTTTTTATCCATGGAAAACACGTAGGGTTGAGTTCATGCATCCCAGCCCTTAGAAACCTAGCCAGACATGGTGTCGCTAACAAATAAAATGGTTTCTACATTACATGTAATCATACTCATCATTAAAGTGTATCTAAGCATGCCAGAGAATAATATAAAGCTAAAGAAATACCCATTAACATGCAAAAGAACTGGAAGAATTAAGAACAAGATGAGAAAGGCAAACTTTATTAAGAAATACTCAAATTCAACCCACAATAATGTAATTTTGATGAAGACTAGGTTGCCAATTGTTCTTGCTCTTTTATTGCTCTCAAAATTATGTTTCTAGCTTTCTAACTAACCCTTGGATCAAGTGGGAATAAAGCCCCCATGTTTTTACAAGAGTTTGATCCATTTACAACTCTAATTTTAAGTGGATAAACTTAAATTTTTGCACACATATTTTCAAACTGATTCCCTTCAGAACTGAACCGGTTCATTTTTTTAGTATATCCCACGTCTCTTTAATCGAACCAGTTCCCCTTTGGGAGCAAACTGGTTCTATTTTCAAGCAGTCTCCACTTTTGTCCTTTGCTTCCTCTTATCTTCACATCCTCGTAGCCTCCTAACCATATCTCAGAATTGGACGCCATTTCTTTCGATGTGCTAATGATCTCAATGTCTTCAATTCTTCTTTTAGAATCCGCATTCAAGCTGTACATTACAAATTTTCCCCTTGACTTTTCCTTCTTTCTTTCTTGGCCTTAGTCCAGTTTCTCTTTTGCTTTTAAGCGCATGAAATATTTGCAAAATGTAAAAAAAATACTTGAAGCGCAATATACTAGCTGGAAAGTGTCAGTAGTAATGATATGAGATAAAACATACAATTTACATCACACGGAGTGATAAAAGTACCTAATTTACGGGGATACATATGAAGAATTTACGCCGAATCAAACTCCCTTAACTTAGAATTTTCTCGTCCCAAGCAATGTGAAAGAATCATAACATGGTCAAACACTTATAAAACTTCTTATTGGGATAGAATACCTTTTTCGTGGGTAAGCGATTGCATTTAGCGTATGCAATAAGCCGTTAAACCCCTAGGTTAGCCTAGTAAGACGAGTGGTATCTCGTGAGGGTTTGAAGTGAATTTACCAACAAAAGTCATTTTTTGACTCAAGAAAATATCAAAATAATTAAAAATCGTAAAATTTAAATTCTAAAAAATAATCACTTCAAATATTTATTCGATAAATATCAATTTATAGTGTGTGCGCGTGAAGCCGAAAATTAAACCACTACTTCCACCGATTGATCATTATATTACTTTTCAAAAATTCGTTTTGATTCAATTTCTCACGAGATGCTCTCACAAACTAAACTCTCGAAATGTGACTTTTTTCTCTCGGTAAGCGTGATATTAAGAGTAAATATAATGGAACATGAATTCACGCACACAAATAGAAATACATAATTATTTAGGTGAATATATCTCATCATCGAAACACAGTCGTTGGAAAACGAGAAAAATCGACTTTTATTCGCACCAATTAATCTCTCTTATTATCTTTTCGTTTCTTAGCTCTCCACGCGGTAATTACTTTCGTTATTTGGACTCAATTAGGACTTTTTTTGGGTTATAAGGTGTATTGGGTAAAATGGTAACGATTGACAAATTCAGAGTTGGAAAATTTTCTTGCTTATGATGTTCGTTGACGCTTTCCGGGCATTTTCTCGTTTTCTCTTATTTTTTTTGATATTTTTTCTTATGTTTTTCTCATTTTTCTATTTTTTTTCAATTTCTTTCTTCAATTTTTTTTCTTTCTTGCTATATTTGTTGAGCATATTTTTTCTTGCCCATTTTTCTTGCACCATTTGGACTTACTTGATGAATTTTTTATATTCACAACTCAGGGCTAATTGGGTTCTTCGAACTAACAAACGAAAATGGTATAAATTATTAGGCTCAAAGTGGTTTGCAGAGGATAATTTAATATGACTTTTTGTGGCTTATATTATTGGGTGACAAACGAGGGCCTCACTTCAATTACCAGAATTACTCATTATTTTACCATATGCATCTCGAGATTAATTTAATTTAGAGATCTTTTTAGCACGTTTTTAACACGACATCTCGCTCATTTCCCGTAAACGATTCAAAACAAAAATTTAGAGATCTTCAATGACTTATTTAAATGGTGAATTTAACGTTGAGTTAAACATTAACTCGTATTGATTTAAATAGTCGCGAAAATCGATAGGCTTGAGATCTCACCGGGTTAATAAATCTCCACGCTTATTCGTTTAGTCGTCAATTTTCGCTCAATTTCCATCTTTGGTCAATTACGACCTTGAGCATTTAGGTTTTACAAATTGAGACTTCAAATAAAAAATTTAGTGATATTTTTGAAAAATTTAAATTCCATTTTTTTTTGAAAAAAAATATTTTTGGCTTTTTCGAAATTTTTTAATTTTTTTGGAAATTCTTGAAAATTTCCAATTTTTTTGTGCATTTTGAAAATTTGTGAAATTTTTAAAAGACGCACTTGTCACCCACCTAAATTGGACTTTTGCATTGTCATCAAGCAAAAGGACTAAAATTCAAATAATAAAATCAGAGTGCGAAAATAAAATGAACAAGTATTAAAATGTAATAAGACACTATATAACACCACCAACATACGACTCAAAAATTCAACAAAAAAATCACCCCATACGCGTCGGGGGTGTGGATACCTCTCTCTCAAAACCTACTCAACCCTATGTATGAGGGTTGATAAACTCATCTCCACCTTCCCCGCATCATAACTCAAAAGTCAGATCAATTAGGAATTGACCCAATAGGAAAAATGGTCACCTCGAGGCACATGTTGAATGAGGTGAGTGAAATCATCGAGGTACCTAATCACCTTATATCATATTTGTTCTGACTTGAAGATAATATCATACCGAAATTTTGAATGACACTCTATGCCTAGGTTTCCCTTAAACTCGAGAATGCATGGATCGGGCTCTAAATCAGATAAAACACTAGTCATCTCCTCGATCACATCCGAGAACTTAAGGGGAATAGGTGGATGGTCACAAAGAAGGAATTGATCTATCCTATCTTTCTAGTCTCTCTCCTTTAAGTGACAAAAAGAGTACAATAACGATTGGAATTCAACATTGAGGTTCTCATCCACCGGCTTGAATTCTTTCTCAAAATTTTCTAGGCTCGTATCTCCTAACCCCCTTGCTCAATCTCCGAATCCTCTCTCTCTAGGTGCTCTCTCCCACTCTTCCCTTGCTCTCAATAGCCGTCACTAAACACGTCTCAAGTGGATCCTCAAAATTATCATCCTCAAGTCATTCGTATACTCCTCCTCAATAAGATCCGACTCGTGTAAATCATCCTCATCAGCCACTTGCTTGGCGATGTTTGATAATATGCCAATATTGCGTATTTCATTCGTTAACACACGCGTTATTAGACCCTCGGGTATCATATTCCTTATATTTATGCTCGTTAACCAGATAACCTCGAATTTCTATGTTAACATGCTTTGCAGGGGTTAATTGAGCTTTTATAGGTATTTGGATGCTTAGTGTGAAGTTTGCACGCATTTCGATGAATTTTCATACGCAATCGCACGCGCAAGGTCCTTTTAGTCAATTCACGGTTTGGGAACATGTCCCAACATCTCCATGAAACTTTTAGCCCTCCTCGCAACCTTCGTGTGGCCACAAACGATGCACGATTCCGATTCCTAACGAAGAAGTTACGGCAATTTTAGCGGAAGAGAAAACTAATGAAATCAAAGCAGGGGAAGCAGGGGAGAGACATACCTGTTTGATCGATCGATCGATCAAAGGGATCAATCAATCGATCCCTTCTATTTCCTGAAGACAGTAGGATATTTTCTGAGCATCGATCGATCGACCCTTTGGGTTCGATCGATCGACCATGCCTATTTTCTGCAGCCTTTTCCTTTTCTTTTCTTTCTTCTTTTCTTTTCTTCCAACTTACTATATAAGAGATATTTTGTTCTGTTTTTTAAATATCTTACATTTTACATAGATTTAGGGTTTGTAACTTTGGAGCTAAACCCTTCTTCCATTTCTCTTGGGTAATTTCCCATTTTTATGTATGTAAGTTACTATTCCTTCATCTTCCTTAGTTTAATTGTTGTTCTTAGCTTTAATTACCACGCTTTCCATTTCTTTCAATCCTAGATAATTTTAGAGTAATTTAATTAGTTGTGGCTTAATTAATTAGGTTCTTTAATTAATGCCTATAATTATGTGTAGGGGGTCTTGTTTGTGTCGGATTGAACTCAATTCGGGTTGACATGTTGCTTTGATTTGGTGATGGAGTTTACGGGTTTATTTTGAGTGTGTTGTCCTAGTTATTATGCCCAAGAGAATTAACGGGGTATATCATATATGCGCCGTATTTGCGACCTTTCGTGCGTAATTTTCGGGGTATTTGTTGACGCCAAAATCTTATTAGACTTTTATGCGAATTTAGGGGTGTGACAACTCTTGATTTAATTAAATGTCGAAACGAGACGCAATCTTAATAACTCGGTGACCAATGTAACCGTTTTATACTAATTAACTCGGGGTGAGGGGTATTCGACGCAACCTATAGTTTTTATCCGTTTTGTTAATCATATTTTAATTTACACTCGCCTAGTATAATCTTTCCTTTTGTAATCTTTCTTTTTAGGTAGAAAATATCTTTTACACTTTTATTCAGAAGTAATAAACCAAATAATATTCTAGCAACTCGTCTTTGTGGATTCGATACCCGGACTGGACGCTATACTCCCTTAAAAGAGTGTAGTCATAGTTTAGATTTTTGTATTAAGGCGGTGAACAAAAATCAACGATTGGCATTTGACACGCGCTACTTTTCACCCTTAATCAAAATGGCGCCGTTACCGGGGAATTGATGTTTTAGAATTTATTTGATTTAGTATTTTGTAGTATTTTTTTCTTCTATTTGTATTTTGTTGCCTAACATTTTGCAGGATTTTCACATTTGAGCGCTAAGAAACGCTTAAATTTCTCACGCGTACATCATCTTTGTGGAATTTTCCACTTGAGCCTTCTTTGGGGTAAGCATGTCTTATTCCATATCTTTCGGTAATCCTAATAATAATTCTCAAAATCCCCGTAAACCTATGACTGTTGGCCAATACTTAGAAACCCCAAAAAATGAAACATTTAAAAAGACTTTGGGTGAGTATTACGAAAGTCAAGATATGGATTACGGGAATTTTGGGAATGAGCATTTTGATTTTGGTTCGCGCCTTATGATAAGAATTTTGAATCTAATTGCTATGGCTTTCAAAAGTCTTATGTTAATGATTTTGAAGGTAGTCCCGACGATAGTTTTCAAAGTTCGCATTTATAAGAATCCGCACCTCGCCCTATGACTTTCGGTGAGGGCTTGCGCATGCTTGAGAATGAGAAACTTGAAAACCGTTATCGGGAAGAAAATCATTATTGGGAGCATGAGTTGAATTTATTATTTGAATCCAACGGCGATTTTTCTTTCGAGACTTCCGAAGTCGAAGAATGTTTTGAACCAAATGAGGACTTTGTGCCTACTTTGGAACAAATCATTCTTGACTTAACCCATGGTATAGTAGAGAATAAAAATGAGGAAGGAATGGACATAGTATCCATTTGCAATGAATTCGTTTCTTCTTTGATTCTCAAAGAAGAAAGTTTTATTGCAAATGATCCTATTTCTTTCGAAATTCAATCTTCAAATGATGATAACTCATCGCCAGGGATTGAATTTCTTTCATCCCCATATTTATTCTATACTGTCACACCGTCGCTAGTACCCGATGAATCGGTCGAAAACCGTAAAACGTTTAACCTTTTCACCAATGAGGAGTACTCTCTAGAGTCACCTTCCGTGAGGGCATCTTTGACTCTTTGTGTGCCCCCTCCCATTCCAACTTTAAAATATTTGGGAGTAAATACAATTTTTTTTGGAACCCATGTGTAACTATCCCCCTTGTTATCCAAATCCCTGACTGTCCCTCCCAAACTTTTAATGGATAATGGTTCACTTTTCTCGCGCTAGTCATGTGTAATAACCCGTAATTTTAAATGACTTTTAAAATGGGTTATATTTTAAATTAATGGATTAATTGGATTTTATGATTAATTCATTCATTCGGGTTTTATCCGGACTGTGGATATTAAAATGGATGATTCTAAATATTACTTAAAGATATTTAGGTAATATGTGAATGTGATGTCATTGATATGACTGTATGATATAAATTCGGTAATTTATATTTTTAGTCAGACGCGGTATGGGACGTGTCGGGACTAATTTATTAAATTAAAAAGGAAATTTATTTTCTATCGACCTTATAGTCATTTCGACTGCGTCGTTGCGTCCGGAAGGATCGAAATAGTCAGAAAAGTCTATTTGGATGTTAATTTTGAGTCTCGGGTCATTTGGAAATGAATAGACAACCCGAAAGGGCATTTTGGTCATTTTTCTAAGGGGGATGAATAGTGATTTCGGATTTTGTAGTATTATAAGTATTGGTAGATTAAGTGTATGGGGGTTATTAATCTCCTCTACACAAAGTAGAGAAGCCATCTTCCTAGAGAGAGTGCTTGGGAAGGGAAAAGCCTACTTGGGAAGGAAAAGAACAAGAACCAAGGTTCACCACCACCAACCACCACCGGAGTTTGACCGGAGAAGGGACAACCAACTGAGATATACTACACCAAAGGATCAGACCTTCAGTAAAGGCAAGTGTTTGATAATTGCAATTTAAGTTCGTATATTGTCAATGTTAGAAAATTATGAAAATAGATGATTTTTCTTGTTTGGAAGACATAATGGAGTTGTTATATGGATTTATAGAAACTGAAATAATATGGGAAGTAAACTTATATTGTAGGATGATAATAAGCCACGAAATGATCATGAATATGTTGAAGAAAAATCTGAAAAACCATTGAAGTGTTCTTGAAGTTAATATGTTGATGATTTTCTGGAAATAAGGAGAGAAACATGCTTTTAATCCAATCCCTTGATGATTCTAGGATGTTTAGAGTATTGGAAATCGTTCATATATGTTGATATATCATGTAGAAATAATTATAACTCATTTTGGAGGTAAATATGAAGGTTTGAATGAGTAAAAATGGTGAAACCCGTAGTTGCAGAAAATGCAGAAAACCAGGCTTGGACCTGAGTGATCGATCGATCGACCCCTGCCTTCGATCGATCGACCTCCCCAGAATATGTAAAGTTGTTTCTTTTTAAATGTTGATTCTTATCCCAAACCTTTTGTGGATATTTTGTGATTATTATTTGGATATTATGGGACTTAGAAAATATCAGTAAACCCTTGATAAGATTTGAATTAATTTGATTTGGATTCAAGTGATTAAAATGATGAAAATTATATTGAATGGAATTTCGGTTGCTAGATTCATTTGTTAAATTCCAAATGGGGATGTATGAGGATTTAAGATAGGACCAGTAGGGGTGATTTAATATAACACCTGGGTATCCTTAAGTTTATAAGAGGGTTTAATCCTAAGTGAAAGAAGATGTGTTTATAAGAGATTTGAAACTATCGGTTTTAACCCTAATTGAAAGGAGAGTTTAATTCGTAATAATTCGGGAGAAATAATTTTATGGACCAGTAGGATATTAGTGACTTCTTACTGAATATATGTTGAGGAAAAACCTATTTGAATCATGTGTATTGAGTGAGGGTAGCCTTAGGGTTACAATTTGAACATCAAGGACTGAGTTTAAGCTCATTATTGATTACGCAAGGACTGAGTGTAGTACAAGAACGTAGTGGTATGACTCCTGGATAGAGATGGAGTTTAGAACACATTTGGTTGAAAGAAGATATGAGGTTATCCCGATCGCATAGTTGTAGTTGTCGGACCTCCTCGATCGACAAAGTTAAGTAGTAGTGTATTGGAGGGGTTCCTTGTTTGGATTTCGCTTTGCGAGACGCTCCGCGCATGAACCTTAACGACATCGGGAGTGGAGAGATGTTATAGGATGCGAGGATAATTAAATTATGAAGTAAAGATATGATATTTTAATACGTGGAATTTAAAAGAGATATAATGCTACGTATGGGAAATATCTTAGGGTAGCGATATTACCTTATTGATATTATGTTATAGGTATGATAATACCTATTTGATTGATTGATGATTTATGTGTATGACATACCTAGCTTACTTGCTATCGGTGGGAGGTTTGCCCGTGAGGGCAGTCATATCCTGATGAATCCATGGGATCTTTGATTTGTCGCTCGAGAACATAGGTCTATGAAAGACTTATCGGGGAGTTGATAAGTCCGCTGACTATGGGTACGTAGGTATGTGCGTGACCCATGGGTATGAGAACTATGTTCGCCTTCAATGATTGTGTTGTTGTTTGTGGTTCGTGGAATCTTACCGAACCTTTAGTCCCCTATTCGGCGACCTGCGATGATGGGACATGTAGCAGATTAATGCATTGCACCGCAGCTGTGACTCGGGGTGCCATATTATATATGAATATATATATAATGGATTAAATGATTGAATGGATATATATATATTGTGGCTAAATCTATCTACAGTGATAATTATAGATAACGGTGAATAGAGAAAGATAATGGAATTAAGTTAATGAATGTTTATGCTTATAGAATTGAAAAGCTTGACTCATGTTAATGAGAAAAAATTCATATTAATGAGTAATGACTCATGTTAATGAGAAACGATTCATATTAATGAGTAATGATTCATGTTAATGAGAAACTAATCATATAAAGGAGAAATGTAAATGAATAATAATGTGACGTATGGTATGGGACATACGGGGATTATGATATGGGAATGGAATTATAATATGGAGACTAGAAAAGAGGAACCATTAACTAGGAGGTTAATAGGAAACGTTAAGTGTGCACTCTAGTTGAGAGGTGAGAATAACAAGTGAGAGTTGGATCTAACATGTACATAATAAATGCTTTATTGCACTTGTTAAATACTTGCTGTTTTAAAAATCATCTACACATTCGGGCTCTGACCCGTTTTCTTGCATATTTTCTCTTCTATTGTATCTCTATATCAGGTGTCCAACAACAGGGACGCCAACTTTAGCGGATTATGTCAGGCTATGGATTTATGGAGTTTTTGCTTAGACGCCTTCCATCTTTTGATTCACAGTATTCTTAGTTAGGGCATGTCGCCCAAAGGATTCAGTTATCTTTTCTATCAAGGTCAAATTCTATTGTATTCGGGACTTTTTAATACATTTAACATCGTTGGAATTATTGTAAAGGATTTATATTATTTGGGAATGTTTATTCCAATTGCATTTAAATTCTTTTGAGTTATTTATTGTGTTATCAGTGTTGTAGTATAAAATGTGTAGTGTTATTCTTAAACTAAAAATGGTTTTGTTGAAATTGAAATTTGGAAAGTTTTTAACACCAGGTTAATTGGGTATTGGGTGAGTTGTAAATGTTTTCGACAGTAATGCTAAGAATGAGCCAACTGTATATTCTGTTTTAATTTGGTATGGGACTGGCCACCCAGTATTTAATTAGGCGGGGTGTTACAGATGGTATCAGAGCATCAGGTTCTAGTGTCCTTCAGGATCTGTACGGCTTACTGTGTTTTCGGCTTAGCGTTCTTTGATGTAGAGCCGTATGAGTAGGATTATTGCTTTTCTATTTACGCCTACAAAGGTACGATGACTGCGGCCGAAGTTTCTACAATTTTTGCTCAGGCAGTCAATGCGGCTTTAGCTACTGTTCAGCAGGCTCCCGCACCGGCACCGGTTGTGCCACCCGCGCAAGGGCAAGTGTTTCCTACTGCATGGTAACGAGCTAAGGATGCCTTTCAGAAAGCGCACCCACCTGAGTTTCAGGGAGGATCAGATGTTGTGACTGCTAGCCAATGGAAGAAAGATATCTAACGCCACTTGAGAATGATTGAATGCACTGAGGTTCAACGTCAAATACTAGCCACATTCAAGCTAGTAGGGGCAACTTTGCAATGGTGGGAAGCTACGACCACTATGGAGGAGAGGGACACAATGACTATCCATGACGTTTGGATACGGTTTGATGGGAAGTATTTTCCCTCCGCCATCCAGACAGAGATGAGGCGGAAGCTACTTGATTTGAAACAGGGAGAGAAAACTGTGGCGGAATATGAGGAAGAGTTTACGTGATTAACTAATTTGGTACCAGCTGAAGTACCTACTGAGGAGAGGAGAGTCCTAATGTTCACTGATAGGTGGAACTATAAAATTCGACAACATTTATTGTGGAATATTTCATTACGTACGTATGGCAGATGAGGGCCATTGGACGGATAGCGGAGATCGTACTTAGGAGGTTATGAAGTATGTTCGAGTATGATGACCGTAGTCGAGGTCACCCCTATTATGGAAAAATTGAGGAGAGTCATCAGTAGAAGTTCTTGAAATGCGTGAATTGTGTATGTTACCTAACGAAGGCAATATATTGAAAGGCTTGGGTATATAGTGGAGTGTGGTTAACTAGAACTGAAAATTTGGGGTAAAATTTTTCTTGACTCATCGGAGCGAAGTTATAATATTGGGATTCAACAACCATCACCCGCAAATGAGGTTATGTTTCCTATCTAAGGAAGTATGAGGCGTATTGATTTTTGTAGTGATTGATATTGAGTGGGAAAAAGGGTTGTTAAGCTTAGCCTATGGCATCGTTATTTACGTAGACTTACTGAGGGGTGTGGGACACCTATATATTACTTGTTATCACGTGGGTTTGATTTTTATGGGATTACTTACCTTGGGCATGTCCGAGCGTGATGTGACTATCGACATGCATTGACTTGTGGTATATGAGAGCATATGTCTGCATCTTGTCTTCTATAAGAGTGTAGATGCGTAGACTCTATTTGAAATCGATAAAACCTAATTTTTGTTTTAAATTGATAAACCTGATATTTTTTTTTAAAAAAAAACAAATTTTTATGTATTATTGACTAAGGACCTTAGGAGTTTCGATGATCGACTACTTTAGGAAGTAGTGTATCGGGGTGGTTCCTTGTTTGGATTTCGCTTACGAGACACCCCACGCAAGAAACTAATAACCGTTGGGAGTCGAAATAAGTTAGGTCTTTGGGAAACGAGTTTAAAATCTTTGCGAAAATTTTAATATTGAAAGCGGTACGAGAGGGTGTATGGGCGCCCTGGATGATTGAATTGTAGTATTTTTTTTCATAATTGTGAAAAAGGTAAGTAGTTGAAACTATATGGTGAGGCTTGGTGTATAACATCAATAGGGGTTTTTGTTAATGTACTGTATGGGCGGTACGTCTTGGATTTCTCGCGATGTGAGATTTATACTTGGAGTTGACCTTACAGGTATGACTTATATTCCTGAATTTCGGGACGAAATTCTGTTATAAGGGGGGAAGTATGTAATACCCCGTAATTTTAAATGACTTTTAAAATGGGTTATATTTTAAATTAATGGATTAGTTGGATTTTATGATTAATTAATTCATTCGGGTTTTATCCGGACTGTGGATATTAAAATGGATGATTCTGAATATTACTTAAAGATATTTAGGAAATATATGAATGTGATGTCATTGATATGACTGTATGATATAAATTCGGTAATTTATATTTTTAGTCAGACGCGGTATGGGACGTGTCGGAACTAATTTATTAAATTAAAAAGGAAATTTATTTTCTATCGACCTTATAGTCATTTCGACTGCGTCTTTGCGTCCGGAAGGTTCGAAATAGTCAGAAAAGTCTATTTGGATGTTAATTTTGAGTCTCGGGTCATTTGGAAATGAATAGACAACCCGAAAGGGCATTTTGGTCATTTTTCTAAGGGGGGTGAATAGTGATTTCGGATTTTGTACTATTATAAGTATTGGTAGATTAAGTGTATGGGGGTTATTAATCTCCTCTACACAAAGTAGAGAAGCCATCTTCCTAGAGAGAGTGCTTGGGAAGGGAAAAGCCTACTTGGGAAGGAAAAGAACAAGAACCAAGGTTCACCACCACCAACCACCACCGGAGTTTGACCGGAGAAGGGACAACCAACTGAGATATACTACACCAAAGGATTAGACCTTCAGTAAAGTCAAGTGTTTGATAACTGCAATTTAAGTTCGTATATTGTCCATGTTAGAAAATTATGAAAATAGATGATTTTTCTTGTTTGGAAGACATAATGGAGTTGTTATATGGATTTATAGAAACCGAAATAATATGGGAAGTAAACTTATATTGTAGGATGATAATAATCCACGAAATGATCATGAATATGTTGAAGAAAAATCTGAAAAACCATTGAAGTGTTCTTGAAGTTAATATGTTGATGATTTTCTGGAAATAAGGAGAGAAACATGCTTTTAATCCAATCCCTTGATGATTCTAGGATGTTTAGAATATTGGAAATCGTTCATATATGTTGATATATCATGAAGAAATAATTATAACTCATTTTGGAGGTAAATATGAAGGTTTGAATGAGTAAAAATGGTGAAACCCGTAGTTGCAGAAAATGCAGAAAACCAGGCTTGGACCTGAGTGATCGATCGATCGACCCCTGCGTTCGATCGATCGACCTCCCCAGAATATGTAAAGTTGTTTCTTTTTAAATGTTGATTCTTATCCCAAACCTTTTGTGGATCTTTGGTGATTATTATTTGGATATTATGGGACTTAGAAAATATCAGTAAACCCTTGATAAGATTTGAATTAATTTGATTTGGATTCAAGTGATTAAAATGATGAAAATTATATTGAATGGAATTTCGGTTGCTAGATTCATTTGTTAAATTCCAAATGGGGATGTATGAGGATTTAAGATAGGACCAGTAGGGGTGATTTAATATAACACCTGGGTATCCTTAAGTTTACAAGAGGGTTTAATCCTAAGTGAAAGAAGATGTGTTTATAAGAGATTTGAAACTATCGGTTTTAACCCTAATTGAAAGGAGAGTTTAATTCGTAATAATTCGGGAGAAATAATGTTATGGACCAGTAGGATATTAATGACTTCTTACTGAATATATGTTGAGGAAAAACCTATTTGAATCATGTGTATTGAGTGAGGGTAGCCTTAGGGTTACAATTTGAACATCAAGGACTGAGTTTAAGCTCATTATTGATTATGCAAGGACTGAGTGTAGTACAAGAGCGTAGTGGTATGACTCCTGGATAGAGATGGAGTTTAGAACACATTTGGTTGAAAGAAGATATGAGGTTATCCCGATCGCATAGTTGTAGTTGTCGGACCTCCTCGATCGACAAAGTTAAGTAGTAGTGTATTGGAGGGGTTCCTTGTTTGGATTTCGCTTTGCGAGACGCTCCGCGCATGAACCTTAACGACGTCGGGAGTGGAGAGATGTTATAGGATGCGAGGATAATTAAATTATGAAGTAAAGATATGATATTTTAATATGTGGAATTTTAAAGAGATATAATGCTACGTATGGGAAATATCTTAGGGTAGTGATATTACCTTATTGATATTATGTTATAGGTATGATAATACCTATTTGATTGATTGATGATTTATGTGTATGACATACCTAGCTTACTTGCTATCGGTGGGAGGTTTGCGCGTGAGGGAAGTCATATCCTGATGAATCCATGGGATCTTTGATTTGTCGCTCGAGAACATAGGTCTATGAAAGACTTATCGGGGAGTTGATAAGTCCGCTGACTATGGGTACGTAGGTATGTGCGTGACCCATGGGTATGAGAACTATGTTCGCCTTCAATGATTGTGTTGTTGTTTGTGGTTCGTGGAATCTTACCGAACCTTTAGTCCCCTATTCGACGACCTGCGATGATGGGACATGATAGCAGAGTAATGCATTGCACCGCAGCTGTGACTCGGGGTGCCGTATTATATATGAATATATATATAATGGATTAAATGATTGAATGGATATATATATTGTGGCTAAATCTATCTACAGTGATAATTATAGATAACGGTGAATAGAGAAAGATAATGGAATTAAGTTAATGAATGTTTATGCTTATAGAATTGAAAAGCTTGACTCATGTTAATGATAAAAGATTCATATTAATGAGTAATGACTCATGTTAATGAGAAACGATTCATATTAATGAGTAATGATTCATGTTAATGAGAAACTAATCATATAAAGGAGAAATGTAAATGAATAATAATGTGACGTATGGTATGGGACATACGGGGATTATGATATGGGAATGGAATTATAATATGGAGACTAGAAAAGAGAAACCATTAACTAGGAGGTTAATAGGAAACGTTAAGTGTGCACTCTAGTTGAGAGGTGAGAATAACAAGTGAGAGTTGAATATAACATGTACATAATAAATGCTTTATTGCACTTGTTAAATACTTGCTATTTTAAAAATTATCTACACATTCGGGCTCTGACCCGTTTCCTTGCATATTTTCTCTTCTATTGTATCTCTATATCAGGTGTCCAGCAACAGGGACGCCAACTTTAGCGGATTATGACAGGCTATGGATTTATGGAGTTTTTGCTTAGACGCCTTCCATCTTTTGATTCACAGTATTCTTAGTTAGGGCATGTCGCCCAAAGGATTCAGTTATCTTTTCTATCGAGGTCAAATTCTATTGTATTCGGGACTTTTTAATACATTTAACATTGTTGGAATTATTGTAAAGGATTTATATTATTTGGGAATGTTTATTCCAATTGCATTTAAATTCTTTTGAGTTATTTATTGTGTTATCAGTGTTGTAGTATAAAATGTGTAGTGTTATTCTTAAACTAAAAATGGTTTTGTTGAAATTGAAATTTGGAAAGTTTTTAACACCAACTTAATTGGGTATTGGGTGAGTTGTAAATGTTTTCGAAAGTGATGTTAAGAATGAGCCAACTGTATATTCTGTTTTAATTTAGTATGGGATTGGCCACCCGGTATTTAATTAGGCGGGGTGTTACATCATGCCTTCCGTTGTTCAAACGGAATTCTCATTTTTCAGGAGGCATGCATGCTCGGGAGGGTCCACCGGTTATCCTCCAAAACCAAATCTTTTTCGTGGTGGATCCTTAACTTTTTAGACTTCTGGTGTATAGCTAGTTTGGAGTTTAATTAGTAGGTTGTACATAGTTAGCTTTTTATTCGATTTTTATCTATTTATTCTTCTTTCTTGTAATTTAGTCTAGTGTAATTAGTTAATCTTTTTTTTATTGCTTTTTGTATGCTCGGTCCTAACTCTTTTGTAGGTTCAACATACTTGAATTTGCAGAAATTGTGCGCCCCGGCATACGTTTGTTAAGAAAAACCGAAAAGAAAAACTTGCTCGCAAAAAGATTTTCTTATTTTGCACACACTCATTCTCACGCATTTGCATTCGTTTGTTCTTTTTATTTTATATTATTTCACATTTTTATTTGTGAATGTGCGTGTATGTCGCTCGTTGTATATATTTTCCGCTTTTTGATTAGTGTAGTATATGTGTATGTATGTACATATTTATTTTAATTTTGTTTTTATTTTAATTTTAATATATTTATATATACTCTTTATATATATTTATACTTGTTTATATATGTATTCCCCCCCCCCCCCTTATATCCCATTATTATCAATTCCCCCCCCCCCACCCTTTTTCAAAACAGGAAGCAATAGGCAAATAATTGAGTCATCGATCGATCGATGACCAGGGTCGATCGATCGATCGACGAGTTATAGCCGATTCTGCCTCTTTCTTTTCCTTTTCTCCTTCTATTCTCCATTCTCTCCTCTCTCCCTATTTCGTGCCCTAATATTTCCCTACCCCTTTTCACTCAATTCAACCAATATCTCTACTCAAATCAGGTATAAACTCTTTCTACATTCTTGTATTTGTGTAGAATTATTGGTTTTATGTCACATTATTTAATATTTATCGATTTTTGACATTTGTTGAGTTTTTCTCCCTATTTGTTGTTCCAACAATTTTTGTGCACCAATATTGTTAGAAATCCATTCATGAACACTTTGTGTTGATTTCTAATTGTTTTTGTTCATGAATTGTGTGCGTGGGGTGGGGGGGGGGGGGGGTGGGTGGGGGTGTTTGTTGGATCAATGGCACTTTCACACCCTCATTTCACATTGCGCGCACCAAGTGTTCACTAAAATGCCCAAACCAATTTTTCAATCAGTTTTTAGCGCGCACTTGGGTGATTTTCACTCGTTGTCGTACATCGACACATTTTATCACAATGTGGATTTTTTTCGCTTGTTTTTGCGCACTTGCACCCACCATTTCAACTAGTTCACCAACTAACCATTCATTGCGCTTACAATTTTTTTTGTATTGCCTAATTATTGTTTTGTAGGTTGAAATGGCCGAGTTAAGGAAGTATGACTCTGTTAGGTGTGTGCCCATCCGGGGCTACGGGGGGTTCCATTGCCAGCAAGTGCGGGATTTGTTCCAGGCATACTTTCAAACTTCACAAAGGCCATTGGCCTACCATTTAGCCTGGAAGATTGAGGATTTGCCACAGGAGGCGTCTGCTCTTTTGCGCCGACAGGGATGGGAGCCCTTTCTCTCCACTAATGGGAGTGTCAATGAGGAGCTAGTAAGGATATTCTACGCGAAATCAGTGGAGGTGAAAGGGGAGGGGCCTACTACATACGAGGCCATGGTCCGAGGGGTGAGGGTACCATTCCTCCGTTCAGATTTGGCGAGCTTTATGAATGTGCCGGACCCCGTAGAATCAGTCAGTTTGACAAACGGGGAAGTTTTTGGTCTCAGGACGTTGATTGAGGCCCTTGCACCAGGGGAAGTATGGAAGAAAATGGCCTTCCGTTCAGCCGCGATGGTTTATTTACCACGTTTAATTCACTACATCAATGTCCACTCCTTTATGGTGACGAGCAACCGTTCTGAGGTGCATCACAAACATTTGCCATTTTTCTTTGCATTGATGAATAATTTGGGCGATATTAGCTTGCCCAATATCTTTTTGGACATGATGTACACGGTGGATAAGGAGCTTTCTTGGAAATGTTCCGTTCCTTTTCCTGCCCTTATCACGAGGATTTGTTTATCACATGGCTGTCCCGAGTATGACACGGACTGCAAGCGTGAGCCAATGAGTGTTCTGACTAAAGATAACATCTCGAGGATGTTCACTCACCCTTGGGGGCAGCCTAGTGCCAAGAGGCAGAGGGTAGAGGTGACTGATGAGCCCGACGAGGAGACTGAGATTAGGCAGGCTAAGCAGGGATAGAGTTCTCAGGTGCCACATACTGATTCAGACCCTCGCTTTGAGGCATACCAGGCACTGCAGGACCAGCGCTGGGAGGAGACCTAGGTCTGGCGGGCTTCTTTGGAGTCACAGCAAGAGCAGGACAGAGCTGAGCGCAGGCAGGAGTTCCGTATGCTGCAGGACATGATGAGAGATATGTATATGTACATCAGCATGGGCAAGATGCGTCGCTCCCACCTCATTTCCATGGTTCTTTCGATCCTAGTGGTTCCGGCCACTAGGCTATTGTCTTAGGTTCAGTTTTGTATTCCTGGGATCGGATAGTATTATGTATTTTTCCTTTTTATTTATATTTCTTTCTTTTTATTAGTTATTATGTATTAAGTTGTTTTATACTGAAATTATGAAATGAGAAATAATGATGTAGTTTGTGGTTGTATATTGGATTTTGATGTGTGTGACTTTCCATATTTATAAAATCAAATGTTCACCATCAATTTATCTAGTATTTGCACTTCAGCCCCTCTATATTGTTGTGACTTATGACATTAATTCTGTTAACTTGATATATTGGTACATATTCTTGTGTTGCTTTGTACTAACTTGTTGTGTAGATTCATTTGGAGTTGTACTTATGGAGATCGCTCCAAATTTGGATAATATCATTCTTTTCCTATCTTTGTGTTGTGTTATTTAATGGACGCATTAGGGACAATGCAACATTTAAGTTAGGGGGTGTAGGATATGTATCCACTTCATGTTAGTCCTTGAATTTGACTACAATTTAGTTACAAAGCATGCTTTTTGTTAAAAATTAAAAAAATTTAAAAATATTTTCTATGTTTTTCTCCTTTCTTGGGCATTTTGCCTTGTTTCCAATGATAAATTTCAATAATTGCCCGATCCAATAGACAATTCAATGATGCATGTTCGATATTTTAGAAGTTATTAGACTTTAGTCCTCAATCATTGATATTATGAATAACTTCATGAATTAAACTTTAACCCATGAGCACATGCGCTTTCTTGTTCTATTGATTTGGTTTAAGATTTTTATAACTCGATAATCATTTATTGCATTGTATATACTTACACCGAGTGAGATTATAGAGTTACCTTCATTTGTGAGTGTATACACTATTCTTTCCTCTTTGAAAACGTTACTTTCGTCGGTAATCTCACTATTCTTTTATTTGATCGTTCATGAATTGAATCCATTTTTGAAATGCGTTACTTGAGCATGATTTTCGTATATTATTTTGACTCGAGAATTGCGTAAACTTTATGAAATGATCATAGGATATCTTTGTTATATCACCCATATTAGCTTTTACCTCACTTTTAATGTTTCCCTAGTCAAACCCCTTTGAGCTTAAATAGTGGCCTTTCATTTCATTACCCAATATCCCATAACCAACTCCACATTGGAGTTTTAAACCATACATATTACCTTCCTTACCTTTGTTTGGAATGTTACTTGGGATTGAATGATGTTGTGTAGTGCGGTTGCAATTTGAGTATGCAAAGAGTGAGAAAAGAATGGTGAAGAAAGTGTAGTGAAAAAGAAAAAAAAAAAAAAAAAAAGAAAACATGTGAAAAGAAGAAAAGAAAATAGAAAGAAAAAGTTTTTATATATTGTTAATAGTGTTCAATAATCCTTTTTGCTCTCCATTTCATATCTAATGGCTTGTTTTGTAAATCATTTTCCAATTTTGTTATTGCCCACTATTTCCTATTATTCCAAGTTTTTCATTCCGAACACTTTGAATCCGTATATACATCTCCTTCTTTTCGTACCCTATCCTAGCCTAAATTATAACCCTATCAAGTCCTATGTGATCCTAGGGTGCATTTAATTTAAAAGTCATAATAGTTTTGATAATATGAGAAAATGCATTTCGTCTCTTTTATATGTGCGATATCTTTCATTGAGATTACAATTTTTTATTTCTTATATAGAGTTGTTCATTTGAGACATGTGCGCGGCCTAGTTTCCCTAAACATTTACTCATTATGCCCGCATGTCCCGTGTGTTACCTCCCTGTTTCAAGTGAGTTCATTTGATGAGTGTAATTCCCATGAGAATTGATATATGCTTGCTTTCATGTTAATTGTCCGGTTTATTTAAGTTTTAGCCAAATCGTGTTTTGCATGTGCTCGCTCCCCTCCCATTTTTAAGGTTTCATTTATTTGAAGTTAGTTTTATAATGTTAATAACTACGGACTTTTCATGTGAATTCGTTTGCTATGCTAATAACATGTTGAAATCTTGTTCGTATTGTTGAGTTTGTCGCATGCTGGTTTGAACATATTTTGAGGAAACCATTTGATGTTTGTGGGTTTCATCCCAGAAAACCCTCACGAGACGACACTCGTCCACTAGGATAACGTAAGGGTTTAACGACTTATTGCATACGCTAAATGCAATCGAATCGCCCGCGAAAGTGGACTTTATCTGTTTTTCCCATTTCGTACTTGTATCCTTCTTCTGGCTTGCTTGCAGTTCTTATTGCATCTTATTTCATTACTAGGGACTAGCAATGTGTAAGTTAGGGGGTGTGATAATACGAAAATATTGCATACTTCATTCGTTAACATACACGTTATTAGCCCATGCGGGTATCTTATTCCCTATATTTATGCTCGTTAACCATAAAACCTCATATTTCTATGTTAACATGCTTTGCAGGGGTTAATCGAGCTTTTATAGGTATTTGGATGCTTAGTGTGAAGTTTAGACGCATTCCGATGAATTTTCGTACGCAATCCCACGCGCAAGGGAATTTTAGTCAATTCATAGTTTGGTCACCTGGCCCAACATCTACACGGAAGTTGTATCCCTCCTCGTAAGCTTTGCGTGGCCTCGAACGGTGCGCGATTTCGATTCCTAACGAAGAAGTTACGGCAATTTTAGCAGAAGAGAAAACTAATGAAATCAAAGCAGGGGAAGCAGGGGAGAGCCATACCCGTTTGATCGATCGATCGATCAAAGGGATCGATCAATCGATCACTTCTATTTCCTAAAGATAGTAGGATATTTTCTGAGCATAGATCGATCGACCCTTTGGGTTCGATCGATCGACCATGCCTATTTTCTACAGCCTTCTCCTTTACTTTTATTTATTCTTTTCTTTTCTTCCAACTTACTATATAAGATATATTTTGTTCTGTTTTGTAGATATCTTACATTTTACATATATTTAGGGTTTGTAACTTTGGAGCTAAACCCTTCTTCTATTTCTCTTGGGTAATTTCCCATTTTTATGTATGTAAGTTACTATTCCTTCATCTTCCTTAGTTTAATTGTTGTTCTTAGCTTTAATTACCATGCTTTCCATTTTCTTTCAATCCTAGATAATTTTAGAGTAATTTAATTAGTTGTTGCTTAATTAATTAGGTGCTTCAATTAATGCCTTTAATTATGTGTAGGGGTTAATTTAGTCTAGGTTGTGTTGGATTGAACTCAATTCGGGTTGATATGTTACTTTACTTTGGTGATGGAGTTTACGGGTTTATTTTGAGTGTGTTATCCTAGTTATTACGCCTAGGAGATTTAACGGGGCATATCATGTATGCGCCGTATTTACGACCTTTCGTGCGTAATTTCCGGGGTATTTGTTGACACCAAAATCTTATTAGACTTTTATGCGAATTTAGGGGTGTGGCAACTATTGATTTAATTAACTGTCAAAACGAGATGCAATCTTAGTAACTCGGTGACCCATCTAACCATTTTATACTAATTAACTCGGGGTGAGGGATATTCGACGCAACCTATAGTTTTTATCCGCTTTGTTAATCATAGTTTAATTTACACTCGCCTAGTATAATCTTTCCTTTTGTTATCTTTGTTTTTAGTTAGAAATATCTTTTACACTTTTATTCAAAAGTAATAAACCAAATAATATTCTAGCAACTCGTCTTTGTGGATTCGATACCCGGACTGCCCGCTATATTACCTTAAAAGAGTGTAGTCATAGTTTAGATTTTTGTATTAAGGCGGTGAACAGAAAACAATGATCGACGTTTGACACGCGCTACTTTTCATCCTTAATCAATGTTGAAGGTATTTGTTTCGAGTGTTATGTTCCCAAACGTGAGTTGTATTTCCCCATTATGCGTATTAATCAACGCGTTAGTCGTGGCTAGAAAAGGGAAGCCAAGAATAATGGGAACATAATGAGTCAGTAAGGAGGAGGGATCCGTGTCCCAAATGACAAAATCTACAGGGAAGTAGAAATGTCGACTTAGACGATCACGTCCTCAACTATCCCATGAGGTATCCTCACGAAACGATTCGTAAGTTAATGAGTAATTTTAGTGGACTTAAGATCTCCCAAATCAAGCTTCTTATATATGGAATAGGATAAAAAGTTGACACTAACCCCTAAATCTAATAAAGCTCTCTCAATTTTATTATCTCCAATAATACACGAAATGGAGGAGGCTCCCGAATATTTAAACTTCAGTGGGAGGTCGCTCGAAAGTATCAAACTCACATTTTTTGCTAAGAACACCATCTTCCTTACCTTTAATTAAATTTCACCATGCGTAAGTTCTTGAGAAACTTTGCATTCGCGAAAATTTACTTGATAGCCTCAAGAAAAGGTAAATTACGCTTCACTTGCGTAAGCACATTCAGAATGTCATCATGGTTGGTCTCTTTAGGAGGAGAGACCAACCATTGAGGGTATGGTGCAACTATAGGAGGGTTTCACTACCACCTTAGGCCTAATTGTGTCTTCTTTTTCACTTTCTTCCAAAGGGGCATCTTCGTTCTCTTTTATGCCAGAAGAAACCTCCTTATCTTTTTGAAAAGTCAACAACTCTTCCACTACATAGAGTGGTAGCTGCACTACATTGCTCTTGATTTTTATCTGGATTAGAGCTAACACAGTTTTGACCTTGGGCGGGAAACTTGACCTTGTCTTGGACACTTAAGGAAGATTTCAACCTAAAAAAAGATGCCTCTAAGTTGACAACATTTTGGGCATTTTAGGCATTGATTGGTGACTGAGTTTTCATAAATTGGACAATAGTGTCCACGAGATTCTTCCATTGTGGGATCAAATAGGGCACGGGAGGAGGCACTTGCATCGGTGGTAATTATTGATAAGGTGAGAGGGGTGGCGTTCATTGGGAAACATGTAGATTCGGGTTCATTTCCACATTCAATTGCCAATAACTAGAACCTGGATGGTTTCGCCAAGAGAGATCAAAATAATTCATGCGAGGGTCATCAAAATTACCCTTATGAGTTCCCACCGCCTCAAGTTTTTCTTGGAGCACGACTTTGAAGGCGGGTATCATCGGGCATTTCTTAGTAGAATTTCCTACCTCACAAATAGTTCACAACTCATCTCTCAATGTTTGAGTGGAGGCGGATATGTCTCTACCCTAGCATCGACCACGTCCTCTAGCCTCTTTTTCAATTGATTAATTTGGAGTTTTAATTCGGCTTCCTTATCCAATTGACAGAGTCCGGATGCGGAAGGAGCCGTGGAGGTTTATCTAGGATTGGGTTGGGTACTTGGGTCCGATGTGTCCCACTCTTGAGTAGTCTCGAAGACGTACTTAAAGTGGGCCACCACATCGTTCGCGTTTAACCCTAAGAACTCTCCCTTGCACATGATCTCAATGAGTTGTTTGGAAGTTAAGCTTAGACCATGATGGAAGTAGGAGATGAGTCTCCACTTATCAAAGTCGTGGTTTGGGCGCATGTTGACTAACTCAATGAAACACTCCCAACATCGATCAAGGTGCTCATTCTCGTTTTGTCTAAGTGTTTGAATTTGCGCCCTAATCGCATTGGTCCTATGTGCAGGAAAGAACTTTTGGAGAAATTTGGTATGCATATCCCTACAAATGGCTATCGAGTTTGGTGATAGTGACCAAAGCCTTGTCTTAGCCTTAACCTTCAGGGAGAAGGGGAAAAGCTTGATATGCACTGCATCTTGAGTGCATGCATGGTCTGTGAAAGTCTCTCATGCCTCCTCGAACTATCGAATGTGGATGTAGGGTTCTTTTGACTCCATACCGTGGAATGTTGGGAGAATCTGGATCGTCACATTTCTAAAATGGAAATGCCCTACATTATATGGGAGTATAATGAATCCCGAAATAATGGTTCACTAGGGATATAAGAGGTATCTTATAGGGGCGATACGGTAATTCACCCTCACCTGTCCCGAAACTAGCGTTGTTTGACATGGCGTTCTCACTTACGAACTCGCTTTCCTCACTGGAAGCTCTAAATGTGTGGCTCCTTATGGAGTTGGGGGGTGTAGGAGGTGGAATCCAGAAAGCAGGTACATTTGGGGTATATGGGCTATTAGAGGTAAGCTCGACTGTGGAATTCTCATGTACTCTAGGAATGATAGGATAATGAGGAGTGTTTTGCATTTAAGGATGAAGAGCTTATTTTTGGATATTTCTTATTTTTAGTAATTTTTTATTTTATGAATGTTTTTAGCTTTTATTTTTATTTATTTTTTATTTTTTAAGAATTATAGTCAAATTATTGGATTAATTCAACCTAACCTAGTATATCTACCTAGTCCCCGACAACGGAGCCAAAAACTTGATTTATTTTTTAAGAATTATAGTCAAATTATTAGATTAATTCAACATAACCTGGTATCTACCTAGTCCCCGATAACGGCGCCAAAAACTTAACACGACTCAAAATGTGTCTCTAATGCGTGTAAATACAGTTCAAGTGTAAATTGGTCTCTGAAGTAATAATTCGGTAAATCGGGTGTCGAACACAGGGACTGAGACGATTTCTCTTAACGAATACTAAGGAAGATGACTAACCCTAATGATTGACTCACGAAAAGAAAGAAAAAGATGATGATTTTGGAAATTTTTATACTACTTCTAATGAAAGCAAGTAAATCCTATCTAAGCTAACTACGCATGCAAGACTAGAGATTAACTAACTAATTAGTATGAGATAAAAAAAGGTTGGGATACAATCCCCGGACCCCTAATAATTTCCCCAGATACAAAACTAGTCAGGAATTGAACATTTAATTGAAAAGAAAACTTTACTTATTTTCAAGAATTACATATATGAAGGAATTAACACACACAATACATAATCAACAATAAAAGTAAAGCGCATGACAAGATTGTAATACACATGTCACATTCTTAAAAACTCCGATTACCTAGGGCAAACGGAGTTAAAAGTCTTCTAACTGTCGCATAAAAACATATCACATTTTCAATTATTTGTTTAATTCAAGAACATATTTTATATCCATGCAAAACACGTAGGTTGGGTTCATGCATACCAACCCATGGAAACCCAACCAGTTATGGTCTTGCTAACAAATAAAATGTTTTCTATATTGCATCTAATCGTATTCATCATTAAAGTGTATCTAAGCATGCGAGAGAATAATATAAAGCTACAGAAATACTCAAGAACATGTAAAAGAACCGGAAGAATTAAGAACAAGATGAGAAAGGCAAACTTTATTAATAAATACTTCAATTCAACCCACAATAATGTAATTTTGATGAATACTGGGTTGCCAATTGTTCTTGATCCTTTCTTGCTCTCAAATTTATATTTCTAGCATTCTAACTAACCCTAGATTAAGTGGGAATAAAGACCCCACGTTTTTACAAGAGTTTGAACCATTTACAATTATAATTTAAAGTGGATAAACTTCAATTTTTGCACACAGATTTTTGAATTGGTTCCCTTCAGAACTGAAGAGATTTATTTTTCCAGTATAGCCCACATCTCTTTAATCGAACCGATTCCCCTTTGGGACCAAGTCGGTTCGATTTTCCAGCAGTATACACTTTTGTCCTTTGCTTCCTCTTATCTTCACATCCTCATAACTTCCTAACCATATCTCAGAATTGGACCCATTTCTTTTGATGTGCTCGTCAATGTCTTCGATTCTTTTATAGGTTCCCCATTCGGATTCTAGTTGTACAATTTAAAAAATTTCCCCTTGAATTTTCCTTCCTGCTTTCTCTGCCTTATTTCGGTTTCTCTTTTGCTTTCAAGCGCATCAAATATCTGCAAAATGTAAGTGAAATAGACAAAATGCGATACATTAGCAAAAAAGGTCAGTAGTAATGATATGAGATAAAACTATATAATTTGCATCGCACAGAGTGATAAAAGTACCTAAATTAAGGGAATAAATAACCACGTGAGATCTTCCAGGGCCTCCAATTATCTTCTCAAGACCAGCTATAGTTGAGACATTAGTTGTATTGTATACCGAGTATGAGAAAAATTTTGATTTTTCAAATTAGTGCGTGTTGTTCCATTATAAACCAAATAGGCATCATCGTTTGCTATTACTTTCGGAGCCATACCTTTTGTTCCATTGGTAAACCCTTAAATCCTTTACTTTCGTGATGGAAAAAAATCTTTTTGTTTTGATTACCATAGAACGCTGGTGTAAGATTTCTAAGGAAAAAAATATTGACTGTTGCGAATTAAGTTTGTCGTAGTGTCGTAGTGGATAGCTTCTTCTTAGCGATAACTAGTTAAGAGAAATAGGGCACATAGAGAATTTTTTAAAAAGAATTTTTTTTTCATTAATTGGTGTAATAGTACTGGGGGATCCCCCTTTATTTAAAATACAAGTTGGTAAAGTCCTAATAGGAGTGAACATCCATCTAAAAATGATATATAAGAATATTTATAATATGGAAAACACTGAACAAGTGCTTAGACCTTTAAGATAAAATATTTCAACTAAATTAGTTATACTAAAATTTTGTTTAATATATGGTCATTTTTTTACAAAGAACAAAATTTGTTAGAAAACAATTTGAAATGATTTGGCTGAAACAGGTTCAATCATCACTGTTAAACTAGGTAACTTTTGCATTGAGAATTAGGATCCATTTGTATATTTGTTTTTATGTCTGAATGAACCTCTAAATACACGTCTTTAGTCATATTCAATGTTCAGATGTAATTTTACCTCTTAATCATTTAGGGACCATTATAGCCGTTAGCCTCTTTTTTTTTGGCGAAAAAACAAACATTGTTTAATACCTCTCAAGTCTCAACGGTTCAGATTCAGACTTAAAACACCTTAAGCTAGCTAGGTTGTTTTTATTACCTAATTGGTATCTATATGCTTGATCACATGTAACAAAAATTACGATGATTTATTCAAGCTTGAGGCTTTTTTTAAATATAGTGAGTTTATGATGTTAAGACTACCATCTGCAAAAAAAAATTAGTTGCCTTTGTTAGATTTCTTGCTATCACTGACCCTAACTAACTAGTGGCTAAAACATGAGTTTTTGATTAAAAAAATGTAATATTAATATATATTTACAAAAAAAAATGCAATTTGAAGTATATTCACATGAATCTGGCACTTTTTAAAATCGTGGTTGAGAACTGCATATTCTTGTTGAATTCGCGGTTGGCAATTGAAAATTCACCTTACATTAGCTTGATCGATTAAATTCTAACATAATGATTAATTAAAGTTAATTCACAGTTGAGAACTGTAAATTCATTATTTCAAGTGAATACGCAGTTCCTAACTTTGAATTCAGAGTTGGAAATTGTGTATTCTACTGAAACAAGTTTCAGACTTCGTCCTTAATGCTCCATTCTTCATTTTTTTTCCCTAATACCATCGGACAATTTGAAAAAACTGGTGACCTTTAACTCCATTTCTAACCACCTTCTATGGGTACAGTGACCTAATTTCGATTTCCAACAACCTTACACTCCACTTTTGGCCAACTCGGCTTTTTGCCAAATCTTATTTGTGATTAGTTGTGTGTGTGTGTGTGTGTATATATATATACAGAAAGTCTCTTGTAAGGACTCCTTTTGGTGCAGACCCCGGTACATTTTATTTTTTTAAAATAGTAAAAAAATGAATTTTTTGATGAAACTTCATGGATATGATCTCCATGGTGAGAAGAACATTTCCAATTTTTTTCGTCAAAAAATTAAATAGAAAACCGTTGAGATGAAGTGATATGTAAAAAAATGGTATAAATATGCATTTTCAACCGTTGAAATGTTGGGTCGGCGCCAGCCGCTTTATTGATTGAATTTTTTGATGAAACTTAATGAATATGATCTTCTCACTATCGAGATCATATCCATGAAGTTTCATCAAAAAATTCAATCAAAAAGTGGATGAGATGATCGTCAACATTTCAACGGTCGAAAATGCATATTTATACCATTTTTTTACATATCACTTCATCTCAACGGTTTTTTTATTGAATTTTTTGGTGAAAAAAATTGGAGGTGATCTTCCCACCATGGAGATCATATCCATGAAGTTTCATCAAAAAAATTATTTTTTTACTATTTTAAAAAAATGGTATGTACTGGAGTCTGCACTATAAGGAGTCCTTAGAGGAGAGGGCCTCTCTCTCTCTCTCTCTCTCTCTCTCTCTCTATATATATATATATATATATATATATATATATATATATATATATATATATATATATATATATATATATATATATTAGTTTATGAATTCTTGGTATTTTTGTTGTTTATTTTTTGTATAAATGCAAACGGGATTGAGTGTTGATATATTTTTAATATAATATTCAAATTGTTGTAAAACAAAAGTGATAGAGAGAAATTAGAGGGAGAGAGCTTTTTATTTCATTGGTATTGTATACTCAAGGGGTGTCACCCCTATTTATAGTACAAATTATGGTATCAAAATAGGCCCTTTAATAATTAAGGATACCAGTGGACATCCATATAACTACATATTTTTATAACACTCCCCCTTGGATGTAAACTATTTCCACCATTCAATGATTGTCGCCTCATTAAAATCCTACTAAATAAAAACCCAGTGGGAATAAAACCAAAGTGAAGAAAAAAGAGTATAACTTTTGCGATTATTGAATTGATGTTAGACGCGTTTAGTGTTGCCTTATTAAAACCTTTAACATGAAAACCCAATGGGAAAAACGTAGTTAAAGAAAAAAGAGTACAATGCGTATATATCCATAAATATCATGTTCTTCAATTCCCCCCTGATAAAATGCTCCTTCTAATTGGATACTCCCCCTAATTATGACATTTCTCTGATGATTGAGTTGTTGCATCACTATCTCATACACAACCTTCTGAAATGTTTATTTATCTTGGTGAATATATTTTATAGGTCATTACTTCAATGTCATTTTTCTTCAAAAGCCCGACTTCCATAAGACTTCGGCGTGGAGGGATAGACATGTCACTTTATTGGATTTATTTGACTTCAATAGTATAACTCTTCTGGAGTTTGTGTGTTACATAACTCTTAAGTCATTCATGTATGTATAAAAACTGAAATGTGGTTGTCATATCTCCTTTGATGTAGCCTATTTTATTTAAGCTATACACGTTTCATTGCCTTCATATGTAGTGGTAGTAACATGTGTTGCTCGGCCATGTCATAAGTGTTTTGATTGTTCTTTGTAAGGATCACTGGGATAACCTTCATCTATATAAATAACTAGATTTGAATCATTAGATATAATGTATCAAATTAATAATTTGACGAATGTAGTACATATTATAATTGATATTAGTCCCATAATGTTCAAGTCATTAACAATTGTATCTTGCCAAGAGATTAACTGCAAATATTATGTCCAGTATTATGCATTATATTATGTATAATATTATACAAATAACATACAAATATGGTACTTCTGGACCATTCTAACAATGCAATAATAACATACAAATATGGTACTTTTGAACCAAATTTATATTTATCATCCCCTTTTGGATGATATGGATATTTTAATATCCAAATATCGGAGACCATGGGTATACAAAATGGTGTGCCCAATATATGATAAATCGTTTGTAGGACTTTTCAATCCATTTAACCGATGGATAAGTGTTTAACCAATATTATTCTCAATCTGTAGGCCGAGGCAATAACTAATTACTCCAAGGTTATTAATTTTTGAATTCTTCACTTAAATATTTGTTATTTCAATTGATCTCTTTAGAAGCACATCCTTTTAAGTATATTTGTGTACTGACACATTGGCATATATGATTATTTTCATACCTTTTCTTAGACTAGTATTTGCTTAGACGATTGTACATATATCCATTTTGATATCGTACATTACAGTGAACATTTTATTCAAATTGAGTGTGACACTCCGCCTAATAAAATACGGGGTGATCAGTCCTATACCACATTAAAAGAGGAATCCTAGTTGGTTCATCCTTAGCATCACTGTCGAAAACTTTTTAAAACTTACTAACCACCTAGTATTCCAAAAGCTGGTGCCAAATTTCATCTATTAATTAAACAAACCAGTACATGCGGAATAAATAAAAACCATTCACACCAATGAATTAAATTAACTGAATAAAATAATTAAACAACTTGCCGATTAAACCATCAGCCACCAAAGTAAAATAATCCAATACAACATCCAACACCTGAATAAATACAACAGAAAACTGTACTGAGAAGTCTGAGCGACAAGCCCTAAATAAATCTGAAACAGATAAATGATTCCTACTCTAGTAATGAATGAATGATGCGTCTAAACCAAACTCCTGCTACCATCCACATATGTCGCAGCTTCGTGTCCCTGGAATAAAATATCAATCCTGGCGTCCCTGTGGCTAGACACCTAAAAGGTTTTGAAAATAGTTTTATAGCAAGGGTTAGAACCCAAAACATTTTGAAAATATTTAGCAAGTGAATTAACTGCAGCAATTTAAAATGCATGAATGCGCTTCATATATAAGTTAGTATCGTACTCTCTTGTGGACATTCTCACCCCTCCACTAATGTGCACACCTATCGGTTACCTTAACCCCACCTAGTTGTACTACCCCGTCCAACTAGTTCTGGTATTACCACCCCTTACCATACAATTCTAACCCAAGTATAATTATTCCTGAATTATAAGTTATCTCACCAATTAACTTAATTAATTCCTTCTTAATTAATAGCATATAACCGTGACACAAATTATATAAAGTAAATACATTACACACTGTATTATTACCCACATATAATATTTACTACCATATTATACGTATCTTTACTAAAACATCCACACATATATCATACGTATATCCATCCTTCTGAGTATACCCTCACCAGATGATTCCCTCTAAAGTGCCATCTCACTAGGTGTGCTCACATAAGTTAGTTACCCAAGTTGGGATCTGTCACCAACCTGGCCCAAAACATAAACTAAGTGGAGGCGGTCATATTCCTTCCCTGAAAGTGAGATAAGCCCCTCACCCATATATCGGACGCTATGACCTTGGGATATGCTCACCCTACTCCTCAAGCTAGGGGATTCACCCAGATCGCGCAGCCTCCCTTGATAGCACTAGAGTATAATTAAAATAAATATATAATCACTGATATTTAATATCACACACAATACACACACACACACACACACACACACACACACACACGCAGATATATATATATATATATATACACTACACCGTATATATATAACATAACCCCGGCTTCACCGTGTACTCACAACCCGTAACACTTGCCTCTAATTCCCTGACTCTCTCGCCTGACTCAACTAAATAAATTTTCTCACTTATTAAATTATCATTATTCCGAGTCTATGGTCCGACTCTAATTTAATTAATTCACACATTAATTAATATAATATTTTTCCCCCGAGTCTATGGTCCGACTCTAATATAAATACTTCACGCATTAATTTATATAACAGTTGCCCGAGTCCATGATCCGACTCTCATTTAATTAATTTATACATTAATTCATTAATACCAATTCAAGTCTGTGGTCCGACTCTCATATAACTAATTTACACATTAATTAATTTATTACATTCCCGAGCCTACAACCCGACTCTGGCTAATTAATTACACATTAATTAGTTTAACACTTGGTGTCGCCCAACCATTATACCAGGACTCACTCACTTGGCCCATAACTTAATATTTCCCGAGTCAATATTCCGACTCCAAATTAACCTATTCTCTCAATAATTAATTTAATACCTTGGTGTCACTTAACCAACATACCCGGACTCACTTGGTCCATATTTAAATCTCAGAATTTAATTCCTGAATATTCGCCCATAATGTGTCACGCATTTAGCCCTCCCAAATCTCCCAATTATTTTTATCTATAATTGCTAAGAGCTATGTCTTCTATTTATTTGACACTAAATAAATAAGTCTCAAAAGGGATTTATCTAAATTTCTCCCATTTAAAATTATACCAAAAAAATCAAAAAAATAAAACAAGGGTAACCAACAGTCCGACCTGCCAAGATTCCTTCATCGTCGATCGATCGATGGCCCCCGATCAATCATCCTTGCGAAGCCCTTTTTTCCCACCGAATTCCACCATTAACGAAATTCAAGGTTTGTAAACCTTATTTTCAACCTCTAATAAAGTCATCCCACCACATAAACATATTGAACTTTGATCCTATACATCATATACACCTTCTAGTATATAACTTTCTCAACTTATCTCACAAATTCCGAAATAGGTTTTTCCATAAATCTCCATTAACTTTATTCTGCAATCCCAAATTCCAAATTCAAATTCCACCATTTTATATTCCGATTTCTCATTCAAATCAGATATCTATAGTCAGAGATATATAATACACCTATTTCTTACTTTGAATCTCAACCAGGTATTCCATTAACAAAACCCCATTTTCACCCATTTATACCCAAAAACGAATTTCAAATTATACATCACTAAAATATATTGGATATCAAAAGTCAACATTACAGCAAGTTAACCACTTTCCTGGAATTGTTCGTAGGGTCTGATTCCATTGGTGTAGAATGGTTGATGAAGAACACACCAATTAGTCCCTTAATTTAGCTCCAAAATCCTCAAATTGGCTCTTGATTTGATTTCCCCCAAATCCCTCTTAAATCCTAGGTTCTCTCTTGTGTTTTCTACCGTTTTCCTTTCTTAGATTTAGGTCTTAAAACACTAATCCAAATTTTAGCCTAATGGGTCTAATTGAATTAGCCCAAATCACCCAGTGTGGGCCCGACTATGCCCAAAAATACCCCGAGACCCAATTACTACCCCGGGTACACTTTTCTGACTATCTTGACCCATCCAGACTCAACCGCGCCCTCAGAATTGCCATTTGAAATACTTTGACATTCTCAACTTTTTACCTCAAAATGCGACACACGAGATTTCGAACAATTAAACTTAAAAGTCGCCAATTATAAATAATTCGGCTCACTCAAATAAATTCTCCAACTCATGAATTTAAGTTTCTCCAATTTAAATATTTTTATAACTCCTAATATAATTAAATATTTAATCCTCAAAATTACGGGGTGTTACATTGAGTATGTACGCTTTGGCTTTTCTTCGGGAAAAGAACATGTTTCTAGGATTTTTATATGTATTCTTTGTCCTCAAAATTAAGATAAGCCTAGCGTTCCACTTCAAATATCACTTTCTAACCATGCATCTCTAAGCTCGCTATATCTATTTCTCCCGTTTCTAACTACAAGTTACACAATTTTGCATTTTAATTAACCAAGGCGCCCATACACCCTGTACCTGTACTTAACCATACAAAATTTGTCTTAATTAACCCGGGTGCCCATACACCATATCCCCGTGCTTTACCGCACGAAAGTTACCCGACTATGCTAGTCGTAACTCGTAATATAACTTCCTACCCGTAGTCATATCACATATATATAAATATATATACTGCCCGGGGTACCCAAGCCATGTATTAACGACCAAATATATCCCCACTTTCCAACGTTGCACTAAGTTTCATGCGTGGGATGTCTCGCAAAGCGAAATCCAAACACGGAACCCCCCGATACACTACTACCTAACATTATCGGTTGTCGAGATCCGTTTGACCCTCAGTCCATAGCACGTACCCCAAAATACTTGTCTCCTAACACAAAAGTATATACGCTTACCCTCATGCTACCAAAGACAACATAAAATACCGCGCCCTTACTATCACTAGTCTCTGGGCAAAATAAACCCCGAGCTATCTCTCCCTGCTCGAAAATAAATCTAACCACACTGATTCACTTCAGTAAACATCCCTACTTACCGGGAATAAATGTGAGACACAAGGCCCCACTATGTGCCTATCGCACCACGCAATACAACATATATACACACATATATATAGGCTAGACGCCCTATCAGATGATACCTAGTACCAATCATACCCTGGTGTCGTGAACACCAAAGCTTACTCTCACTCTCCGCAAATATTCAAATCCATCGCTATCCAGCCGATATTTGGGAAAATTATCAACCCTACTCCCATACTTCTCGAAAGTAGTAACCCCTCGCATAATTCAAACCTTCTCTCAGTGTACACCTCCACTCTCCTGTGGATAACACCAAATAACTTCGCTACCCCACAAAAATTTTATCTACATACTATGGCTGCTACAGCCAGCGCACCCACTAAATTCGACTTACCCGCGAACTCTAGTGAAAATAATTCTTATATTGTGACATCCTCCTTGTCACTCAAAAATATACCCAATGCCCATATGATACAAATAATTACCTCCATACTCTAGCTGCAACGGCTGATCCTCAGGTTCCGGAGCATCTTCTCCCTGCCCGAATGCACCCATGACTTGCTGTAGTGGTTGCACATCCAGGACCTCGTCCTGTAGTTGACCCCTTCCTTACTGAGGACAATCTCTCTTTATGTGTCTCTCTTCCCCATAAACGAAACACCTCTTAATTAATTCACCCTGCCACTGATTCCTTCCTTGTTGGCCTTGTCAAAATTCTTGGCCATCCTGTCGATAGCCTCCCGCTCTAAATCGTTTGGCATGATTTACCTATCGAAAATATTTCCCCTGATCTCCCCCTGTCTGCTACTGGGATACCCCACGGGTACTGTTTCCTTATGCTTTATCCGACTGGCTGGTTTCCACTCCATTCCTACTTCCTTTCACGTGAAAGCTATATTCCTGGCAGTGCAGTAGTGCTGCGTTAACGACATGAGTATAAGCTACTAATGCGGGATTACCAATTAAATGTTGTCTGATCCTCCAGACTAACCCATCCATGAACCTTGCTTTCTTCCTTTATTCATCGCTTACCTCATCCGGTATAAAATTTGCCAAACAAGTGAATTCTTCCTCGTAGTCGGCCACTGAACGGTCCCCTTGAGTCACCTCTCTGAATTTTCTCCTCATTTCGATCTCAACTGCTGGTGGAAAATACTTCCGGTCGGACTGTACCCAAAACTCGGTAATAGTCAATGTATCCTTTTCCTCAACTGTGGTGATCGACTCCCACCACTGTAGCGCTGCTCCCACCAACCTAAAAGTGTCTAGCATTTTCTTCTGGACCTCATTGCAATCTACCATGCATAGGTGACGCTGGATATCTCTCTTCCACTGACACGCTAGCACTATATCTGAACCCCCTCGAAACTCTGGTGGATTCCTTTTTTGAAAAAGCTCTCGTACTTGCTGCCACCCCGACGGCCCCGGGTGGGACATTTGGTACCACTAATGCCTGTGGCTGATCTCGTGGAAAGTACCTTGCCATTGCGACCATCTTCTCTTTAACTGCCTCCATAACCAATTCAGTTACCTGTGCAACCGAAATCATCTCTGGCAGTTGCTGCGGTAACTCTGGCTCCTGATGAGCATTCCTAGTCTCATCTCTTCCTGCAACCCTAGCTGCTCTCTATCTCCTGGGCGGCATCTGAAATAAAAATCGAATCGTATGATTTCACCTCAAATACAAATTTGGCAGAAGAACGTAAATGCGCATACGTATAAGAATACAACAATCCTATAATAGGGCTCTATATCAAAGATTGCTAAGCCGAAACGTAAAAAGCCGCATAGATCCTAAGGACACTAGAACCAGATGCTCTGATACCATCTGTGACACCCCGCCTAATAAAATACCGGGTGATCAGTCCTATACCACGTTAAAAAAGGAATCCTAGTTGGTTCATCCTTAGTATCACTGTCGAAAACTTTTTAAAACTTACTAACCACCTAGTATTCCAAAAGCTGGTGCCAAATTTTATCTTTTAATTAAACAAACCAGTACATGCACAATAAATAAAAACCATTCAAACCAATGAATTAAATCAACTGAATAAAATAATTAAACAACTTGCCGATTAAACCATCAGCCACCAAAGTAAAATAATCCAATACAACATCCAACACCTGAATAAATACGACGAAAACTGTACTGAGAAGCCTGGGCGATAAGCCCTAAATAAAACTAAAACTGATAAATGATTCCTACTCTAGGAATGAATGAACGATGCGTCTAAACCAAACTCCTGCTAGCATCCACATATGCCGCAGTTTCGTGTCCCTCGAATAAAATATCAATCATGGCGTCCCTGTGGCTAGACACCTAAAAGGTTTTGAAAATAGTTTTATAGAAAGGGTTAGAACCCAAAACATTTTGAAAATATTTAGCAAGTGAATTAACTGTAGAAATTTAAAATGCAAGAATGCGCTTCATATATAAGTTAGTGCCGCACTCTCTTGTGGACATTCTCACCCTCCACTAATGTGCACACCTATCGGTTACCTTAACCCCACCTAGTTGTACTACCCCGTCCAACTAGTTCTGGTATTACCACCCCTTACCATACTAGTCTAACCCAAGTATAATTATTCCTGAATTATAAGTTATCTCACCAATTAACTTAATTAATTCCTTCTTAATTAATAGCATATAACCGTGACACAAATTATATAAAGTAAATACATTACACACTGTATTATTACCCACATATAATATTTAATACCATACTATGCGTATCTTTACTAAAACATCCACACATATATCATACGTATATCCATCCTTCCGAGTATACCCTCACCGGATGATTCCCTCTAAAGTGCCATCTCACCAGGTGTGCTCACATAACCTAGTTACCCAAGTTGGGATCGCTCGCCAACCTGACCCAAAACAAAAACTAAGTGGAGGCGGTCATATTCCTTCCTGGAAAGTGAGATAGGCACCTCACCCATCTACCGGACGCTATGACCTGGGGATATACTCACCCTACTCCTCAAGCTAGGGGATTCACCCACATCACGCAACCTCCCTTGATAGCACTAGAGTATAATTAAAATAAATATCTAATCACTGATATTTAATATCACACACAATAAATACACACACACATATATATACTATCACTACACCGTATATATATAATATAATACCGGCTTTACCGTGTACTCACAACCCGTAACACTAGCCTGTAATTCCCTGAGTCTCTCACCTGACTCAACTAAATAAATTTTCTCACTTATTAAATTATCATTATTCCGAATCTTTGGTCCGACTCTAATTTAATTAATTCACACACATTAATTAATATAATATCCCCCCCCCCCGAGTCTATGGTCCGACTATAATATAAATACTTCACACATTAATTTATATAACAGTTGCCCGAGTCCATGATCCGACTCTCATTTAATTAATTTACACATTAATTAATTAATACCAATCCGAGTCTGTGGTCCGACTCTCATATAATTAATTTACACATTAATTAACTTATTACATTCCCGAGCCTACAACCCGACTCTAGCTAATTAATTACACATTAATTAGTTTAACACTTTTTGTCGCCCAACCATTATACTCGGACTCACTCACATGGCCCATAACTTAATATTTTCCGAGTCTATATTCTGATTCCCAATTAACCTATTCTCTTAATAATTAATTTAATACCTTGGTGTCACTTAACCAACATACCCGGACTCACTTGGTCCATATTTAAATCTCAGAATTTAATTCCCAAATATTCACCCATAATGTGTCACGCCTTTATCCCTCCCAAATCTCCCAATTATTTTTACCTATAATTTCTAGGAGCTATGTCTTGTATTTATTTGACACTAAATAAATAAGTCTCAGAAGGTATTTATCTAAATTTCCCCCAATTAAAATTATACCAAAAGAAAATAAAAAAAATAAAAAAGGGTAACCAATAGTCCGACCTGCCAAGATTCCTCCATCGTCGATCAATTGATGGCCCCCGATCGATCGATCGATCAACCCTGGGAAACCCTTCTTCCCCACTGAATTCCATCATTAACGAAATCCAAGTTTTCATCCCACCACATAAACATATTGAACTTTGATCCTATACAACATATACACCTTCTAGTATATAAATTTCTCAACTTATCTCACAAATTTCGAAATGGGTTTTTCCATAAATCTCCATTAACTTTGTTCTATAATCCCAAATTCCAGATTCAAATTCCACCATTTTATATTTCGATTTCTCATTCAAATCAGATATCTATACTCAGAGATATATAATACACCTATTTCTTACTTTGAATCTCAGCCAAGTATTCCATTAACAAAGCCCCATTTTGACCCATTTATACCCAAAAACGAATTTCAAATTACACATCACTAAAATATGAATTGGATATCAAAATTCAACATTACAGCAAGTTAACCACTTTCTTGGAATTGTTCGTAGGGTCTGATTCCGTTGGTGTAGAATGGTTGATGAAGAACACACCAATTAGTCTCTTAATTTGGCTCCAAAATCCCCAAATTGGCTCTTGATTTGCTTTCCCCCAAATCCCTCTCAAACCCTAGGTTCTCTCTTGTGTTTTCTGCCGTTTTCCTTTCTTAGATTTAGGTCTTAAAATACTAATCCCGTTTTTAGCCTAATGGGCCCAATTAAATTAGCCCAAATCACCCCGTTTGGGCCCGGCTATGCCCAAAAATACACCGAGACCCAATTACTAACCCCGGGTACTCTTTTCTGACTATCTCGACTCATCCGGACTCAACCGTGCCCTCAGAATTGCCATCCGAAATACTTTTTGACATTCTCAAATTTTGACCTCAAAATGCGATACACGAGATTTCGAACAATTAAACTTAAAAGTCGCCAATTACAAATAATTCGGCTCACTCAAATAAATTCTCTAACTCATGAATTTAAGTTTCTCCAATTTAAATATTTTTATAACTCCCAAAATAATTAAATATTTAATCCTCAAAATTACGGGGTGTTACATTGAGTATGTACGCTTTGGCTTTTCTTCGGGAAAAGAACATGTTTCTAGGATTTTTATATGTATTCTTTGTCTAATTCGCATATAAATAAGAATTTATAATATTCACGAGTCTCATATAATATATTTCTAAAACTACTAAGCTAGTCAGATATCTGAAAAGTATTAACGACCATTACAGGACGGTATGCTTGTATATAATCAGTATTTCAATTTCTTCAGGAAATCTTGTGCTATAGGTTGTGAAATTTTTAGCAATTTTCTTTCTTCGCTTTCTTATAAACACTAATTATTAACCTTGAGGTTTAATGTCTCATGGAGTTTCTACTATAGGTCCAAATACACCACGTATATTAAGAGACTCGAATTATGCCATAATGGAATTTTCTCATTTTGGCCAATATATTCTTTGTCGACATTCATTTACGGTATGTGAATTTGTAGTATCATTTCCCTTTGATTATTGCATAGCTAAAACATATATAATTATATCATTGACGATCTTCTTTGTCGATCCCACTTATCTCTTGTATATGCATAAAACAAAGATATCTCATTTAATATCAGGTACCTTTGCCTAGTTTAGTGTCTTTGTAGTCACTTCAGGGACTTGTGTATTTTCATAGAAAATAAACTCTTCTGGAGTTTTAGACGAAGTGGATCTTATATTCATAACCTCTTCTTGAGCATTATATATAACCTCTTCTATAGCGTTCTTTAGGCATGATTTTATTTAACCTCCACGAATAGAGAGTCAAGTAGTTAGGACCTATAGATTTACCACGTACTTGGCGTGTAATAAATTTATTTATCTGCCAAATTTATTTTTTCCAACTAGCTCAATGATTTTGACAAGCATATTTGCAACATCTAAAATTTTAAGTTTCATAATCATTTGATGTTACAATATCAATTTTCATTTCATTTTTGCATTGAGCGATATGAGAGATTAGATGAGATAAAATGGAATTATTCCATTATAATTCTTGTCGTTCTTTAAGAGCAGACCGTTATTCAAGAATAATTTGTTCTTCAAGTAAGCACAAAAAGTATAAGGATATGAAATCATCATGTATATTTAAAGAAGGAAAAATTGATCATTTAAAATTTAGAACTTTGGGTTCATAACTCATGAATCAAAATTTCATATTCTTATCATATGTCCGACACTTCAAGCTCGAAAATAAAAAAAACTTTAGGTTTCTAGTATAGAACTAGGGAATAAACCTTTATGTTCTATCAAAACTTCAGGATTTGCCTAATATCGATCCATTTTTATATTGTTTAATAAATAAAATAAACAGTTGAGGATATGTTTGTGACACCCCGTTTAATTAAATGCCGGGTAGCTACTCTTTTATTCAAATTAATACAAAATGTCAAGTTGGTTCAGTTCGTAGCATCACTGTCGAAAACATTATTAAACAATTCTAACCACCTAATATTTAAAAAGTGAGTTGTCAATTTTAATTAAATTAGATTAACATGAAACAAGTTAAATTATGAAATAATGATACCACGTTCACATCACAATCACAATGGAATAATAATGGAATAAACTGAATCTAGAGGGATACTCCTCTGAATAATACGAATACTGAATAAAATAAATACAAAGTCCGAATCACTAATTAATTAAATCCAAAACTGAAATAGAACTGATTAAATAAGCTATCTCTAAGAGAAAAGGGGCGACATGTCCTACAGATGAATAAATATGAAATGGAGTCAAAGTAGAAAGTGGAGGCGTCTATAATCGAGATCCTGTAACTTTTACAGCAGCTACAGCACGTCACTGAAATGGAACTCTTAAGCTTGGCGTCCCTGTGGCTGGGCACCTAAAAGATTTTTACAAGAAAATAGATTTGAAAGCAAACGGGTCAGAGCTCGATTGTGAAAACAGTTTAAAATATAGAAAGTGTTTTAATAACATTAAACAGTGAATATAAAATACATGATAGTGCGTGCACTCACATGAGTTCCTCACCTCTCAACTAACTGTGCACTCCTAACGTACCCGTACCCGTACCCGTATCCGTTCTAGTTATACTACTATCTAACTAGTCCAATTCACAACCTAACCTTACTTTATAATATAAGGGTTAATACTAGGCATTCCTAACTAAACTTTGAGTCTCCCGTTTTATTTCTCAGATTTACTTACAATAGTTATTATGCGATTCACCTATTTTTTTTTACTCTACTAACAATGTTACAAATATTCACATTCGTCCTTTACTACAAGTCCATTTCAATTACCAGTATATTAATCTCATCATAAATATACAATAAGGTCACCCCTATGCTAAGATGTTGTGCATACATACTCTGCAATCGTATCCCGGTACATCACGTATATAAGGACCACGTATTCTGAATCTCTCAGGAGTCGTTTAAATAAGCAACAATCACACAAAATGGAGGCGAATATAGTTCACATACCCATGCACATACCTACGCTCCCATGGTCAGCTGACTTATTAATTCACCAATAAGTCATTCACAGCCCTATGTCCTTAAGGTACCAATCTAAATCCCCCCGTAGGCACACAAAGATTAGATGGCCCATTTCGAAAGCCAACATCCCGTGATAGCAAGTATGGTAGGTATGTTATACACATATAAATCCATATACTAAACAATCACGCATCTTAGATGTCTTATAATATTAATAGAGGTATATTTTACATCCCTGTACCGTCATTCAAGTTGCACATTTATAAGTATCTGGATAATATACAATTTAGACCGCCGACACATCTCACGTCGTAATCTCACGTACTTAAAACCTATCTCATAAAGGTTACCAAGTCTTTTATATAATTCTCCAAAAATTAATTCCTAAATTATACTCCAGTCTCACAAATTGACCTACTAGTCTTCCTCAATTCTAAGTGTTCCCAAAGTTCCCAACATTAATTCTCTAGGGTTAAAATTATTAAAATTCAATAAAGGGAAGAATAACACTCATATGGCTAAGCCTACGCGAAGTTCGAACCAAAAATCGGCCGAAAGAGGTCATTTTGATATCTCGTTAGAAGACCCAGAAATCTCGTTCGAACGAGTGTCGTTCGAACGAATGGCTTCGAACGAACTATGAACTCATTAGAAGGGGCACTGGAATCTTGTTAGAAGCTCGTTCGAACGACCTGGGTTGGCCTTCTAACGAGATTGCAAAAAATGCCCAGAATTTTCCCAACTTCGTTTTTCACCAAATTCCTTTCTCCAAATCCATCCTAAGTTCATACCAATTAAGTTTTTATGTTACCAAACTACTCTAAGTCACCCTAGATCAATTCTTAACATAGTTTTGGGATCGAATCTTACTAATCTACATATAAAAACCATAGATCCTCAAATTTTGCCCCAAACCCTATGGACATGAACTCATAATTTTATTGCACCTAAATACTTATCATAAATCCGTTTTTAAATCATCAAGGTTAAGTTTTGGGTACTAATTTCGTCCATAACCATTCTACATGCAATCCCTAACCAAAATTATGAGTTTCTACAACAATCTCATTAGGTTTTCATCAAAACTTTCAAGACATATATTAGTATCTACACTAAACATGGAGGAAACATTCATTGAAATTAATGCAACTAAACCACTTGCCTTAAGTTTGTTCTTCTGATTTGTTGTTGGTGATTACAAACTGATTCTCTCCTCTTTCTTGTCACAAATCCTTCCAAAATGGTGGTGATGGGTGATGGTTTTGGTTTGGAACCTCTTGTAACTTCTCTCTAACTTCTCTCAAAACCCCCGTAGCCTACTATCTTGCCTTTGGGTGATAATGGCCTTAGTGGCCTCTCTAATAATATATAATTAAACTCTAAAATTCGTGGGTTTTAATTCTTCAATTTTTAAAATTACCAAAATACTCTTCTGGGTTGCTGGTTTGGCCTAATAATACCCCGGGACCCAAACTGAACCCCCGGCTAGTGTTTTCTGACTATTTCGACCCTTCCGGACACATTGGCGCACTCAAAATGACCATTCGGTTGATAAAAATATAATTTACTTTTTAATCTAATTAAATTCATTCATGACGCGACTGACACGCGCGTCCCAGCTTAATTTCTCAAATTGTCATATTTATAATTCATGACAATTTTAATGCTTTCAATACTCATATATTATCATATATCCACAGTAATATTTAATATTAACTTCATACTCAAATTCCAGCTCACGTCTCGCTAGTATTTAATTCCGGATTAATTTCCAATTAATTTTCATTTAATTCAATTAATCCATTAAATAAAAATTAATAAAATTACGGGGTATTACATACTTCTCCCCTAATAATAGAATTTTGTCCCGAAATTCGGAACTAAAGAGTACCTGACAAAAATAACTCTGGATAATGCTCGCGCATCTCATCCTCGTGCTCCAAGGTTGACTCCTCAGCATTATGATGATGCCACTGAACTCGTACTAATGGTACTATCTTCGACCTTAGTTTCCTCTCGTTGTGGTCTAGAATAGCAATCGGCCCCTCCTCGTAGGAACTATCAGGCTGAAGATCGATGTTCTCCAAAGCAATGTGGGTATGAGCCAAATCGCCCCTAAGATATCTCCTTAGCGAGGATATATGGAACACGTCATGAATCTTATGCAAGTGCTCCGGTAACCCAAGTCTATACGCTACTGGCCCAATCCGATCGATGATAGGAAATGGTCCCACATATCTTGGTTCCAGTTTCCCTTTCTTCACAAAACGCATAATCCCCTTCATCGGAGATACTCTGAGTAGCACCTGGTCCCCCACCTTGAACTCTCTGAAGAACCTCTTGGCATCGGCATAGCTCTTCTGTCGATCCTGAGCTACCCGAATACGGCTCCGTATTATTTCTATCCTCGCTGAGGTATCCTGAATCACCTCCGGCCCAAGAAGCTTGTTATCCCCCACCTCTAGCCAACATGATGGGGAACGACAAGGTCTACCGTACAACGCCTCGAATGGAGCCATGCCAATAGTGAATTGATAGGAGTTATTATAAGAAAACTCCACCAGTGGAAGGTACTGTTCCCAACCACCTCCAAAGTCTAGGATGCACATACGTAACATATCCTCCAACATCTGATTCGTCCTCTCGATTTTCCCATCTGTCTGTGGATGATACACCGTACTCAGTCTCAACTCTGCACCCATGGCCTCCTGGAAACTCTCCCAAAATCGTGAAACAAAAATCTTGTCTCGGTCAAACACAATATTGAGAGGCACCCCGTGAAGTCTCACTATCTCCACTATGAAAATCTGGGCATACTGTCCCGTAGTGTAATCTGTCCGTGCTGGAAAAAAATGAGCAACTTTGGTCAACCTGTCAACGATTACCCATATAGAGTCGTGACCCCTCTGTGACGTAGGTAACCCCGTGATGAAATCTATGGAAATGCTCTCCCATTTCCACATAGGAACCTCTAATGGTTGTAGAAGTCCTGTCGGTCTCTGATGGTCCACATTTACCAGCTGACAAGTGGCACATTTAGAAACGAACTCGGCAATATCTCTCTTCATCCTGCTCCATCAGTACTATCGCCTCATATCCTGGTACATCTTATCCCCGCCAGGATATACTGCGAATCGCGAACCGTGCGACTCTGACATTACCTCGTGTCGCAAGTCTTCCCCTTCCGGAACGACCAGTCTTGCATTGAAGCATAAGCCCCTGCCTGAACTAACAGTATAGGACTCAGCTCCCTCTGCTAGTAATCGAACTATCTGCTCTTGACAGAACGAGTCTTTTGCTTGGGCCGGTATCACTCTCACAATAATCTGAGGCATAACAGTCATCACAGACATGAATGATCGGGCCACTGCATCTTAGTGTCCCAACTCCTTCCACTTTTCTCTCCACACTTCGGCCACCTCACCTACTGGCCTACGGCTCAACGCGTCTGCTACCACGTTAGCCTTCCCTGGGTGATATTGGATATCGAACTGATAATCCTTCACGAACTCAAGCCACCGACGTTGACGCATATTAAGTTCCTTCTGCGTGAAGAGGTACTGTAGAGACTTGTGGTCCGTGAACAAAAGGAAATTCTCCCCCAGGAGATAGTGTCTCCAAATCCGAAGAGCAAATATGTCTGCCGCTAACTCCAAGTCGTGGGTGGGGTAATTCTTCTCGTGAGGCTTAAGCTTACGGGAAGCATAAGCTATAGCCTGACTCTCCTATTGCAGTACACCTCCAAGTCCTTGTAAGGACGCATCGGTGTAGACTAGATACTCAACTCCCGTTCTGGATAATGCTAACACTGGCGCTGAGGTCAACTTGTCCTTCAACTCATCGAATGCCAACTTACAGGCATCGCTCCAGATGAATGACACACATTTGCGAGTTAGATGTGTCAAAAGACCTGATATCTTAGAGAAACCCCGAATAAACCTCCTGTAGTATCCTGTTAGGCCCAAGAAACTAAGAATTTCAGTCGGTGTCGTGGGCTGTCCCCACTCTCTCACCGTGGATACCTTCCCCGAATCAACAGATATCCCCCTGTCTGAAATGATGTGCCCCAAAAATTGAACCTCCTTCAGTCAAAACCCACACTTCTCGTACTTTGCATATAGCTCGTTTTGACGTAGCGTCTGCAAAACTTGCCTCAAGTGCTCGGTGTGTTCCTCCTCTGTCTGGGAGTAAACTAGAATGTCATTAATGAAGACGATAAAGAGCTGGTCTAGGAACTCTCTGAATACCCTATTCATCAAATCCATAAACACGGTTGGGGCATTGGTTAGGCCGAAAGGCATAACCCGGAACTCATAGGAACCATATTTCGTCAAGAAAGCAGTCTTCGAGACGTCCTGTTCCCTGATACGCAAGTGATGGTATCCCGATCGCAAGTCAATCTTTGAGAAGAAGGAAGCTCCTCTCAACTGGTCGAATAAGTCATCGATTCAGGGCAATGGATACTTATTCCGTATCGTGATTTTATTCAACTCATGGTAATCTACACACAACCTCAACGATTCATCCCTCTTCTTTACGAACAGCACAAGGGCACCCCACGGCGAAGTACTCCTACGGATAAATCCCTGACCCAACAGCTGCTCTATATGATCCCTTAGCTCTCTCATCTCCGCTGGAGCCATTTGGTAAGGTGCGCGGGCAATTGGTCGAGTGCCTGGCGTCAAATCGATAACAAAATCTCTCTCTCTCTACTAGGAGGTAATCCAGGTATATCCTGGAATACATCAGCAAAATCCCTAACAACTGGAATCGAATCGAGTGGTATCACTACTTCCTTAGAGGTCTCCTCCTCTATATAGTACGAGTGGACGATCCTCCCTCGGGACGAGGCATCGCCACTAAGAACATCTCCTGCCCGGGTATGGTAAAAATAATACTCCTCTTGAAACAATCAATCATGGCTCGATACACAACTAGCCAATCCATGCCAACGATAGCATCGTACTCAGTCATATCTAACACTAACATATCAGCGGGTAAAGTAAACCTCCCGATATCGATACCCACACCTCTACATATAAGGGAAATCATAGAACCCCTACTCAATAGTGAATCTACACAAGTAATCGTGCTCTCCGCAGTGTCTAACAACACCATAGTGCGTGCAAATCTCGTGGCAATGAAACAGTGTGTGGCCCCCGTATCAAATAAAATATGCCCTATAGTTCCCTGAATAGAGAACATACCCTCGATAGCAGGTGGATCCTGTGGGACTACGGCCTGCTGGAGCTGATAAATTCGCCCGTACCCTGCTGGACTGGGACTGCTGGAATGGGTAGCAAAGCTGACATATGCGGTGGTGCTGGGAGGGCGGCGGAAAACATAGGTCTCTGGGGCTCGTGTCGAGCACCCTGCTGCTGCTGCTGTGGGGCCTTCCCCTTTCAGGACACTCCTGGCGCTTGTGGCCAATCTTACCACAAATAAAACATTTCTCCAGAAAGTTTCCCTCTCTGTGACCCTGCTGCCCATGGCCCTGGTGGTCGTTTCCATTCCTCCCCTGGCCATGCTGGCCATGCTGAAATTGCTGTTGTTAGCCGTGCTGGCCCTGCTGACCCTGATGGACGTGCTGACCCTGCTGGCCATGCCGAAAACCTCCCTGACCATTTCTGAAACCTCCAGATCGAAATCTCTTAGAATACCCCTGCTGGGAACTCTGATCACCCTACCTGTGCTGACCCTGAACTGATTGTGCCCCGCTGGCACCATTCCCCCTGTCCTGCCCTGATGGCTGGACTCTCCTAATCGCTTACTCTCTGACAAGTGAAAGCGGTGGTCCTGGCAGTGAAGCAGTGTTGCGTTAACCACATCAGAATAAGTGGCCAACGAAAGATTTCCTAGCAAGTGCTGACGGATACTCCAAGTCAACCCATCAATGAATTTCTGTATCTTCTTATCTTCGGTTGGAATCTCATTAGGAACGATGTTCAGAAGATTGGTGAACTCGGCCTCATACTCTGCCACTATCTTCCCCTCCTGCTTAACGTTCATCAACTTCCTCCTCATCTCGGTGTGAACGGCTGAGGGAAAATACTTGCAGTCGAACCGCACCCAGAACTCCTGAATAGTAAGAACACCTCTCTCCTCCGCGGTGGTAATGGACTCCCACCACTGCAACGCTGACCCTACCAGCTTAAAATTAGTCAGTATCTGCCTTTGTACATCCGTACACTCGTACATCCTCAAGTGTCTTTGGATGTCCTTCTTTAACTGACTGGACACAACGACGTCGGAGCTACCTGCAAACTTTGGAGGGTGTGCCTTCCGAAAAGCATCACGAAAACGTTCCCAAGCAGACGGGAATGTATGAGCCTGTACTGGTGCTACTATCGGCGCCTGAGGCGGTGTCTGCTGCACAACTGTAAGAGCGGAATTTACCGCTTGGTCCATAATAGCGGCAACATCTGTTGCGTTCATGGTGCCCTGAACTGGTGCAGGCTGTGGCTCGGGTTGATCATTCCTGGGAACCCGTTGTGCACATCGTGGAGGCATCTGAAATGAGAGAGATTTTTATAAGTCTATAATTATTATCTCAACATAGCTGAAAAGCGTAAGATACACAAAAGAGTACAACAATCCTAAAATATAGGGCTCTATATCAAAGAACGCTCAGCGAAAACATAACAAGCCGTACAGATCCTAAGGACACTAGAACCTGATGCTCTGATATCACCTGTGACACCCCGTCTAATTAAATACCGGGTAGCTACTCCTTTATTCAAATTAATATAAAATGTCAAGTGGTTCAGTTCGTAGCATCACTGTCGAAAACATTATTTAACAATTCTAGCCACCTAATAACTAAAAAGTGAGTTGTCAATTCTAATTAAATTAGATTGGAATGCAACAAGTTAAATTATGAAATAATGATACCACGGTCACATCACAATCACAATGGAATAATAATGGAATAAACTGAATCTAGAGGGATACTCCTCTGAATAATCCGAATACTGAATAAAATAAATACAAAATCTGAATCACTAATTAATTAAATCCAAAACTGAAATAGAACTGATTAAATAAGCTGTCTCTAAGAGAAAAGGGGGGACATGCCCTACAGATGAGTAAATCTAAAATGGAGTCAAACTAGAAAGTGGAGGCGTCTACAATCGAGATCCTGTAACTTCCACAACAGCTACATCACGTCACTGAAATGGAACTCCTAAGCTTGGCGTCCCTGTGGCTGGGCACCTAAAATATTTCTACAAAAAAATAGATTTAAAAGCAAACGGGTCAGAACCCGATTGTGAAAACAGTTTAAAATATAGCAAGTGTTTTAATAACATTAAACAGTGAATATAAAATACATGATAGTGCGTGCACTTACATGAGTTCCTCACCTCTCAACTAAATGTGTACTCCTAACGTACCCGTACCCGTTCTAGTTATACTACTATCTAACTAGTCCAATTCGCAACCTGACCTTACTTTATAATATAAGGGTTAATACTAGACATTCCCAACTAAACTTTGAGTCTCCCGTTTTATTTCTCAGATTTACTTACAATAGTTATTATGCGATTCACCCATTTTTTTTTTACTCTACTAACAATGTTACAAATATTCACATTCATCCTTTACTACAAGTCCATTTCAATTACCAGTATATTAATCTCATCATAAATATACAATAGGGTCACCCCTAAGCTAAGTTGTAGTGCACACATACTCTGCTATCGTATCCCGGTACATCACGAACATAAGGACCACGTATTCTGAATCTCTCAGGAACCGTTTAAATAATCAACAATCACACAAAATGGAAGCGAACATAGTTCACATACCCATGGGTCACGCACATACCTACACTCCCATGGTCAGCTGACTTATTAATTCATCAATAAGTCATTCACAACCCTATGTCCTTAAGGTACCAATCTAAATCCCCCCTTAGGCACACAAAGATTAGATGGTCCATTTCGAAAGCCTACCTCCCGTGATAGCAAGTATGGTAGGTATGTTATACACATATAAATCCATCTACTAAGCAATCACGCATCTTAGATGTCTTATAATATTAATAGAGGTATATTCTACATCCCTGTACCGCCATTCAAGTTGCACATTCATAAGTATCTGAATAATATACAATATAGACCGCCGACACATCTCACGTCGTAATCTCACGTACTTAAAACCTATCTCATAAAGGTTACCAAGTCTTTTATATAATTCTCCAAAAATTAATTCCTAAATTATACTCCAGTCTCACAAATTGACCTACTAGTCTTCCTTAAGTCTAAGTGTTCCCAAAGCTCCCAACATTAATTTTCTAGGGTTGAAATTATTAAAATTCAATAAAGGGAAGAATATCACTCATATGGCTAAGCCTACGAGAAGTTCGAACCAAAAATCGACCGAAAGAGCTCATTCTGATATCTCATTAGAAGACCCAGAAATCTCGTTCGAACGAGGTCGTTCGAACGAATGGCTTCGAACGAACTATGACCTCTTTAGAAGGGGCACTGGAATCTCGTTAGAAGCTCGTTCGATCGACCTGGGTTGGTCTTCTAACGAGATTGCAAAAAATGCCCATAATTTTTCCAACTTCGTTTTTCACCAAATTCCTTTCTCCAAATCCATCCTAAGTTCATACCAATTAAGTTTTTATGTTACCCAACTACTCTAAGTCATCCTAGATCAATTCTTATCATAGTTTTGGGATCGAATCTTACTAATCTACATATAAAAACCATAGATCCCCAAATTTTGCCCCAAACCCTATGAACATGAACTCAGAATTTTATTGCACCTAAATACTCATCATAAATCCGTTTTTAAATCATCAAGGTTAAGTTTTGGGTACTAATTTCGTCCATAACCATTCTACATACAATCCCTAACCAAAATTATGAGTTTCTACAACAATCCCATTAGGTTTTCATCAAAACTTTCAAGACATATATTAGTTTCTACATTAAACATGGAGGAAACATTCATTGAAATTCATGCAACTAAACCACTTGCCTTAAGTTTGTTCTTCTGATTTGTTGTTGGTGATTACAGACTGATTCTCTCCTCTTTCTTGTCACAAATCCTTCCAAAATGGTGGTGATGGGTGGTGGTTTTGGTTTGGAACCTCTTGTAACTTCTCTCTAACTTCTCTCGAAACCCCCGTAGCCCACTCTCTTGCCTTTGGCTCATAATGGCCTTAGTTGCCTCTCTAATAATATATAATTAAACTCTAAAATTCGTGGGTTTTAATTCCTCAAATTTTAAATTACCAAAATACCATTCTGGGTTGCCGGTTTAGTCTAAAAATCCCCCGGGACCCGAACTAAACCCCCGGCTAGTGTTTTCTGACTATTTCAACCCTTCCGGACACATTAGCGCACTCAAAATGACCATTTGGTTGATAAAAATATAATTTACTTTTTAATCTAATTAAATTCATTCCTGATGCGACTGACACGCGCGTCCCAACTTAATTTCTCAAATTGTCATATTTATAATTCATGACAATTTCAATGCTTTCAATACTCATATATTATCATATATCCAGAGTAATATCTAATATTAACTTCATACTCAAATACCAACTCACGTCTCGCTAGTATTTAATTCCGGATTAATTTCCAATTAATTCTCATTTAATCCATTAAATAAAAATCAATAAAATTACGGGGTATTACAATGTTATGGATCACTAAAATAATTATGACTAATATTCCATACAAAAAGTAATGAGAAATTCACGTTCTCTGACGCGACTTAAAAAGTGTCTAATGTGCGTGCTTATATAGGCTCAAGTGCAAGCCTGTCGCTTAAGTAATAACCCGGTAAGACTGGGTCGAATCCTCAGGGAAATAGGACGTGGAACGTGATGACGATAGGTAAGATGGTTAACCTTAAACTAACTCAGATAAAAGAAACAAAAAGATGATTGAAGTGGGTAAGATGGTTAACCTGAACGAATTGTATAGCTATTGTCGGTTGTACGAAGTGTCAAAAGACGACTGTGTCCTTTTGCAGTTAAAAAAAGTTCGAGTTATTTACAAAAATAGCATCATCAAACAGTGCCAGCATAAATTTTTATAAGTACGGGAAGTTGATTGCCGATCAAACACTCAAAACACAATATTGAGCAATTTTTTGGGCTAAATACTCCATACTTTCAATCAAGCATGACGCTAGGCCTGTAAATTGAGTCGGGCCAAGCTTTATCTGAGTTTGAGCCGAACCGAGCCTGTGCCAAAATTTCAAGCCCGAATGAATTTCGTACTGAACTTGAGCCAAACTTTGTCGAGCCCGAATTGGGCTCGAAGCTCGAACTTTGAATATATAAATAAATATATAAATTATTTTATATAATATAACATATTTAGGTTAACTAATTTTATATGTATGAAATTTAATTAGTCTTTGTAGGTTTTCATTCTTACTTCCCTTATTTTAGTTTAATACATTTCATAATTATATACTTTATTTTATGAAATATCAATTAGATTTTGGTGTGTACATTTTCTCCATAATGGAAACACAAGAAAAAAATAATAATTCAAACTTTTTTTAACAAAAAAATTGAAACCAGACCCGAAGCCTGAAATATTTATGAGACGAGTTCGAGCTTAGGTGGAAAAGTTTAGTTCGGGCCAAGCTCGGGTTGAGTCTGGGTAAGATAGTTCGGGTCGAGCCTGAACAACCTCAACCTGGCTCAGCCACCCGATTACAACCCTACATTAAGCATTGGGGGCTTTTGTTGTATATAAAAAATTACACCCCAACGTGGACCAATTATAAATGCACACTTGTCATCCAATATGACTGACCAGCCTACATGATCAACTTCATAGACTCTTAGTCGACTGGAGATGGAATGCCGACCAGCTCTAGAAGGCCAACCAACAGGAATATCAATAGTTTTTCGGATGGGAGACCAACCAGCACCTTATATCCAAGAGTTTTACTTATTGTACACAAATGTAAACGCTTGACAATATAAAGGCGCTCCATCTTTAGGGTTTCACACTCCTATAAAAACAAATTACTCCCTTAGCTCATGGGACAACTCGAATCACTCATATGCACACCACACTTAGTTATTGTAAACCCTACTGAATAACAACAACAGTGGAAGTAGGCTATTTTACAGCTGAACCACTCTAAAATCCTTGTCTCTTGTGTGTGTAATTTGAGTTATTTCTCTTATTTTTTATCTGTGATTATAAAATTGGAGTTAGTTCATTTTTAGACATCAACACCACGATTGGCTGAATATGGGCCACCCTTAATTTATTCGAGGGCCAAAACAGGTTGCTTGTGGGTTCTTTGCGGGTTAAAGTCTTCTACCCTTTTTTCTGTCGTTCTCTCTCTCTGGTCATCTTCTATTTGGTGAAAGTAACTGACTCTGCATTTATTCTAGGGTGTTTTATTTAAACCCTATTTTTCATTTTATAACCTCAATTTTCATTAAACTTAAAAAGCTTGTTAGTGTAACACCCCGTAATTTTGAGGATTTAATATTTAATTATTTTTGGGAGAAATAAAAATATTTAAATTGGAGAAACTTAAATTATGATTTGGAGAATTTAATTGAGTGGGAAGAATTATTTTTAATTCGCGACTTTAAGTTAAATTGTTCGAATTAATGTGCATCGTATTGAGGTCAAATTTGAAAATGTTAAAAAGTATTTCGGATGACAATTCCGAGTGCGCGGTTGAGTCCGGATGGGTCGAGATAGTCAGAAAAGAGTACTCGGGGGTAGTAATCGGATCACGGGGTATTTTTGGGCATAGCTGAGCCCACACGGGGTGATTTAGGCCATTTTAATTACGCCCATATGGCCTAAAACGAGATTATGGGTTTTAAACCTAATTGAGGGAAAAGTTGGACGGAAGTTAACAAATTCTAAACCTAGGTTTTGAGAGAGACGCAGAGAAAAGCAAATCAAGAGCCAATTGGAGTTTTATGGAGCCAAATTAATGGACTAATTAGGTGTTCTTCATCAACACCTTCTCTACACCAACGGATCAGACTCTACGAACAATAAGAGGCAAGTGGTTAAGTGTTGTGATTTTAAATTGATGATAATCAATTCATATTATGGGAGGTGTAAACAAAAATTCATTTTGGGTGGGTATTCATGTAAAATTGGATTTTCAGTAATTGATACACCTTAATGGGATTAAGGGTGAAATTTATTATGTTTATGATTCCGGAATGTAGAGGTGTGAATCGTATGTTAAAACCAGTAAGAATCGATAGCTAATTTCTGTTAATAGGAATGAAAATCGTATTGGAGATTTGAAACCGGACAAAACCCAAATTGGGAAAATGTTGGAATTAATGGAAATTAGTTGATTAATTAAGGTCTCTAGGATGTTTACACCCTTTTATTATGTGGAGATAATGTTGGTTGTTGATGATGCTGGAAATAGCACCACTCTTCAAGGTGTATGTAAGCTCAAATTAGTGATAACAATGGCAGCTCAAGTATATACTGAATATAAAAGATGGAGATGTGGAGAAGAGGATGAACACCGATATATAAGTGGTTCAACCAATTAGGCCTACGTCCACTGTGAGTGTGTGTGAGTAATATCACTGAATGAAGGCACTAATGGCCATGGATACAATCTCTCAAGCTTTCTCTCTCTCCACTGTATATTTTACAGAATTTCAGCTAGGGTTGTAAATTATCGATCCTTCTCAAGGTAGAAGAAGACAAGTATATATAGTGTGGGGGGGTGTAATGTACCCCCCATACATGCAATGAGCATGTGTGTGTTGATCTAGTCAATCCAATGAAGACATCTGTCACTGTCACTGTCACGTGTAGAGAATGATGATGAAATATTCCCCCACGTGAGGGGATTGATTCGGTTACAACTGATTTTGTCCATGTGTTCCTCTCCTTGCATATGCTTGTCAATGCTCGGCTTTTTCCCTGATAGGTGCAACCTCGGCCTGGATGGGTATGAGGTTGGTGAAATCTGACTGCTACATTATCTGAGGTTATTCGTGATGATCTCGACCCAGTAGATAAGCCGAGGTAAGACAGTTGGAGTTGTAACGTCGGCCTGGGTCGGGGTTATGTAGGAGTAGTTGGAACGTCGGTTGATTCCCAGCCGATGTTGATTACGATTCCTTGCTGCCTCGGCTTATACCCAGCCGAGGTTGATGTATGAAGTAGACGTGGTGTCGGCTCCGGACGACCTGATGGATCACTGACCCTATGGATCATGAAGACCTCAGTTGTTGCCTGACTATAAGGTACCTAGTAACGTCGGCCATAACCGGCCTTATGTTGGACGAGATCGTTGGTTGCCAATCTGGAGCCCTTGTTACCTCGGCCGTCTTCTTGGCCGAGGTTGGTGTCTCCGAGTTGTCAGGTACATTTAGGGCATATCAATCACCCCTAGCCCTTAGTTACCTATATGAGTAGGTGATTGAGGGGTATTTGTAAGGCCGAGGCTAAATTTTTCTTGTGTGCCAGTATTATCTTGACACATGTCACTTTCTTAAGTGATTGGCGTGTGGCTTAATGTGGTGTGATTATGGTTTGTACCTTTGGGTTCCCAAGGCAATGATGGGCCTTGGGACACGCGCCAAAACAATTGTGGGTTTAAATCCCTCTTTTCTTCTTTCTTCTTTCTTCTTCATTCTTCTTCACTTTTCCCCCCAGAGCTTTCCCTGCAATTCTCTCTCCCTTCAAGAGGTTTGTTGCTACGATTGTGAGGGTTTCTTTGATTCTCATCTTCTTCCCCCTTATTTCACGGTCATCCAGGTATCCTCTCCACCTTTCTTTAACATTTTCAGCCTTTAATTTTTTTTTCTGTAATTTTCGATGAGAGTTTATGAGTTTTTCGGTGATTGTTCTTGCGTGTTCATATTTGTTCTTGCTCTAAAATATCAGTTAGATCCTTCATTAGGTTGAGCCAAGTTATTTGTTCTAGATTCAGAATCTCAAGTGTAAGGTCGTCTTTCTATGCTCAGACCCCTTTATCAGCTCTTAGAGGAATTCCCTTCTCTTAGGGAGAAGAATTTAGATAAGATTAGGCAAATAGAACGAGCCCAAGAGGAAGCTCGTAGGACTGAGGCCTTCCCCCTCAGACCTATCTTTCCACCCCCTCTGAAGGTGATATACCCTAATCCAGCTGAGCCAGCAGAGGTCCCGGTAGAACCCACTACGATTGTGAGGGTTTCTTCGATTCTCATCTTCTTCTCCCTTATTTCACGGTCATCCAGGTATCCTCTCCACCTTGCTTTAACATTTTCAGCCTTTAATTTTTATTTCTATAATTTTCGGTGAGAGCTTGTGTTTTCCGGTGTGAGTTTATGAGTTTTTCGGTGACTGTTCTTGCGTGTTCATGTTTGTTCTTGCTCTAAAATATCAGTTAGATCCTTCATTAGGTTGAGCCAAGTTGTTTGTTCTTGATTCAGAATCTCAAGTGTAAGGTCGTCTTTCTATGCTCAGACCCGTTTATCAGCTCTTAGAGGAATTCCCTTCTCTTATGGAAAAGACTTTAAATAAGATTAGGCAAATAGAACAAGCCCAAGAGGAAGCTCATAGGACTGAGGCCTTCCCCCTCAGACCTATCTTTCCACCCCCTCTGAAGATGATATACCCTGATCCAGCTGAGCCAACAGAGGACCCAGTAGAACCCACCCCGATGCCTGAGTCTGAGTCGTCCATCTCAGACCCTATGTTCAAGAAGCCATGGATTATTCTATTAGGCAAAATCAAGTCCCTGGTCAGGCCGAGGTCCAAAGTCGTGTCTCGTCCCACAACGGTGCTAGAACTTCACGAATGTCTTTCGATTTCGATGTTGAAGTTGTGGAGCCGAGTGTGGCTATTCCCCCAATCCTTGATGTTATTCCCCTATCGGTCGCCACAGAGGCTTAGTTCGCTCAGAGGTTCCCTAATGGTGCTCCTATGCCTGCCCAGGCCGATTTTGCCTCTACATCTTTAGAGCCAAGACTACCTCTGAGGTGGGGGAAGGTGTCAATGGCAGCCAGGGCCGACCCTGGATTAAGCCAGAATAACTTTCAAAAGGTCAAAGACCTTCAAGATCAGGGGGAGCATGGTCTGCCGGTCAAGTACAAACATTTGATGACCCCCTACTACCTCTCTGATACTGGCATTGGGGGGAGTCCTCTGACCAAACTTCGTAAGTTACTTTATTTTTTCAACAAGTTGAACCTCTGATTTTGCTATGTCTCTAATCTTCTAACTCATACCATTCTTTTTGTAGAGCGTCCGAAAGGAATATCAGACGATATCTGGAAAATGGCAGCCCCCAGCCTCACCAAGCTAGTTAAGAAAGCAGGTCTGAATGCACCTCCTCCTCATCCTACCTCTTCAAGGGCCGATGGCTCCAAAAAAAGGAAATCCAATGACCCTGCCCCTAAGGATCAGAGGCAGAAGAAGAGAACCTCTAAGGGGGATCACGCGATCCCCATCTCCTCTGAGGATGCATTAGTTGCTCGTCTGGAGCAGCTGAAGATCGGCCACAACCATATTGGCCAAAGTATGAAGGCCTTGGACTCAATCGGCTCCGTGATGACCGACACCGACAAACGATTCTACCGTTCTTTGGACACCCCTCTACTAGCCGAGTTCTGCCTCCACCGATCTATCCAAGTAAGTTTTGTTGTTGTTGTTGAAGTGTAACATCGGCTTTGAATTTTATTGACTCTAAAACTCATGTGTCTGAATGTTTTTTGCCGGGTGTCCTCACCATGCACCAGTTTGTCGACTGGACTCTGAGGAAGCTGCCCCTGATGGAAAAGGGGTGAGAGGCCCAGAAGATAGAGGCCACTCTTAATGGCGAAGTGGAGCGTCTGAAGACTGCCATTGAGGGCTCTGAAGCTAGAGCTACGAAGCTAGAGAAAGACATTGCCAAACTTAATAATGATCACAGCTCTGCTATGAAGGCTAAGGATGAAGCCCTTCAACGAAAGGTGGATGCTGCTGTCAAAGATGTCGTGGAAGACGCCTCAGAGAAGATCTTGGAGGACTATAAGGTCTTTGACGAATTCGTCAGCTTTGGCTTTGAATACCTCGAAAGGGGTGTTAAGTCCACTGGAAAATGGGCTGCAATGAAAGAGAAAGAGTCAGGGAGCCTGGCAGTCTTGGACTTCGTTAGTCTAGGCTATGCTGATCCTCGGTTTGCTCAGGCCTTACAAGAGGTCGAGAAGGAAGGAGGTGCTGCGCCTGCCGAGACTGCCCAACCAGAAGATACAAGGACTAAAGACGTTAATCCTCAAGATGATGGGGTAGAAGTGACCAACATCGGCCAAGGAAGTGGGGGCATGGCCACTAACCCTGAGATTGTAGACACTTAGACCGTATTTTGTGAAGCTCTTATTTGTAATTTTTTATTTCTGATTTATATCGATCTGTAACCTCTGATAACATTTTCTATTAGCTTTTGACATGTAACTCTAACTTCTTTGTGTTATACCATTCCCTGATGTTTTAAGGTCTGAGGTCATCAAACTAAGATGTTACCCCCATAAATTTTACCAAATTAATAATGTTTAGGGTCTGAGGTCATCCAAATATGATGTTCACCTCAGACCTTGTCATCAAGTTATGATGTTTTAAGGTCTGAGGTCATCAAACTAAGATGTTTCCCCCATAAATTTCACCAAATTAATGATGTTTAGGGTCTGAGGTCATCCAAATATGATGTTCACCTCAGACCTTGTCACCAAGTTATGATGTTTTAAGCTCTGAGGTCATCAAACTAAGATGTTACCCTCATGAATTTCACCACTAAAGCATAATGAACCAATAATTGGCATAGGAACTGATCTTCTCATTAATAATCTCTTCATAAGTTGATACATTTACACAGAAACCATTGCAACATCATATGTGATATTTTTTCAGATGATCAGCATTCCATGGATTGAAGAACGGTTCGCCTTCAAGGTTTTCCAGCATGTAGGTCCCGGGTACAACCTCCTCGATCACTTTGTAAGGGCCATGCCAATTTGGGTGAAGCTTGTTTGCCTTCTGCAACGTCTTCTTCAGCATTAGGTCTCCTACAGCTATGGGCCTCGACTTCACCCTTTGGTTGTAGAATTTTATTTTTCTCTGCTGGTAGGCTGCCTGTCTGATCTCGGCGTCTTCCCTTATTTCCTCAATCAAATCTAGGTCAATTATTCTCTCCTCCCCATTCTTCTCGGGGTCATAGGTCTGAACTCTGTGAGTGGGGAGTCCTACCTCTATTGATATGATGACTTCTGAGCCATGTGCTAACATAAATGGGGTCTCCCCTGTTGGTGTCCTAGCCGTTGTTCTGTAGGCCCATAACACATCATAAACATTTTCAGTCCATCTTCCCTTAGCTTCTTCCAACCTCTTCTTAATCCCGTCGAGGATTGTTCTGTTCGTGACTTCGGTCTGACCGTTTGCCTGAGGTCGTCCAGGAGAAGAGAAAAATTGCTTGATCCCAACTCTCTCGCAGTACTTCTCCAAGGAAGAATTCTTTAACAGAGTTTCGTTGTCCGAGATGAGGGTGTTCGGGAGGCCATGTCTGCATATAATGCTCTTTTAGATAATTGGAAGGTCTTCTGCTCTATAATCGTAATCATCGGTTCAGCGTCCACCCACTTGGAGAAGTAGTCAATCGCTACTATTAGAAATCGATAATTGTTCGCAGCCTTTGGCAAGGGACCTACCAAGTCAATCCCCCATACTGCGAATGGCCAAGGGGAACTGATTGACGTCATAGGTTGATGAGGTTGATGGGCGATAGTGGAGAATCTTTGGCATTTGTCACACCTCTTCACGTAGGCTGCAGCATCCTTGGCTAAGGTCGGCCACCAATATCCTTATGTTATAATCCTCTTAGCCAAAGGTCTTCCTCCTATGTGACTGGAGCAAACACCCTCGTGCACCTCCTGCAGGACGCGGGGGACCTCTGTGGGATGAACACATCTGAGGAGAAGTACCAGAAATCCTTTCTTATACAGGACATCTCCTATTATTGAGAACATTGCAGCTCTGTACCTCAGTTTCCTCCTCTTCAGCTTTAATTCCTGCAACTCTCCCACTTTGATATATCTGATGAGGGGTCCATCCATGATTCTCCTAGGTTCAAGTTGAGGCAAGAGCTGGTAACCTCTACCCCCTCAATGGTCGGTTTTAGTAATATCTCGACTGGTACTGTCCTCCTGATGTATATCCTTGTTGCTGAAGCCAACCTCGCTAATGCTTCTGCGTAGCTGTTGTTTTGTCGAGGTACCCTCTTCATCTTTACCTCTTCAAAACCTTCTAGCATCATTCTTACCCTCTTTAGGTATCCGACCATCCTTTCATCCTTGGCTTCATAAACTCCAAACACTTGGTTGACAACTAACCTCGAGTCGCTATGAAGTAGGAGTCGACCAACCCTAAGGGTCTTTGCCAAGGAGAGGCCTGCTATTATGGCCTCATATTCTGATTCATTGTTTGATGCCTTGAAGTTGAACCTTAGTGCATATTCAACATTGGTACCATCCGAAGCTGAGAGTATCAGACCTGCATCGCTTCCATTTTCGCAAAAAGACCCATCAACGAAGAGATTCCATACGTCTTCATTCGAAGAGAAGCTCCCCTCCGACTGGATTCCTTGCTTGAAGAGGTACCTGTCCTCCCCATTCTCGGCTATTCCGTTTCTGGCTCTGTTGGACACAACCTCTTTCGATTTTCGAAAGACGTTACTATTTAAGCCCTCTGCGATCACTGGATTGCTCTCAACATCAGTCTCTTCCCACGTGAACTCAGCAACAAAATCTGCAAGTGCCTGCCCTTTAATGGCCACTCTGGGTTGATAAGTAAGGTCATACTCTCCCAACTCAATGGCTCAGGTCATCAATCTGCCTGACTTCTCAGGCTAGTGGAGGACTTGCCTAAGTGGGGAGTCGATGAGGATAACCATAGAGTGTTCTTGAAAATAGGGTTTCATCTTCCTCGAAGCGTGTATCAAAGCGTAGGCCAATTTCTCCATTCGAGGATAGTTTTGTTCAGACCCCTGAAGGGCCTTACTATTGAAGTACACAGGCCTTTTCACCCCAACGTCCTCCCGTACTATGGTTTCACTTATAGCTAACTCAGAGACTGCTAGATAAACATACAACTTCTCTCCCACTATGGGTCGAGATAAGAGCAGGGGAGATCCGAGGTAGGACTTGAGCTGATTAAAAGCCTCATCACACTCTTTGTCCCATTCGAAGGCCTTTCTAAGCACCTTAAAAAATGGAAGACACTTGTCCGTTGCTCTGGAAATAAATCTGTTGAGTGCAACGACTCTTCCAGTGAGCCTCTGAACGTCTTTGATACTTTTTGGTGTCTTCATGTCAAGCAAAGCCTTGATCTTCTCAGGGTTCGCCTCTATTCCCCTCTGACTGACAATGAATCCAAAAAAAATTCCAGCTCCTACCCCGAAGACGCATTTCACGGGATTGAGTTTCATTCTGTACAAGTCCATGGTATCGAAGGTCTTTTCTAGGTCTGCCACGTGAGTGCAGGCCTTCAATCTCTTTGTCAACATATCGTCTACATACACCTCCATAGTCTTGCCAATTTGATCTTCAAACATCTTATTCACAAGACGTTGATACGTGGCCCCTGCATTTTTCAAGCCGAAGGGAATAACCTTATAGCAATATGTCCCCTTGTCGGTGATGAAGGTTGTCTTCTCTGAGTCTTTAGCATCCATGAAGATCTGGTTATAGCCTGAATACGCGTCCATGAAACTCATGAGCTCATGCCCTGCCGTGGCATCTACCATCTGATCGATCCGAGGTAAGGGGTAACTGTCTTTAGGGCAAGATTTGTTCAGGTCGGTGAAATCTACGCACATCCTCCATTTTCCATTCGCTTTGGGCACAATGACGACATTTGATAACCACTCTGGGTATATAATCTCCCTGATGAATTCTGCTTTTTTCAATTTTCTGACCTCTTCTCTTATGACGTCATATTTTTCCCTAGAGTAAACTCTTCGTCTTTGTTTGGTTGGCTTATCATCTTCTGCCACGTTGAGTTTGTGGCACATAGCCTCCGGGTCGATACCAGGCATGTCTGCGTGGCTCCAAGCGAAGACACTCTGCCTCTTCTTCAAGAATCTTATCAGCTCTTCCTTGATCTCCAATTTTAAGGCCTTACCGATTTGGACGATTTTTTCCGGTTCATCCTCAATGAGGACGATGGATTCTACCTCTTCCGTAGCCTCTCCTTTCTTCAACTTCATTTCATCTCTAGGATCAAGTTTATCAATATTATATGTGGTTGTTGCTCGCTTATGGGACTCTCTCTCTTCGGCTAAGTTGAAGTAGCACTCTCGTGCTATGGTCTGGTCACCCTGCACTTCCCCTACCCCATAGGGGGTCGAGAATTTTAGCATCTGGTGGACCGTCGACAGCACGGCGTCAAACTCCTTAAGGGCTACTCTTCCTATGATGAGGTTATAGGCCGAGAAGGCGTTTTCGTCCATAATGAAAAAATTAATTTTTCAGGTCAACCTCTTAGGCCACTCATCGCCCATTCGCACGTCCATCTCATATATGCCCAACGGATGGACCTTTTCGTCGCTGAAGCCCATTAAAGGATGATGATAGGGTACCAGCCTATCTCTGCTGAGGTCTAGGCTTTTGAAACAGGGCAAGAACATCACATCTGCTGAACTTCCTCCATCTACGAGAATCCTCTGTACCTCGCATCCATGCACTCTTGTTATAATTACCAAAGGGTCATCATGCGGAGCTAGGATACCTTTGAAGTCGAGTCGGGAGAACCTAATTATAAGGGTGTCCATATCCACCTTCTTTCTCTTCTGCTTGGCCTCTGAAGATGCTAGATTCACGACCTCTACTTTGGACACTGACTTGGCCTCTGCCACATGAGCTTTTCGGTCAGCTACTTCAGAGCCACCCCTTGCGAGTCCTCCACATATGGTACTAACGCCGAAGGAGATCATATCAACCCTCTTCACCGGGGTGTTGTCGTCTTTCGATGGGAGGTCTGGATCGTCTTAATTATTCCCATCTGAGTTATCGTCTCTTCTTGCCGGGGTATCCTCTCGACATCTGTCGTTTCTATTCTTTTTGGGGTCATCTCTTCCCCTCTTAGGGGCCTTACCGTCGACATACTTCCTAAGCTTTCCGGACTTCAACATCTTCTCGATTTCATCCCTCAAAGAGAAACACTTGTCTGTTACATGACCATGGTCTTGGTGGAACTCGCACCACAGATTCTTGTTCCTCTTATGCGGAGGAGCCTTCAGCTCCTCCGGCCATCTCACAGACCGATCATTCTTTATCTCATTGAGGATGTGTTCGCAGCTCACAGTTAGAGGACTATAGCGTGCGAACTTATCGTCAGCTGACCTCTTCTTTCTATCTCTCTTTCTTTGGAATTTCCCGTTGCCGCATCCGTTCTCATCCTCGTACTTTGCGGCCATGGCCTCTTCTGCGTTCATGACCTTCCCCGCAGTTGCCAATAGCTCTGCCATGGACTTGGGAGGGTCTTCTGCAAGCTTCCATAATAACTTTCCCTTCTGGAGCCCTCCAATGAGAGCTGCCATGGCTATATTCTCTTCATAATCCTCAACCTCCAATTTCTCTTTGTTGAATCTAGGAATGTAGTCTCTTAGGCTCTCATTCTTGCCCTGCTTGACATACAACAGATGGGTGGTCTTCTTTTGCGGCCTTACCCTAAAACAGAAGTTGTGAATGAACCGTTCAACCAAGCCCTTAAAGATCTCAATTGAGTTCTTCGAAAGAGAGGTAAACCAGACGTGTGCAGCTCCCGTCAGAGTTCCGGAGAAGGCCCGGCACTTCATCTCATCTGGGATTGAATAAATATCCGCCGCAGACTGGTACATCTCAATGTGATGTACAGGGTTGGTGCTACCATCATACTTGGGAGATACCGTATGCGGCTTGAACTTGGCAGGGGTTGGGAAGCTCACTATCTTAGCAACAAATGGAGAACCCTCTGAGAACCCTCTTTGCGATGGGTCTCGACTTTTGATGAGGTCTCCTATCTTGTCCTCAAGACGTTGGATGGAGTCATTCCATGGCCTTGCAACGTCGGCCTGACCGAGGTTATCCCCAGAAACCTCCAAGGGGTGGACTGAGGGTTCCCCAGCCGCAGCACAACGTCAGCTGTTGACCTCTTCTTGTTCCCTGTCTCGGCCTGATGGGGTCGGCCCTGCAGAGGTCGGCCATGATGAGGCCGATGTTCCCCATCTCCCCTTTGAGAGCCAGCGGCACTTCGCGACCTAAATAACCTCTGCCTCAGGTCATTTACTGGGCCGAGCCTTTTAAAGGCGGTCTGCTCAATCAATCGAAAGCTAATCCTCTTTGTTAGGCACCTTCACCTCTTCTGCCTCCACAACCTCGGCTCTACTGGATAGGACGCAGTGTTATTTGAAACCTCATATGGCTCCCAACAATCTTCTGGAGCGTCTTCTGCCTACATATCATCATACATATCCTCAGGGCAAGGGTGTCCTTGCCTCCCTAGACGCAAACGCCTAGGGTCAGCAACGTCCCTCCTCCGTTGAGGGGTAGGTTGGTCTTTTCGCGGTGCCTGGGGTGGTCCCTTGGCCTCAGGATGGGGTTGAACAGCCACCGGAGTAATAATCTCCGGTGAGATCTCATGTGGCCTCATCATATTTTGACTGAGTTGTGCAAATTTCTCATTCATCGCTTGTTGCGTTGCAGCCAAGGACCTCAAGGTTGTCGCCACCTCAGCCATTTCGGACTGGGGTGGTGCCTCGCTGGAACTAGGTCCTCCAGCACCAGATGGTGGAGGAGGTAGTGGTAACTCCGGTGCCACATGTTCAAACTAAAGAGCTTGTATGAAGGTGAGCTTAATACCTTAAAGAACCTCTTTCAATGGTGAAATAGCTCCACGCAATGGGTGAGGCTTGGTTCCCCACCAGAGTCTCCGGTGAGGTTAAGCAGAAAACGAGGAAGAGATAGCTTTTCGTTCCCACAGACGGCGCCAAAATGATTATGCTGGAAATATCACCACCCTTCAAGGTGTATGTAAGCTCAAATTAGTGATAACAATGGCAGCTCAAGTATATACTGAATATAAAACATGGAGATGAGGAGAAGAGGATGAACACTAATATATAAGTGGTTTAGCCAATTAGGCATATGTCCACTGTGAGTGTGTGTGAGTAATATGACTGAATGAAGGCACTAATGGCCATGGATACAATCTCTCAAGCTTTCTCTCTCTCCACTGTATAATTTTACAGAGTTTCAGCTAGGGTTGTAAATAATCGATACTTCCCAAGGTAGGAGAAGACAAGTATATATAGTGTGGGGGGGTATAATGTACCCCCCATACATGCAATGAGCATGTGTGTGTTGATCTAGTCAATCCAATGAAGACATCTGTCACTGTCACATGTAGATAATGATGATGAAATATTCCCCTCGTGAGGGGATTGATTCGGTTACAACTGATTTTGTCCACGCGTTCCTCTCCTTGCATATGCTTGTCAATGCTCGGCTTTGTCCCTGATAGGTGCAACCTCGGCTTGGATGGGTATGAGGTTGGTGAAATCTTACTGCTACATTATTTGAGGTTATTCATGATGATCTCGGCCCAGTAGATAAGCCGAGGTAAGACAGTTGGAGTTGTAACGTCGGCCTGGGCCAGGGTTATGTAGGAGTAGTTGGAACGTCGGCTAATTCCCAGCCGATGTTGATTACGATGATGGTGATAGTCCTTACTGCCTCGGCTTATACCCAACCGAGGTTGATGTATGAAGTAGGCGTGGTGTCGGCTCCGGACGAACTGATGGATCACTGACCCTATGGATCATGAAGACCTCAGTTGTTGCCTAACTATGAGGTACCTAGTAACGTCGCCCATAGCCAACCTTATGTTGGACGAGACCGCTGGTTGTCAATCTGGAGCCCTTGTTACCTCGGTCGTCTTCTTGGCCGAGGTTGGTGTCTCCGAGTTATCAGGTACATTTAGGGCATATCAGTTGTGACTGGGTAAGGGTTTGGAATGAAACAAAAAGCTTGAGGGTTCATCAATGGCTGAAACAGCAAGCCGGAGAAGACAAATACCTGTTCGATCGATCGATCGAGGGTCCCAGAATTTTGGCAGTTTGGCCTGTTTATATATATAAGGGAAATTAATTTAGGATTTAATTCCCTACTTTTATTTAGTGATAAATTCATATGTGACACATATTCCTTAACAATTATAAGGGGGTATAATTGGGTTTAGGAGGGTGATAATTGTATGTCACGGGACGATTAAATTTCGGGAATTAATTCGTAGATATTGATTTTGGAGTGAGGGAAACGGTTTGGATATTGTAGTTAAGTGGCACTACATTATTAAAGGAATCGAGGTGTAATTAATTAGCTAAGGGAAGAAATATAGAATCGGGTATTAACGATGGTACGAGCCAAGTGAACGAGTCCGGATATAATGGTTGGGTGACACCAAGTGTTAAATTAATTGATGTGTAAATTAATTAAATTAGAGTCGGACTATAGACTCAGATTGATAATAATTAATTAATGTGTAAATTAATTAAATTAGAGTCGAATCATAGACTCGGGTAAATATTATATAAATTAATGTGCAAAGTATTTAGATAAGAGTCGGACCATAGACTAGGAAAAATATTATATTAATTGACGTGTGAATTAAATAAATTAAAGTCGGACCATAGACTCGGGGAGATGTAAATTAATAAGTGAGAAAATTAATTAAGTTGAGTCGGACCACAGACTCGGGAAATTACAGGCTAGTGTTACAGATTTTTTTAAGTACACGGTAAAGTCGAGGTTTATATTATATATATTTACGGTGTAATGATAGTATATATATATGTGTGTGTGTGTGTGTGTGTGTGTGTGTGTGTGTGTGTGTGTGTGTATTATGTGTGCTATTAAATATCAGTGACTAGATATTTATTTAATTTATATATTCCAGTGCTATCAAGGGAGGTTGCGCGATGTGGGTGAATGCCCTAGCTTGAGGAGTAGGGTGAATATATCCACTAGTCATAGCGTCTGGTATATGAGTGAGAGATTTATCTCACTTTCAGGGAAGGAATATGACCAACTCCACTACGTTTATATTTTGGGCCAAGTTGGTGAGCGATTCCAACTCGGGTAACTAGGTTATGTCAGCACACCTAGTAAGATAGTACTTTTGAAGGAATCATCTAGAGATGGTATACTCGAAGGGATGGATATACATATGATATATGTGTGGATGTTGTGGCAAAGGTACGTATATATAATGGTAGTAAATATTATATGCGGGTAATAATACAGTGTGTGATGTAATTATTTTGTATAACTTGTGTCACAGTTCTCAACTCAACAAAGGCTTTTCCCAATTATTTGGGATCGGCTACATGAATCCTATTTTTTCATTCCATCCTGTCCAGTGCCATATCTTCGATTAAACCACATGTCATCATGTCCTTTTTTATAATATCCCACCAAGTAAATTTAGGCCTACCTCTACCCCCCTTGTGTTACCATCAATACTAACTAAATCACTCTTTCTTACAGGAGCATCCATTGGTCTACGCTTGACGTGTCCAAACCATCTAAGTCGATTTTCTCTCAATTTATCTTCTATCGGAGCTACTTTTACTGTTTCACGAATTTGTTCGTTATTAATTTTGTCCTTTCGAGTTGTACCACAAATCCATCTTAGCATTCGCATCTCCGCCACACTCATTTTCTACACATTTTGTTTCTTGATTGTCCAATACTCTATCTCATATAACATGGCGGGTCTAATGGTCGTCCTATAAAATTTATCTTTTAACTTCAAAGGTATATGTCTATCACACAAAATGTTAGTAGCACTTATCCACTTAACCCAGCCTGCTCTAATCCTATGAGTAACATCATCACTAATATCTCCATCTTTTTTAATAATCGAACATAAATAATGAAAATGATCATTTCTAGGTATCTCTTGGCCCTCCAACTTCACCACATCTCCATTTGTCCTCCTATTACTATTGAAATTGCACTCCACATATTCTGTTTTAGTTCTGCTTATTTTATATCCTCTTGTTTCTAAAGTTTCTCTCCACAATTTCAACCTAGCATTAATCCCCATCTTAGTCTCATCCACTAAAACAATATCATATGCAAATAGCATACACCATGACACCTCATCTTATATTTGTCCAGTCAACTAATTTATAACAAAAGCAAAGAGATAAGGACTTAATGCTGAACCTTGGTGTAGACCTACCGTAATTAAAAATTCACTACTTTCTCCCGCTGATTTTCTTACTGTAGTCATCGCACCATCATACATATCCTTTATCACATCAATATATCTGCGAGTCACTGCTCTTTTATGTAGAACCCACCATATTATATCTCTGGGTATCCTATCATACGCCTTCTCCAAATCTATAAAAATCATATGAAGATCCTTCATTTTCTCCCTATACCTCTTCATTAATCTCCTCAATAAATAGATTGCTTCCATTGTTGACCTCCCAGGCATAACCCCAAATTGATTCTCAGATACTGTTGTCTTTAATCTCAATCTTTATTCAATCACTCTCTCCCAAAGTTTCATTGTATGACTCATTAACTTAATACCACGATGTTTTGAACAACTTTGTATGCCCCCTTTAATTTTATAAATAGCTACTAAAGCACTTTTTCTCCATTCATCGGGCATCCTATTAGTCATTAAAATTCTATTGAATAATTTTGTAAGCCATGATACTCCATCCTCCCCTAAGCACTTCCAAACCTCAATAGGAATACCATCTGGTGCTAAAGCTTTACCTGTTTTCATCTTTTTTAGAGCAATCCTGACCTCTGTTGTCCTAATTCTGCAAAAAAATATATTTTCTCGAGTCTCCCTAAGTTCCTCTATATCTAATCTACTCTCATTATCTCCATTTAATAACCTCTCAAAGTAGTTTTTCCATCTTTCCATAATTTCATCATCTTTCACTAGGACTCTCGAATTATCACTTTTAATACACTTAACATTATTAAAATCTTTTGTTTTCCTATCCCTAAGTTTAGCAAGCTTGTAAATACTTTTTTCCCCTTCTTGTGTATCTAATTTTGTATAAAGATCATCATACGCTTTTAACTTAGCATCTCTTACCACTTGCTTAACTTCCTTTTTAGCCCATTTATATTTCTCAAAATTTTCTTCATTTCTATTTGTTTGCCATGTTTTAAAGCACTCCCTTTTGATTTTTACTATATTTTGTACTTCTTCATTCCACCACCAAGTTTCTTTAGACTGTGCCCCTTGCCTTTTGATTCTCCAAGAATTTCTTATACGTTGTGAGGTTAAGCTCTCTCCCGGGATAACCTTACAATCTTTACACGTTAATCGGTCTCCTTTTCTAGTAATGAAAAAATCTATTTGGCTCTTATACGTGCCACTTTTATAAGTTATTAAGTGTTTAAGCCTCTTTTTAAAACATGTATTTACTAATACAAAATCATAAGCCATCGCAAAATCTAAGATAGACTCTCCCTCGTCGTTCCTATCTCCAAAACCATATCCTCCATGCACTATCTCATATCCTACACGATCTTCTCCTACATGCAATTAAAATCTCTCCCTATATAGATTTTCTCACCTACGGGTATTTCTTGAATTAGTTCATCCATTTGTTCCCAAAATTGTACTTTAGTGTGCTCATCTAATCCTACTTGAGGTGCATAAGCACTAACAATATTAATTATGTTTTCACCTAATACCAATTTTACAAGTATAAGTCTATCACCTTTCCTAATAACGGTTACGATATCGTCCTTAAAGTTCTTATCTACTATTATTCCAACTCCATTCTTATTTATATATTTTCCTATATAATAAAATTTAAATCCTGTATTTTCTATTTCTCTAGCTTTCTCACCGACCCATTTACTTTCTTGTAAACAAGCTATGTTAACTTTTCTTCTTATCATGGTATCTACCAACTCCGTCCCTTTCCTGTCATAGTCCCTATGTTCCAAGTCGCTAACCTAAATCTAGTATCCTGGACTAGCTTCTTTACCCGCACACGTCCCGCTTGTTGCAGGGACCTTTGCGTATTTATCGTCGCATCCGGGCGCCGATGCGACGCCCCTTGCCTATTTTTCAAGACACCCGGTGACAGGCGCAACGCCCCTTGCCTATTTTTCGAGGCCTCGGTGGCAGGTGCAACGCATCGCTTAAGGGGAATGCCCTAGAATTAGCACGTATATTCATAGGATTCATGTTCATAAGGATCTAATAAAGTTTTACGTTGGCTGTCAGCTACCTAACGCAATCCTCCTCCTTTATTCGGGCTTGGGACCGGCAGTGTAAAAAAATAAGAAGTTAAGCATGACACAGGCGGAGTTATATGATATTATTTAAAGGAAATTAATTAAGTTAATTAGTGAGATAACTTATAACCCATGGATAATAATACTCGGTTTAGAGTGGAAAGGCAAGGGAGGATTACAAGGACTAGTTGGATGGGGTAGTACAACTAGGTGGGGTTAAGGTAATCGTTAGGTGTGCACTTTAGTGGAGGGGTGAGAATGTCGTCAAGAGAGTGCGACACTAACTTAAATATGAAGCGCATTCATGCATTTTAAATTACCGCAGTTAATTCACTTACTAAATATTTTCAAAATGTTTTCGGTTCTAACCCTTGCTATAAAACTATTTTCAAAACCTTTTAGGTGCCCAGCCACTGGGACGCCAGGATTGATATTATACTCAGGGGCACGGAGCTGCGGCATATGTGGATGCTAGCAGGAGCTTGGATTAGACGTTTCTTTCATTCTTTCCTAGAGTAGGAATCATTTCTCAGTTTCAGTTTACTTAGGGCATGTCGCCCAGACTTTTCAGTTTCAGTTGTCAAATTTATTTATTCTATTGTTGGCTATTTGTATTGGACTATTTACTTTGGTGACCGATGGTTTATTCGGCAAGTAGCTAAAGTAATTATCCAGTTGATTTTATTCAGTTTTGTAAATGGTTTATATTTTCCGCATGTTATTGGTTGTTTAATTAAATAGGCCCAAGAACCGGGCTTCGCAATATTTTATAGGTCCAATTTTTTCTGGGTGAGCCTGGACATTTATTCTTAAGCCCGCTTGAGCCCGACCCGACCCGATCCAACTATTATATATATATATATAAGGTTGTAAATCGGGTTAGGTGAGTCGGGCTCGAGGTTGGCCAGGCTCGGCCCGATCTATCTTACCCATGTTCAAGCCCGAACTAATTTTTCTCACCTAAGCCCGAACTCGGCTCATAAATATTACGGGACTGATTTCAATTTTGTTGTTAAAAATTTTGAATTAGTGTTTTTTTTTTCTTGGATTTCCATCATGGAGAGCATGTGCACACTAAAATCTAATTGATATTTCGTAAAATAAAATATATAATTATGAAATATATTAAATTAAAACAAAGGAAATAAGACTGAAAACCTACAAATGCTTCTTAAATTTCATACATTTAGCATTATTTGATCACTAACAAAGGCCCATTGTGACTTGAGCAATTAATAAATCAAATACCCATAATGAGATTAATAATAAAATCACAAAATTGAAAACCACTTGTAATCTAATGGATTATGACAAATGAAACTTTTTTCTAAAAATGTATCAAATGAAATAAAATAATGAAACCTAATTAAACAATGTAAATATAAATATGTTATATTATATAAAACTATTTATTTATCTATTCGAAGTTCGGGCTTCGAGCCCAATTGGCTCGGCAAGGTTTGGCTCAAGCTCAACCCGAAATTCATTCGGGCTTGAAATTTTGGTTCAGACTCCGCTCGGCTCAAACTCAAATAAAGCTAGACCCAAAAATAGTGGGCCGAACGGGCCTATATATATATATATATATATATATATTAGTAGTTTGGTTTTATTCCTTTAAGGTTAAAAGTTATAAAAGAAGAATATAAATGGAGAACATTTAGAAATATCAATTTTAGGCTCGATTTACTCTTAGTCTTTGAGAGTAAATTCTAAAATTAATTATTCTAAACAATAAATTAGGTCAAAAATTTGCTAAAAAAAATAAAATTTGTTTAAAAAAAAGTTTGTGTTCGGGCTGGAAAACGGGGGCAAGAAGCTTTCAGCTCAAGCCGAGGCAGGCCTGGGCAATAAGCTTTTGACTCCAGCTTGGGCAGGCCTAGGACAACTAAAAATTTTAAAAACCTAGCCCGAGCCCTCCCAGGCCCATGCCAGATCCAACCCATGGTCACCCCTAATCAATACCCTTATTCTTTATAAGGTATGTGTCTGCCTCCTTTTTTCTCTGTATTCTTCAGGAAGTCAAGTCCATGTCCTCGTGTAACGGCGTCTTATAATATATTTTCAGGAGTCTGGAGAAATTTTTGCACCTTAAAAGGGGGAAAAATTAAATGGTACTACCTTTATAGGAAAGTTTTCTTTAATTTACTCACATGGATAATTTTGACAATTGCAAGATAAGTCATCTAACATGGTTAACATTGTATAAATAAAAGCATTATCCATCTTTGCTTTTCTAGTAACAATTTTACTCATATTCCATATGGAAGGAACAACAAGACGTGATTGGTATAAGAAAATCAAACCTATGCCAGCATGAAATACATTCAGGGTCCGTTTGGCAACCCAATTCCAAGCCATGGAAATGGAATTCGAAGGCCAATTTTAATTCCACGGAATTGAAATTGGCCTTCCAATTCCAATTACAAACCTTGAAATTGGGTTGCCAAACGGACCCTCAAGGAATTCATCCTCACAATTTACGGTAATCTCTCAGAATCACGATTCATAGATTTTATAAGCGACTCGAATTTTAACTTATGATGATTCCCTAATAAGTGCTACAAATTAATAAAACAATAATGTCCCGTTTGGTTGTCCCAAAATTGTAAATTGACTCCTTAATAAATTGGTCCATTTACAAATTGATCAATTAATTGTGTTTGGTTTCATTAATGGAATAATTCATTGATTGCCCAATTTTAGCTTATGTGTAAAATCTGAAATTGAATCATTTAAGAAAAAACGTGAAATACATCCATTTAAAATAGAAATCACATAAAGTGCATGCTCCTCTCTCTGTTTCCTCATCTCCCTCCCCTCCCCTCCCCCTCCCTCTTTTAACTTATTTTATTTTTTTTAATCTTTTTTTGGAACAAAACCTTAACATCAATTTCGAATTACCAAACATTGCGTAAAATTGAATTTAAACTCATTTCAAATCCGCTCCTATATAATTTACTAATTCACAATAAACCAATTTACAAAACCGAACAATTTGCGCAACCAAACAGAACCTAAGTGTGTCAATGACATAATGGGTTGCCACTCTTTGTGACTCAAATCCAGGTCCTCGCTCTAATACCAAATGATGTGAACAAACGACTTATAGCTCTACCGAAAGCTATAGCTGATAGTAATAGCGCAACATAATTCACATATACAAAGGTTGAGTCTGCCCCATAAGTCCAAGCCCAAAGAGCCTCGACCCATTTTATAGGAGGGAGCATGCAATGTTGGCCCAAGAGCCTACATCATAAGTTTTTTATATTTATATTTTGGGGGGCTATCTTCTGCTAATGAAAAAGGACTCAAAGTAACCTAAAAGGCCACAGATTTTGGTTCAATGGTTGAACTGATGTTTATATATGTATGTTATTACTATATACATATAATGGGTGAACCTAGAGCAACGGTAAGGTTTCCCCATTGTGACATGGAGGTCACAGGTTTGAGTCGCGAAAACAGCTTCTCTACATATGGAGGGGTAAGGCTACGTACATCTAACCCCCAGCACGGCATAGTGGAGGGAGCCCCGTGCACTGGGCCCTTTTATATACTGTATAGATATGTGTATATTTCATATATAAAATTAAGTGTCTCCCTCCAGCGCCCCCCCTAAAAAATAAAAAATAAAATAAAGGGAACTGAAATGGGTTTACGGGCCAACCCCCAATCAGCCCGACCATCTGAAGACTTAACCAGTTTTCAACCCGCCCATATTTGGCCCAATGTGTTCATCTGCCATGTCTATCAATAAGGGTGGTTATAGGCCCGAAGCCGGCCCAACATGTCCGGAAAAGAAAAAAACAGGGTTTGGGTAAGGTAAATAGGCCCAAGAACCAGGCTTGGCAATATTTTATAGGTCCAATTTTTTCTGGGTGAGCCTGGACATTTATTCTTAAGCCCGCTTGAGCCCGACCCGACCCAACTATTATATATATAGGGCTGTAAATCGGGTTGGGTGAGCCGGGCTCGAGGTTGGCCAGGCTCGGCCCGATCTATCCTACCCATGTTCAAGCCCGAACTAATTTTTCTCACCTAAGCCCGAACTCGGCTCATAAATATTACGGGACTAATTTCAATTTTGTTGTTAAAAATTTTGAATTAGTGTTTTTTTTCTTGGATTTCCATCATGGAAAGCATGTGCACACTAAAATCTAATTGATATTTCGTAAAATAAAATATATAATTATGAAATATATTAAATTAAAACAAAGGAAATAAGACTGAAAACCTACAAATGCTTATTAAATTTCATACATTTAGCATTATTTGATCACTAACAAAGGCCCTTTGTGACTTGAGCAATTAATAAATCAAATACCCATAATGAGATTAATAATAAAATCACAAAATTGAAAACCACTTGTAATCTAATGGATTATGACAAAAGAAACTTTTTTCTAAAAATGTATCAAATGAAATAAAAGAACGAAACCTAATTAAACAATGTAAACATAAATATGTTATATTATATAAAACTATTTATTTATCTATTCGAAGTTCGGGCTTCGAGCCCAATTGGCTCGGCAAGGTTTGGATCAAGCTCAACCCGAAATTCATTCTGGTTCAGACTCGGCTCGGCTCAAACTCAAATAAAGCTAGACCCAAAAATAGCGGGCCGAACGGGCAGACTTCGGGCCTCGACAGCTCAATTTACAGGCCTATATATATATATATATATATATATATATATATTAGTCGTTTGGTTTTATTCCTTTAAGGTTAAAAGTTATAAAAAAGAATATAAATGGAGAACATTTAGAAATATCAATTTTAGGCTCTATTTACTCTTAGTCTTTGAGAGTACATTCTAAAATTAATTATTCTAAACAATAAATTAGGTCAAAAATTTGCTAAAAAAAATCAAATTTGTTTTAAAAAAAAGTTTGTGTTAGGGCTGGAAAACGGGGGCAAGAAGCTTTCAGCTCAAGCCCAGGCAGGCCTGGGCAATAAGCTTTTGACTCGGGCTTGGGCAGGCCTAGGACAGCTAAAATTTTTAAAAACCTAGCCCGAGCCCTCCCAGGCCCATGCCAGCTCCAACCCATGGCCACCCCTAATCAATACCCTTATTCTTTATAAGGCATGTGTCTGCCTCCCTTTTTTTTCTGTATTCTTCAGGAAGTCAAGTCCATGTCCTCATGTAACGGCGTCTTATAATATATTTTCAGGAGTCTGGAGAAATTTTTGCACCTTAAAAGGGGGAAAAATTAAATGGTACTACCTTTATAGGAAAGTTTTCTTTAATTTACTCACATGGATAATTTTGACAATTGCAAGATAAGTCATCTAACATGGTTAACATTGTATAAATAAAAGCATTATCCATCTTTGTTTTTCTAGTAACCATTTTACTCATATTCCATATGGAAGGAACAACAAGACGTGATTGGTACAATAAAATCACACATATGCCAGCATGAAATACATTCAGGGTCCGTTTGGCAACCCAATTCCAAGCCATGGAAATGGAATTCGAAGGCCAATTTTAATTCCACGGAATTGAAATTGGTCTTCCAATTCCAATTCCAAACCTTGGAATTGGGTTGCCAAACGGACCCTCAAGGAATTCATCCTCACAATTTACGGTAATCTCTCAGAATCACGATTCATAGATTTTATAAGCGACTCGAATTTTAACTTATGATGATTCCCTAACCAACAAATTCAAGTTTAGTGAGATGAAAAATAGGGTACCGGCGAGGAGGGCAGTGTGGATGTTGAGGCGAGAGGTGTTGAATGATAGATTGTTGGTGTGGCCATCGGTGGACTTGAAGTAGCATGTGGAGTGGAAGTTGGGGGAGTACCAGAGGCCGCAACGAAGGTTGGCGAGGAGTGGGAGTTGGGGCCAGAGTTGGGAGATTTCTCCAATGAAAATGGAGTCTGAGTAGATGGAGCGTAGGGCGTTGTATAGAGAGTTGTCCTTGCGCTTTATTGTTCTCGCCGCTCTGTAAACGCTAAGCCTTTCGTTCTCCATTGTTGTTCTAGGGTTTTACGCAGCTTCGGTTTCACTCACCTTCCCTTCCACGTTATTCGTTTTTGTTTAAGAGTATCTCCAACAGAGTAATTAAAAACCTTTTCATAGTCAAATTTAACACTAATCCTTTAAAACAGCCCTCCAGCAGTCTAATTAAAAGTTAACAATCCTTTCACAAATAATCAAATTAAGTTAACGGATAATTAAAGTTAACAATCTTTTTATAAATAAAACAAGTACAAAAATAAATAAATAAATAAATAATTATATACATATTATACTAGATTATCACTATACGATGGTGATCGATCGTTTTCTCGCTAACCCAGCAAGATCAAGCAATTGAATGAGAAAAATATATATATTTTTTGTCAACTTAATAAGAATTTCATAAATAGATGATTTTTAAAACAGCAATCCCTGTTGCTGGACACCTGATATAGAGATACAATAGAAGAGAAAATATGCAAGCAAACGGGTCAGAGCCCGAATGTGTAGAGTATTTTTAAAACAACAAGTATTTAACAAGTGCAATAAAACATTTATTATGTACATGTTAGATCCAACTCTCACTTGCAATACTCACCTCTCAACTAGAGTGCACACTTAACGTTTCCTATTAACCTCCTAGTTAATGGTTCCTCTTTTCTAGTCTCCATATTACAATTCCATTCCCATATCATAATCCCCGTATGTCCCATACCATACGTCCCATTATTATCCATACATTTCTCCTTTATGATTTAGTTTCTCATTAGCATGAATCATTAATCATTAATGTGAATCGTTACTCATTATCATGAGTTAAGCTTTTCAATTCTTAAAGAATAAACATCTATTAACTTAATTCCATTATCTTACTCTATTCACCGTTATCTACAATTATCACCGTAGATAGATAAATAATTATGTATCCATTTAATCCATTATATATATATTCATATATAATACAGCACCCCGAGTCACAGCTGTGGTGCAATGCATTACTCTGCTATCATGTCCCGTCATCGCATGTCACTGAATAGGGGACTACAGGTTCGGTAAGATTCCACAAACCACAAACAACAAACAAATTGGAGGCGAACATAGTTCTCGTATCCATGGGTCACGCACATACCTACGCACCCACAGTCAGCGGACTTATCAACTCCCCGATAAGTCTTTCATAGACCTATGTTCTCGAGCGACAAATCAAAGATCCCATGGATTCATCAGGATATGATTGCCCTCACGCGTAAACCTCCCACCGATAGCAATTAAGCTAGGTATGTCATACACATAACTTATCAATCAATCAAATAGGTATTATCATACCTATAATATAATAACAATAAGGTAATTATCACTACCCTAAGATATTTCCCATACGTAGCTTTATATTTCTTTTAAAATATCATATCTTTACTTCATAAATCAATTACCCTCGCACCCTATAACATCTCTCCACTACCGACGCCGTTAAGGTTCATGCGCGGAGCGTCTCGCGAAGCGAAATCCAAACAAGGAACCCCTCCAATACACTACTACTTAACTTTGTCAATCGAGGAGGTCCGAAATCTTAAACTATGCGATCGGGATAACCTCATAACCTCTTTCAACCAAATGTATTCTAAGCTCCCATCTCATAAGATTCAAATAGGATTTTCCTCTACATATATTCAGTAAGAAGTCACTAATATACTACTGGTCCATAACATTATTTCTCCCGAACTATTACGAGTTTAGTCCTCCTTTTAATTAAGGTTAAAACCGATAGTTTCAATTCTCTTATAAACACATATTCTTTCACTTAGGATTAAACTCTCTTGTAAACCTAAGGATACCCAGGTGTTATATTCAATCACCCCTACTAGTCCTATCTTTAATCCTCATACATCTCCATTTAGAATTTAACAAATGAATTCTAGCAACCGAAATTTCATTCGATATAATTTTCATCCTTTTTAATCACTTGAATATAAATCAATTTAATCCAAATCTTAACAAGGGTTCACTGATATTTTCTAAGTCCCATAATCTCCAAATAATAATCACCAAAGATCCACAAAAGGTTTGGGATAAAAATCAACATTTAAAAAGAAACAACTTTACTTAAACTGGGGAGGTCGATCGATCGATGGTAGGGGTCGATCGATCGATCACTCAGGTCCAGGCCTGCATTTTCTGCATTTCTGCAACTACGGGTTTAACAACTTTTGATCATTTAAACCTTCATCTAAATATCCCAAATGTCTTATAAACTTTACTTCATGATATAACAACATATATGAACGATTTCCAATACTCTTAGCATCCTAGAATCATCAAAGGATTGGATTAAAAAGCTTGTTTATATCTTTAATCCCAGAAATTTATTAACATAACCTCTTCAAGAACATAACAATGGTTTCTATCATTTCTTCAACAGATTCATGACTAATTCGTGGATTATTATCATCCTAACACATGAGTTAAATTCCTATATCATTTCAGTTTTCCAGAAATCCATTTAATGATCCATTATCTCTTCCAAACATGAATAATCTTCTCTTTTCATATATTTTAACATGGACAATATACAAACTTCAATTGCTATTATTAAACACTTGCCTTTAGTGTAGGTCTGATCCTTTGGTGTAGTTTATCTCAGTTGGTTGTCCCTTCTCCGGTCAAACTCTGGTGGTGGCTGGTGGTGGTTGGTGGTGGTGAACCTTGGTTTTTAGTTCTTCACCGTCCCAAGTGACTTTTCCCTTCTCAAGCACTCTTATTTTCTCTCTAGGAAGATGGCTGCTCTTATTTGTGAAGAGGAGATGAATAACTCCCATTCACTTAATCTACAAACACTTATAATAGTTCCAAATCCGTAACACTATTCATCCCCCCTAGAAAAATGACCAAAATGACCTTTCGGGTTGTCTATTCATTCCCAAATGACCCGAGACTCAAAATTGACATCCAAATAGACTTTTCTGACTATTTCGAACCTTCCGGACGCAACGACGCAGTCGAAATGACTATTAGATCGATAGAAAAATAAATTTCCTTTTTAATTTAATAAACTAGTCCCGACACGTCCCATACCGCGTCTGACTAAAAATATAAATTACCGAATTTATATCATACAGTCATATCAATGACATCACATTTCATATGTTACCTAAATATCTTTAAGTAATATTCATAATCATCCATTTTAATATCCACCGTTCGGATAAACCCGAATGAATTAATTAATAAGAAAATCTAATTAATCCATTAATTTAAAAAATATAACCCATTTTAAAAGGTATTAAAATTACGGGGTATTACAGTCGAGTATAAACTAATTTAGGTGTGAGATAAGGATTTTTATAAATTAATTCGGATGTCAATTCCGAGTGCACAGTTGAGTCCGAATGGACCGAGAAAGTCGGAAAAGTGTACCCGGGGGTGGTAAATGGGGTATTTTTTGGGATAACCGGACCCACACGGGGGTGTTTGAGCCATTTTAATTAGGCCCATGTGACTAAAAAAGGGATTTGGAGATAAAAAAAACTAACTTTAGGAGTTGTGGGCAGCCATAACTCATTTGAGAGAATCTCATAACGTAGAAGAGCAATGGGGGAGAACTCTTGGGAACCAAAGAGGAAGAACAAGAGAGGTGTTCTTCATCACACAACCAAATCTCTACACCAAAGGAATAATCAGACTCTACGAATCATAAGGCAAGTGGCTAAACTTGCTTTTATATAAATTGTTGACTTCAATTCATATTATGGTAGGTGTTAAACACATGATTTTGGGTTGAGTTAATACAAATTAGATTTTCAAATTTGTGGATGTTACGAATCAAGTTTTGGGGATTGATTTGATAGGGCTAATGAATTCATATTATACTGTGAAGAAATTATAAGATTAGAGATGTTATTGACTGTAAAAGTTGTGGAAAAATCATATAGATTCATGTCTTTATTTACAACTGGAGATTGAAATTGGGAATTAAATATATTGGGATTTGTGTTGATTCGTAGAACCTACTGTGTACATTTTGGGTTAGTTTCTGGGTAAGAAAGGTTTTAAGGTTTTGTTAATGGGCGAGAACTGATTCTGGATGAAGAGGTAGAAAACGTTGCAAGTCGCTCGAACGACCAGGACTCTGGTTCGAACACAGTGATTATCGTTCAAACGACATCGCATGTCGTTCGAACGACGTCGTTTCTCATTCGAATGAGATGGCAAATTCAGCCCATTTGTTTTTGTTGTACTGACCGACCTGGGTGGGACTTTAAGGGAGAATTATGTACAGTAAGGAAGCGTCTTAAATCTGGGATTGTTTGGGACTTTAAGGACAAACGGTATAAGGTTGTTTATATTTAATGTAAGAGAGACATTACGATTGGAATTAATTAATAAGTGTGTATCAAACTTATTAAGAGAATCTGTACGTCTTTTTACGTTTCAGCATAGCGTTCTGCTGACATAGAGCCCTACTATTAGGACTGTTGCTTTATCTTCACGCTTATGAGTTATCGTGCTTCAGCTATTTAGTTTTGTATTAATAGTGAACTGATATAACTCATTTTAAATTTCAGATGCCGCCTAAGAGAGGTAAACCTGCTAGGGCAGCAACCGGGGACAAGGCGAGGGAGGATCAACAGGAGCCAGAGGTTCCACAATCGCAGGCCCCACCAGGATTAGTGACGACAGCTCGGATGGCGGAGGTGGTAGTCCAGACGGTCAATGCAGCCATGGCAGCCCATTTCCCTCATCCTCAACCACAGCAGCCAGTTGTCCCAGTTGCATCGGCCCATCAGGGGCCTTCAGAGTGGCAGAAAGTTCGGGAGGCCTTTCAGAAGGGCCATCCACCAGAGTTTCAGGGGAGTTCTGAGGTAGTCGTAGCATGTCAGTGGAAGAAGGATATGCAGCACAACTTGCGTATGGTTGACCGTAGAGAGGTACAAAGGCAGATGTTAGCCACTTTCAGGTTAACTGGGGCAGCTCTACAGTGGTGGGAGTCCATCACCACTATTGGAGACAGGGATTCGATAACCATCGATGATTTCTGCGTGCAGTTTGACTGCAAGTACTTTCCTCCAGCAGTTGAGGCCGAGATGAGGAGGAAATTCAGTGAGGGGACTCAGGGAGAGTGCTCAGTGGCAGAGTACGAGGAGGAGTTCACCCGTTTAGCAAATTTTATGTCGGATGAGGTAAGCAACGAGGAGTGAAAGAAGGCTAAGTTTGTGATTGGATTGGCCTGGAGGATCAGGCGACACTTGATCTGCAACCCCGCATTGGCAACGTACACCGACATTGTCAATGTCGATTTACTACCAATACACCAAAATGCCAATTTTCTTAGTGCCTTATTGTGACTGCTAATGGGGGTGACAAACTTATAACTCCCGTAAGCAGTCACAAAATTATTTATAACTCCCATTAGGGGTGATAAAATCAATGGGTAATAAAACAATTGATTCAATTAGTTTGTCACCGCTAATGGCAGTCACAAATGTCACCATATAATTAATTCGTGACTCCTATAAGCAGTCACAAATTTATAACTGTTATAAGCAGTCACAAATTTATAAGTTATGACTCTTATGAGCAGTTACAAAATTATAACCGCTATGAAGAGTTATAAATTTTGGTCTAATACTAAATTTGTGACTGCTATCGATAGTCATAAATTTGTAACTGCTCGTAGCAGTCACAAATTTTGGCCTAACACTTAATTTATAACCGCTATTATCACTCACAAATTTGTAACCGCTCCTAGCGGTCACAAACTTTGCCCTAAAACTTAATTGGTGACTGCTATTAGGACTCATAAAAAATTTCATCTAACTTTAATTTCCCACTTCTCTCTCCTCTCTCTCTTTTCACAACTCTCGCCCTTCTCTTCTCTCTCTTACATTTGGTTGCTGTGAGTTTTTTCTGTTAGTTTTCGTTGTTGTGAGAAGAACCCTCAAGGCCTTGAGGGAAGACGATTATACAATGGTTTTTCTAACAGGGATACGTTTGGATAACAAGGGTACGTTTTTATATGTTTTATGGTCTATTTGTTTTTGTACTTTTTTAAAAATGTTTGTATGCTCTTCTGTTAATGGTTTTGAGGTTTAGTTTATAGTTTTCTGGCTCAATTTTATGTTTGTATTTTTTTTATTAATCGGCTTTAGTTGTGTATGTAGTTCTGGATTGATTGGGATTTCAAAGAAAAAAATTAAATTTGTAAGGGTTTTGACCTTTTCTTTTGAGTTCCGTTGCATTGTGTAATGAGATTGATATTTGTTTTTCTGCCAACATTTTACAATTTTGAATCATTAAATGGGATTGCCTATGCACCAATTTAAAAGTTTGGTTTGATATGCTTGAATTGCAGGCCAAGTGTTTGATAAAAGGCTTAAGGGATTTCCTTAAATGTTGTAGATTATATGTGAATGGGGTTGCCTACCATTTATCTCACTGTTGAAAAGGTACTCTCTCTCTCTCTCTCTCTTCCAACGATTAAGATTTCATTTTAGATTTTTATATTAGGGTTGTAAGGATTTTGTAAATAATTTTGTTTGTGTTTGTTAGAAGATTTTTCATTTATTTTTTCTTATCATCCTAGAATACACTAAAAGTACCCAGTATAGTACATATGAAGTACTCGGGTTTATTAGCATTGTTAAATGCATGTTTGTTGAACTTTTTAATGTGTATGAATGTCTAATGAATATGTATGGATATTTAATGTCTAATGTATGATGTCGCATACGAATATCTAATTAACTTTTGTGTTATTGATCTACTACTATGTATATATTGTCTTTTTTGTTTTGTAGGTTCACTACGTTCGTTAAAATTATTGTTACATGATAATTCAGTTCTACGTTTAATTTGTTGCTTAAAAATGTGCCATTGTTATGTTTTTCTTCGCGAGATACAATTTGATTGTGTGTAATAGAACCCATCCAGTTATATGTTCAATTTGATTATGTAGTTGTGAGAATATTTCCTTCCTATTACTTTCACGTTATAAATGTTTGTAACCAACTATGTATTACTTTATGAGATGTAATGTCAATCGTATGGATACCACTGTGTATTACTTTATGAGATATACTCTACATTTACATTCGTTTCAGTTAAGATTATGGGAATGTGTCCTGGTAAAAAAATACTCCTTTGTATAAATGCTACTCAGAATGTGCTTTAGTCATGAAAAGTGGATATGGAGACATGTTAATGAGAATATGCATTGATTATGAATTGTGGGTATAGAGACATAAACCGTTAGGCTATTAAATATCTATTGGATTTGAATTCCAATTTTTATCAAGTGTGGTGATTGAATATACAACAATGTAGAGTACATGTGTTTAGTTTGTACATTACATACAAGTATACTAGTTGTCTTTGATATCTTTGTCGGGAATAAAGGTTTGGTCTGCAAATGTGGATAGTTTTAGATCACTAAAATTTCTAAATGAAAGGTGCGAGGGATCTTTTGGGGAAGATTATTTGTTGCACATTGTGCTCCATGACCCAATGGTGCTGTTGGATAAGAAGATTGGGCCTGTTCTTGGTTGTGTTTCCATCTATCATTCAGTTACGACAGTGAATGGGTGTCATATGGACTTTTCATCCTAATAGACCCGATGAAACGACTACTGTTCAACAGTGCCACTTGTTTATGACACAAACAGGGATCTGCCTCTCTGTTTCTCTATCTGGAATTTTTTGTTTTCTCCCTATTTCGAGCCCTTGGGCATCAACGGACCATTTTTTGAGTATTTAAGTGGTTTAAAGGGGAACTAACACTACACCAAATCTGCCCATTTGTCAAGGTCATTGACCTTGACAAATTCACCTTGTCAAGGTCAATGACCGTGACATTTCGAGGCGAGACAACTTTTTTTGTCACGGTCGTGTCACGGTCATTGACCTTGACAAAAAACTCGCGTTTTGTGTCACGGTTGTGTCAAGGTCAATGACCGTGACACGTTTGTCACGGTTTATAACCGTGACAAAGCCGTGACCCTTTTTTAAAAAAAATGTCACGGTCATTGACCGTGACAATTCTGGGCAGAATTTAAAAAAAATCTGCTGGGCAGTATGGCCACTGCCACTGCCCAGCAGTATATTTGTACCTGTTATAGCAACGTTGTACCTGTTCCAAACATCATATATCCAACACAAACTAAAGATAATGCAAATATATATTCATGACGGTATAATCCAAATCTTCAAAGTAAAAATAATATACATGACGATATAATCCAAATATAATTAAAATGGACAAACTAGAAAATAATGTTACTACATGTCTTGGATAAAACTGAGGAGGTGAGTAGGCCACACGACATACGAATTGACGCACCCACTAATATACGTCGTGCCGCATTGTTCGCGCAACCACAATAGGGAGTTCTCCTTCCCGGGTATGACATGCGTGACGAGCACCCTGGACTTCATCTGTTGAAGCACACGTCCATGGACTATTCCACCCTCGACGATATTCGGGTCCCTCAACCCCCGCCCTATCCGCTGGCCATCAAATATGTCCAATATGAACACGATCGGCCAACCAATTGTCGATAATGGTCTGTTGGAGGGCGTCAAATAGGGAAGTGGATCGTCGAAGTACGAACGTGTCGGTGATGAAGCAGCGAGGTCCACATCCTCGTCATCCTGCGCCTCGTCCTCCCGCACCTCCTCGTCCTCCCGCACCTCCTCCTCCACCGCCTTCTCCTTCCCTTTCCCTTTACCTTTCTCTTTACAGTCTCCACCCAACGTACGCTTCATGAATGCGTACATATCTTGGACCGTCGCGTCCAAAAGGGACAGCTTCGCGTCGTGTGAATCCACCGTTCGAGCCAACCCGGTGTCGCTCGTCTCCAATCCGATGATCCTAGATTTGGCCACCCGCGAGCTCACTCCCCTTGCGATCAGAGCCAAGCACTTGGCTGAGTGCGTCTGTGGACAAAGATGCCTTATCGGCATCAGACTGCGACTCATGCACTTCCTTAAGCTTTGCCTGAAACGACAAAAAGCACATGATTAGTAAAATAAGTAAACTAAAAAATTATAACGTAATTAACAATAATTAAACCGTCGGATTACTTACAATCGTGGCCGCGATGCTCGGGGACACCTCCTTATCATTCCCCTTCTTCGTCCGAAGAGCCACATAAGTATCGAGCCTATGTGGCTTACCCCCTGGCCCACTCCCTACCCCCTGAAATAAAATAAAGTAAAGTAAAATTAGTATCGGCCCCGCAAAGTAAAATAATATCCAATAATATATTTCTGTAGTTATAGATAAATTAAATATTACCTTCATCCTATGCTCCACCTCAGCGTAAGAGGTCCAGCCGGAGTAGTGCACGTCCGTCTTTTTAGCCCGATTTTCCCTCCCCGATTGGCGAGATGCCAATTGTCGATCCTCGATCTCATTGTCAATGAACTTTTGCCATTGTGCCAATGAGATCGGCTCCTTGGGCGGGACGGATTCGCGCCATTGTAAAATGGTCTCTCGTGTTTTTCCAAAGTACCGTGTCCGCATATTTTTTTTCCACGTCTTGTGTTGCTCCCTCAACTGCTCCAAGACGGAATCGCGTAGCTTTTGATCTAAGTTGAATTGTTCCTGTCCAACAAATACAATGTTAGTTGCGAATAAATATAAATATAAATATAAATATAAATATAAATATAAATATAAATATAAATATAAATATAAATATAAATATAAATATAAATATAAATATAAATATAAATATAAATATAAATATAAATTGAAATATTCATATAAATATTACCTGTAGTGCCGTCCAAACAGCTAACTTGAGCTCATACGGCACCTCCTTCCAACTCATAAACCCCGGGTCGATGACCGTCTTTAGCAGCTCGAGGGATCTCGCTAAAAGCTCCGACTTGTTTTCGACGGTAATCCCAAATTTTCCATATTTGGGGAGCCTAGGGGCGGAGGAGCCCTCGTCGCCTCCGCTACCACCGAACCCAGACGACGACATCATCATAAACAACATCATCATCTTCGCCCTAACATCTGAAGGAGACATTTTTGCTGTAAAAAAATGTTATTAGTACAGATAAAAAAAATGTTATTAGTACAGATAAAAAAATGTTCCGTCTATATTATAACGTATGTGTAAGTTCCGTCAATACCATTTCGTTTCAATTTTGTAATATTATGTTTTTTCCAAATATTTAAAGAGTTATTAAATGGGTGCCCCACCCCCTGCCCCCTCCCCCCGCCACACACACACGCACACCTACGCACACACACACACACACACATCCCCACCCCTACCCACCCCACCCCCACCCCCCACCACGACCGTGACAACTACATATATTGTTTATCAATAAAATTATGACATGAGATAATTATAATTGTAGCATAAATTTCATTATCATGGGTTTTACCTAATTGAATTAAATGAACAATACTTTTAGCCCTTGTTATTCATCAAATTTGAGGCAAGTTAATTAGAATATTTGTAGGACTGAAATTGATTTAGATTATGCCTATCTATGTAACTCTAAAACCTAATTGTGATTAAAATCTGATTTATATGTATAGGAATTGAATTTTAATATTAATCCTTCATAAATCCCTTGAATACATGCATAAATTTGTAGAGATTGAAATTAAATTGCTTGAGATTGAATTTCTATGTTTCGGGGTCATTATTTGAAAATACTTAATTACCCTTTGAAAACCTTTCATAACACACCTATGTATTAAATATGGGTTAGACCTCTTAGCTTGCTCAACCACCCATTTACACACTTACTTTACCTTTTATTTACATTATGGATATTAATCAATTCACACGTTTTTTGTCCACTTCAACCTTTACTGAAACATTTATTAATTCATTCAAGTTAGGTAAAACCACGCAAGTATCTAATACAAATATTATCATTCAACAAATTAAGTCCCATCGATAATAAACCCCCTCCCCCACCCTGCCCCACCCCGCCCCACCCCAATATTTTTCAACACTGTATCCCCCAATAGTATTAATGAATTAACATATAATTTTCAACTCCAACAACATATGCTTCAACTTAACCCAATCTTCCCAATAATACCAACTAATCAACACCCAACATCCAAATCCAACAACATAGGTCTAGAACCAAAGTTTGTACATAATAATTTATAGTCTCCAAGAAAGTACCATTTTTATTCATAATATTTACGATTATCACTTTCTCGTTATTAGCCAAATTTCCACCCCACCCTGCCCCCCTCCACCCCACCCTGCCCCACCTCCCCCACCCCCTCCCCCACCCCGCCCCACCCTGCCCCACCCCCTCCCCCACCCTCCCCCACCCCGCCCCACCCCCTGCCCCCCTCCACCACCCCCTACCCCCATCCCGCCCCACCCCCCACACACGCACACACATACACACATATATATATACACATACACACATAAATATACAGACAAATATATATATATATATATAAATGGAAGAGAGAGAGAGAGAGAGAGAGAGAGAGAAATTGGACCTGAGAGCGTCGAGAGAGAGAGAGAGAGAGAGAGAGAGAGGGGGGGAGGGAAGGGCGCGGGAGGGAAAAAAGAAGGGGGGGTAGGGTTTTTGCTGGAAAAGTTGTCACGGTCGTGTCAAGGTCTTTGACCGTGACAAATTGAATTGTCACGGTCGTGTCACGGTCAATGACCGTGACAATTCGTTGTCACGGTCGTGTCAAGGTCAATGACCGTGACATAAAACGCGTGTTTTTTTGTCACGGTCAATGACCTTGACAAGGCTGGCCGGCTGAAAGGTGACAATTTGCCCATTTTGGTGTAGTGTAATCCGTAATCAAATTTTTTAAAGATTAATTGAATATTAACAAATTATTCTCACACTTGTTGGTTGTGTGCTCATTGTTATAAGAAGAAGAGGGGAGAATAGTTGTATGAAAGAATTGAAATCCAATCCTTCAAGCCTATTAGTCAAAGTCAATTTTTCGAAAATTCTCTCTTTCAGACCCTAAAGCAAAATTTCCTTTATTATTAATTTCATCTATACGTAGATCTTTAACTAAATAGGTTGTATTTTCATTACAATATTTTATATGTATTTCTTTGAAGCCTGCCATGTACTGATTCCCCATCTCAGGTATTTCTTTCAAGATGATCTAGGGATTCTAATGGTTTGTATTTGATTTTTGTTGTGTTTTTCTGATGTGATCCGAGGGCTGAAGGGCATGGACGAAAGGTTTCCCGTGGGAGCTGTCCGAAACATCAAATCTCCGTTATTCACTTCCTTTAGCTTCAATCCCGCTCTTAGCGACGTTTCAAATGGTTCAGTTGATCAATTGATCGGTCAAATAGCGGGCTAAGAATCAGACTCGATCTGATCAAACAATCAATTGTTATCTAAGGGATCAAACGGTCTGTTGTTATCTAATAAATCAAAAAACCAATTTTTATCTAATGGATCAGGCACTATGAGTAACTGCAGTTCAGGTAACAACAGGCTACCCCATTTTGAAGCGACGACGAGAATTGGGGTAAGAACGAAAGAAGGAGAATCTCGTAATGATAACGAATGGGTTAAGCAAGGTGAGCCTGGTGTCTATATCACCCTTACTTCCTTACCTGGAGGCGTGAAAGATCTTATGCGGGTCTGCTTTAGTCGAAAACATTTTAGTGAGAAAGAAGCAGAGCAATGGTGGTCAGAGAATCGGGTAAGAGTTTACGAAAAGTACAACGTGTGCATGGTTGAAAGGTCAAGTGTTGGCGTTGGAAGTGAAGATTTCGTGTAGTGTGTGGCGGCATTATATGTAAATATTTTTCTTTTAACTTTTTTTTTCTTCCTTCCCTTTTCTACGTTAGTCACACGAAATGTCATATTTGATCAGTTTAGGCTTGACTTTCATCATATTAAAGGTTAGAATCAAGCATGGGTTGCTATAATAGGAAAGATAAATAGAGAGGTTTGTTTTTTCCATATTATTGCTAATGCTTGATTTTGCCTTTACATTTTCGCCTAAATGCACCTTGTCTGGGAGTGGATTAAAGGTGAGAAATGTAAATCTGATTAGGTTGTTGGTTCTTGGTGAAAGAAACTATCGTGTAAATTCACAAGGGAATACATGAGTTTTTTTATAAAAAAATAAAAATAAAAAAAATATTAGGATAATTATATACTTCCAATGGTTGGAAGTGAGCGGCGAGACTATTATAGACGAGCAAATCCATTAAGACATTTCTGATGCAATTTTTTTAGGTAATAATAAAATTATGTAGGGACTTTTGCTTCTCTCATTTGAAACTACCACATGTCTTCCTTTTGATCGTTATCGTGAGATTAAATTGGTCCCTAATGACCATATGGTAGCTTCTTGGAAATAAATGATATGACATTCCAAATGGATACTTAATCCATGGCAGTATTCTGCAATAATATGCATTGCCTTCAGTTTGCATGCTTAATTAATCGTATTGATGATATCCTTTTCTTCTGCTTGTGAAATAAGGAATGTGGAAATGCTGACATTGAAGGTGTGACTCAACAAATTATTGCTAGGGGCTTTCTTTTCTCATTCCTAACCATTGGTGTATGTTCTTAATTCCACCTGCTATTCCAAAGGTATGGATCTAGATCATTTGTAAGAGTTCAAAAATTGCATTTTTTATTGATCCTTCCAGAGTTTTATACAATATCAAACTTGTTCTACAAGATTGGCATCAAATCAAATTTCACGGATAGTAATTGTTGATTTCAATTGACATAAAATGATTCAGTAAACTAAGTAGTTGAATTACGAGTTTTGGATGGATGATTTGACAGATGATATGGGCAGGTATGTCCCATATCTATATAATTTCGTTATTCAAGAAACACATATACACCAATTAGGAGATAAAGTCAATCTTTCAACTTCCCTTTGAAGATGGTCACAGGTATTTAATCTTATATGAGCAACGAGTCAATTAAATACTTACTTTATAAGGCAGATAGACCATGTGAATTTATGTGGAGAAAAATATTCAAAATTTGAGGATGATTGAAGAAAAATAAATAAGTGATCCATTGATTACTTCATTTTTACGAATAAAAAAAAATGTACCCAGGTCATGTATTTTTTTTCTTTTGTGGAATTCTTGGGACTCTTGATTTTATCACCTAGTTGTGCATATTTTGTTTTTGCTAGGGCTATTTTTGTAGGGCCCCTTTTTATCCTTATATATGTCGTGTATACTCAAGTTCTGACCCCCCTTGCAAGTGTTCTTCAATATAATAAAAACTAGTAGAATCAATTGATTGTAGTAAAAAAGTGAGCAATGATGATAGGTGGTTGTTGGGTAGTTGAGCAGGTAGCGGGAGTGAGACAATGTCCTCGATTGGGGGACTGGTTTGACATGTGATTTCATAGTCATTGAACCTTGAAAATCCTTGACAGCTGAGATTGGAGTGAAGCAACTGGAAGTGTTGTCTGTGAGGGGAGGTGGTAAGAAAATCAGTCGCTTGATCCAACATATAGAAAATATTTCACACAGTGAATCCCTACCGCTATTGTTTTTGGCTTCTAGAAGGTATTTACTCCTTGCTCTCAATCTTTTTTCATAGGTTTCGCCCAATTTTTCCCAAGATATTTTAACTAATGGAGCACAAATTGAGTTGTCAACTGCTTTAGTACTATCATTGCATGTATGTTAGAAGTTATTTTGTAATATCACAAGCATAGATGTCACACAACCTTCATAAAGTTAATTTAGAAAATTCTAGAGCTATATCCTTTTTATTCAGATTGTGCAAACATTTTGTTGTCTTATATTTTTTTAATTCAAGTTTATATTATTTTGGTAAGTAGTATACACGCATATTACTACTCGTGTGGTAGAAACACTAAGTATATTGTTTCCCCATAATCATTCGGAGTTCATTATGTTTATAGTGCATTTAATGTTATGAAGATAAGCTTATATGTAGCGCTTTCCATTCAGAAATCGAATGGTACTCATTCAGAAATCACAACTCTTAGATGATGATGAAGGATCTTCGGTTGAGAGTTCTCTTAGCAGCTCTAATGACTAACTCCCTGAAATCGAAGCCAAAGCATGGCATAAAAGTGTTTTTCTCATAATACACTTTGAGAAACAAAAAGGAGTGCTAGTAAAATACTTTCTGAGATAGAGAAAATGAATCCGACTGTTGTCAACACTAGTGTCTCATCACTTGCAAGCCTCACTCTTGATATGACCATTATCGTTGAGGTATAATTACTACTCTTAGCAAGTTAAATAACTTTACCATTGCAATAAATGTGATATTTTTTCTTCTTATTTTTTGGTCGTTTCTGAAATTGCCTTGAATTATGCAGTTTTTGTATGAAATCTCAATGAATTAGTTTAAATGCAAAACCCCCTTTGAACTACGTATTTTGTTGTTAGTTCCCTTGTATGTATCACTAAATAATCTTGAAAGGGTGCCTTTATGAAGAAATACATAGTTCAAAGAGATTTCTTGGAAAGTATAATAGCTATTGAATCGTTGAGTCAATGAGATAACCCTTAGATGTGAGAAAAATCCCACATTTGTTTCTCAAATCATGACAAAAAATTATTACGTATTGGGATAGATCAATTTAAACAGATTAACAGTTCTGATTTCATATTGGTTTTAATATATATCAGATTAAACTAGACGAGGGGCATATTGAGAAGTGGATTCTCAGGAGGGATTTCGATGATGAGGACCAGTCCTACCTTCTTAAGGTCTGAAATAATGATATGCCTTTTGTTCTCTAGTATATTCTAATCACATCTTGCATATAGACTAACATGTTCTATTTGATGGTATCCAATATATTCTGTATAGGTAGAAAGAGTAATTCAATTATGGTGTTGGCTATAGCTGGATCAATGGGCTTAAAGCCCATGATGCAACACGTGTATGTTTCTGTTATATATCTTTCCAAGTACTGAAAATCTATAGCTTGTAATGAAATATGTAAATACGCAAAGTGGCTACTTAGAAGATGGTACAATCCTCCTTGGTTCTCTCAGGATGTTCCATCAACTCCATATGATCCCCTTGTTCTGAGGCGCGCTTTCGAAAATGTGAGACTTTTAGTTTGATATAGGTCGATACGTCTCCGGCTTGTATTTCAATGACGTGTGTGTGTGTGTGAAAGCACATGCCTAAAGTTATATGTTCCTTTTTTTTACCACAAACTAGACTAATAGTATCTACAAAGTTATATGTTTCCATCAGGGGTCACATCATAGCTGGCACATACCACAGTGCCAAAATGGTGAGTACCATTATTTTCTGACGCAACTACCTTCACTACGTTAAGAAGTATCAAAGGAATGATTCGACAATAGTTGTGAATGGATATACTTCAACTTCATTTTTTTGAGTTGGAATCATAAGATTTTTATTTTTATTTTAATCTTTATGTTTTCTTTATTCATCCAGATATGAAAATAGACACTCAAATCTTCCTGCACACATATCCCCATGTACCAGGCATGTGTGAAAGCACACACCTTCCACACTGAAGCATCTCACCTCATCTCCAAATCCCCTATTCATGAGGCACCCAAGAGCTTGCTCAGTTTGGGAGAAATATTGGATGATTAAATATGTTTAAAGGAGCAAAGGGTGATGATGGATCAAGAGAAGTGTCGCCTTGAACAATGATCCTCCCATGACATATAAGATCCTCATCGCTCGTCTTAAATTATCTTCTAAATTGTTCGAATATGTTCTCAGAAATCATCACTAATCTCTTAAATCTATAAAATTATTTGGTTTTTGTATGTTAATCAATTGTACGTTTATGTGCGTCTGACCCCTGCTTCCAAGACTTGTATTTCCCCATTATACGTGTTAGGAGATGATAATGTGTCATACTTTATTATAAATGGAATTATGAGTATTCTAAGATTTATCATTCTCGTATTATTATCTATCAAAGTTAATTGGCGACCCTGTACTAATTCATATTTGTCAATTTATGGAGTTAAGAATGATCCTATGGTGACTCTATTCGTGCTCACTGTCCTTTTGGTGAGGTAAATTTGGCATGCAATTTAGGTTTTTGAAATTTGACTCTATTCGTGCTCAATATTATTTTGGCATGAAATTTAGGTTCTTGGTTACGGATGAGTGTTGCTTGTTTGTTTGATGATGATTGCTGTTTTATGTTATGTTATATAACATAACTATTATATATCAGTTATGTTATATAAGTAATTCTACCCCCTCTCAACCGAGGTGACCAGTGCGACCAATCTATAAGCAGGTGGTTCTTCAATGGTGAAGCTCAATTGGATGGATTTGATACATATTGTCCTCTTAAATAGTCATAAAGACGTCGATTTTGTTCTTCGGAGAGCAAACGTGCATTGACCGACCCATGTATAGATTTTCATGGGAAAATAATATCAGAAACATAATAATGTGTTGTAAAAGATTGTTGTAAATTTTCCCCTTGGTTTAAGTCAAGTCTGTAATGTCGAATTCATCTGGTTTCATATTTAAGTTAAATAGGTTTAGAAATGTATTGATAAATATGATATGAATAGTTATTTCAGTTAAAAAAATGTTATATACGTTATATAACATAACTATTATACAAATAACATAACAATTATGTTATATAACATAACTGTTATGTTATTTATATAATAGTTTTGTTATATAACTTATATAGTGCTATATAAGTTATATAACGTAACTGTTATAACATTTATGTTTGCTATATAAGTTATATAAGTGTTATGTTATGTTATATAACTTATATAACAGTTAACAATTATGTTATACAAGGACTACGATTTCCAACTAGATTTCGAATTGAGGGAGCTTCAACTGCGAAAACTCCGGGACTAGGCTGCTGATCTTTTTAAACAAGAATTATCTCTCCATCCGAAAATTATAAATAGAATCGTTGAAAACAATCCGGATGAAGATATCTTTGATTGTTTTAGCAGATGAAGCCCATAGTTGTCTCAATTGATGTACTAGTAGATTTAGACTATAGTAGATCTAGACTATAATAAAGCAATGTGACATGTTTGCAAAGGTTAGAGGTTGATTGTGAAGCTACATGTCTGCCTTGTTCACATCTTTACCACGAAGGTTGCATTGTTAGTTGGTTCGTACATCAAGGGAATTGCGAATTTTCTCCTTAATTTATTTCTTGTGTTCGAACTTAGTTTGATTATATCTTTTGATACAAAATAATTTTCAATTTTCACTTCTCAAGCCAGAATTGCTTTCTTGTTCAGTTGTTGATTAAATAATTGTTATCCAAAAATGATTTTACTACTTAAAGTAGTTATGTTATATAACAATTATGTTACATATATGTTATAACAATTATGTATTTTTTGTGTGCTTACGGAATATGTAGTCTTACTTCGTTATAAAATTCCAATATATTTTATGCATTGGGGGTGTCTAGCATTCAATCCTTATTTTTTTAGCAATTACTAATATAGATAATATGAGTTAGTGTACCGCACAAAATATTGCTCGAGTAAACTAGGCTAGTTCATGAAACCGTGTTTATTTTTAATTACACCTATGTCTTTAAAGATGTTGAATACAACAATTCTGAATCCAATTATATTTTATTGTTGGCAGGTTTACACATGGCATACCCGGCATACGTATTATTCAAAGGCCTAAATCCAAGTGTTTACACTTCGTGGCAAGCAACACAAGTACAAGTCAATGGATACCGATGCGCCGAATTAAAAAAAATTAAGTCCATTGAACTTGCTCAGCAGGTGTACTCTAAGTACATGATGGAGGATGTCACCGCATCAATCACCCTAATGGTTGATATACCTAGAATTCACGAAGCGTATCCATCGTGTGGTGACCTCTGGTCTAGGTTTTGAATGATTTGTTACATGTTCATGACATTTCATGTCATCGAAGTGCTTTGTTGTTAGTTTCTTTAGTTTGTTTTTTATTATATTTTTATTTTGTATTTGGCGCCCAAAAAGGGGTTATTTGATGTTAAATTAAGTTTAAACATGTTTTATGTGTATCGGATATTTGGAATATCATAAATATAAATGAAATGTTAAATTTTTTAGACTTGTTACATGTTCATAATATTTATTCTACTCTCGCCATTTCACCATTTTGTGAAAATCTAAAGATATTTGTAACAATTCTTACTACATTTAACAAATTCTACTTTTGTAACTGCTAATAGGAGTCACAAATTTGTCACTAATGTTAATTTTGTAACCGCTAATAGCGGTCACAAATATAAGATTCATTATTGCTGTCAGCAGTTATAAATATTAGATTCGTAACTGCTAATAGCAGTTACAAATATTATATCCGTAACTGCTGACAACGGTTACAAACAACAGTTACAAATTGGGGTCACCACTCATAACCCCTATAGGGGTTATAAAACTTTGTTACTGCACTTAGGAGTTACCATATTTCTTTTGTCACCCCCAAATTATGACGGTAAATAGCAGTTATAAAGGTCGTTTGTGACTGCTAACAACACTCACAAATCACCCATCTTGGTGTAGTGTACATTGCCAGGATCATCGCTTCCACCAGAAGGGAAGCAAGTGGAGTGGTGAGTCGAGCCAGTAGGGAAAGGCATGTGGGGTTGATACTAGTGGAGCCCATTCATAGTCAGGTAGTCAACAAGGAAATTAGGCTAAGAAGTTTAAGTCTGGAGGTTTTCGGCATGGGGGTCAGGGGTTCAGGTAGGGCCAGCAGAGCCTAAATCACCAGTATCAGGTTCCTCGAGGCCAAGGGAATAACGGGGGAGCCTTGCAGGGCCAACACCAAGGGCAGTCTCGCCAGGGCCAGCATCAGGGAGATGGTCAAAAGCGTTGCTAAGTTTGTGGCCGGACAGGTCATTTCAAAAGAGAATGGCCACAACGAGGAGAGGGCAAGCAACAGGGTGCCTCGTAAGGACAACAGGTACAGTGACCTCCAGCTCCACTAGCCCCACAGCAGCAGGGGCAGATGCACTATAGGCGTATGTATAACGCCCAGGATGTCCCCATTCCACCAGCACCTCATGCGCCACCAGCAGTTGAGGGTTCCTATTTATGGGCATTAGGGTAGGATACTTTTTGATACTGGGGATTCTCATTCATTTATTAAGACCAGATTTGCTAGGGTCATCGATTTACTAGAGACCGCGCGTAGTCTCCTTATGTGTGTAGAGTCACCGATGGGTAGTGGATCACTTATACATTCAATTTGTAGAGGGGTGGACATTGTGATTGGGAGACTAAGTTTAGTAACGGACCTCTTAATGTTATATCTAGAGGGATATGATGTCATCCTAAGCATGGATTAGTTAGAAGGATACAGGGTGACAGTAGATTGCTTCGAGAGGACCATTGTGTTCTCCGTTCCGAGACAGGAGATGTTCCTAGTGACGATGCCTCTTCCCGAGGGAGGATCGCGCACTCACTTGTACTATATTAAGGAGGAGACCTCACAGGAGGTGGTGATTCCATTAGATTCGATTCCGATTGTGAGGGACTTCGAGGATATATTTCAGGAAATACCAGGGTTGCCGCCCAGTAAGGAGATCGAGTCCGTTATTTATCTGGCACTGGGTTCAAGGTCAATTGCTCAGGCACCTTACCATACGGCCCCTTCAGAGATGCGTGAGCTTAGAGAGCAGATTCAACAGCTCTTGGGTTAGGGCTTCATTCGGCGGGGGTACGCCTGTGTTATTCTTGAAGAAAAGGGATGGTTCGCTTCGGTTGTGCGTAGACTACATGGAGTTAAACATGGTGACGATACAGAACGAGTATCCGTAACCTAGGATTAATAACTTGTTTGATCAGTTGAGAGGGGAAACATACTTCTCAAAGATCGATTTGAGGTCAGGGTATCATCACTTGCGTATCCGAGAGGAGGATGTTCCTAAGATCGCTTTTTCTGTCACGATATGAATCCTACGAGTTTAGGGTGATGTTGTTTGGTCTCACCAATGTGCCAGTAGTGTTCATGGATCTTATGAACAGGGTTTTCAGAGAGTATCTCGACCAGTTCGTTATCGTGTCCATTGACGACATTTTGGTCTAATCGTGCACAAAGGAATAGCGCGCAGAGCACCTGCGTATAGTTCTGCAAACATTACAAGACCACCAGCTTTATGCCAAATTCAGGAAGTGTGGATTTTAGCTACGGGAGGTGCAGTTTCTTGGCTACATAGTACCAGACCGGGTTATTATTGTTGACCTAAGTAAGGTATCGACAATGAAGGAGTGGGGACAGCCCACGACACCAACAGAGATTCGCAGCTTTCTGGGGTTAGCATGTTATTACCGACGGTTCATTAAGGGGTTTTGAAAAATCGCAGTTCCACTGACGAACCTGACTCGCAAGGGGGTACCCACTACAACATAATGTCTTATTAGTGACAAAAAAATTAGGATAAAAAGTATTTTTGTCACAAAAAGTAACCTTTCAGTGAGAAAAATTAATTTCATCACGAATGGAGTGTTATGATGTTCAATTGGTGACGAATTAGTGATATTTGTTACCAATTAATCCTTAACAGAAAGTCAGTCTTTCTCAGACTTCTTCAGGGCATCTTTTAGCTCCTGGTTATTTTTTTATTGGTCGGCGTAACCATGTAAGAGGGTAGTGAAGTCAACTAAAAACTGCATAAAACAGAAAGCGTAAGATCAACATAAAGAAGACGAATACAAAGAACAATAGACAAGAGAAAAGGGGGGAAAAACTCACCAGAGCACGTCCTTGAGCGGACTAGAGCTCCAGCTGGGTCGACCCCAGCCGTGAGGAGCCCTCGGGGTCGATCGTGAGCACGACCCCCTTTAGTAGGTCAGGGGCAAAGAATGGGGCTGTTGGCTACACTAGACCCCCTCAATAGGAGTGGTAAAGAATGGCACAGTGGGGGCCTTCAAGGCCAACCTCTTCTTAGCCTCTTCCTTTTTCTTCCCTTCTCTTCATCTTCTTTTTCTTCTTCTTCTTCTTCTTCTTCTTCTTCTTCTTCTTCTTCTTCTTTCTCTCTCTCTCTCTCTCTCTCTCTCTCTCTCTCTCTCCTCTTCTCTTCTTATTTTTCTTTCTTCTTATCCTTATTTTTCTCCTTCCTCTTGGCTATCGGACTGGGACCAATAGCCCATGGGGAATCACCCTCAGTTTTTTTCAAAAATTTTATCCGATCAGATAAGACAACCTGATTGTCATCATTAATATTGATCACTCTCCTCTTTACAGGCGGTGCCATATCCTTCTCTTCTTCTTCTTCTTCTTCTTCTTCTTCTTCCTCTAACACAATTATTTCAGAGGGCCCTACCACAGGGATCTCCAAGTCTGGGACTTTATTAACCGATCGAGCATTAAATGAAAAGGCAACGTATGTGATCCTCCCCAAAATTAAAAATTCAGAGGCCTCGATACCTCACACCCTCAGGGAGGGGAGGATGTTGCCAATTTCTAGCAATAAAACCATGACCCCAATAATCCTTATGGGAATCAAGGAGATTCACATGCAAGACACTGTTTGCTTTTATCATCTTCAAGTACAGGATCCCGTTATTAGTACGTGACCAGACATAGCAATAACAGAGCTCAGCAAGTCCTAACTTGGTCCCGTACAACTCATTTATTTTATAAATCCCATTTACAATCTTTCATACATTTGGGGCACACTGAGTAGGGACGACATCAAAATATTTGAAGAACCTTAAAAAAAAGGATTTGGGGGAAATGTCAAGCTCCTCTATATGATCAAGAGGGTGTGAATCGTGTTCCCCCCTTCGATGTCACGAATAATCTCTAGGGATTGGGGGACAATCAATTTCTCCCTAATCAGGAATGTTGTAAGACTTCCTAAATTTTGCTATCGATTTGTTATCTAGCAGCACCATGGATGATAAAAAAAGAGAAAAGCTCTAATAACAGAATATGGACAGTTGAATAAGCGAAAGCAAAGAGAAGTTGAGAGGAACTTGCATGAATCAATGGAAGCTCTGAATACGAAAAATTAAAGAAGTAGGTACTAAAAAAATCGTGGACGAAGAAATATTTTAAATATAGCTGTTAAAAGTGATGTATCTTTGTTTGAACTTCGAGCTAATAACGAAGCACAAGAACCAAGGATGATTTTAGCGCTTCAAATGCTTGTTCAGATTAACGTATCCCTGCTTCTTCAACGAAACCACAAATATGCCACGGTGTTTGACCTCGGTCGAGCGTACCCCTTCAAGATTATCAGTATTACGAGTTTGCTATTTTGATTTTATAAAAAATTTAGGCCTTGGCCTTACCAAATGCTTAGACCAAAAATTTTAAGGTCAATTGCGGGGGCTCATTTATCGACAGTCTAAGAGAGTAGCCAACCAACCCAGCATGAATAAAGGGTTGTCCGACCCAAATCAGCTATTCATCAAAGACATGTGTATTTAACATGCACTTAAATACATAAGGACACACTCAGTCGGTTACCAATAATCTTGGAGGAGATATTAAGGGACACCACGAGTAATCCACGGTTTAATAGAGTTACTTGTACAACTCAATCTCTTGTTTTACACATTTATAAATTATAAACCCTAACCCGGGGCAATAGGATGTAACCTCGAGCATTGAGAGACACTAATAAGAACATAGTAACCTCTCTGTAGACATAGACAAGTTATCGAACCACACATATATGTTGTTGTGCGTGTGATTAATTATTTTTATCTTGATATTGCTTTCTTGATCATTTATTGTGATATTAATTTCACTCACAATCACCAACACTACGGAGGTATAGAACTTGTGGTTTTCATGTCTTATATAAATTATGTTATGGGATGTTTGATTTTAAAATTGAGGCTTTTTATAAAAGGATTTTATCAAGTAAAAAAGTTTTTTTGGTCTCGCTCAAATGAGATTGAGTCTCGTTCAAACGAGATGTGTGGTTTTTTTGAACCAACTTCAAACGAAATTCAAACCAGAAATACCTGCCTTTACAAAGATTTATCGTTCGAATCTTATAAGAAATGTGTTCGGATTAAAAGCGGCTTTCGTTAGAACGAACAAGGATGTCGTTTGAATAAAACTATTATTTTTGTTCCAACGAGATCTTATGATCATTCGATTGACCCCGCCACCTCGAAATTCATGTTTTTACTAACAAAACCTGTTTTGTTCAGAATTTCATAAGACTTTTGACGAAAATGATTTTCCAATACCTGTTCCAAAAGTGTTAGTACTTTATTTTTAAAAAAAATATTTGTTTTCCAAATCATACATACCTCTATATGATTTATGAGTTTATGAAACCCTAGTTTCCATACACCTCTCATAAAACCTTGTATAGTCCATCACTACTGATGACTTGTGGAATCGAGGTTCCACTACTAAAGAAGAAGAAGGCTGATAGGTGGATACTGAGGGAAGATCGCTTCCTGTGGACGACACTGGACTGGGCCATATTATTTAGAAGAATTGAAGACTATATGAACTATACTTAGTCGTTCTAAGTAGTCTATAAGTTGATTGTGTCTGTAAAATTCCCTATAGTGTTGAATAAAAGGCTTTACCCTTTTAGGTATTTTTTCTACTTCTTCGTGCCTTTGTCTACTTGGTTTGATGTATTTAAATTTGGACCACATCTTTACATGCACACTAAATTAATTCAAAGATAAAATATGCTAAAATTGAATTTGTTTGTGCCTTGCCTAATATACGAATCAATCCATAGAATCCAACATTCTCATCGGGCAACACCCAAGGAACATACTTAAATCTCCTAAGATTTCCAAATTATTAGGTGTTCATTACGCACCCGGTTTCGGTATTCGCAACCAACCTATGCAATATGCAATCTCCCAAAACACTCAGGACAAACTCGTATAATCCTTAGGCAACACTCTAGGAACACAATTAAATCTTTTAAGATTTATGAACTATCAGGTGTTCATTTTTCACTTGGGTTCAATATGCGCAACTAACATGCGCAACATTTAGTCTATTAAAACACTTGGGATAAACTCCTAAAATCCTTGGATACAATGTTAGGAACACACTTAAATCTCCTAAGATTTTCAAAGTGTCAAGTGTTTGTTTTGCACCCAGTTCCAGTATGCACAATAAATTTGCGCAACATTTGATCTCCCAAAACACTAAGGACAAACTTTCGAAAAATCCTAGAATAACACCCGAGGAACAAACTTAAATCTCCTAAGATTTCTAAACCGTTAAGTGTTCATTCTGCACCCAGTTTCTGTACGCGCAAACAATCAATGCAACATCTTTTCTCCCAAAACACTCGGGACAAACTCTTGAAAATCCTTAGGAAACGCTCGAAAACACCCATAAATCTCCTAAGATTTACAACTCTCACGTGTTCATTCCACAACTAGTTTCAGATAATGTACGACTCACCCAAGCAATATCATATCTCCCAAAACACTTGGGAAAAACTCCTAAATATCCTCTGAAAACACCCAGGACTACCCATAAATTGCCCATCAATTTCGTATGGTTTCATACGATTTATGGTAAACGGTTCGTATTCTGTTATCATGGGAGCTCTTGAGTTACCCACCATTTAGTCTCTCGAATAGGCTAAAGGCCCCCTTAAAAATCCTCAGACAACACTTGGGGATCACCTACAAAATCCCCTGAGATCTCCAAAGTTTTCGGGTGGGATAACCCATGTTTAGGATTATTCCAAACTCTTTTATACGCTAAAAATCAAAAGTCGGAATAACCCGCACCTCTTCTCCAAAAAACATTTCATGCCCCAAAGACGAATATAAACAAAATTATGTTCTCTAGGAGAATTTTTATGAACGTCACTTGACTATGTCTTTCAAAACGTAGGAACGTAACATTCACGTTCATAATATAAATACTATTTAAATAGTCAAACTTTAAATACTAAAGCTATGCAATTTTCATACACGATATCAAAATCACCCGAACACGTACGAACTACATAGGCTTTAATCCCTCATACAAATTGGTATGAAAGGTAAATAGCAAGGCCCATCCGTGAGCACAATTCCTGGTAATATATCCCCAAATATATCACCCTGCTACACGCCCTACAATGCATTGCACATTGAGATGTCTCAACATCTCCTCACAACACACCGTTGTCCACCCCGATGTACACAATATCTCAACCCGTAATTTTCTGCATTTACCACATGAAATATGATGATATCTACCACTCATACTATGCATACGAACATGTTAATGCACATAGCGTACGAACGAACTACATAGGGTTTGAAGGTTGGACCACTTTCAACCTTTAACTTGTATATACTGAGCATCTCTATTGGGTGACTTAACTTATTTCCAGTATCGTGAGTTCTAAGTTAGCAAGAAATACTTAAAAAGTTAATCAATTGCTTCCTAAGAGCTCTCCTCCCATTACAACGACCTTAGACTTACTCGAACAACCTTAGTTCACATCTAAGGTGGGTGATTGGGGGTGAAAAGTAGCGCGTGTAAAGACGCTAATCGTTGTTTTCGTTTCGCCAACCCAATACAAAAACCTAAGTTACAACTACACTTGCGGGGCAAGTAGAGCGATAAGTCGGGTATCGAGAATCCACAGGGACAAGTTGTTAGAATTTAAGTGGTTTAATATTCCGAAATAAAAGTGTAAAAGATGATTACAAACTAAAAGAAAAGATGCATAAAGGAAAAGATTATTCTAGGCAATGGTATTGAAACTAGATTATGAAAGCGGGTAAAACTATAGGTTGCGTCGAATATCCCTCACCCGAGTTAATTAGTATAAAATGGTTACATGGGTCGACGAGTTATTACAAATGCGTCTCGTTTCGACAGTTAATTAAATCAAGGGTTGTTACGCCCTAAATCATCATAAAAGCCTAATAAGATTTTGGCGTCAACAAATATCCCGAAAATTACGCGCGAAAGGTCGTAAGCACGGGACATACATGATATGCCCCGTCAAATCTCCTAGGCGTAATAACTAGGACAACGCACTCGAAATAAACCCGTAAACTCCATCACCAAAGCAAAGCAACGCGTCAACCCGAGTGAGTTCAATTCAAACACAACCTAATTTAAGTTACCTAGAAAGCATGTTAAAAACGCGATAAATGGAAAGCGGTAATAAACGCGGTAAATCTATACTAGAAAGCGTGTAAATAAAGCAAGAAAACCTAAATTACAAAGCTTGTAAATTAACTAGAAAGCAAGAAATGAAGAAATACAACTATATTCAAATGGTAGGGGAGATGAATAGTCAACTTACAATCCAAATGGGGTGTCAAACCAAAGAGAAATGAAGAAGAACCAAGCAAAAACCCCAAACCCTAAGCTAAACTAACCTAAAATCGTGTATATCCCATATTAAAACCAAAAAATGGGTTTATATAGTAAGTGGGAAAAGATAAGGGAAAAAGGAAAGAAAGAGGAAAGAGCCCAAAATATCTGGCACTACCGGTCGACCGGTCGCAGGGGCGCGGTCGACCGGTCCCTTAAGCCAAAGCATACTGTCTTCTTTCCACGGCAAAAGTTGAAACCGCGGTCGACCGGTCCCTTGTACGCGGTCGACCGGTACTCTGTTTTCAGGCTGCATTTGGTCCATGATGAGGGGGAAAAGGTCCATTACGGAAACGAGCCTAGCTTCTTCGTCCGAACTCCAAACGACGCACCGTTTGCGGCCACGCGATGCTAACTCAATGAACTACGCATCCGTGGAATTTCCAAGAGCCGAATAAGAAATGTGAATTGACTAAAAAGCCCTTGAAGTAGCGTCCAGCGACGCAACTTCTCCGAAATGCAACGGATCCTCACTTTTAGCGTTCCAATACCTACAAAAGCACAAATAACCCCTGCAAAACATGTATCTATCCAACTCCAAGGTTGTCTGGTTAATGAGCATAATTATAGGCATTTAGGACCGTAAAAGCGCTAGAATGCATAAGGATAACAGGTGGAAATATACAATATTCGATACGAATCACACCCCCTAACTTACACATTGCTAGTCCCTAGTAATGAAACAAAGAAAACCAGACCACAGAGGGCGGTACAAAATGTATATATGCATCGAAATATAATTGCCACTTTCGTAGGGAACACGATTGCATTTAGCATATGCAATAAGCCGTTAAACCGCTAGGTTACCCTAGTGGACGAGTGTCGTCTCGTGAGGGTTTTCAGGGATGATACCCACAAACATCATAAAGTTTCCTCAAAATATGCCAGAACCAACATGCGACAAGCCCAACAAAAGCGAAAATGATTTCATATGCATTATTAGCAAAGTGAATGAATTCACACAAAAGTCCAAATTATTAACATTATAGAATGCACCTCATAGAATTGAAACCTTAAAATGTGGGAGGGGAGCGAGCACATGCAAAGTGTGATTTGGCAAAAACTTAAATAAACCGGATAACTAACATTAAAGCATGCATATTTTCAATCCTCACGGGCATTACACTCATCAAGCGAATTCACTCGAAACAGGGAGGTAACACATGGAACATGCGGGCTAAATAGTAATTGTAAATGGAAACTAGGCCGCGCACATGTCACAAAAGAAGAACGCTATATAGGAAATAAAAACTTGTAATCTCAATGAAAGATACCGCACACTAAAAGAGGCGAAATGCACTTTCACAGATTATCGCAACTGTTATGACTTTTGAATTACATGCACCTAAGATCACATAGGACTTTAATAGGGTTATATTGTAGGTTAGGCTACGGTATGAAATGAAAGGAATGTATATACGGATTCAAAGTGTTCGGGATGCAAACTCAGGATAATGGGAAAATGCGGGCAATTCCAAAATTGGAAAACAAGTTCCATAAAAGCATTGAATATAACAATCGGGAGAGTAATCAAAGCTTATTGAACACTATACACAACATAAACAACTTTCTCTTTTCTTTCTTTTCTTCTTTTTCTCATTTTTCTCTTTTCTTTTCTTTTGCTTTTCACTTTCTCTTTTTCACTCTTTTTTCACTATTTCTTTTCTTTACTTATCAAACTCTCATATGCCTAAATTGCAACCGACATCACAACCACATAATTCAATCCCAAGTAACATTCCAAATAAAGGTATGGAAAGTGTATGTATGGTTTAAAACTCAAATGTAGAGTTGGTTATGGGAATGGGGTTATGAAACGAAAGGCTATATTCAGGCTCAAAGGGGTTAACGAGGGTAAACATATAAGGGTGAGGTCAAGGCTAATATGGGTGATATAACAAAGATGGCCTATGATCATTTCCTAAAGTTTACGCAATTCTCGAATCAAAACAGTATATGAAAATCATGATCAAGTAACACATTTCAAGTATGAACTCAATTAATGAACGGTCAAATGAAAGAATAGTGAGATTAACAACGAATTCAACGTTTTCAATGAGGAAAGAATAGTGTATAACACTCACAAACGACGAAAGGTACAAAGCTTACTCGGTGTAAGTATATACAATGCAACAAAAGATTACCGAGTTATAAAAATCTTAAACCAAATCAATAGAACAATAAAAGTGCATGTGCTCACGGGATTAAAGTTTAATTCATGAAGTTATTCATAATATCAATAATTGAGACTAAAGTCTAATAACTTCTAAAATCGAGAACATGCATCATTGGGTTGTCAATTGGATCGGGCAATTATTGAAATTTATAATCGGAAACAAAGGCAAAATGCCCAAAAAGGAGAAAAAAGAAAGAAAATCTTTTTGAAATTTTTGAATTTTTCTAAGAAAAGCGTACTAAGTAACTAACATGTGAGAAAAAACATGGACTAAAATAAGAAATGGATAGAATATCCCACACCCCCTAACTTAAAACTTGACATTGTCCTCAATGTAAATTAAGAACCAAGTTAAAGAGAGGAAAAGAGCGATATTACCCAAAATTGGAGCGATCCCCATAAGAACAAGTCCAAAGAATCTACAAAACAAGTTAGTACCGAGCATAGCAAAAACAAATAATAAAAAGTTAACTAATTACACTAGAATAAATTAACAAGGAAAGAAAAAAACTAAATAGAAAGAAAGCTAACTATATACAATCTACTATTTAGACTTCACACTAACTGTACACTAGAAGTCTAAATAGCTGAGGGTCCACCATAAGAACGATTTGACTTTGGAGGATAACCGGTGTACCCTCACATACAAGCATGCCCTCCGAAAAATATGAATTCCGTTTGAACAACGGAAGGCATGTGTAAGGCGGAAGAAAGGAACCATCGCCAATTAAACATTTTGGTGGGACGATAGGGGGTTTGGATTGAACGGGCGACAAAAACATGTGGGGACAGAGAAAAGCTGAAAATCCTCCCAAGGATTTTGAAGTTGGAATGGGAGGCGGCGCACACAAAGGCAAAGATGCGATCGTGGAGGGCGACTCGAGCAAGTACTCCTCATCGGCGATAGGGTTTAAAACATTAAAGTTCGAAACCGAATCATCGGGTACTTGTTCCTGTGGGGTAATAGAGAATGAAAATGGGGATGAAAGAAATTCAAACTCATGAGATGAATCATCATCGCATGAAGTTGGAATTTCAAAGGAAATAATATCATTTTCAATGAAATGTTCTTCTTTGGGGGCCAAAGAAGAAATCATTTCATTGCAAATAGATATTACGTCATTTTCATCCTCACTTTCAATATCTATTACGAGATGGGCAAAGTCTAGAATGGATTGTTCCAAAGTAGGTACAAGTACCTCATTTGGTTCAAAACATTCCTCGACTTTAAAAGTCTCGGAAGCAAAATCGTCGTCGGACTCAAATAATAAATCCAACTCATGTTCCCACGAACGATTTTCTTCCCGATAACGATTTTCAATTTTCTCATTCTCATACATACGCAAGCCCTCACCGAATGTCATATGTCGAGGTGCGGATGCATTAGAATGGGAACTTTGAAAATTACCATCGGACTTAAACGAAAACTCATTATTATAGGAATTTTGAAAACTATTGCAATTCGTTTCAAAATTCCTATTATAAGGAGGTAAAGGCCCAAAATCATTATCATCATCATCAAAATTCCAATAACCTAATTTTTGGCTTTCGTTATACTCGCCCAAGGTAATATTTGAATTTGCAAATTTTTGGGATTCTAAGTATTCACCGAAAGTCATAGGTTTGAGAGAATTTTGAGAATTATAACAAGGATTACCGAAAGAATTGGAATAAGACATGCTTACCCCAAAAATGGCTCAAGTGGCAAATTCCACAAAGTAGGTGCGCGGGGAAAGCATTCGAGCGTTTCTAAGTGCTCAAATGTGGAAGTCCTGCAAAATATTAGAAAATAATACAAATAGAAAGAAAATACTATGAAATACTAAATCAAATAAAGTCTAAAACAAACTCATCCCCGGCAACGGCGCCATTTTGATTGGGGGTGAAAAGTAGCGCGTGTAAAGACGCTAATCGTTGTTTTCGTTTCGCCAACCCAATACAAAAACCTAAGTTACAACTACACTTGCGGGGCAAGTAGAGCGATAAGTCGGGTATCGAGAATCCACAGGGACAAGTTGTTAGAATTTAAGTGGTTTAATATTCCGAAATAAAAGTGTAAAAGATGATTACAAACTAAAAGAAAAGATGCATAAAGGAAAAGATTATTCTAGGCAATGGTATTGAAACTAGATTATGAAAGCGGGTAAAACTATAGGTTGCGTCGAATATCCCTCACCCGAGTTAATTAGTATAAAATGGTTACATGGGTCGACGAGTTATTACAAATGCGTCTCATTTCGACAGTTAATTAAATCAAGGGTTGTTACGCCCTAAATCATCATAAATGCCTAATAAGATTTTGGCGTCAACAAATATCCCGAAAATTACGCGCGAAAGGTCGTAAGCACGGGACATACATGATATGCCCCGTCAAATCTCCTAGGCGTAATAACTAGGACAACGCACTCGAAATAAACCCGTAAACTCCATCACCAAAGCAAAGCAACGCGTCAACCCGAGTGAGTTCAATTCAAACACAACCTAATTTAAGTTACCTAGAAAGCATGTTAAAAACGCGATAAATGGAAAGCGGTAATAAACGCGGTAAATCTATACTAGAAAGCGTGTAAATAAAGCAAGAAAACCTAAATTACAAAGCTTGTAAATTAACTAGAAAGCAAGAAATGAAGAAATACAACTATATTCAAATGGTAGGGGAGATGAATAGTCAACTTACAATCCAAATGGGGTGTCAAACCAAAGAGAAATGAAGAAGAACCAAGCAAAAACCCCAAACCCTAAGCTAAACTAACCTAAAATCGTGTATATCCCATATTAAAACCAAAAAATGGGTTTATATAGTAAGTGGGAAAAGATAAGGGAAAAAGGAAAGAAAGAGGAAAGAGCCCAAAATATCTGGCACTACCGGTCGACCGGTCGCAGGGGCGCGGTCGACCGGTCCCTTAAGCCAAAGCATACTGTCTCCTTCCCACGGCAAAAGTTGAAACCGCGGTCGACCGGTCCCTTGTACGCGGTCGACCGGTACTCTGTTTTCAGGCTGCATTTGGTCCATGATGAGGGGGAAAAGGTCCATTATGGAAACGAGCCTAGCTTCTTCGTCCGAACTCCAAACGACGCACCGTTTGCGGCCACGCGATGCTAACTCAATGAACTACGCATCCGTGGAATTTCCAAGAGCCGAATAAGAAATGTGAATTGACTAAAAAGCCCTTGAAGTAGCGTCCAGCGACGCAACTTCTCCGAAATGCAACGGATCCTCACTTTTAGCGTTCCAATACCTACAAAAGCACAAATAACCCCTGCAAAACATGTATCTATCCAACTCCAAGGTTTTCTGGTTAATGAGCATAATTATAGGCATTTAGGACCGTAAAAGCGCTAGAATGCATAAGGATAACAGGTGGAAATATACAATATTCGATACGAATCAGTGGGGCATACTTGTATCATCAAACCTCATATTGAATATATCATAGAAAAACACGTTTAAAGTGGATGTAGATACCTCAGCTGAGGTGTTAAACCACTATACATTCTTATGTTTATAATATTTTTCAGTTTTAGAATACCTGCCGACCCCAAATAATTGGGAAAATGATTTGTTGAGTTGTGTTTTAGAATACCTCCTCCTACTCTAATGAGGCTTGTTAAGTAAAGGTGAGGTCAAGACCAATTTGAGCCCCATAATTATTTTTTATAGTCTGTTTTTGTTCAAAATTGATTTTTGAAATCCATAACCAACATGACACCGAACACACAAATACACAAAAACGTATTCTTTAAAAGGAAATGTCATATACAATTATAAAAATGAATACTTTTATTTTTTAGACGAATATATTCCTTTTGTATAGGAAAATGATTCTTTTGGATAATTTTTTTCTATTCAAAAGAATAAAAAAATCAATTAATTGTGTAATAATATGTATGAAGAGAAGAAATAATTTTTAAACAACAAATATATATTATTGGAATGGAATTTTTTTTTGTAGTGTGGGATAATTAAAAGTTCTTCACAATTATGATACGAAGCACAAAATAAAAGGTGTACTTATACTCAAGTTTCTCTTAGATTTGTATATAACATTAAATAAATTTTTACGTGGTTATATATTTGAATGATAACTACTCAAAGCTTCGTGACTAAGTGTTTTTAACACTTGGATAAGCGACTATACTTTTTAAGCGCAAGTGTCTTCCACTTTAAATTTTAAGATCATTGAGGGTAGTGTGTTATACATAGTATTTTCAACTCGAATAAACTTAGAGGGGGAGGGGCTGAATAGGTTTAATGATAATTATCAACAATTTTTCGAATTAGCTCAACAAAATTTTATCCACCTAATTAACATGCATCTAGAAGACAAATTTAAATCGATCTAATGAAAGTTAATTAGATGAATTAACTAGATGCAAATCCTAAGTCAATTTAACAAAAAATCATATTGGATCCAAATTAGATATAGGTGCAATCAAATTTGTATAAGAAAAAATAACAATCACACAAAGAGGAACGAGGCGAGATTTTGAGGATAAATTCGACCTAAGGGTAAAAAATTCGATGCTTCATAGCCTCTCATTAGATTTGAAAAGTTATTTATACAACGCAAAAAGGTACCTATATCTCGTTCCAATGAGAAATTCGTTCAAAGCTCCATTGATTGGATAAGAAAGTAGCATTCTCCATCCTTTGATCGCACCATGCTTGATTTCTTCAATATATTAAACACCTCCGTTTTTTAGATCTCAGAGTCTTGGATCATCAAATTCAGATGTAGAAGGTTGAATTGAATTTAGGCTATGTAGTGCTCAATTTCAAAGCACTCTCAAATCTGACAATTCATGAATGTATGTTAAATCCAAGTTTTTCTCTCAATTTTGTAAGATCAAGTGAATTTGACAATTGAAGTGCTTAGATCTGATCACTTGCCTTGACAATACTCTTTCTAGGTATGATAAGTACTCAGGAAAATGATCTCTTAAAATGGGAGGTAAAACAGTCATATTTATATAGTTTTTCAAAATTTGGGTCGCATTGTGCACACGGTGGGAACTAACCCCTATGCACGGATTTAGGCAGCGTGCCTTACCATATATAAAATGTCACTGCTGTGCATATGGAGATAATTCGTACTTGTATGCAAGCTTTTAGGTAGCGCAAAGATTTTGCCCAAAACGTGCTTAGCCGTGCACATAAAGGTAATTTGTACCCGTGCCCACGTAAATAGGCAGGGAATTTTTTGGCCTATTTTTCATGCAACCGTACGTTTGGGATCAAATCCCAATTGTGCGCACGCTTGTAGGCAGAACTCTAGGTTTACCTATGAAAGCATATGTAAGGCAATGGTTTTTTTAAAGACATTTGCATTTGATCGACTCAAAAATCATTTTATAAAAAAATTGAAGGTGAACGTGTGTGATAGCCATGGGCAATTCAATCAAAACAACCTCAAAGGATATGATTTCCTGAATTCTTCTTTAAATCATCAAATGTAGCGTGTGGAAGCTTTTTTTGTAGAGGTTCCAAATGATCTTCAATTCAACGTCCATATGTTTTAATGAACCATACTCTCTAACCTATTGTCTTACATAACATCAAGCTTATGTAGCTCGATTTGGTGCATGACTCAAATGCTTTGATACAAAAATAAGCCAACTTAATTATATATACAAATGTTTATATTTTCAGTCCTTTTTCTTATTTTGCCTTAGTGTACTTCAATGTTACAATCAAATGTATCTCAAAATAAAAGTCCTATATATAAAAAATTTATATATTTAGAATGCTCTTGACGAGATCTATCAAAAGAGGTTCTTGAAGGATATGTAATTACAAAGTTTTTTTTTAACATATATAACGTTTTGTGTTTTAAAAACATTAAAGCCTTTTTATATACTTTAATGCCTCCACAATTGACCCATTTTAAGTTTAATAACTTTTACAAATTTACTTTGAGTTTGGTACATTTTTCATTAGATTATCTTTAGACTTAACAACACGTGCCATGCACATGACCTGTTAATTAAAAAGTTCAACAAAGGAAAAAAGCCTAATTAAAACGAAAATAAATAAAAAAATATTAAAATAAAAAAATAAATCTAAACGCACATACCTTTGCCCCCCTCACTCCGCTGACAATACCCCCACCTTTTCGGCGCTACACGAATGTATTCCTCATCCCCCCACCGACAACACCCTCACCCACCTGATTTGGGATTCTCTCTACACGCGCGCGCTCGTGTGTGTGTGAGAGAGAGATGGTGGGGAGGGGGAGGACCTGAGAGGGGATGTAAAGGTGCGGGGGGGGGGACCGATGCTCCTGATTTTTCTTTTTCATTTTTGCTGTAATTTTTATTTATTTATAGTTTTTTAGCTATTTTAATTGGGTTCACTAATTTTTCTCATATATTAATTATTTTTTTAACAAGTTATGTGCCTTGCACATGACCATTAAGCATAACATATTCGCAATGGATCAAGTACCAAATTCAAATTCAATTTGTAAAAGGTACTAAACTCAAAAGGGATAAGTATCGAGGTATTAAACTAGAAAAAACAACATATCTCTCAAAATAAAACATCTCTCTCGAAAAGCTTAGTACGAAATTTATGAAAAGAGTCCCAAAAACATAGGTAAATTTGAAAACTTAAAAGTTTCATTTCACATCCCAACACCTTGTATGAATTGATACCTAATGAATTGAATTCGATCATTTAATAAAAAAATAGGTGGTAATTGTAGCTTGTTTATGGTTTGTTGTTTTATATTAAATATGAGAGTAAAAAATGCATATTGTGGGGAGTGACAAAGTCTATGATTTTTGAAGATGTTTTACGATTTTATTATGGATGAGATGAATAGCAAAGTAAAAAAATAAATAATTGCGGGTTCCAATTAAAAAATTTGCACCAAACTCGTGTTTGCATGTGCGAGAGACCTAACCGCTTATTCTAATTAATTGTGGAATAAGAGTAAAAACTCTTATGGGGATGGACTAAAGAGTAAACCATTTATTTAAGGGTGTTTTTATTTAAACCCTCAATTTCAATCTCAACCCCCGATCGATTTTTTAAAGGATTTTTAATGTATGAAACTAAAAAGACAATAATATCCCATTAAACAACCCAATTTGACTCTTTTCATCCCGAGACAAATTCGGGATCAATGGAAAAGAAAAAGCTTCAACCTCATTAGTCCTCCCTTCCCTAGTCAGATCCGCTTCTTCCCCGTCAACATCGAGCAGTTCTTCCTCAACAACCATTCTTTTTACAACGCTGCCATGACTCTCCTCTGTTGCTTCTCCATCCCGACCGTCCTCTATGTCCATTGTCGAATTGTTTCAAGAACTCCAATTTATTGTCAATTTCAAATCCCTCTCACTGATGTGTCTAAACTTTTTTTGACATTTTGATCTTTTAGATACAGAAACCCCATTATTGTATCACTCGACACAATATAGATAGTGTAGTTTTTGTTCGACTTTGTTCCTACGTGCAATTAAAAAGATTATGTGCAAACCGTCAAAGGGTACATAAAGTATTATGCTTCAATGGCCGACCATAGGGGTGGAAATTTTTGACACGACACGATAACCCGACACGAACTCCACACAAAGTTAGCGGGTTAGGGTTGACGATTTCTTGACACGAACCCGAATATGACACGACCCACCAACACGAATAATAAACAGGTTGGCTTAGTGTCAAACACGTATAACTCGAAAATGACACGAAAAGATCCGCTTAACTCGTATTTTATGGAGAATATATTAGATAATTTATATATCTTGATAGGCATTCTATAAAATTCATGGAGAATCGGATGATAAATTATTTATGTGTTGAAAGAAGTTAAAATTAATTCAATTTAAGTTATTGTAGGCCTATGATTGGTTAAGAGAGAAGAAAAAAAATATTTTATATTTTACTTAATGGGTTATACGGGTAAACCCGAACACGACACGATAATAAATAGGTCGGGTTAGTGTTTGCTCATCTGACACGATTAGTTAAATGGGTCGGGTTAGGGTTGCCTAATACTTGACACGAACCGGACATGACACGACCCGAACACGACACAACGCACACGAATTGCCACCCCTAGCCGGCCATGATTGTTCTTTGATGAGAGAGAGGATGAAAAATGAAGGTTTGAATGAAGTATTTTGGGTATTGTCCGAGTGGTTGGAAATATGCTCATTTTTTTTTTGCTAAAGCCTGATTTTGGGGGTGAGTTAAAAGGGTCTAAGCTCAAATAAGGGGGCTCCAACAAGAAAACAACGGTCCATATAGAAACACCCTTATTTAATTAGGGCCGAGTTATTCCGACAACCCTTCATTCTTCCCCCACTCCACTTTTTTTATTTTATAAAAATACGCTTTTACAAAGATACACTTTCACCCTTACACTCAATTCCTCTCACACTCCACTTCTATATGCACATTTTTTTTTTACTAATTTCAAAACACAACTCCAACATGCAATTATACTATACGAAATATTATATTTTTACTGAAAATAAACACAATCCAAATAAAACACGACACAACACGAAAACGTATTTATAAACCACCATAAATTAATCCAATTAACACGACACGATACCAATTTTTTTACCTGACACAAACACAAGCAAAATAAATTGGACATAACATAAAGCCATATTTTAACCTCACACAAACACGACCCAGTTAAAACATGGCACAACACAAAATTATTTTTTTAAAACCTAACACGAACCAAATAAAACACGACTCAACATGTATTTATATTTCTTTTACGACATAATAATTGATTCTTCTCAATTTAACTTTATAAGCACATAATAATTAAAATAATTTTCCAATTATAATTTATGTTTTTGTAATTAAAAGTACTCACACGATGCCAACTCATTGTAGGAGAGGGCCTCGTATCACATTGCCACATTCTCCAATGAATATTGAGTTATCTCTTACTACTATAAAATGCAAAACAAGGCATTAAAACTTCTCTCCAACCAGCCTATCCACGTAGGCAAAGCATTTAAGACTCTCAAACCCAAACTATCCACGTGTCAACAAAAACTCTCTTGAAGCATTGAAGGCTCCTAAATTTAGGTTAATCCACGTAGGGGTGGCAATTCGGGTTAGTCGTGTCATTTTCGGGTCGCGTTGATTTTGATTTAAGTATAAATTTTAAGTACTCTTAAATCTATACAAGCTAATCGTGTCATGTTCGGGTCATTTTGGGGTTATTACCGTAAACGGATTATCGTGTCAAAAATTACCAGCCCTAATCCACGTCACTCTTCTTTATTCTCTAGGAGTTTCTCTTTCATCCTAATTAATAACTGACTAGTATGCAACCCGTGCGATGCACGACATCACATATATACTTAGATATTTGAACATTACAACAAACTTACTTCGCAAAATCAATTGAAGAAGATTTTATTCGATTTAAAGTGTATTATACTTCTCCTTTCATTCACGTTTAGACAAAATAATAGTATCATTCGTCCTAAATTAAGAGTTCATATCTCTTTTTTGTATAAATTAATGATACAATCAATCAATCGCTAAGATCAACGATTGTTCACCATCACGGGATTGGGGTTATTGATTATGTCAAAAAAGGTTACAATATGAATTGTAATTGGACATTAAACCTCTTTATATAATATTGTCATTCCGTTACCATACACGTTGAAACACAGAAAGGGATATGTAAGAATTAAAAAATGTATGCTCCTGACATGTTCTACTATAACTGTATAAAGTAATCATCATATTAATCATTGAGTTACGCAAAACCCTACAAATCTTGAAGAAATATTGCATTGAATAAAGAGTTAATGACTCTATCTTGCACCAGTCGTTGATGGATTGAAACCTTCGGTTGTGCCGCAGAACATAAGTGATGGTCACACAGTTACACGGATATTATTATCATTTAGTGGAAGAAGTAACAAATGAGGTTTCAAAACTCAATAGTGCATAAGAATAATCAATCTCATCATGGAAAGCCCCAAAACTGTTCTTTTAAAATTACAGTACAAAAAGGTCTTCAAATAAAGCTATTTGATATTATGATCTAAGAAAATTAAAAACTAACATTACCATAATGATCATTATGAAATATACATCAACAAAATACAATAAAATTCCAGGAAAAATATATTCCAAAAATTTCATCTAATACAAACAACGCATAAATAATTAGAGCACATAATTAATTACAGAATTCAGAATTCCATAGGTCATAACCTAATAACAGATGTAATCACAATTTGTTTTAGATAAAAAAAATGATCTTTGATTTGATCTAAAATAATTAACATGAATCCCAATAAATTATTCTATATACTATCACATATTAAGAATCACACCTTTGCCCACTGCTAAAAGGAGTAAAACGAATAAATTGGTTGTAGAATTCCTTAGTATTGATCCACCACAGCTCTAAGAAAGTTGTGTATTATATGAGGTGATCTAGATGAGGTAGAGAACCTCGTTATATAAGTGAGAGAGGGTCGAGATTGGCTTTTCATTTTTTCGACCTTTCGCCTTCCATCAAGGCAAAAATTGTAGAAACGTCCACAGATTTTGTCACACGTTAAATTATTTAGTCACATTTCATATGGACCACATTACGGGGTGTGTCAAATTCGGGTTTCCATTAATTAGCTACTATTTTCAATGTGTAAAAAATACCTAGCCTCGTCCCCAAATCATTAATTTTCCTCTTTAAACCAACATTAACATTACATGAGAAAAGCTCAGGTGTGCGATATTTAATTTTTTTTATGGGTTTTAAACATTTTAAAGGATCCCCCAAAAAATCAACTCAAAATGAACTTTTTTGGTAATGAAATTACACGTGGCAGCGTGTTATTGGTAGATTCTTTGGTCCCACAACAGGTCCTATTGTGCATTATTGAGTTTTTATATTTTATTATTTATGAATTTAATTAAACCACTGTTTTAATGTAATTAAACTTGTATTAGATGTAATTTATTTAATTACGTATTTAGTTTGATTGATATTTTTTGTCCCGGTAAACTCTCTCTCTATAATCCCAATAATTAAAAAACACCTTGTAAGAATTTGATACGTGAACACTAAATCCCAATAATGCCTTGTACAATCTTCTAATATAAATAGTTAGTAAATGATTGACCCATGTTTTTCACATTTCGTATGAGCATAAGAAAATGAAGAAAAAGTTAAAATATTTTATATTTCAATGATGAAAGAGCTAAGCACTAATTTTATAACTCCCCTTTTTCCAACCATTTTAAATTGACGTGTCCGTAAGGCCAAGTAGAGAATTTATATAGCAAAGCACATAACCTGTGTAACGAAAGCATCGGCTTCAAGATCTAACATGCCCAGTACTCGTGTCTGTCACTACTTAAATTAAATGGCGAATCCGTAATTTCCCATAACCATGATCCTAACCACTCAAAAATCCAACAAAACAAATCAGAAATTGGTGGGTGAGAGAGATAAACCATTTAGACGCGAGAGCTGAGGTTTTGTTATGGCGACGACTATGAGGGCGGCTTTCTTGCTTACCCGCGTCACCGACTTGTCACTGAAGCCTGTCCAACCCTCTCCTCATTCGGCCCTTACTCCCGGCCGTCAAGAGACGTCCCATCCACTGCCTAATCTCCGGCGTTGACGGTGGATGAGTTTTCGATGACTACGTCTCCATCAGAAAATTCGGTTTCGACTGAAATTACACATGGCACCGTTTTTATTGGAATCTCCAAACCACAACAGGTCCACCACCAAAATCAGATCGATAGGAAAATATTAGAGGGATAAAGAGAGAAAATCTAGATAGAGAGGGAAACGTTTTATAAACATAGGCAACTTGTTACGGAACCTGTCCACAAAAAATACCTTACCAACACCGTTAAAGGATCAATGGCCGTCGAAAAGCATGAAACCACTGTTCTCTCGGGAGAAGATGTAAGTGTGTGTGTCTCCTAACCAAAACTTAAAAAACAGAATACAAAATGCATACCAGAACTAAGAAAGAAAGAAAAAAATAATCAAAAGTTACAATTAATTACCTTAACAAATAAATTAGTGCGCTACACTTGGAGCTTGTTTGGGAGTTTTAAAATGGAGAGAAAAGAAAGGAAATGGAGAGAAAGTTTTGTATTTCCTTCATTTGGGAGTTTGGTTCGGAGGGAAAGGAAGAGAAAATGAGAGAATGTTTTTTTAAATTTAATCAAAACTTTCTTTCCAAAACTTTTCGTCCAATCTGGGAAGAAATGGAGAGAAGAGAAAGCGTCGTTTGAATATTTTTATTTTACTTCCAATTTTACCCCATTAAAAAAAGAGACCACCAAGTAGCTTGTTCCCCCTTTTTTTTCGTAATACCTGTAGACATCTTCTTCTTCTTTTTCATTTTTTTTTCTTTTACCTATAGCATGTTGCATAACTAGCCGTCATTTTTAACTTTTTCTTTTTTGGTAACCATAACATGTTGCATATGCTATTCTTTTTTGACTTCGTCTTTTTTTTTAATACATGTAGCATATATATATATATATACACACACACACACACACACACACACACACACACACATTGAAAAAGAATTTCATGTATACTGAGTTTGCATACTTTTTGTACGGATCATTTTTTAAAATAGTAAAAAAATACTTTTGAATTTTTTTTAATGATTTGTAAACATTTCAGTAGGACTATAAAAAATAAAATTAGTTCAAAATGAATTGTTTTGCTATTTAAAAAAATCAATTAAATTTTGTCAATTTTTAAGTTGTTTTTAATGCTTGTTAGTTATAAGGGTAAAAACGTATTTTTTCTTTTTTTTTTCCTTTCCTTTCTTCTCAACTCACAAACAAGGAGGAAAGAAAGTCATTTTTCTTTCCTTTATTTTCTCTCGTAAACTCACAAACAGAGGAAAGAATCTAATTTTTCTTTCCTTTCTTTTCTCTTCTTTCCTAATAAAACTTTATTTTCTTTTATTTTCTTTCCAAAACTCCCAAACGAGGTGTTGAAGAGAGGTGCGGTGCGAAGGATGGGTGAGAAAATATGAGGGAGAGGTAAAATGACGAACCTATTTGGCTTGAACAGATAGGTCGTCTTCTCAGAGTAAGAAGGAGAGAGCGAGGGTTTATAAATGTGTAGAAGTCGTCGATTTGAGTGACAACTGTTCGAATGTTGCCTTTTGGGTTCTAGGGCACGTGTTATTTGAGAACACTTAAATGATGTAGGTTAGCTGGTGAAAGAGAGATTTCTTTCGAGATTTTTGGTAGTGGAGAAACGAAATCGTTAAAGTTTATATTACATTTTCTCTATCTCCAACGGAATACTTACGTGGGTAATTAAAATGAACAGATTTATTCTCTCTCTCAATGAGAGATCTTGAAGTAATATTAGGCGTTCTCTATAATAATGTGGCACGTCAAAATCAAGTCTCTCAAAACTAATGAGCTTTTATATAGAGAGAAAAGATTTTTACTCTCCCCTAGGTCACCCAATCCTACCCATCCTCTTCCCTATGGAGACTTTTGTATACTCTTCCCCTCTACGCCTCTGTTACCCCATTTCTAACATGAATTCTCAAATATCTCTTCTCACGGCAACGTTTCACCACCGGAAAAGGTATATGTTATGGATTTATATAGACTGTATTAGGCCAATGGTTCTTTATTATGGTTGCTTCTTCTCTCTGCCTTTGCCATTTGTGCTCGTTTAAGCTGCGGAGATATTGAGGTTGAAAGAAGAATTTTTTCTTGATGAAGACTGAAAAGGACAGAGAGGAGGCAATGGATCCACGAAGTCTAGGTCTGCACGCAAGTCTGATAAATTTATAGAAGTGACGATTCACTCTCTTCGGTGGAATTTCAAGAGCTCTCTTTAATTAGACAACCTCTCTCATATTCTCTCACTTCCACGATTCGTCTTCTCCCAACCTTTAGTATATTTTTAAATATAGTTTCTCAGAGATAAATATTCATACAGGTTGGTGCCTTGGGAGAAACATGTAAGGATCCGAACTAGAAATCTCCTTTCTCCGGCGATATGTTAGCGTTTCAGGCAACCTGGATGAAGACTCTAATGTCGCCGTTGATCAAAACAGGTGGAGTTGTGAAGGGACAATCTTTCCACCTGAGAAGAGTTCATCGGTGTGGAGCATCATCATGGATCTTCAAGTCTGAACTCGAAATCAACGAGATCTGATGCGTCCGGCGGATTAGTCGAAGAAGGAGAGTTGACGCCTATAATCTTTATTTTTCTTCATTCGGATTGTCTCGGTTGCAAGAGACTGTAGGACTAGGGCTCACCATGCATAAGATGGTTAGGTAGCGGAACAGTTCAAGAAATTTTCCCCAGTGTTGAATATGCAAGCTGAAGCCATCTCCGGCAGTCATACAACTAAAAAAGCAATCGTACAGTGGCCGGAATCACATTGAAAGAAAATCCCAAGCACATATGCCAGGCGGTGGAACTGTTGGAGATAGTGAGGTAGGAATCGTTGATTTCAAGAAAAGGGATTTGTAATTTTCTAATTTTATAGCCCTAATTTTTAGATTTGTATTTATCTCAACCAACATAAAATTGATGCATTCAATCATGTAATTTTAAGGTGTCTTATTTAATTTTTTATTTCACTTTTTGAATAGTGGTTTTATATGTAATTTTTTCATATTAGATATGTTAATCTTTTTCTTTTAAATTTCTTTCAGGTTGCTTTGAAGGTGAAGCCTCTATAATTTTTTATCGTTTTGAATGCTTTTGCTGTTTCTCAATTTTGGGGTATTAGGAGTTTGCATATTTTTGTTGGGGTACCAGGAGTTTGCATATTTTTGTGTGTTGTATTTGTGATTTAATCTGTTGTGTGTCATATTTTTTAGTGTATAACACTGGGAGTTTGGTGCAATGACTATTTTTCCATGTTTTGTCAAACATGATTTGGTTAAAAAGTCCCATTGCTTTAAGAAGCAAGCTCAAAGCTTTGCAGGAAGAATAATGTTCATTTGGTTCTAAATCAGTGCAAACTTAATGGTGTAAACATGTTTAAAAGAAAGTTTTAGTACAAATTATGAGTTTGGTGCTTTGATTGCATTTTTTTTAGTTGCTATTGAAGGAAGAAGTGGTTGGGGTTTGTTGAGAAGTTGTGCGGAAAACTTGGGTGTGGGTTGGATTGTAGTGTTTGATTGTTGGCCCTTTTTGTAACTTTAAGATGTATATATATATTTTTTTCTTTCAGTTGGGAGATTCCTTGTATTATTGGCATTTGACAATGGTAAGTTTTTGGTTGGAATGGAATGTTAATTGCTTTATATGAGAGATCAAATATGAGGCAAAACATACAATACAACCCTGGTAGCTTTAGCAGTAACAAATTCTCTGTACGACAGCAACTTCTGAGTTAAAACAATGGTGCTAATATGGCATTTTAGTTTTAATCAATTATGATTTACCAGTTGATTTTTATAAATTGAGGATAATTTTTTCTAATCTGTGTCTTTTGGGGGTTTTAGATCTCTCACCTGTGTGAATTGTTTTTGTAGTGTTTCTTAAGATTTTAGATGTGTTATTGAGTTCAACCCACACCTGAAATGCTCCACATAATGTGTATTATGTTCGAGATTTTGGAAGTGTACTTTGATATCATAATGGTATGCGAGGGGTATTGCATATTTCACATTGGGTAATGCTACAAACACCAACTCCCAGTACTAATCCAGTATCAATTGTGCTTTAAATGCATTGTCCCATCATGGGACCTACACTTTTGTACAATCATTTAAAGCACATCCGGTACTCGATTGGTACTAAGAGTAGGTGTATATATCATTATTCTTTCACATTAGACATAATTCTTATGTGTTGTGACTCAAACTTATGTATCATGGTGGTGGTACAATTTTTTTAGTGTTTGAGTTTCAATTGAAAAGCATCTACCCATCCACGCAAAATGATGGTTGATTCTCATATTGAATAGATATTGCTCTCAACATTCTTCCCTCTCCCACCACACAAATAAAATTAAAAATCGCAAATTTGTCGTACATTGTGTGTTGCGATGCGCGGGTTTAAACCTAGTTCAAATAATTTTAGCATTTATCTAATGAATGTAGAATTGGCTGGTTTCTTCACCTCGGTTAGCTTGGTTCAACAGTAATCCACCAACTCCGAAAAACGGACGTAGTAGTGAGTGATAGTGTTGGAATAGGTTTCAAACAGTCGCCTATAAATATATCAGATTGAAACGCACCCAAGAGTGATCACCACATCTCCGTATCTGTCTCCAATTTTTTATTGCAATGTCTACCCATCAGAATTCCACAACCACTGGTACAACTGGGTGCCTCTCTCTCGATACCTTAGAAAAAGCTAGGAGACTTTCGCAGATTCATAAGGGCCTCTCAGAAAAGCTGAAGAATATTCCTCTTACAAACCCCAAGCCTTGTAGGCCTCGTGTTCTTCATTTGGGTGCACTGTGTAGGGAAGTAGATGACCACGGAGACGTTGTACATATGCCTAAGACCACCCTAAAATTCAACATCAACAACCGAAAACAAGTTAGCCCCGAAATAAATCCTCATTTTGATGCCAGGATGGGTATTGATAAATATAAGCTTTTGAGGCCTAAAAAAAGGAATGCTTTTCAGTTTCTCCACGAAAGCAAATGGTCAAAGGATGCACAAATAATTAAACCAAAAACTGGGCCTGAAATAAATACCCCCAAAGAACCAGTGGAGCCTCTTCCTGATATTGATCCGTGGGATGTCCATCTTTTTTAAGATAATGACATAAGTGAAGATAAATTAAGGGTAGAGAAGATGACTGTTTTTGTGGAATTCCCCCCTCTTATTAAGCCTCCTGCGAAACCAGCTCCACCCGCACCTTAACCCTTTAAGCTATCCAAAAAGGAGCGGAAGAAGCTTCGTACCGTGCAGCGTAATGCGAGGGAATAAGATAGGCAGGAGATGATTAGACAAGGAAACATTGAACCCCCCAAAGCAAAGGTGAGAATGAGCAATCTCATGAAAGTGCTTGCCTCTCAAGCAACCCAGGAACCAACCAAGCTTGAAATGGAAATCATCAAAACCCATTTCAAGCTTGATATTGGTATTTGAAGGAACCAACCAAGCTTTTGATATTGGCCACAACCTGAAGCGGAATGACAATCATCAAAACCTTCTTCTCCTTATCCTACAAATACGGCTTCAAAAACGACCACCCCGTCCCAATCAACACAATCAAACTAAACAAAGTAATCCCCTAGAAGAAACTAAATATGTAAAATAAAACATCCCATCCGTGCGCACTACCCGTTCACTTAATATACGAATTATCCCCGGCCTCACACAATAGGTTTCATGCTTTTAAGATTAAAACAACGAGCATGAAGAAATGGATTCCGTAAACAGTTAAGCGTTTCTTGTACAAAACATAAATCCCAAGAGCGAGCTAAAATGAAAAAAATGAGGGAGAGTAGGAAATAAACCCTTGGGCGAATGGTTTTACCAGCGGATAAGTAATCACGGGTTCTGGTTTTGGCGTCGAGATTGTACATAGCGGATTTGACGGTAATGGAGATTTTTAGCTGGAGGCAGTTGGCGAAGACGAGAGTGTATTGATCGGTTGCGTCGGATTGGTTGTAGAGGGAGGAGGAGGATGAGGAGTTGAGGGATTGGAAAGTGAAGACTTTTTGGATGAGATGGAATTGGAGAGTGCAGGAGATTTCGGCGGCATCGACGTGGAAGCCAGGAGTTGCGGGTGCAGAGGAAGAAGAAGATTTTGGAGAGGTCGAGATCGGGGGAGGGGTCGGAGCGGGAGATTTTGGAGACGGAGAGTTAGAGGTGGCCGTGGTGGCTACCCCGATCTCGACCTCTCCAAAATCTTCTCTTCCTCTGAACCCGCAACTCCTGGCTCCACGTTGACGACGCCGAAATCTCCTGCACTCTCCAATTCCATCTCATCCAAAAAGTCTTCACTTTCCAATCCCTCAACTCCTCCTCCTCCCCCTTCTCCACTCTCTAGAACCAATCCGACGCAGCCGATCAATACACTCTCGTCTTCGCCAACTGCCTCCAGCTAAAAATCTCCATGACCGTCAAATCCACTATGTACAATCTCGATGCCAAAACTAACACTCGTGATTACTTATCCGCTGGTAAAACCATTCGCCCCAGGGTTTATTTCCTACTCTCCCTCATTTTTTTCATTTTAGCTGGCTCTTGGATTTGTGTTTTGTACAAGAAACGTCTAATTGTTTACGGAATCCATTTCTTCATGCTCGCTGTTTTAATTTTAAAAGCATGAAAACTATTGTGTGAGGCCGAGGATAATTCGTCTATTAAGCGAACGGGTAGTGCGCATGGATGGGATGTTTTGTTTTACATATTTAGTTTCTTCAAGGGGATTACTTTGTTTACTTTGATTGTGTTGATTGGGACCGGGTGGTAGTTTTTGAAGCTGTATTTGCAGGATAAGGAGAAGAAGGTTTTGATGATTGTCATTAGCTTCAGTTTGCGTGTACAAGATTAATGACCTTTCCCATCCCAAGACCCGTTTCAAGGTTGATATTAATGCTAGGGAGAATCGGTTGACAGGATGTGCAGTAATCTCAGATGGGGGAATCAGTATTGTAGTTGTTGAAGGTGGAGCCAAATCCATTAAGAGATATAATGATCTTATGCTGAGGCGTATAAATTGGACAACTGCTGCTGCTGTTAAAACTGAAGGTGAAGACCACGATGAGGAGAAGCCCGTGAGCAAGTGCTTGCTAGTGTGGCAGGGCAGTGTTGCTAAACCGAGCTTCGGAAGGTTCTTCATCCGTGAGTGTAGGGCTGATGCTGCTGCCCGTAAGGTGCTTTCTGATGCTGGTGTTGTTCACTGTTTTGATCTCGCTGCCAACTTCTCCCAGGACCAATTGTAAAGGGATAATTACTTTATCTGATGTTTATACTGAAAATGATGTTTTTTTTTTGCTTTTTTCTTTTCTGAGTATGGGATTCTCTAAGCTTAACTATAAATTTTGCATTCTGTTGTTCGCATGACGCTGTTTTGAAATTATTGGAAGTGCTATGACATAGATCTCATGTTCCTTTAAATACACACACACACACAGATAAGGGACCCAATTGAAACTCCCTAAGGCCCTGATTTTGCTAGGGCCGCCCCTGTTTCTAATGAGAGATTTACAGAGATACCTTCATGATCGAGATGGATATTTGTCTTTAAAAATGATGCACATCTTCCCTTTATAGCATGCTGCTGTTTGTCTTGATTTAGCAAAACTCGGTGTTTAATATTTTGTTAGTTTGCTCATAAATTGATTGAACCTTGGAGGATTTTTATACATTTTTGGGACATGCATAATTTCTGTACATTGTCGTAAATGTATCTTTTAAGTAGTGATGCCTACTTGTGTTCGCTATAATCATGGTCAACGAGTTTATATCATTTTCCAATTGAGTAGACACAAAACATATTTTCTGCTTTTCTTACGGATGTTGATCAATGGAAAATGAACAAAACACCTGTGAGTTTCTCACTTTTAATGCATGCATATATTAAACATGGAAGAATAGACAGCTTAGCAATTACTGAATTATTTAAGTGTTTCTTCACAAAGCAGGATTTCTATAATGGATTTTTCATTTATATATGTTTTCTCCACCTCATTTGTCGATATTAAACTTTTGGCCTTTTAAATTATTTTCTTGTGCTGTAGTGCTGACTATTTTAACTTCTTTAGCCATTTCCTAGTATTTTTTAATTACTATCCATGTTATCAGGGTTCATGAAATATTTTGTAAAATAAGCAGTGTTGTCTATCCTCTAGAAGAAGTAAATTTAGATATTCTTCTATCCTCCTGCTTTGAAATCATAACATAGCTGTCAATCACTGCCTTCTTTGGGTATTGTAATGTTTAGGAATGTACACACAAGGGTTTGTTGATTTTCGAGATTCTTCATCTTTTATTCCACTATATATCGTGAAAGTCTGTTTTATGAGTTCCAAATGTTATGAATGTGTAAACCAAATCTTATCATCTAAAGGACTCTTCATTATTCTCTTGCAATTATAATATTTTGGGATAATTCAACAGAGAACCCAAATCCCCTTTGAATATTTGAGTTTCCCTTGCCAAACATATCTTGGGAGATATATTTGCTAGGAATGAGAACAAAAAGAAAGAAGATGAATGAGAAATTATGAGGGGCGGAGACTATATATCTTGGGAAAGTTATCTTTTTCATTTTTATTTGGTTGGTTAGAAGGAATAGAACAAATGAACATGACGTAACATGGGGAATGTTGCGTCGATATGGGTTGTATTAATGAGGGTGACTTAAATGTAAGTTATATGCTCTTCATACAAATTAGATCAGCTGGAGTAAGTGAATATTCTAAAGCAGCTTTTAGAATGTTATAGTATCTAGGGCCATTTAGGTTATCTTGCACCAATGTACTTGGGCCAATAAATATAAAGTATTCCCTCCATTTGTTAGGAACTTTGAATATTTAACAAATGAAAATGAGAGAGATGATTGAGCCCCTAAATCATTAGTTGTTGTGGTGTGTAATGCTTCCAATATTTACATCAGATTGGTATTAGGGCATATAACGTCTTTGATTTATGGCTATAACTCAGGATAACCACTTGACCATAAATGGGGGGTTTATCAATCCAAACAAAAACCCAATCATATATTTGGCGAAAACTTGTTGCGAGGACTCAATGAAGCCACCGTACCGACTGAAAGTTATAACTTCTTCACCTCAGTTGCACCCCACACAACCTGCTCATGTTACTCAAGTTTCCGTCAACCAAACTCTAGTCCTTCTGGAGGCTGCAAACACTCAATTGATGTTGGTAGGAACAATTAGAGCCGTGAAGTTGTGGGTGAACCCTTTAAGGCTTCTTCATCGATGATGGAGGTGATGCCCCTTGATTTTGCCCTAAGTGACATCGATGAACAAAGAGTTCATGATTCCAAAGGTGAAAACGACGAGATGCAATGGTGGCTAACAATTGATGAGCTGTAAACTTTGTAAATCAATATATTGTCGTTGGGTATTTACCGCCTAACAAAAACCACAACTTGGTACACTATGGAGTGTAGCAGCAAGTAGGGATCGATTTCACTAGAAACGTGACTTATAATTAAATTGTATATCACTTTAAAAGGTAATCTAAAAGTTGATATGTTTTGGGGGTTTTGAGAATTATATCTATAATTAGCACTAGGTAAATATTTAAGTTGACAACTGAAAAGTCTAATTAATGAAGATTAACTAAAAGGGGTTAAGGATTACTCCCCGACCATGCATTAAGAATATGAATGAAGGTGTATGGCTTGAAACACATTTAATTAGTCATAACCCTTTTTGACCAAACATCAAATATGAGTAGTGTAAACCCAACTATGAAAGATTAAAATTTCAATTAGTTATGATGACAAATGAGGTGAGTTTGTAATAAAGTTTCAAACAATACCATTGCATGACAAGGGAAGTTAAGAGGCTAAGATACTCAAATAACAACACACAAGTTCCAATTAAATTGATTCTGATGTAATCTAGGGTGCGGAAGCATAAAAAAAAGAATTATCTACACAACAACAACAACAACAACATGGGACCTACACTTTTGTACAATCATTTAAAGCACATTCGGTACTCGATTGGTACTATGAGTAGGTGTATATATCATTATTCTTTCACATTAGACATAATTCTTATGTGTTGTGACTCAAACTTATGTATCATGGTGGTCGTACAATTTTTTTAGTGTTTGAGTTTCAATTGAAAAGCATCTACCCATCCACGCAAAATGATGGTTGATTCTCATATTGAATAGATATTGCTCTCAACATTCTTCCCTCCCACCTCACAAATAAAATTAAAAATCGCAAATTTGTCGTACATTGTGTGTTGCCCGCGCATCGCGCGGGTTTAAACCTAGTTCAAATAATTTTAGCATTTATCTAATGAATGTAGAATTGGCTGGCTTCTTCACCTCGGTTTGCTTGGTTCAAAAGTAATCCAACTCCGAAAAACGAACGTATTAGTGAGTGATAGTGTTGGAATAGGTTTCAAACAGTCGCCTATAAATATATCAGATTGAAACGCACCCAAGAGCGATCACCACATCTCCGTATTTGTCTCCAATTTTTTACTGCAATGTCTACCCATCGAATTCCACAACCACGGGTACAACTGGATGCCTCTCTCTCGATACCTTAGAAAAAGCTAGGAGACTTTCGCAGATTCATAAGGGCCTCTTAGAATAGCTTAAGAATATTCCTCTTACAAACCCCAAGCCTTGTAGGCCTCGTGTTCTTCATTTGGGTGCACTGTGTAGGGAAGTAGATGACCACGGAGACGTTGTAAATTCAACACCAACAACCGAAAACAAGTTGGCCCAGAAATAAATCCTCATTTTGATGCCAGGATGGGTATTGATAAATATAAGCTTTTGAGGCCTAAAAAAAGGAAGGCTTTTCAGTTTCTCCACGAAAGAAAATGGTCAAAGGATGCACAAATAATTAAACCAAAAACTGGGCCTGAAATAAATACCCCCAAAGAACCAGTGGAGCCTCTTCCTGATATTGATCCGTGGGATGTCCATCTTTTTCAAGATAATGACATAAGTGAAGATAAATTAAGGGTAGAGAAGATGACTGTTTTTGTGGAATTCCCCCCTCTTATTAAGCCTCCTGCGAAACCAGCTCCACCCGCACCTCAACCCTTTAAGCTAACCAAAAAGGAGCAGAAGAAGCTTCGTACTGTGCAGCGTAATGCGAGGGAAAAAGATAGGCAGGAGATGATTAGACAAGGCCTCATTGAACCCCCCCAAAGCAAAGGTGAGAATGAACAATCTCATGAAAGTGTTTGCCTCTCAAGCAACCCAGGAACCAACCAAGCTTGAAATGGAAATCATCAAAACCCATTTCAAGCTTGATATTGGTATTTGAAGGAACCAACCAAGCTTTTGATATTGGCCACAACCTGAAGCGGAATGACAATCATCAAAACCTTCTTCTCCTTATCCTGCAAATACGACTTCAAAAACGACCACCCCGTCCCAATCAACACAATCAAAGTAAACAAAGTAATCCCATTGAAGAAACTAAATATGTAAAACAAAACATCCCATCCGTGCTCACTACCCGTTCACTTAATATACGAATTATCCTCGGCCTCACACAATAGGTTTCATGCTTTTAAGATTAAAACAGCGAGCATGAAGAAATGGATTCCGTAAACAGTTAAACGTTTCTTGTACAAAACATAAATCCCAAGAGCTAGATAAAAGGAAAAAAAATGAGGGAGAGTAGGAAATAAACCCTGGGGCGAATGGTTTTACCAGCGGATAAGTAATCACGGGTGTTGGTTTTGGCGCCGAGATTGTACATAGCGGATTTGACGGTCATGGAGATTTTTCGCTGGAGGCCGTTGGCGAAGACGAGAGTGTATTGATCAGCTGTGTCGGATTGGTTGTAGAGAGTGGAGAAGGAGGAGGAGGAGGAGGAGGAGTTGAGGGATTGGAAAGTGAAGACTTTTTGGATGAGATGGGATTGGAGAGTGCAGGAGATTTCGGCGGCGTCGACGTGGAGCCAGGAATTGCTGGTGCAGAGGAAGAAGAAGATTTTGGAGAGGTCAAGATCGGGGGAGGGGTTGGAAAGGGAGATTTTGGAGACGGAGAGTTAGAGGTGGCCGTGGTGGCTCCCCCGATCTCGACCTCTCCAAATTCTTCTTCTTCCTCCGCACCCGCAACTCCTGGCTCCACGTCGACGACGCCGAAATCTCCTGCACTCTCCAATCCCATCTCATCCAAAAAGTCTTCACTTTCCAATCCCTCAACTCCTCCTCCTCCTCCTCCTCCTTCTCCACTCTCTACAACCAATCCAACGCAGCCGATTAATACATTCTCGTCTTCGCCAACTGCCTGCAGCTAAAAATCTTCATGACCGTCAAATCCGCTATGTACAATCTCGACGCCAAAACTAACACCCGTGATTACTTATCCGCTGATAAAACCATTCGCCCCAGGGTTTATTTCCTACTCTCCCTCATTTTTTTCATTTTAGTTGGCTCTTGAATTTATGTTTTGTACAAGAAACGTTTAACTGTTTACGGAATCCATTTCTTCTTGCTTGCTGTTTTAATCTTAAAAGCATGAAAAACCTATTGTGTGAGGCCGAGGATAATTCGTATATTAAGCGAACGGGTAGTGCGCACGGATGGGATGTTTTGTTTTACATATTTAGTTTCTTGAAGGGGATTACTTTGTTTACTTTGATTGTGTTGATTGGGACGGGGTGGTCATTTTTGAAGCTGTATTTGCAGGATAAGGAGAAGAAGGTTTTGATGATTGTCATTCCACTTCAGTTTGCGTGTACAAGATTAATGACCTTTCCCATCCCAAGACCCGTTTCAAGGTTGATATTAATGCTAGGGAGAACCGGTTGACAGGATGTGCAGTAATCTCAGATGGTGGAATCAGTATTGTAGTTGTTGAAGGTGGAGCCAAATCCATTAAGAGATATAATGATCTTATGCTGAGGCGTATAAATTGGACAACTGCTGCTGCTGTTAAAACTGAAGGCGAAGACCACGATGAGGAGAAGCCCGTGAGCAAGTGCTTGCTAGTGTGGCAGGGCAGTGTTGCCAAACCGAGCTTCGGAAGGTTCTTCATCCGTGAGTGTAGGGCTGATGCTGCTGCCCGTAAGGTGCTTTCTGATGCTGGTGTTGTTCACTGTTTTGATCTCGCTGCCAACTTCTCCCAGGACCAATTGTAAAGGTATAATTACTTTATCTGATGTGTATACTGAAAATGCTGTTTTTTTTTTGCTTTTTTCTTTTCTGAGTATGGGATTCTCTAAGCTTAACTATAAATTTTGCATTCTGTTGTTCGCATGATGCTGTTTTGAAATTATTGGAAGTGCTATGACATAGATCTCATGTTCCTTTAAATACACACACACACACAGGTAAGGGACCCAATTGAAACTCACCTAAGGCCCTGATTTTGCTAGGGCCGCCCCTGTTTCTAATGAGAGATTTACAGAGATACCTTCAAGATCGAGATGGATATTTGTCTTTAAAAATGATGCACATCTTCCCTTTATAGCATGCTGCTGTTTGTCTTGATTTAGCAAAACTCGGTGTTTAATATTTTGTTAGTTTGCTCATAAATTGATTGAACCTTGGAGGATTTTTATACATTTTTGGGACATGCATAATTTCTGTACATTGTCGTAAATGTAGCTTTTAAGTAGTGATGCCTACTTGTGTTCGCTATAATCATGGTCAACGAGTTTATATCATTTTCCAATTGAGAACACAAAACATATTTTCTGCTTTTCTTACGGATGTTGATCAATGGAAAATGAACAAAACACCTGTGAGTTTCTCACTTTTAATGCATGCATATATTAAACATGGAAGAATAGACAGCTTAGCAATTACTGAATTATTTAAGTGTTTCTTCACAAAGCAGGATTTCTATAATGGATTTTTCATTTATATATGTTTTCTCCACCTCATTTGTCGATATTAAACTTTTGGCCTTTTAAATTATTTTCTTGTGCTGTAGTGCTGACTATTTTAACTTCTTTAGCCATTTCCTAGTATTTTTTAATTACTATCCATGTTATCAGGGTTCATGAAATATTTTGTAAAATAAGCAGTGTTGTCTATCCTCTAGAAGAAGTAAATTTAGATATTCTTCTATCCTCCTGCTTTGAAATCATAACATAGCTGTCAATCACTGCCTTCTTTGGGTATTGTAATGTTTAGGAATGTACACACAAGGGTTTGTTGATTTTCGAGATTCTTCATCTTTTATTCCACTATATATCGTGAAAGTCTGTTTTATGAGTTCCAAATGTTATGAATGTGTAAACCAAATCTTATCATCTAAAGGACTCTTCATTATTCTCTTGCAATTATAATATTTTGGGATAATTCAACAGAGAACCCAAATCCCCTTTGAATATTTGAGTTTCCCTTGCCAAACATATCTTGGGAGATATATTTGCTAGGAATGAGAACAAAAAGAAAGAAGATGAATGAGAAATTATGAGGGGCGGAGACTATATATCTTGGGGAAGTTATCTTTTTCATTTTTATTTGGTTGGTTAGAAGGAATAGAACAAATGAACATGACGTAACATGGGGAATGTTGCGTCGATATGGGTTGTATTAATGAGGGTGACTTAAATGTAAGTTATATGCTCTTCATACAAATTAGATCAGCTGGAGTAAGTGAATATTCTAAAGCAGCTTTTAGAATGTTATAGTATCTAGGGCCATTTAGGTTATCTTGCACCAATGTACTTGGGCCAATAAATATAAAGTATTCCCTCCATTTGTTAGGAACTTTGAATATTTAACAAATGAAAATGAGAGAGATGATTGAGCCCCTAAATCATTAGTTGTTGTGGTGTGTAATGCTTCCAATATTTACATCAGATTGGTATTAGGGCATATAACGTCTTTGATTTATGGCTATAACTCAGGATAACCACTTGACCATAAATGGGGGGTTTATCAATCCAAACAAAAACCCAATCATATATTTGGCGAAAACTTGTTGCGAGGACTCAATGAAGCCACCGTACCGACTGAAAGTTATAACTTCTTCACCTCAGTTGCACCCCACACAACCTGCTCATGTTACTCAAGTTTCCGTCAACCAAACTCTAGTCCTTCTGGAGGCTGCAAACACTCAATTGATGTTGGTAGGAACAATTAGAGCCGTGAAGTTGTGGGTGAACCCTTTAAGGCTTCTTCATCGATGATGGAGGTGATGCCCCTTGATTTTGCCCTAAGTGACATCGATGAACAAAGAGTTCATGATTCCAAAGGTGAAAACGACGAGATGCAATGGTGGCTAACAATTGATGAGCTGTAAACTTTGTAAATCAATATATTGTCGTTGGGTATTTACCGCCTAACAAAAACCACAACTTGGTACACTATGGAGTGTAGCAGCAAGTAGGGATCGATTTCACTAGAAACGTGACTTATAATTAAATTGTATATCACTTTAAAAGGTAATCTAAAAGTTGATATGTTTTGGGGGTTTTGGGGGTTTTGAGAATTATATCTATAATTAGCACTAGGTAAATATTTAAGTTGACAACTGAAAAGTCTAATTAATGAAGATTAACTAAAAGGGGTTAAGGATTACTCCCCGACCATGCATTAAGAATATGAATGAAGGTGTATGGCTTGAAACACATTTAATTAGTCATAACCCTTTTTGACCAAACATCAAATATGAGTAGTGTAAACCCAACTATGAAAGATTAAAATTTCAATTAGTTATGATGACAAATGAGGTGAGTTTGTAATAAAGTTTCAAACAATACCATTGCATGACAAGGGAAGTTAAGAGGCTAAGATACTCAAATAACAACACACAAGTTCCAATTAAATTGATTCTGATGTAATCTAGGGTGCGGAAGCATAAAAGAAAAGAATTATCTACACAACAACAACAACAACAACATGGAAAATGAAGAAGGGTTTATTATTTCTCTTTTTAGTCTTCAATATCAAAATGGCAAAAGCAATACAATGAGGAACTTATGAGCTATTTATACTAAAAGGTACAAAAGGGTAAAAAATAGAATAAATGCCAAAAAGATTACTATATCCCTATGCTCCTTCATCAGATTCAAACCAACCCTAACTTTGAATCTCAATATCCATGCTGGGTTTATGTTCCTAACCCATTAATTAACACAAAACATGGTAAACTAACTACAACAATCAAATAAAGAGAGAAAACAAAGTAGAATCAACACCACTAAGTTATATATATTAAAATCACAACATGGTTACAAACCTAGAAATAAAGCTATGAAAGAAATAATGAAAGACAATGAATAGTGAAAAAATGCACTTACATAAATTTGAAATTACGAAAAGTCCCTTAAAGTTTAATCTCTAAGCAAAACTTTCCCGAAACGCTACCAAACTTCACACTTAGCATCTCCAATACCTATAAAAGCTCAAATAAACCTTGAAAATATATAACATCAATAGCAAAAGTTACCAATATAAGAGCTTAATTATAAGAATTAACGGACACGGGAATGCTAGAATGCACAAGAATAAAGTGTACTAAATGTAATATTCGTGACCAATCAACAATGCATAAAAGGAGTAGAGGAATTCTAAAGAAGTAGCCAACCGTGGAGATGGAGTACCGACCGAGGTCGATGGCAAGTTTGGGGGTGAATAAGGAGAGAAGAATCTCCATGACATCATTGGCGAGAGAGAATATCTCACTGCTAGTCATTTTTACATGGTCCTCGAAGCCGGCGTTTGAAGCAAGGGTTGAGGCGACGAAGTCGAGCGTAAATGAGATGCTACTAGGATTGTTATGGTGGCTACTCGCATGCTTAGCATTCCATGGGATTCTATTGTGAGCCTTGATTTATAGGGGAATATGCCTAAAGGCTTAAGGATGATTGTGGGTTTGTGCCAGTGGAGAAGAAAAACAGGCCTGTTATAGTTACAACTTGTAATTGTGAAGGGGCAGACTTAATGGGGATTGACATATTTGGCTCTCTGAAATTTTGAAGTGCAAGATATTTTATTTTGGTCCAAAATGGTAGGGCAGTTTGGTAAGTTTTTAGGAGTGGCATATGAAGCGAACGCGAAGAAAGCTTGGAAGTTGTTTAGAAAGATTGAGAGGAAGTGGAGAGGGGGGGAAGGGAAGGAAGGGGACAATTGTGGTTTTTCGAGGGGGGGATCAGAGAGAGAGAGCTCAGAAGACTGCAATGGTCCATTAATTATGAAAGGGATAGGGGAAGAGGTTTTTTTTTTTTTTGGGGGGGGGGGGAGGGGAAGGAGATAGCAGGAATATTGATGTCAATGAAGATGTGAATCATTTCTTGGAATGTCAGGGGGTTAAAATGACTTTAACAAGAGAAATATTTTGAGCCGAGCGATTTCTTTGTGGAGACCGGATGTATTGTGTTCACAAGATACCAAAATAAGCGAGATGAGTAGAGTGGCAGCTCAAAGTGTTTGGGGGGACATTATGTGGAGTGGTGTACGCTTGACTCTAGTGGTGAATCGGGGGGGGGGGGGGGTGACGATTATATAGGATAAAAGAGTTGTGGAGTTGGTGAATAGTCTTGTTGGGAACCATTCTTTGTCTTGTATGTTTAGGGGTGTAGAAGACATGTTTATGTTAGAGATTTTCGAGGTGTACGAGACGGTGGACGATGATGTGAGATGGGAGATTTGGGAAGAGTTAGGTGTGTGTGGTGGGGTGGGTGGGGGGGGAGGGTCCCTTGGTGCAAGGGCGGGGATTTTGACTTGGTCTTTTATATGGGGGAGCGAAGTAGGGGACGAAGATTGACTAGACCGATGAGGGAGTTTTCTAAGTTCATCGATGAAATGGAGTTGGTTGACATGCCTTTCGAGGAGGACCTTTTACCTGGTCTAGTAATAGGAACCCACCTATGTGGCCTCGGTTGGATCGTTTTCTGGTATCGGTTGATTGGGAAGAGCACTTTCCAGGAGCAGTGCAATTGAGCTTGCTTAGAGTTATCTCTGATCATGTCCCGATTGTTTTGGAGTGCGGAGGGGGTAGCGAGAGGGAGCTCCCCGTTTAAATTTGAGATATGTGGTTGAAGGAGGAGGGCTTCGTAGAGGGAGTGAAGACGTGGTGGGATGGTTATCATGTGGAGGGGAACGCGGGCTATATATTAGCTAAGAAGCTTTATCTTTTTAAGGAAGACCTAGAAAATTAGAATAAGGAGAGCTTTGGGGACGTGAGGGAATTTATAGTTAGAGGTCTTGAAGAGATTAAGGAGATCGATGTTAAGGAGGCAGAGGGTTTGTTGTCCAGGGAAGAGCGGTTGGGGAGGGAGGAGAGAAAAGGAGAAGTGGTGCGGAAAATGATTCAGAAAGAGATCTGTTGGCGACAAAAATCTCGAGCGCTGTGGTTGAAGGAAGGAGATAGAAACACCAAGTTTTTTCATAGGATAGAAAACTCATACCGCAGATTCAATCATATAGGGAAGGTTATGGTGGATGGGGTGGATTTCACACAGGAAGTTGAGATTATGATGGCGATAAATGAATTTTATGAAGCTCCGTTCATAAAAGAGGAGTGGAGACCTACGCTAGACGTGTTGGAGTTCGGGGTTATCTCGAGAGAGAGAGAGAGAGAGAGAGAGAGCAGTGAGGATTTAGAGATACCTTTTTCGGGGAAGATGTGGTTTTAGTGTTGAAGTCTATGAGGGGGATAAGGCGCCGGGGCCAAATGGATTCTCGATGGATTTTTTTCGACAGTGTTTGTCGGTGGTGCGTAGTGATGTCTTAGCCTTTTTTTGGTGATTTTCACGAGAGAGGTAGATTTCAGCGAAGCTTGAATGGTTCCTTTATTGCATTGATTCCCAAAAACGGAGGGGCGATTGATGTGAGGGACTTTCGACCAATTAGTTTGGTAAGAATTATCTATAAGGTGTTGCCAGTCAGGTTGAGGAGGGTGCTAGATCCCATTGTATCCCAGGATCAGAATGCGTTAGGGGGAAGACAAATCTTAGATACGGATTTGGTGACTAATGAATATGTAGAGTCGAGATTGCGAAGTGGGGTGCAGGGGCTTGTGTGCAAACTTGATATCGGGAAGGCTTATGATCATGTGAATTGCCCTTTTTTTGCTAGATTTGCTTGGGAGGGTAGAGTTTGGTCAAAGGTGGCTTTTGTGAATGGAGAGTTGCATTACCTCTGTAAAGTAGTTGGTTTTGGTCAATGAGTCACCAAAAGGCTTCTTTTCAAGTTCACATGGGTTACGCCAGGAGGATCCTCTCTCGCCTTTTCTCTTTGTTCTGTTGAGTAAGCTTTTGGCGAGGGCGGTGGAGGTAGGTAGACTAAGCCGTTTTGAAGTGGGGGACCGGGGAGGTTCTACGTGCCGAGTGACCCAACTTTTATTTGCCGATGACATGATCATTTTTTTTTTGCGAAGCAGAGGAGGTTCAAGTGAGCAGTGCCAAGCTTATTTTGATGTGTTTCGAGGCAGTTTCATGGTTGCTTATCAATGTTGGTAAGTGTGAGATGATTCCAATAGGGGGTAAAAGAATTAGCATGGGCATTTGGTTGCAAGGTATAATGATTGGAGTCTTCTTACCATCATGGGGTATTCAAGTCCAATGGAATGGGACACTAAATTTATTAACATTAGAGAATGACTAGTGGTGCAATTTCCGTATCCAATTGCACCTTTGATAGGGGATTATTGGTGTTTTTTTTTGGGTGGGGGTGGGGAGTGGGGTGGTGTATGGCCCATGTAGATCAAAGGTAGTAAATGAATTTTTGGGAGGAACTAGCTTGTTTATTTGGCTCGTGCAGCCCTAATTGGTGCTTAGGTTGTGATTTTAACGTTGTTAGGCTATAATCCGAGGAATCGGGAGGGGCAGTGTCACTCGAAGCATGCGAGATTTTGATTCTCTTACTGACTCTTTTGAGGGACCTTAGGTTGAGTAAAAGAAGGACCACTACCCCATCGTGCTGGATACTAGTGGTATTAAGTGGGATTCCTTACGTTTTTAATTTGAAAACACGTGGTTGGAATGCAAGGATATTGGGGATAATCTCTCCAAGCGCTGCCGGGGGGAGGGGGGGGGGGGGAGGTAACGTTCATAGTTGGGAAGGATTACAATTTTCTCTCTTCCGTATTTGGATTGAAATGCGTTGGCTTCTTGGAATTTTTCGATTCGCAGAAATCTTTATGACCTTGAGACAACGGTACATTTCCTTAACCGGTATTGCAGAGGATATTAATATTCATGAAGGGGTGAAAGATAAGAAAAATTGGATGTTATAACAATCAAGGTTTCTGTTGTAAATCTATTTTTTTTTTAATTTTCTTTGTGATGATTTATCTCTTCCTTCTTTTTCCCCTTCCAATTTGATTTGGGTTGCTAGAACTTCGTCAAAGTGGGGTTTTTTCTTGGTTGGGGGCTCATGAAAGGATAAGCACTTGCGATGTGTTGCATAGGAGGTGTTGTCATTGTAAATATAGTAATGACACCTGTCACACTTTTCTTCATTGTTCGTTCCCTGTCTTCCTATGGACGAAATTATTTTTGGTGCTGAATTTGGTTGGGGCATTTCCTTTGAAACCGATCGATGTCCTTCTTTGGGAATGCAAAGGTTTGGGAGATTCATAGATTTCCTTTGGAGATGCGTAGTTCTTGCTGATCTTTGGTTTGTTTAGATGAAACAAAACAATAGAATTTTAAAAGAAACAGAGGAAGAAAATAAATGATCTTGGGAAATGATTAAATTCATTGCATCTATATGGGACACGCCTTCCAAGTCGCTCAAGAAAATTGATCTTCTCTCTATTTACTTGAGCTAGAAGGAGGATATTCTATAGTTTGAGGGAGATTTTTCTTGGGGCTGTTGTGGTGCTTGGACATGTTTATATTTATTTTGTTGATTCTGCTTGTATGTAACTGCTGGTCTTCAAATCGTAGTGACTCTTAACTACATTTATTTTATCAATAAAATCTTTAGTTTCTGATAAAAAAGTAGTTTTTAGGGGTATTTAAGTAGGTTAGGTACCAAGGTACGTGGACTTAAAAATAATGTATTATCTCCGTTTGTTTGGACCAATGAATGATTAATGAATGAGAATGTGAGAAATGATTGAAACCCTTAATGTTGTCGTTGTGTAATGATTCTAATCTTTACATCAGAAAGAAAGTGATTTTGGTTAAGTTCCCGCTATGTTTGTTTGTTGACATGTTTTGTTCTTCATTGTTTATTTTAACAGGTTTTTGCAGCATATCATTAGTCACAACCTTTGGGTGGTATAGTACTGGCTTTTTAAACAATCGATGGCCCTCAATGTGAGAGATTCAAATTGTACTGCAAACAGTGGGAAAAAAAGGACCTCTTTGAAAATACATCGCATCTTCTTTTCAGCATTGTCACCATCCCTCCGAGGACACCAACAACACAACGGTACATGTATATCTTCAACTACTCTCTTAAATACCAATTTTCGAAACCTAATATTTAAGACTATTGAAGAGAAGTCAATGGCTTTTGCCAAAAGTAATTGGCTAGCATCTGAATAATTGTATACTGTGATTGTCAATCCTGGATTTTTTATCCAAATCCTCAATTCAATTCATGAGCGGCCACAAATTGCACTTCGATTCGTTTGATGGGTTGAAGGCCAGCCGGGGTTTAAGCGATCGGAATTTGCTTCCTGTACTATTCTTGATATTCTTGTTCAAAACAGTTGGATGCAGTTGCTTATTCGGTGATGTGGATGTTTTGATTGATGGGTATGTGAATTCAGAGATTTCAATTAATTGACTCGATCTTTTAGTATGGGTGTAAACTAAAAATGTGATGGTTGAACAATGTTCGTACAATTTTGATAAGGTGGTAAAAAAATGGGTTCTTTTCGGATGTGAAGGCTATCACAATTCACCTCCACACTGTGCAATACCCAAATAACCAATAAGACCTTGGAGCCGTAAAACGCCTTTGTTGCCTCTAGCTGCTATGTACTCTTGCCACAACATAGAGCTCCTGCAAACTATTCCACCAACCAATGTAAATACATACCTCTTAGTAAATTGTTGTCTGCCTAAATCACCTGAAGAGGCAGAATCAACATACCCATAAACGTATGTCCTGTTAACTGGTTGGTACACTTATCCCACATCCAAAAATCCCTAATCGAACTCTTAGGATACTTAGGGATAGGGATTTAGTTGGAAGAGCTAAGTAATCGTATAGAATTATGGGTGTATATTGAGTTAAGCCAACCATTATTACGTATAATACCATTTTGGATTCCTTTTGTAAAGAAGGTGAAGTGCAACAAGTGCTAGACCTTTTATCAGAGATGGAGATAAGAGGGTGTGCTCCAAAAGATGTTACCTATAATGTGTTGATTTATGGGTTGTCGAAGAAAGGGGAATTTGACCAGGCCAAGGGGAAGGTTGGGAAGATGTTTAACTTTGGGTTGAAGGTCTCGGAAATTACGTATGATCCTTTGATTTGTGGGTGTTGTGAGAAGGGAATGCTTGTTGAGGCATTGAGTCTTGCGGAAGGGATGGTAGTAAGAGGAGTTTCCTCCACTGTATCAACGTATAATACATTTATGTATGGCCTTTTTAATCATGGAAGAGTTACGGGTGCTAGGCTACAGTTTTCGGGAACGTTAGAGAAGAATTTGGTGCTGGATATAATGTCATATAACATTTTGATATATGGATATTGTCAGCTGCGGAACCTAAGGGAGGCTTTCTGCTTGTTATTTGAGTTAAAACACAGGAATGTTATTCCTACAGTAGTAACTTCTAATACTATTATGCACGGGCTTTCCAGACGTGGGTATTTGGAGGATGATAGACAACTCAAAGACAAAATGATCAATTTAAGATGTTTTTCCAAATGTTTTTACGTATATTATTCTAGTAAATGGTTCATTCAAGGCAGGAAATTTGCAATTGGCTATTGAATTTGTTGATGAGATGTTGCGTAAAGGTTGGAGCCCGACCAGTTTGCATACACAACTGGAATGATGGGGAAATTGAAGCTCGGTGATACATCTAGGGCATTTAGTCTGCAAGAAGAAATGCTAGTAAAGGGGTTCCTGCCTGATTTAATCACCTATACTGTTTTCGTGAATGGGCTTTGTAACTTGAGGAATTTGGAAGAAGCTTGTGAGTTGTTGCAGGAGATGGTTGGCAGCAGTATTGTTCCTGATCATGTGACATATGGTAGGATTATTAATGGTCACATGGAAATCAGGCATCTCAAGATTGCCAGGGAGTCGTTCCATGATATGCAAATCAAAGGTTTATTTCCTACTGCTGTTATACATTCAGTACTGATTCACGCGCATGCTAGTAACAAGAGCCTAGAACTGGCATTTATGTATTTCTAGGAGATGTAGGAATGGGGTGTTCTTCCAAATGTGATATCCTACAATTCTCTGATCAACAGTCTTTGCAAATTGAGAAGAATAGATCAGGCTTACAATTATATTTCTGAGATGGAAGCAAAAGGGATACTCCTTAATAAAATATACATATACTATATTAATAAAGGAGAATGGGGACTTGGGTAATTTGTATAAGGATTTTTTGACTATAGACATCAATGATAGGTGAGGAACTCAGCCTGAATCCTGAATACACAGTGCATTGTTGAAGCAACTAGGCAAGGACTACAGATCAAATGCAATCGAGTACTAGGAATATGTAGTTCTAGATAACGACAACAATGCTGAAGCAAAGACAGATTAAAAGCTTTTGATGATCTTCAGGTTTTCTCAAGTTATTGATAAGGCATAACTATAGTCTGGTACTTACATACTTTCACACAAAAGAATGATTTTATGCAAGTGTTCTAGTGGAAAAATGTTTGATGTCTCCGAGACATAAAACTTTTTGACGTCTTGGATTGTGGTTGGACAATACCCCTGGCGCGGACCCAATCCAAGACATCAAAAACTTTTATGGAAATGGGTCTGCGCCAGCGGTATTGATCAACCACAATCCAAGACATCAAAATTTGATGTCTCAGAGACTTCAAAATTTTTTCCGTGTTTTAGTTGTCTCATTGAAAAGGAATTTCTAGATGGACATTCAACCACGGACAAGTTGTCTTATAATTTCAACTGTTTCCTCTAATTTTGAGGTAAACATTTCTGCTTTCTGAAGTCTTCTTGAAGAGAGTAATGCTACGGCGACTCAAAATTGGACTCAAAATCGCGACTCACTGACATGGCGTGTCGCGATTGGTTAGTGCCACTGGCGCGGATCCACATTCATAAGGAATCAACCAATGACAGCACGCCATATAAGCGTGAGTCCCAATCAAGAGTCTCCCAAGTATTATCCTCTTGAATATTTGTCATCCAAAATATTACACTTTTGGTTTTACATTCATTATTTTTTTCTGACAATTTCTCTTACATTTGAGGGTATTATATATATATATTTGATTGATTGTTTCCCTCTAAATATGGGCCATTGCTTCGTGGCCTGCATAAAATTGTGATGCGAGTGTTTTTCTTATGGCTGGGTATCGGTCAGTTTGGTCGGTAAATCACCCATACCAATACCAAACCAATTTTCATATACTACAACCAAAGTTACCGTTTTTACCGCACGGTACAACCTAATGTAAACCATTACCAAACCATGCGGTTTGCGGTAAAACCGCGGTAAAATCGGTTTTTCCAACAAATTCCAAAATAAATATTACGTGTTCAATTTAAAAAAAAAATCAAACCAAGAAAAAATACTAGGATTTCATCATTTTATTTAGTCAAATTAATTGACCAAAAACAATAATGATCAAAATTTAATACTAAAACAGTTGGCCTTCTCATTAGTTATGACCTACTTAATTGGGAACTCGGAAAATGGAAGGTGTGCGTATTTATAACCAATGATAGAAGCAATATCTCCTTTGTAAACCTACGTGGAACTTTTGGCATTTCACCAAATGCTTTCACCTTAAGGCAAGAGCATGAGCTAGCTGTGCACTTCACCAAAATGCCTTTAAAGTTTATTTTATTTTACTTTTCTTTATTTCAATAACTAATTTTATTTAAAGGAATTGAAATCGGTTAAAATTATTTACCACATTTGTTTGTTTACAAAACTATTTACCACATTGAAATCAATAACTAGCTGTGTATTTTCTTTCTTTGTTTACCAAATTATTTACCACATTGAAATCAATAATTAGCCGTGCCTTTAAATTTCTTTCTTTGTTTACCCCATTTGTTTACAACACAAAATCATAACAGTATTTTCGGTATACTCAAAGCGTTAGTTCATATAATTTTATAGTTAGTCAAAGTTGTTTATTTTTTTGTTTCATTTGATATTTGTTATGATTTTGATTATCATAAATTCAAAGAAAAATTACATGACTATTAAGTTAGGTATATTACATCACAATATATTTGGTATATTATCATGATATTTTTTATATTTCATGTTTTGTTATTTTAAAAACGGTAATTTTGGTAAATCAATTTTTAAAATGTTTAAACCAAAATCAACCACAAAAAAATTGGTAATTTTGGTTTCGGTAGTTTTGATTTTCGGTATGTAAAAATTGTAAACCATTACCACTTTTTTTCGGTACCGAACACTCCTAGTTTTTCTACAACATAATTATAGGCGTCCAATTACATCATAATAAGTATAGATAAGAAGGGTTTTGTTTTTATCATAACATAATGAAACATCAGGGGTAAAAGACGTAAAAGAGCTCACTATTTGGGGTAGAAGTGTGGAACAATAACAACTTAAGATTTGGGGTAGAACCTTGATCTTGTCCAGTGATGGATCAAGTTGAACCACCGATTTTATTTGTTACCATTGATATTGTGGTTGTCTTCTTTTTCTCTTTTCACATGCTCTCAATCCTTGCTCTAATTTTACATTTTCATTTCTAAGACATACATTCATGCCTTTTGATGATTGAACACTTAGGTACCGTTTGACAAGTCAATTCCAAGATTTGGAATTAGAATTGAAAGGTCAATTTTAATTATACGGAATTGAAATTGGCCTTCTAATTTCATTTTTATGATTTGAAATTGGATTGCCAAACGAGCCTTAAGTATACTGCAAATGGTGGTCTCATCAATTAGTAAAGTAAGAATTCTTTTCTTCAGTTGCCATGAATTGCGGCATGCAGTATATTTGTGTAATCTATGGGGTTTTGACTTTTGAAGAGGCATTTAGTCCCCTGTACAAAATATTTATAGCATCCGATCCCATGCATGAATTTTTTTTGTGTGTTGATCCTACCAATGCCGCTTAAAAGTAACGTGGAATTGTAATGACATTTTTGTCCATTGTCAATATGTATGTCGTACATCGTTACACCGTTGAAGAAATTCAAGATCGCATCTACATCAACGGATTCGAATATCAAAGCTTCATGAACTTGGTAAAGGTTTTTCTGGATAACCGGACCGATCCGGTCAATTTAAAAACGAACAGATGCGCCACCGGATCGATCCGCATCCAAATCAGACCGATCCGCTTTGCACCAAAAACAGAATACCCCGGATCGAAGCCGAACCGATGAAGACATTTTAAAAACGAACCGATCCGATACCGGATCGATTCGGCATCAAAATCGGACCGATCCGGATTTGATAATCTCGAACAGATCTGTTGAGATTTTTTGACTCAAGTTTTCTATAAATATACCTATTTCGGTGGTGTATTTTCCAAGACTTTGATACACGAGTTTGAGAGTCCTTTTTCCTAAGTCTTCATATTTTTGAGTTTCCAAACTCATGTTTTGATTCACATATCATTGCCATATCTTTGTGAATCCCTTTTGAAATCAGAGAACACAACTTTGTTTTTGTTCATCTTTGTGGGGAGATCTTTGCAACCGACGACTGCGTGTTATTACTGAGGGAGTCTCTACAAAGTTTTATGGTTGCGTGCCATTAAGGAGTGCTGCGGTTCTTCCTTTGCTGTTTGGACTGAGGTTCATGTGGGTTTGCTGCGTGTGGATTCATTGCTGACGACACCGACCGACGCCTGCGGGTATTCCCGTGTCACTGTATTTCATTGTAATCCGTGTAAGTTGTGATTTACTTATTATAGTGAAATAAAAGATTTTGCCCTGCGGGGATTTTTCCTTAAATCTGTGTAGCATGCTTTATTTGTTTATGGGTTGACTCACGCTCTTTAGATGCATGTTTAGGGTTTGAAATTAAATAAGTGTGTCAAATTAGAAATTTGCGAATTTAATCAATTATCACAGTCATACGACTTTTCAAATTGGTATAAGAGCGGGTTACGCTAACTTATATAATCAGATCCGTATTTTTGACGGGTCTAATTATGCCTACTGGAAAGCTCGTATGAAATTGATTTTAAAATCTATTGACGAGCGTGTTTGGTTGCTTTGCGAAAATGGTTGAACTCCTCCCATGGTCACCGTTAATAACGTCACCACTTTAAAATCCGTGTCAGCTTGGACTGAAGATGATTATAAATTGTCCAATTTTAATTCTTGTGGTCTGAGTGCTATTTCTGGTGCTGTCTCGCCTGATGAGTTTCGTCGAATTATGACGTGCACCACGTCTAAAGAGGCTTGGGATGTTTTGAAATTGACACATGAGGGTACGAACGCTGTTAAAGAGTCTAAATGATAAAATTTGGCCACCCAATTTGAGACTATTACCATATCCGAGTTTGGATGCTTTGATGATTTTTATGCACGTTTGTCGGACATTGTTAACACAGGTTTTAATTTGGGTGAGGTGATTGATAACACGCGTGTCGTTAAAAGGATTTTGAGATCTCTCCCCAAACGCTTTATTCCTAAATACACTGTTTTGAACTCTTTGGAAAATTTAAAATCACTTAAGTTGGAAGAACTTGTAGGAGATCTTCAAACCTATGAACCATTAAGGCTTAGGATAATGGCATTGCTTTAAAGACTTATTTTAAAAAAAAGAAAGAAAAAGTTTGTGAGTCCGATTCTGAGGGAGATTTTGATTTTAATGATATGGCCTTGTTTGCAAAAAAATTTAAAAAATTTCTCCACATGAACAAAAATAATTCTTCCAATAAAAAGATTTTTTTTGAGAAAAATAAAAAGAAAGGAAAGGCCAAAGAAAGTGATGAGAGGGAAAAAGAGACTGACTCCGATGAGGAGTATGAGGAAGATTTTGAGAACGTCACTTGTTTTGAATGTGGGAGTAAGGGGCATAAGTCGTTTGAGTGTCCTACGTGGCTTAGAAAGAAAGGGAAGAAAGCAGCCATGCCTGCCACACTTAGTGATGATGAGGGAGATGAGTCTGTTAAAGGTTTAGCATATAGGAAGGTTGTCGTCTTTTCTAGTCGTGTGAGCACACCCACTTTATCTCACGAAAGTGCACACGAAAGCGATGATGGTGATTTGTGTTCTTCGAGTGAGGGAGAAAACGAAAGTGAGAGTGGAGATGAAAGTGAGATCCAAAAAGCTTTTAGAGATTTGTACACCGAGACCTTGAAAACTAAGAACTATAATCGAGATTTAGGTTGTCGGGTTTTAGATTTGGAGAGAGAGAGAAGGAGGTTTTGAGAAAGGAGAAGTGTGATTTGACCAACACGTTGTCTAGTCTGACGACACATGTATCCTAACTCGACAGTGATCTCGAACGTGCCCGGGAGGTCAAAGTCAATTTTGAGAACCCACCTAAGAAGGTTGAAAAGGTGGCTCTTAAGGATAAATGTGAGAATTTAGGAATAAGTCATGACGGTGCTTCTACTTCCCAATTAGCACCCGAGCCGGTTCCCACTTTAGTGACAGATTCACATGAATCTCACCCTAACCCACCTAGGCGTCCCATTCCTATTAGGAGAGTGCGTCCTAGAGTTTTTGAGAGAGGAGTTCCTAGGCCTATTTATGTTTGTTCACATTGTAAGAGGAGAGGTCACTTTAAGGAATTTTGTTTTAAGTTGGGTTATGTGTCACGTTTTGCTTCTACACGTGTTTCTGACACACATGCACCCACACATGTTACTTTACAAGCTCCCGGAGACTACATGAGAGAGTTTGCACATTTAGGTAAGCAAGTTAAGTTTTTAGTCAAAACTTCACAAGATTTGATGGAGGTATTTCATAAGTTGTCACCACCTTTGGAAAATCCCTCCGCACCTAACGATTGTGGTTTGACTTGTTTACTAGCATATGATGCTTTTCATGATGTCATTATATGCCTATTACTAGTATGTATCATTTTTGTATGATTTATTTTTTTTCTTTTGATTTTTTTTTTGAAAAATCCAAAAAGATTTTTGTTTTGTTTTGTTTGCACCGTTTTATGGATTAACACTTAGGATGACTGAGTCACAACATCATTCCATTATGTTCTTGTGACTATTTGATAGTGTTTTGAGACAATAGGTCAATTCATCCTTGTGCTTTATAATGTTTGGAGTCATTAAGATGTAATTAAGTGTTACTTTCTACATGTTTGACTCGTATTTTCCTTTATTGCACACAAGCACGGATTTGTTTGATTATTGTGCTTGTCTTATCACATGTTGGTTGGGTGTTTTCACTTCAATCCTATCCTTTAAAACAAACCAAGCGCGATAAATTTTGATAAGGAAATTGTGCATTTAAGAATCGTTTTGTGAGTTTGTGTGCTTTGTTTAAAAAATGGGGAAGGGCTGTGAAAGGTTCATTTTGTCTTTGCGAATACTAAGCCACCGTTAAAAGGACCTGAAAAATTGAGGAATTTTATTATCCGAGGTCCAAAGAGGTTTAAAAGAGCCCGGGAAAAAAATTTAAAGGCAATAAAAAGAAATTCAAGCCAATTGTGGGCCATTTAGGCTTTTGCACCAATTCTCCAATGTTTGAGAATTTAGATTACCTCAAAAAGAAAATATCTATGAGGGAGTTTGAATGGAGAATTTAAACGGATTTGCACGTCCTTGAAATACTTGAAAATGCGCTAAATAGTTTTGGACGTTATTGGGGTGGAAATCTTTTTGACTTTGATTTGTTGATTTGCATAAGACGATGTCATCTAAATTCAACAATCTTTTCATCTAAGGATACTTTTGATGTTCATTCGTTAGGGGTACACATATGCATTGTGCACATATGATTGATTGAGTTGATTTACCTATCGAATGTGTTCACTCCCATTCATTCCATTTCCATGACTTGGTTGTTTGAGTTTAAATCCATGGTGTGATTTTTTTTTGTTATATATATTGTGTGAAAATTTTGAAAAAAATTCAAAAATAGTAGTTTATTCCTTGTGACACCCTGGCTTTGCTTGTTTGATTTATTCTTCTCGTTTGTCTATTTGGGGACATCATAAAAAGGGGGAGAAAGAATTATCATATTATGGGGGAGTTTTGAAGTTTTGAGTTTTTATCATAAATTGGTATCTATGTTTATCTCATTTCAAACTCGATACGTCACTTGGTATTTTGCTTTAACTCATGTGTGTAGGTACAAAGATATTGCACACCCTGATGAGAAAAGCTTTGAGAAATTTTGAAGATTTGAAGAGCAAGTGATAAAGACTTATTCATTTGTATCTTTCCAGTTTTGGGTTCATGGGAGGGTAGATTTGTATAGGCAAATTTGATATTTGATAATTCAGATATTTTTTATGTATGTACCGGCATAGACATAGTGGGATATTTGTAAGGACATTTTTGTCCATTGTCAATATGTATGTCGTACACCGTTACACCGTTGAAGAAATTCAAGATCGCATCTACATCAACGGATCCGAATATCAAAGCTTCATGAACTTGGTAAAGGTTTTTCAGGATAACCGGACCGATCCGATCAATTTAAAAACGAACCAATCCGCCACCGGACCGATTCGCATCAAAATCGGACCTATGCGCTTTGCACCAAAAACAGAATACCCCGGATCGAAGCCGAACCGATGAAGTCATTTTAAAAACGAACCGAACCGATCCGATATCGGACCGATCCAGCATCAAAATCGGATCGATCCGGATTTGATAATCTCGAACAGATCTGTTGAGATTTTTTCGACTCAAGTTTTCTATAAATATACCTATTTCGGTGGTGTATTTTCCAAGACTTTGATAGACGAGTTTGAGAGTCCTTTTTCCTCAAGTATTGATATTTTTGAGTTCCCAAACTCATGTTTTGATTCACATATCATTGCCATATCTTTGTGAATCCTTTTTGAAACCCAAGAACACAACTTTGTTTTTTTTCATCTTTGTGGGGAGATCTTTGCAACCGACGACTGCGTGTAATTGCTGAGGGAGTCTCTACAAAGTTTTATGGTTGCGTGCGAGTGAGGAGTGCTGCGGTTCTTCCTTTGCTGTTTGGACTGAGGTTCATGTGGGTTCACTGCATGTGGATTCATTGCTGACGACACCGACCGACGCCTGCGGGTATTCGTGTGTCACTGTATTTCATTGTAATCCGTGTAAGTTGTGATTTACTTATTATAGTGAAATAAAAGGTTTTTCCATGCGGGGATTTTTCCTTAAATCTGTGTCGCATGCTTTATTTGTTTATGGGTTGACTCAATCTCTTTAGATGCATGTTTAGGGGTTGAAATTAAATAAGTGTGTCAAATTAGAAATTTGCGAATTTAATCAATTATCACACACTCATACGACTTTTCAGAAACAAATGTCACCTCAACAAGCACATGCATTTAGGTCCGTCTAATTAATTTTTTTAGCAACCGATCCTACAAAAAGGTGAATTAGTTTTAGGTTTCATTTGTTGAAAGTCAAATAGAACGTGGAAGAAAAGGGATAAGCAATTTGACACTAATACTCCTGTTTAGGGGTGGGCACGGTCCGGTCCGGGTTTTGCCTATTTATTGGACCGGACCGAATACTCGGTCCTCAATTTTTTTGGACCGAGACTGGACCGATTAATTCGGTTAATCTATTAATTCGGTCCATGCTTTTTTCGGTCCGTTCCGGGGTAAAATTCGGTCCTGATCCTATTTTATATATATGTACATTTTATGAATGTTTTTATCTATTTTTCTCACAAATATATATACAAAAAAATAATACTCGAAACTCCAAGTGATATTTATATGGGTTTTTTTAACCCAAATAAAAAAATGTCTATACATATATAAAAAGTTCCAAATTAAATTCATAAGTTATATACATTAATTCAAAAACTATACATAAGAAACACAATAACATTATTTGTATTATATATATGTGGGAATCGGTTCGGTCCGGTCCAAATCGGTCTTTTAATATAGTGGACCGCGGACCGGACCGGTTTAATCGGTTTTTAGTTTTTGTGAACCGATTTTCGGACCGGTTTCAAAATAGCCTTGATTTTCGGTTCGATCCGGTTCGGTCCAATCGGTCCATTCGGATCGGTCTTTTTTTTGTCCGCCCCTACTCCTGTTGTAAGTGGGAAAACAAAAAATAGTAAAACAACAAAACATACATTCACACCACTAGCCCACTTCTTATCAAACCGTCTTCCCCAACAAGTAGTTCTACATATTTCAACCGAAGTTTTGCATATCAACAAATAGATTTGCAAAATGCCGGTATAAAATAAAAAGGTCAGTGTTTTTTAATGTAACTTTTTTTTATATATGTTGGAAAATGAATTCTACCAAACTTAGAAAATGTGTTTAGAATGTCCTTGCAAGTTTTGGCTCTCAAAAGGCTCTTTTACTCGATTTTATCCCTTTTTTTTCAAAAATCTACTTGAATGATTGTGCATATTTTTGACCTCAAAATGTATGAACTCTTGCCTCAATAAACACAATTCATTACATTTTCAGTTTCAAATTTGTGGACATATATTGTCACACCCCAAATTATAGAAAATGGTAATAATTTAAAATCAACTCTATAATTTGGATATGTGACGATGCACTCAGAAAGTTGTCAGAAATAAATTAATAACATCATAAATACAATAATATCTTAATATTACATACAAGGTCTTAATACATTAGAGGTTTTTACATTACATATTTTTATCCAGCTACTAGGGAATATAATATGTCTAGAGAAGTACTTTAAATTTACAAAGAAAATAAAAATATAATTAAGCAAGAAGTTCGCCCCAAAATACGTCGAATTATGACAAAACGAACTTAGAGACTTAATCCTGCACGAAACTTGAAAGGAAAAGTGCGTAGCATCATGAGTAACGCAACCCAATGAGAATACACTTCGGCTCAAAATTCATCCCCCAAGTATACTAATAGCAATGATTTATATTTTATATGTCAATTACTAAAATTTGCGTTAATAAACTTAAGCAGGGATAAAATATAACTGCATGATTAACGATTTAATTCATCATTTTCAATTTGTTGATTCTAAAATTTATTCGTAAGAATTAACGAAATATTACGACAGGTACACTAGCAACTTCCGGTATACGTTTCCCTTATGCCACAGCACACAAGTCAACTTGCCTATATGTATACCTATACCCACTAGACAATTTCCGGTGGTATAGACTATATTAGTGCACTAATTGTAGGATTTTCTCAATCCCGACCAACTTCGGAGGAACCTCAAGTTCGACAACAAGAATAATAAGTGATAATATGTCACAACTTAAATAATGGCCTCGACCCTCGGTATAGCCAACTTGCATATACTCATTTAACATCTTGAATAAGATTAAACACATATGACATTAATTTAATCGACACACGAAATCAATTAGCATTCTCCTTAATTATTTCGACGCGTTGTAACTCATGGGGTTACTCCGATAGAATTTTGGTGTTATCACAACATCATATTTTCATATTAAAGGTTTATTTAAAAATTCACTTAAATACTCACCAAAATTTAATATGCCTAACATAAAATTTATTTATAACATCACACACAATTATTCCACTTATTTCGGGATGGTCTTTTCATGCAATTTAAATTTTATAATTAACTATTACCACTAACAAATTCGGGACAACAATTTAACACTAACTTTAACATTTTATTAAAATTATTATATCTACTAAAATTGCTCCCAATAAATTATATAAGGTTCTCATATGAGTTAATGTATCACAGAAAAAATCTCAGACATAAATAATAAGCCTAAAATTTTAAATATATTCAGATATAACATGCTGTCAGAATTTTTTTAACATAGAATTTCCAGCTTTATATACTAAACTTTAAAAATCCATATCTCACTCATTTCTTATCCAAAAATTACGATTTTAGTATCCAAAGAAAGGTAAGTTTATGTTCTATCTAGTAAAAATATAAAGAAATAAAAAAAATGGTTTACTTAGGTCGAAATTGAAAATACAACCCGTCATAGTCCAAATTTTTAAGGAAAATACACAACTTAGATGGGTATAAATTTTAGTGTGTTTATTATCATTATCTTAGGGAACTAAATTAATATTTTAAGAATTTTTAAACATAATATGGGTTAATTTTAGGTTTTCTCTCTCTAAGTGGCCATTAAAGCATCAATAGAGCTTCCATGGTTACTCAGTATTAAAACTATACTTAAAAAAATGAGTTGAAAGGAGAAGATAATTCTCACCTAAAATGAGTTTAAAGTTCTCTCAATATTTTCTTCTTTGCTCTTCCTTTCTTCTCCTTCTTTTTGTTCCCCTTCTCTTCTTCTCACACTCTCCCCCTTTTCTTTTGTTTTGTTAGAGTAAATTAGGAATTGTATTACTTTGGCTCATAAAAGAGGATACATATTAGATGATTCTAGGAGTTGTTTTAATTTGGATTATAAAGAGGATAAACATTAGCCAAAATCATTAGCCTTTGGGGTTGTTTTACATGGTGGTTTTAATATGGGTTGGACAAGTGTTGGACACTTGTCCTATAAGGATAGACACTCATCATATAGGATAGACACTCATCTCTATCTCTATTACTTTTCTCTTTTTTTTTTAACTAATTCCAAATGTTCCACTTAATTATATATGGTTATTTATTTATTTTTATTTTTATTATTGTTATTACTATTTTTAGAAACTTTAGTATAATTTTATTTGTTTATTAAAAATATGAGATTAAATTGAAGGTCTTACTAAATGTGTCACGTCACTAATATCTTAAATGAAAATAATTTAACAATATTCTATTATTTTGGAGTCGGGTCACTATATATATTGTTGAATGCCTGTGGTGTTTGTCTTCAATTTATGATCCGTGATATGGCCTATATCTATAGTAGAAGCTAGAATCACAATTGCAGCGTCATTTCCCTTTGTAATTGTTTATACGGACTCCCAGCATCGACACATTTTGGGGCATCACCATGACGTGTTGCATATATATTAGGCCCAACAATAATCCGACTCAAACACGAGCCAATACGGGTGAGGCACGTCGGGGTGTCGTATGAAATGTGTCGCATTCGAGTGTTGAAGTTTTATTACTAATTAGTAATTGTCTAACTCATCTTTGACTCGTCACTGTTTAGAATTCTTTTTTCAAAATGATGGAGCATCACTCAAATTCTTCTCTTGCAGTTATTTCAACTACTCATATTCTAACAAACAAGTTTTTTATCTGAGTATCAACCGTACGGGGAATAAGAAAGGAAGAACAGTTAGGTGTACACAACAAAAAATTACCTCAAAACATATAAGTTATTTGTCTAGATTGCTTTATTTATAACTAACTCAAATTAACAATAATTGGATTGTAAAAATCATCTTTACAACTATTTCCAAACAAAATTTTGATCTGAGATTTATTCGTAAAATAGTTCATACTCCAATTCACACACAAAAAAATTATGACTTGAAGTTCAGTGCACGATGGTGCAAAATAAGTGGTAGGGGATTGTTCATAATTTTATTTTGTTTGTAGATTACAAGTTAAAGTATATGTGTGAAATTGATAAAAAATAGAGCCAAAACCACAAACCTCAATACTATAAAGTTTCAGTTTTAAATTATAGATATAAGGGCAACACACATTTAGTCCTGTATTATCTTTTTTTTAGCATCCGAACCTATCTATATGTCATTTAGCTGTAGGTTCTCATTTAGTTGGCCCTCAAATGACTTCCTTTACTCAATTTTAAACATTTTTTTTACATAATGTCGTTGAATGACTGCCTATTATTTTCCCTCAAAATGTATGAACTCTTGCCTCGACAAACATAATTAATTACACGTTTAGTTTCAAATTTGTGAACATACGTTCTTGAATGCCTATGCAAATAGATGTTATACCTATTGAGTTTGGTGCGACTTGATATTTTCTCTGTCTTTTGTGGTTTCTTCTCCTATGGTTCTGTGGTGTTTGCGGCCTAAATACCTGAGTTCTCTATAATTAACTCAATTTGATAATGGTTGGATTGTTATTATTTTTGAAAAAAGTCTTGATCCGAGTTTTATTTGTAAAATAGTTCGTAATCTGATTCATAAAAAGACAAAAATTTTGACTTAAGTTCCGTGCATGATTGTGCAAAATAATGGGTAGGGGATTGTTCAAAATGATATTTTGTTTGTGATTCTTGATTAATTCACGTAACACTCATCCTTGTAAATTGGTTAGTTAACTATAATGACAAATGCAAATGGCGAACAGAGGTGGTTCGTCAAGTAAAGAAACGGATCAATTCAAGGCAAATATGATGACATTCAACATCTTGTTGCGCCTGTTAAATGAACACGACATAAGGGATGTGCACTGTCAGTTGCTGCACAAAACACCGTTTTGGGCCATTCTTAGCACATACACCGAGGGGTTGGTAACATATCAATTTTACAAGAAACACAAATCAAACATCATAGCTATTATCAACCGTTTTGATATTTCATCAAACGAATTCAGGATCGTGGGGGGGGGGGGGGGGGAGGGGGGGAATTAGTTGAATTCAACCCACTCTATGTGTCACAAATACTAGGAATACCAAATCGGGGTGAACTGATAGAGATACACAAAAGAGGTGTGCTGAAGGATACATTCATCAGAAAATATTTTAACATAGATGTACAACTTTAAAAAAAAAGGTTGAATCCGCTTTGCTAGTCGCACTACAAAGACGAAGCGAAGAAGATATAAGTGACGTAGTCCGATTGATATCTTTGCATTTGTGTGTCTCATTCCTCTTTGCAAACACTGAAAATTCATTGGGATGGATATTCGTAAAATACATACACGACGTGAAGAATATAAGAGATTATAATTGGGTTGGGGCAGTTCACAGGACGCTTCTTGACTCAATAAGAAAGAAGATGCAAGATAATACCCCATCAACCGTTACTGCTTGTGTCCCCATGCTTTTTGTAATTAATTTCTTATGATTTTTTATTTGATATTATGCTAGAAAGTAAAAATAAACTTAAGATGAAATTATGTTCCCCTGATAACTTAAACGATTAGAAAATCGCACCGTAAGGATTCGAAATACAACTTGTTATAAAATTATGGTTTTATGCCTTTGCTTTGTTGGTAAAATGTCTACGTAATTAGTAAAATGACATTGATAATTATAATATGTTTAAAGACTTAGGACTTGAAACTAAAGTTTCGAAATTTGTTTGCGTATACAGTTACATAACATTGCAAAAGTTTCGTGTTCAGTTTTGGCTTTGCGAGGTTGCCAACATAATCAACCCGATCCAAGAACGACATAATCTCACACCAAGATTCCTGCGTTGGAACCTTCATATTCTTAATAGAAAGCTTACACGTATTAATCTGAATAATGTACAAGTATGATGAAATTTTGGGACAATTTATTATACGAATACCATATTCACACCACTAACATTCCTATTTTTACATTAATTTTTTCTTCGCAGTTGAAACTACATACACCCCAAAATAGGATAGGTATATTGAGGAAATCGACGAAGAGTGTTGTAATTAATGCTGAGAGTGAATCAGATGATGACTTCATAGTAGAAGTAATACGGCCGAATCACAACTCAAGTGCTATCGAAAAAGTGACGGACCTGAATAACCGTCGTTATGTAGATGTCATTTCATTATCGGGGACACCAAACCCTAAAAATTCAGCGCAAGCATGACTACACACACCGAGAGGTGGTTTCATAAATAACGTGGAAGTATCAAGCATAACATATAGTAATGTCCAAATAATAGAATTAGGGGGGTTTCTGATGATTATTTACCAAATACACTCGCTTCCAAACGAAATATAATAGATATTGAAAGGAGTGATTATGAGTTTTATGGTGCACGTATGCATACTGCATAATACATAGAGTGCCTAGAGGAAAAGAACGAGGAAGTCGAGGGAAAGATGAGACACTTTGTCGCGATGATTAAGGAATTAGGAGATGAAATTGATAATGAGAGGAAGTGGTCTGTGTCATGAATAGAGCAACTATCAAGGCAAGTGGGCTTGACAACGAGCTTAGAAAAAAAATTGAGCGTCGAGATAATACACTCAAAATCATTGGTTAGGGATTTAAATGATGTTACAATTGAACGATTGAAATTGCATCGTGAATTTGAGATAAAACATATGGAAGAATAACACTTAATAATGGCTGCCAAACTTCACGAGGAGAAATTAATTATGCTGAAGATACAACTCAAGCAGTTTCATGAACAAGCTGAAGGTGAGAAAGATCATGTAGATGCAATAATAGTAGAGAAAGAAGAGGTTATAGCTCATCTTAAATCTATCCTCAATGCCGTTAAAGAAGAATCAGATCATTTTCGCACCAGTTTATAAGAAACACGAAAAATTGCAGACACAATAAAAAAAGAGAGTGAATTAAAGATATGTGCATCTGAAGGCATAAAAGCAAAATTAAACTTAAAAACTGAGATACTAACATGAGATGTGAAATGAATGAATGGAATCTCAAAGCAACAACGAAGAATAATAGATAAGCACGTGAATGATCTTGACCGTTAACGAATGAAATCAATTTGCATTGATAACGATAATAAGGACCTCCGAAAGCGTAGCTTATCACTACAAAACATGGTAGAACAACTTGGGGGCAACTATGATGGCCCAAATAGTAGAATCCTCCATGTGAAATCTAGAAGAACTTGGATAACAAATGAGAAGTCAAAATATGAGTATCAGAATCTGAAGAGAAAAAAGAAAATTGAAATTGAAGCAAATGTCAACATATTCATCAGAAATCAGTCGGGTACAAGTAATTTCACCTTGATTGACAACACAGAAGAAGATAACTGGAGTGAAGAAGATTTGATCAAAATTATATAGGAGGATACCAATGAATCAATGAACTACACAAAAGTTGTGAGAAAGATTCCTAACCCACTAAAGTCAAAATCTTGTACACATACTGGATAACAGAACACGAAAAACGTTAAAGGCATATTGCGAGATAACTCTAGTTGGGTAAGAACCACACATTTTTTTTATTTAAACTTCAACTCATTCTTTTGATTTGAACACATACACCTGCTTACATTACTTATTTACTGCTAAAATACAGGCAGCTGGACCTTGATTCGATATTCCTTTGTGACATATCGGCCTTGTTTTGGGGAAGTCAAATTTCAAATAATATAAGCACACACAACATAAATTTAAGAACAAACGATGTTGCATCAACTAATGCGTTTAATATTAATCGCACAGGTGATCTACTGGTACTGTGCGATACTTTCAGATAAGTTCATGAACTTATCTGAGAGTATCTCCCCATTATCGCATGGGAAAATTTTGACTCAACTTACATCTATTTTTTTTACAACGTGTATTAAGTATCATACTATATAAATGTTATACGACTTGTTGTACATGAAACGGTAAGGATAAAGAATGAAGAAGGGATAAAGTCATATTTGTATGACATCATCAAGGAAAACATTCGGGAACGTGAACGAATATTCATTCCTATGCACCATGGAAACGATTTCCACTTCACGGTGCTTTACCTTGATAAGGAGAAGGTCATGCGGTTGCATTGCAACCCAAAATCAAATATGATGGAAAATGGTAGAGACCGATGCTATGACGAAGCCAAACAAATGGTATGGACAACATTATTATATGAATTATTTACGCAACAAAATATATTATATCTAATACTGCTGCTGCCAAAAGAAATAATGTATCTTAACACCACTAAATGTTACAGTATGGAGTAATATAAAATTTTTGATGAAAACAAAGAAAGATGTGGAGAAATATCTAAGTAAAGGGGAGTGCATAAATGAAAGATATATGGGTGGAATAAACAAGCACGTCGAGCATTCAGCAGAGATGAGGATGAAATAATACGCTAGATGTCACGCGAATACGAGAATTTCACCCTCTACCCCGTCCCGAATTTCCCCCTGCAAAGTGAGGATCGTAAGTCTTGATAATAATATCTTATATTAAAAACAACTAATTGATCAATGTTATATATGACTACTCACTGATACGTATTGCCTGTAGGTCCGTGGCATCACAATGATGTGTTATATGCATGAATTATCATCACAAAATGAGTTGACACCAAATGATTCACATCGAAGGGTAATTCAAATGCGAACGCATCTCGTTGATGTCTTTTTGAACCATAAATATAACTAGACTTGTGATAACAGATGCATTTAAACCCTGATTGATTGTATCTTTATTTTTAATGTTTGTCCAACCATTAGTATGTATAGGTAGATGTGGTTGCCCTTAGGTTATGTATTATGGTACGAAAAATAAGATAATAGGTTTTTTTTAAGTTGTTAATTTGTGACAATTAAGTTGTGTTTGCATAATGACACATTATGCCTTGTTAATATATTATCTCGTATTTATTGAGCTTCACGTCCTACTTTCCCAAAATTTTAATCATGTGATCTTATACTATGACATATTTTCTTTGGATATCAAAGGTGGTTTAATCGTACTGTGATTGGTGACCAGATGCTTAGAGATGCTGGTTTTGATGATGTCATTGTGGAGAATAGAACTGATCAGTTCATGAAAGTTCTGCGGAAGGAAGTAAATACTGTTGAGTAGGAAAGAAATGAATTCCTATAAGACTTTTCTGAAGAAGATTATAAAACTAAGACTTTGGTTGTTGATATTTTTGCAATTTCTTATGGAATGTCAAGGATATATGAAAGGTTTCCTACAAACTTCATATATGCTTTTGAATGATATGACTCAATCAGTAACTTCTGTCCAGATTAAATCAACCTCATTGAATAGGGGGACTGTAACAATGGTTAGGTAAATATATGAAAAGGTTACCGACAAACTTCATATATTCTTTTGAATGATATCATTCGATGAGCATATTCCGTCTTAAATCATCTTCATCGAAAAGGGGGACTGAAATAATGGTTTGATAAATATATGGGAAATCATGCTGAAGTATGTGGAATCATCCACTGACCATTTTAAAAGCATACATGAAAGGTGGCCTACAAACTTCATATATGCTTTAGAATGATATTACTCAATCAACAACTTTTGTCCATATTCAATCATCCTCATCGAACATGGGAATTGACGCAATGATTCGATTAATATATGGAAAAGCATGTTGAAATATATGAGGAATCATCCACTGATCATTTACCAAAAAATATAAGACTTTGGCCATTGATGTATCGATAATTTCTTGTGGAATCTCAAGCACTGCTGCAAATGAACCGAGTTGTTCTAAAAAAACTTGAGCTCAACTCATTTATAGATCGACCCTCTCATTTGTTAGGCAAATGGATGAAGCTCAATCACGATTTTGTGCTCGTTTGAAAAATTATGATCGTTGGGATCGGCTTGATCTCAACTTTTAAAGCATAAACGAGCTCACTTAAATCTCTTAAAGTCAATTTGCGTGAGATTGGCTCGAGCTCGAGTTGTTTAAGGTCGAGTTTGGCTCGTTTGTTTAGTAAATAAACCGACCTTGAAAATAGTCTCAAGCTCATTTAATAATTGAGCTAAAGTAATCTCGTCTCAAACTCGGCCTGACCCGATTTTTTTACAGCCCTATTCTCAAGAAAATCAACCAAAGAGGTCCCCTCAGGCCAAAAGTCTATGTGTGAGTGAGAGTCGATCTACCATTTTGAATTTTTTTTTTATAATAGGAAAGGAAAATCTTATGCCATTCCAAATAGAAAATGTCAAACACCTTTGATTAGAGTGCATAGAATAAACATCACCACTTCTGATAAAAGATGCAATCAAAACGTTACCACTGAAACCAAGCCATATATATTTAACACTTTTAAATTTCTAAGGGAAAATCCTCCTTCACTTATAGGAACCAGTCATATTTTTCAAATAAATGGTGACTAACTTCCTTTTAGTAGGATGCCTCATGGTTTAACACCCGCAATGCCATTTAATGCCAATAAGTTTGAAAGCAAATCCCTTTGGCAGCATAAATTATAAATATTCATCCGTCATTTTCTGATGATATCTATTATAACCCTCTTTGTGATATCTGTATGAACTACCTTGATTACTAAATATTTTCATATGTACTACCGTATACTTTTTTAGAGTTGCAATCCATATAAGTTATAAGGGAAAACTTATAGGATAACTATGAGGGAAGATGTGAATTTTTTTAATTCAATAGTAGATATGGTCCTAAACTGAGCAGAATTGTAGAAATGGATTCTTGTAGTTGGCCCCAAGTAGTCAGGACAACACTTTAGTTGGTGGCTGAAAGGCAATAATTGAATTGTCTGATGAGACTGCATAAGTGTTATGTTGTAGTTTTTTCTGTACTGGTAGGTTGATGAATTATGTTGGAGAATAAAACTAAAGTTCGACCAATGGTGCTCTGTAGTAAAATTAATAGTTATGTAATGTCAAATTCATGAGGATATCTTATTAAATCGAGGTTAAATTTCTGACATGGTAGACACTGTTATGTTACCTATTATATGAAATTAGAATCAGTTTAATTAAGATAGATGCATTTAAAAAAAGAGATGAGATCATCCTTAAGAATAGTATTAACGGAGCTTAGGCCTTTAGTCCTATTTTTAAAGACTTGGCCTAAACAACGACTACTCAAGAAAAAGGAAATTTACAGGGTAGATTAACCTATATAAATATGTGAACTATGAACCTATCCAAATAATACGTTGTGAGAAAAATTAACCGAGTCTGGCAGAGTTGTAAATTTCATATTCTTACGTTATCAATGAGATTTTTTTTAGATTTGGAGTAAAACAATACAATTTCTATATTAGGAAGACCAAATTGATGGTTGTAATGTTTGGGATCTTAATTTGAGGACAATAGCCATGGTAACTAAGAGTGGTGGCATGCATTTAAGATCCGAGACTACTTTTATATTTACAAAAATAGTCCTTCAAATAAACCCCCCCATTATTTAGCTTTAAAAAAAATAAAGAACAACAACATAGTTATCTATAGACACGATGCACGAACTTGTCCAATTACATTTTTCCTTTGTTTGAATTGATCATCTATAAGTTATGTACAAAATGACGTGCATGTCCTTAAATTATGTACAAAATGAGCATATTCAAAACCATACGATTGCATTTCCATTGTAATCAATTTTGTACGATGTCCATAAAATCTACATGAATGAAAATTGTTCAACTGTTTGATGTAAAAATAACCATTTGCCTGACACACTCATGAGTGAAAAATCATTCACAACCATCCACAAACCTCCTTATACAAAATACTGTAAGTCTAATCTTATCATTCTTCACATATAAAAAAGAAAACCCACACTCAGCTACATACTTATAGAGTTTTTCGCGATCATCTTTTACTAATTCAAACCGTTACCCTACATATGTAATATAAACCCTCCAATTTTTGGATACGTAAGTACATGGTGTCTCCATGCTTAACATACCACCGTGCTCCGCATCATCGTCTTCCAATAACATTGCGTCCAAGTGCATCCGTGCATCATATTCCATCCCACAAAAAATTTCGCTTGTACAAGTACTAGATTGACCAATATTAGATACGACAATGTCAATAATAGGGGCATTAATGTACCCTTGATATACAAACATCATATGCACGTCCATATCGGATACCACCATACGTTTGTTGATTTGGGAATGTATAACAAATCTAGAACTTAGTGTTATAAAGATTGGGATATTTTTTAACAATTACATCGCATAATTCCTTGTATGACGCCACCGGTGTTAATCCAACAATAAAAAAGGCCGATTGATACATACATCACATCAACTTTAACTCACAACAACTTCAACTCACAACTTGGGCTGCACATACAACAAATAAATATATGCATTCTAGTAAGTAGTAATTAAACATTTATATTTTAATGTACAATTAATGATAATCAACATTATAGTAATAATAACCATAACATAATTCATAAAGGGACTGTTTGCATTTAGTCGTACTCTCACAGAATCGTTAAGGTCCGGTCTTAAGTAATTCAGTTTTAGTTTTAAGTTCCATCCTCTATCTATTATAAAAAATCATGGGACATTTGCAAAGTCATTTTGGCTACAATGCCTTTGAAGAACCAAATATGACACCCACATTCAAAATTTAAAGCAACAGTTAATTGCCAAACTTACCTAACAGCCTGGTCACCTGGACCTCCAACTAAAGAAAAATGAAAAATAGGGTGGGATTGGTCCCATACTAAACATGGGGGCATAATACCTATAACGAAATAACTATATTTAAAAATAAGGAATGCGAAAAATAAGATGACTCCTTTTATTAACTGACAATTATTGCAAATAATTCGTTAACACCCGATTGTAGACTATATAGGGCAATTAAAAGGTTATAGATTAAGGAAGGCAATGAATTAAAGAAAAAAATCGATTACCGGGCAAGAAATTTAGAATGCTTAAATTAACAAAGTATTATAATTTTCGTATGTGACTGTGATAAGAAAAAAGACAAATGTTTTAAATTAAAATAATTACGATGCAATGGTAATACAATATTTTGATACTAATAACCCCAAATTATGAACATCACAATAATATAAATCTAGTGTACTTTATAAGGTAACAACTGTAGTATGACGTAGGACAACTCATGGAAAATTAGTGCAGGTAATACCCAATTGCATTTTATAGGTTACCGAGAGCAATTAGTTATGAATAAAAAACATAATAATCGAGCACCAGACATGAAGTTTATCACAAATAACTTAATAAATAGTTAATAAATCGTGCAGTTAGAGGAATTCGGTCAAAACATAATTAAAATTTGGAATCAATAAAATTAGACCCAGTAATTTTTTTTGTGATTGTTGCGATCAAAGTATTCGAACTGAAAAAAATTTAATTAATATCATTATCTAAGTGTGATGGTTATTCTGTCATTTTTTCAATCAATTATCTAATTTCTATCATTTTTTTATGGGATTAATCAATAATATTAATCCCAATTGTCATGGAATGTCTGTTCTGTCATTTTTTTTAATTCATTATCTAATTGCTATCATTTTTTCAAGGGATTAATCAATAAAATTAATCCCAACTATAATGGCTGAGATCCCAATTGTATAAGAATGGAAAAAATGACAGCAATTAGATAATGAACTCTCTACATGAAAACATATCACAAATGCAACCACATAAATCATAAGTTAGATAAAGTTATATACCTTCCCATAACTTTTGAAGAACAGAATGAATGATTAGATGGCAACAAGACTTGAAAATGAAACCAAAAGCGTAAAGAAATGGTTCACGTTTCCAAAAGTGTGAAGAGATGGGTTAACTGCTATGAACAGAAGTCCTTCTTGCCTTATTTTATGACATCAAAAGTGTGAATAAATGGGTTCACATTTTTAGTATTTATTAAATTTGAATTTTAAAAAAGCAGACATAACTGCTATGAGCAGGGTTAAATTAGTCATTAAGGTATTCAAGTTGACTTCGGAAACCGTCCATCCTTAATATGAGGAGCAGTTATGGGACTCCTTTCTAAACAAAATTTACCTAGGATCCGTGACTCGAAAAACATGACAGATAGGACCTCCGATATGATATAAGTTGTTTACATATTTTGCTATTTGATACCATATCTTGCACTTTTTGATTTTCGGAGAATAGAGAAAGGGGTGAAGACAAACTACAAAGTTTAGATGATGGGTTTAAACATTCTATAAGTAGGGGAAAAACATGATATCAACTACTTGTAGTTGTAAAAAATAACTGATTAATTAAAGAAAAAAATGAAGGTCAATGCCTCAATGGGACTAGATACAAAATGTGAAAATGAATGAGATCGGAGGCTACTAAATGTCTCGGTATAGGATGGAGGACAAAATATCTATTCGATTATTATCTTCATTTGAAGAGGGTAGGGGGAAAGTAACCACTAAAGTTTATACCTGACGTCACATGATGAAAAAAGTGAGTTGAATCGTGACACTCACAACACGCTTAAAAAAATTAATAAAAATTTAAAAACAAAAGAAATAAAAAACCCAAGAAATCGAACCATTCTCATTAGCCCCGACTCCCGCTCAAAACCTCGGTAGAACCCTACCGAACTCTGTTGATACCTCAAGCAAGTAACCTCATGTTTAGGTCATTTTTTTCACTAAGAACATCATAGAACTGTTTAAAAGTTTTTATTATCATATAAAATGTAATTTAAAGGTATATTTAAAGTCAATGAATCACCCACCAAAGAGGTTCAATAATAGCAAGTAACTAGGGGGATCAAACTCGGAGAAAAAGATCGAAACATGTTATCTAAACGTATATAATCACAACCATATGCTTATTTAACATTGTCAAACATATTTTAATTGAAATGGATAGAAAAAAGTTGATGTTCATGCTTCATTTGGCAGTACAGTGCCGAAAACGATGACGGGTTTCAATATTGTACCACTGAACGAAGTTGGTTTAAAGTGCGATGCTTCATTCGATATTGTAGTGCCGAAATATCTCGCTTATTTCGGTAGAAAAATTCATCACGACATCAGATGATCGAATCGACAAAACAATGCCAAAATATCCTTGTTCTCTAAATAAATTAATGCCGAATGGGATAAAGTTTTCCTTTTTTATTGTAAAATTTGATATTTTTTATGTACTACCAACCTATTTAGGACGACCCCCTATTTCATGATGACACAATTTGGAAAAAAATTGATGAAATATGCTCCGATGGTCGTGCTAATAACATGGGAAAGTCTTTTTCGACGCCCGATGGTATACTGAACGTAAACACTCCAAATGACAATGCATTCAATAAAATTTTGTTGTTAACGAGGCCATACCAACGCTGGTTGATCACTCAATAGAGTTCACCACAAATGAATAAGTTCTTTATATTGTGTAATTATGTAGTAAGTTTGTTGTATTATGTTTGTTAAGACATCCCCGTTTATATGTGTAGATATTTCCTAATCGCAATGCTTTGATGCATTGGTCCTAATAGTGCGATCGAAATATAAGGGTGGTAATTGTTACATCAAAGTTAGTGAATCCATCACATGGAAGGAAGGGGAGTTTGATTATTTGTTATGAAAGGGGAGGACTCTACCGATCACATTTTAAGAAAGATATTGAACCACCAAAATCACAAAGGCCCAAGGATGATATAAACTAATCTACAAAAAAGTGCAATTGCCCATTTTCCCTGAAAGCCGATCAAAAAGTGGAAGGTTGACGTGGTTAGTGGCCTTCACAACCACAATATTACCAAGACACTAGTCATACATCCATATGTCGATAGATTAATCCACGAGGAATATGAACTTGCCAAATATTTAATTGCCAATGAGGCTAAACCGTGACAAGTTTTGAAGACTATAAAGGAGAGATTTGCGAATATATTTTCAATCAAGAGAATAATTTACAATGCCAAGGGAAATATAAACTACAAGGATATGCAAGGGAGGACCATGATTCAATAAATCCTCAAGCTCATATCGAGTAAACACTATGTCTATTAGACAAATAGAGACCCGAATACCGATGAGTTTGAGGATTTGTTCTTTACTCACCCCGAGTCTATTTTGCTTGCGAAGTGTATTCCCACACTTGTCTTGATGGATTTCACATACACGATCGATCGATTTAACATGCCGATATTGGAGATGGTTTGAGTGATATCAACGGGCAGGACATTTTGCATTTGCATGGGCATTAACTTATTTGAGGATGCTTTATGATCCTAAAAACATGCCTGTAGTCATGATTATGGACCATCAAAAAAGTTGTATCAATGCCATTCATAAAGTTTTTCCTCAAGTTAGAACGATGCTCTACCTTTACACATCAACAAGAATGTGGAAATGAATTGTAAGAAGTTTGGCATGGCGATGGATGATTGGAAAACCCTAATGTATGAGTGGTATTTTATAGTTGTCTTTTATAGTTGAGCAGGAGAGATCGATTCAATTTCTCGATAAATGGACTCAGTTCAAAGTCAACCATACAACATTCCATAATGTGGTTGACTACATTGAAAAGACTTAGTTATTGGTTTATGAAGGGTTCAATCAACCACGGACGAGTGAGATTAAGCATCGTGGAAATCACACTACTTATGCAGTGGGGGGTGCTCATGCTCAACTGAAAGGGATGCTTGGGTCATTTAATTTCTCAATTGTCGAGTTCTAGAAGGAAGTTCATGTACTTTTGATAGCTCAAGTGATGAAAATACATGATGATTTTGAGAGATCCCATAGTCGCAATCGACGCATGCACAATATTCCATAATTTAAGCTTGTAAGATCATGATTTTATAATTGCTCGTAGCTTAGGTATTTTGGCACATCCCATTACAAACCAGAGTTTCAAACCTAAAGCTACATCCACATTTGCCTCTATGATTATTTGAAGACATGTTAGTGACCGAGCTTCGTTTTTGAATTTCAAGTCATTGGAATTGTCACCAACACTTTGTGGAGGTATACGAACTTGTGGTTTTGATTTTACTTGATCAAATACACTCTGTGATGTTTGTTTTTTGTTCAAGGCTATTTTATAAAAATAATTTTTAAAAGATTTTTTTAATATCGTTAGAATGAGATGTAGATCTCATTAGAATGAACTCCATAGTTCGTTCGAATGAAGTTGAATGTCGTTAGACTGATGTGAAAATTTCATTAGATTAAACTTCTAATGAACAACTAAGGAGTTGCTCTCTATTTGACAGAACAACTTTCGTTAGAAGTACATGAGAAGATTGATTGAATGAAATCGTCTTGTTGTTCGAACGATATTGGACCTCGTTAGAATGAACCTATGGTTTTCATTCAAATGAGATCGCTGCCTCAAAATTCATGTTTTTCTATAAAAAACCTTTTATGAACAATTTTTCTTAGGACTTATGGCGAAAATGAAATTCCCATACCTATTCAAAAAAAGTTCATCTTTTTGTTTATGTGAAACAAGATTTTCTTTTAAAATTAAATCATATTATAGAATGATTTGTTGAGTTCCAAACTAGTTTCCAAATACTACATCTAACCCTTGTAGAGTTCATTCTACTACTGATTATGGAGTTACGACTCTACGATTGAAGAAGAAAGGATATCCCATCTTGAGGCTGATCAGTGGATACCAAGGGAAGTGTTACTTAATATTATAGGTGCTGGATCGTGACGTATCTGTTGAAGATTTGAAGACCTGTGCATTATACGTAGTGGAGCTATAAGTAGTCTATAAGTCATAGAGTCTGTCAAACTTTTTAATAGTGCTGAAATCTAGGCTTTGCCCCGAAGGGATTTTGCCTTAATTCTTCTTCGTGTGTTTGGTTTGGTTGTATGATTGGACATTATTTAATTTGGAATTTATTTTGCATGCACACCTAGTTATTAATCAAGATAAAATTTGGTTAAAAATTGGATCTTTATGTGTGTATCCTAAGATATAAATAATTCCATACAGTCCTACATTTTCAAATTAGTATCAGAGTGGGTTGCACTAATTTATTATGTGATCTTTAAATTAGGTATATATGGATAATTTGTATAATAGGGTTCCTTTTTTTGATGGGTCAAATTATGTATATTGGAATTTTTGAATGCAGTCGGCTTTGAAAGCGATTGACGAACGTGTCTGGCTTGTTTGTGAAAGAGGATGGACACCACCCACTGTGACTAATGGAGATGTCATAAGTCCCAAACCCGAGCCTTTTAGACGGATGCTGAATTAAAATGGAGCAATTTTAACCCCCAAGTCTTAAGTTCCATTTCTAGATTCGTCACCCCTGACGAGTTCTGCCGCATCATGACGTGCACCATGTCTAAGGAAGCGTGGGATACCCTCCAGCTCACTCACGAGGGTACATACTCTATGAAAGTTTTTACTTTAGTGAATCTCACCACATAGTTTGAGACCATTTCTATGCTAGAGACTGAGACTTTTGATGAATTTTATGCACGATTATCTGATATTATAAATTTTAGCTATAATTTGGGTGATAGAATTCTCGAGACGTGCATTATGAAAAATATTTTGAGATCCCTTCCTTCCCTCTTTATTTCTAAGGTCACTGTCCTTAATTCATTAGGAATTTTAGATACGCTTAGGTTAGAAGAACTCGTAGGAGGCCTTCAAACTTATGAAATCAATATGTTTCCCAAAATATTTAAGCCAAAGGAAAAAGGGAATTCCTTTGAAAGTTTAATCTAAAAAGAAAGAGGAGGTATCTTCTGACTGCGAGTATGATTTTAATGATCTAGATGATCTGAGAATGATGAAATTCAATAGATTGATTTGTATCTTAGTTTGCCACACACAAATCCAATTTTTATCAAATTTTATCTTTGATTAAATTAGGTGTACTTTCAAAGATATTGTCCAATTTTGAAGCAACAAACCAAGCATGCAAACAACACAAACAAGTTAGGAAAATCCCATAACAGGGAAAAACCTATATATTTAGCACTATAGAATAATCGATAGACAGTCGACTTACAAACTACTTAGACAGACTAAGTACGACGCACAAAGTCTTCAATTTGATCTATAGAAAATGACCCAATCCAGAGCCGTGCACAGGAAGTTATCTTCTCTCACCGATCAGTTTTTCCTTATTCAGCAGTGAAACCACAATTCCACAGTTCAACAGTAGAGATATCTCTCTACAAATGTTTGCGAACTGGAAATCTTCTTCTTAATTTAGTAAAGTTATCTTCACGATTCCAAGGGATTTGGAATGATTAAATAAATGTTTGTTCACAAAGAGAACTCAAAAAGGTGTTTAAAGATGGTAAAAAGAGTTATAAGAAGTCTAATCCCGTGCATCCTATGTATAAGAAGGTTTGTTATAAGAGGATAAACATGAAAAATTTGGATTAGAACTAATTAAAAAATAAAATCTTGCTTGGTTGTTCGAACGACAGGTACCTCGTTCAAACATCACACATGTTTTCGTTTGAACATGTATAAATTGAGACTTTGAACGAGATTCCAGAGAATGGTGAAAAATGGTTCATTGGATCTTTTAAGTGACTTGTTCTAACGACCCTTTTATTCTCGTTCGAATAAGATAGCCAACTCGTTCTGATGAAGTAGCGAATTATCAAAGAAATTTCTTTAAAATAATTTTAAAACCATTTTGAAAAACCTCTTTAAAAATTATAAAACCCCTCAAAAGATAAAGTAAAATTTTACCAAATGCATCCATAATTTCTTCTAAGGTTATTGAGATGTACGATTATTTAATATTCCAAATGTCCTTAACTTTATCTTCGAATCCACATAAGTCATGTTGGTGCAATGTATATGTAACGGGATAAGCAAAAAAATAAAAATAAAACTGAGCAATTATAAAACTTGCTTTTATAAATCTCCTCTTTTGGTTATTCCGGTACAAAACACAAACCGAAGCCAAATGGAATCCTAAAGACTAATACAATAACTAACCTCAAAAATTAAGAAATGGAAAAGTATTTGTGTAGTGTCTTCAAATGAAATTGATCTTCCACTTTGGCTAACTTTGGTTGCATCTTATATGGGTTCAAGTGATTATGACAAACAAAATACCATGACGCATACGAGCTTTAATAGAAAAATAAACTCCCCCTCAATTTTTTCTCCCCCTTTTCGTTCGTAATAGACGAAGGAGTGGAAATTAATCATGAAGCGTAAGCATCACATAAAGAGGTAAGATATCATCACAAAGATATTAAATAATGCACATGTAATGAAAATCTCAAATGACAACTTTTATCCACAAAAGTTTTTGAACATTTTTCAATTTTTTTCAAATAGAAAGAAAAAAAAATGTACAAATACAACATACCATGGAATAACACTAAAATATTCGAATCCTGAATGAGGAATAAAATTTTGTAAGTATTTTTCATAGAAAAATAAACATAGACATTCATAACAAGTGTGCACGTAGTCATGAGACACTTCTAAAGATACAACTCAAAATAAACTTTAGGTGTAAAGATTTTGAACTCATATGGCATCGACTCGGCTTAATCAACATGTCATGAACTTAAACGATTCTAACACCAATAACGCCAAAATATTTAATATTTTTCAAGAAAGTTCGCTGTGCAAATCCATTGATCTTAGACTTTAACTCCCTCAAAATCTCTCATCGTGGCAACTTTTATGGGTGGATTCATGCGTTGTCACTATGGCGGAGAGGTTGAAGATTCAAGACACGTTAAGGTTTGTGATGACATCGAGTCAATTAGTAAGTCATCCATTGACTTTTGTAAAACCTTATCATAGTGAATTTACATGGCTAGGTTGTCCGATATTTTGTTCGTTATGGATTTTCCTCGTATATCGGCATGTTGTAGTTTGATTTATTTATTTTATCTTCTATCACCTATATGTATGTTTTAGGTTAAGATAAAGTTTGGTAAATCGTTTTATCACAACAACTTTGTTTAAAATTGGTGCAAAGTTTTGTTTTGGTTAATTCTGTTTAAGTTTTATATTTAATTTGAAAATTATTAAAATTGACTTTTGTTGTTTAGACCCTCTATATATATGGCCTTTGAATTTCAAATTCAAAATGTGGAATTCTAAGAAAAATAATGAGGGAATTCTAGAGAGACAAAGAGTTTCTCATTAATTTCTATAACAATAATGAGGTGTCACCCCTTATTCATAGTACAAGTTGGAAGAGTTCTGATAGGAATGGACATCCACTTAAACAGGATAAATATTAATATTTATAACACTCCCTTTTGGATGTACACCATTTTCACCATTCAATGATTGTTTCCCCATATTTTAAGTACTAAGGAAAAATCCATTGCGAAAAAACCAAAGTGAAGGAAAAAGAGTACAACTTTTATAATCATTGAATCGGTATTGGACACGATCAATGCTTTCTCATTAAAATCTTTCCTAAAAAATCCAATAGGACAAAACCTAGTCAAAGGAAAAGGATTACAATACATATATATCCCCCTGATTGATATGTTCAATTTGTCTGTTGGTGGCGTTTAGGCGTTCTAATATCGTATGTGAACTTTTGAAAAGTTGTCTTTGGTAATGCCTTTATGAAAAGATCAGCTAGGTTATCACTTGAACGAACGTGCATTACTTAATCTTATTTTTATTCTGAAGCTTTTGAGAGAAGAAAAACTAATGTGCTTGGTGCTATCTCATTTAATAAATAATTCTTTAATTTGTGCTACACATACTACATTGTCTTCATAGATGATATAATTAAAGATCTTAACCATACACATTCACATCTAGCTTCATAAGGAGCTAACATTTCAGAGTGGGTGGAAGAAGTAGCTACTAAAGTTTGTTTAGTATAATGCTAAATAATTACATTATTACCACTATAAAAGAACATAACTTGTCTTAGATTGATCCTTATGAGGATCGAAGAGATATCCAAAATCTGTATAACTAGTTAACTTGGAACCATTGGAATTATAAAAATTAAATAAATCCATGTCAGTCTTAGGATATGCTTGACACCAACCCAATACCTTTTGGATGGTTCAGAACTATATCTAGCAAGCAAGTTTACAAAAAATGAGATATACGTCCTAGTGCATTGGGCCAAGTACAATAATACACCAATTGAACTTAAATAGGGTACTTCTAGACCCAATATTTCCTCATCTTCATCTTTAGGATAGTATGGATATTTCTTTATGTCTAAAGACCAAACAACCATGTGAGTACTTAGTGGGCACGCTTTATCCATATTAAAACGTTCTAATACCTTTTCGGCATAATTAGACTGATGGACTTAAATCTCCCTAGAATTTTTCTTGATTGGCACGTTAAGACAAAATTTAGTTTTCCCAATGTCTTTCATATTAAAATCCTACTTTAAAGGTATTAGTTTTCTGGATCTCTTTTGGAGCTCTGATTAAATTTATGTCATCAACATAAACTGCTACTATTACATATCCTTTTGATAATTTCTTTTTTTCTTTTTTCTTTTTTAACTAAAAATTTATTAATAAATAAATATGAGAAATAGACTCTCATAGGGGAACTTATATTTGCTAAAGAAAACTTAAAACTGGAATTGAGATCAGACTACATATAACTAAAAAACTAAAGAAAGCTAACATGAGACTACTAAAATTTATGAGAAATTGATCGAGATGCAGAAGACCTTAGATCAAAGTCGAAAAAGAGTTATCATTGGCATTTTTAGATATAACCTTCAGCTTTTGAGCTTCTACAATCACCATATCTTGAGTAATACTTGTTTTATCTTCAATATCTCCTATAATATCAAAGGAATTACTAATATGGGTATTGTATGTTTGAAATTGTTGTTTTTTAATTTTTTTGACCCATTAAGTCTTCAAGAAAAGCACGAGCTTGAGCCGAGCTAGTAGACATACCCCAATTATAACCATAATTTGAATTAAGATTAGGAATCCAAGCATATAACTCATTTAGAACACCTCTTCTCTTATGAATTTTGTCAAACCTTATTAATTAATTTTACAGTCCAAATCACATGGAGATAATTATTTGGAACAAAGTATTATTTAGTACATTTGGGAAATTGGGATGTCCTCTAAATGAGGCATATCATCACAATTATTCAGAGAAATCTCACCAAAAAAATAATATAACATCCTTTGAGCCACTTGTCTTTCATCCCCTTTATGTGTGAATTATTGTTGCTCGTGATGTTGTCCTTGGTAACCAAATCCACCAGAATCTTCCCGATGAGATTACATGTGGACTTATCTTTAAACAAGCTGCCTTATTTTTGAGGTGTTAAATCAGAATCTATCCGGACTTGCTGATCCAATAGTAGAGAATTTATTGTGGAATATAATTCACGGTTACTATTTCCAATAACCAAATCTCTTTGAACTACTATATTACCAACATCTATATAATACCCTTTTTAACCAATTGATTCGACGCCTGAGATGAAACCAAATTTCTATCCCATGTGCTGCCATGATAATACTCTCCTTAGTAGCTAGATTTTGTTGACCAAAATATTTCTTAGCGACTGACTTGGTTGAAAATAAACTAATGGGCGATCCTATTTGAAGATTACCATTAGGGTTGGAATATAAACTCCCATTATAGAAAATTTTCCTTGTGTATTCCGAAAAGTATTAGGATCTTCTTTTTGGAAATTTTGGGTTGCAGTGTTTGGGTTGAATCCATCCTCAACGCGACCCAAATTAGTGATCATTTTCTTTTGAGTCTGAAGAATGTTACTTCTTGATTTTGTTGGGTTTCTCACACAGTGGCGGAGCCAGTATTTCACGCCAGGACGGGCTACCTTAATGTTGATTTTCGGCGGTTCGGGGGTGAGAGCCCCCAAGCCGAATTTTTTTAAGGTTATTTAAATTTTTTTGAGGAAAATCACCAAAAGTCCTATTAGGGGTGGGTTGAATTTATATTTGGGGTGGGATGAATTATAATTTAACACTTTTTTTTTAAATTAACACTACTGTTTTTGTTTTTTTAGGGGTGGGCTGGTGCCCCCCCAAGCCACCCCTGGCTCTGCCCCTGTGCTTACACCTTTATATATGGATTTATAGTCTATGATTGAGTGCCCAACATAGTTATAATAATCACAAAAAGATGGCTGAAATTCTAACGCAAACTTTATTAGGATCGCCTTATCTTCATGTTCAATAACATCGAAATTTGGAAAGGGATAAGAGAAGTCAATATCTTAAGAACCGTCGAAAATAACCCATATTTTTGTTGAAGTGTCGATTGCTTCCAACTCCTTTAGATATTTCCAACAACAGTCTTGGGTGCCAAAACTCATCAGGTAGATCAAGGAACCTAACCCAGATGTGTGAGTTGGAAGAGACGAAGCCATTGGGAGATAAATTTGGTATTCAAACAATAGGTTTAAATGACCATAGAGGATATTTAATCAGACAAAAAATCCAAGCTTTTTGCATGTCTTCCACATAATTAAAAAATAAACTATAGAAACCCTTTCCTTATCTTTATAAAGACAAAAAGGTAAATTCAAATTTTTTTCATACCCTTCCACAGACAAGTATTCACTAAGACAATTGTACCGCATTCTTTCGAATTGCTTTAGCCATATAATGATCATCTTAGTTTGCTTGACTAGGAACTTCTTCGCTTTGTCATGCAAAGGAAATCCTTTAGGAACTATATATATATATATATATATATATATATATATATATATATATATATATATATATATATATATATATATAAGTATATATATATATATAAATATATGTGTGTGTGTGTCCCCATTTTGATAAGCGGTCACAACGTCCATGAGTCTTATATCAAGATTTTCAAAAATATCTAAGCTAATCAGATATCTGAAAGTCATACCATCCATAACGGGGGAGTATGTTTCCTCAAAATCAATCCCAAGTTTTTGTAAGAAACCTTGTGCCACAATTCATGCTTTCTATTGAGTGATTTCATTATTCTCATTTTTTTTTCTTATAAACACCCATCGGTAACCTACAGGGTTAAAACTTTTTTGGTGTTTGTACTATAGGTCCATATAGACCAGGTTTTATTTAGAGACTCAAGTTTTCCTTGATGGCAATTTTTCATTTTCGCCATATACTCTTTGTCAATATTCATTTAGGGTGCATGGTTTTGAATCGTTATCATCATTGCCCAATGAAATTTGCGTAGCTATGGCATATGTAAATATGTCATCGATGATTGTTTATTTACGATCCCACATTTCTCCCCAACATATATGAAATAAAGATTTCATTATTATCATTATGTACGTTTGCCTCTTCAGTGGCTTGTATAGTCACTTTAGGGACTTGTGTCTTTTTAGGGACAATAACCTCTTCAGGGGTTTCAGAGAAAGTGGATCTTTTATTCAGAACCTCTTTTATAGTGTTATGAGGGAATGATTTTTCATTTGATCTCCACTTTTGGGGAGCATATTCTTTGGAACCTATAGGTCTACCATGCATTTTACTTGAAACAGATTCATTTGCTACTAAAATCAATGTTTGTATCACTGGTATATCAATTTTGTCTCGAAAATTTGCAGTGGACACATGAGACTTAATTACTTTTGTTACATCAATGAATCCATCGATTAGTCTATTTTAAATTTCCTGAAGGTGTAATATCCTTCACACTCCATGCTCACATTGAGCGATTCGGGGGTCTAAATAAGACAAAGTGAAAGTATTCCATGGTAATTATCATCATTATACAAGAATGGACCGTACTCCTGGTACGTTCTTTCCTCCATTAACGATGATAAATGCGTCTCATCAAAATGGAAATCCGAAAATTTAGCGGTAAGCACAACTGTGAGTTGCACAATATAACGAATGATTGATGGCGAATCGTAATCTTCCTAAACAACATCGAGGTCCCATTTTAGTACGCTATGGTGAGGGGATGGTCACCTGCACTGCATAGACAAATGTATGCAAGCGTGATATATTTGGCTGACATCCTGACACAGGTTGAGAGGGCGAAAATGGGTGATAAGCAGTTGGCCTAAGCTTGATTAACTTAGCAGCGTGTAGTATAACATGTCCCCAGGAAGATGCTAGGAGTTTGGATTACATAAGTAAAGGTCATGCAATAAGTCGCAAACATTTATTTAAGGACCCAACTAAACCATTTTTGGCACGGACATGAGAGATTGAGTACTCAACATCAATTCCTTATGATAAAAAACAATCATAAAAACTTGAGAAGTAAATTTTCTCGTATTATCTAAATGGATGGACTTAATGTGTTGCTTAGGAAAATATTCTCTAAGTTTAATAATTAGATCAAGTAAGCCAAATTTTGAGTAGATAGCAAGCAAACGTGTGACCAACGAGTGGATGCATCAATTAAAACCACAAAATATCTAAAAAGGTCCACTAAAAGGGTGAATGGAGCCATAAATATCCCCTTGAATCATTTGTAAAAAAGGTGGTGACTCAGAAGCTATTTTGAGAAAAAGAAGGCTTAGTGATTAATTTACCTTGAGAACATGGGTGAAAAATGATCATCAGGTAAAGTAAATTATTTGTTAATGAGTGCCCATGTGAATTATTTATGATTCGATGTTACATATTTAATTCAGGGTGACCAAAACGGTCATGCTATAATATCAAAGTATTAGGATCATTAGGCTTTTGACTCACGACAATATACGATAATAAAATATTAATTGTTGTATGGTATAACCTCATGGATAATGGAAGAAGTTTATCTAGTTCTAGCTTTTGATTTCGAACAATAGAAGGAATGCAAAATAACTTTTTTGTTATCTTCATTACATGCTTCCATATGATACCCATTCATTCTTATGTCCTCAAAACTCAGAAAATTTCTTCTAGAATTACTAGAGTATACTGCATTATTTATGAATTGGGTACCATTAAGTTACTGACGCAACTCAAAATGTGTCTCTAATGCGTGTAAATACCGTTCAAGTGTAACCCGTCGCTCAAGTAATAATTCGATAAATCGCAGGGACTAAGACGATCTCTCATGACAAATATTAAGGAGGACAACTAACCCTAACGATTGACTCACATAAAGAAGGGAAAATATGATGATTGTGGAAATCCTTATACTACTTCTAATTAAAGAAATTAAATCCTATCTAAGTTAACAACACATGAAAGACTAGAGATTAACTGATTAATTAATATGAGAGAAAAATAAGGTTGGAATACAATCCTTCGAACCCTAGTAATTTCATCGGATACAAAACTAGTCAAGAATTTAACATTTAATTCAAAAGAAAAACTTATTTATTTCAAGAATTACATATATGAAGGAATTAACCCGCACAACACATAATCAAGAATAATAGTAAAGCGCGTGACAAGATTGTAATACGCGTGTCACATTCTTAAACACTGTGGTTACCTAGGGCAAATGAAGTTAAAAGTTCCACAATGGTTATATTAACAAAATGCCATGTTTTAACTATTTTTTTAATTTAAGAACATATTTTTTATCCATGGAAAACACGTAGGGTTGAGTGCATGCATCCCAGCCGTTAGAAACCTAGCCAGACATGGTGTCGCTAACAAATAAAATGGTTTCTACATTACATGTAATCATACTCATCATTAAAGTGTATCTAAGCATGCCAGAGAATAATATAAAGCTAAATAAATACCCATTAACATGCAAAAGAACTGGAAGAATTAAGAACAAGATGAGAAAGGCAAACGTTATTAAGGAATACTCAAATTCAACCCACAATAATGTAATTTTGATGAAGACTAGGTTGCCAATTGTTCTTGCTCTTTTATTGCTCTCAAAATTATATTTCTAGCTTTCTAACTAACCCTTGGATCAAGTGGGAATAAAGCCCCCATGTTTTTACAAGAGTTTCATCCATTTACAACTCTAATTTTAAGTGGATAAACTTCAATTTTTGCACACATATTTTCAAACTGATTCCCTTCAGAACTGAACCGGTTCATTTTTTTAGTAATCCCACGTCTCTTTGATCGAACCAGTTCCCCTTTGGGAGCAAACTGGTTCTATTTTCAAGCAGTCTCCACTTTTGTCCTTTGCTTCCTCTTATCTTCACATCCTCGTAGCCTCCTAACCATATCTCAGAATTGGACGCCATTTCTTCCGATGTGCTAATGATCTCAATGTCTTCAATTCTTCTTTTAGAATCCACATTCAAGCTGTACAATTTACAAATTTTCCCCTTGACTTTTCCTTCTTTCTTTCTTGGCCTTAGTCCAGTTTCTCTTTTGCTTTTAAGCGCATGAAATATTTGCAAAATGTAAAAAAAATACTTGAAGCGCAATATACTAGCTGGAAAGTGTCAGTAGCAATGATATGAGATAAAACATACAATTTACATCACACGGAGTGATAAAAGTACCTAATTTACGGGGATACGTATGAAGAATTTACGCCGAATCAAACCCCCTTAAGTTAGAATTTTCTCGTCCCAAGCAATGTGAAAGAATCATAACATGGTCAAACACTTATAAAACTTCTTATTGGGAGAGAATACCTTTTTTGTGGGTAAGCGATTGCATTTAGCGTATGCAATAAGCCGTTAAACCCCTAGGTTAGCCTAGTAAGACGAGTGGTATCTCGTGAGGGTTTGAAGTGAATTTACCAACAAAAGTCATTTTTTGACTCAAGAAAATATCAAAATAATTAAAAATCGTAAAATTTAAATTCTAAAAAATAATCACTTCAAATATTTATTCGATAAATATCAATTTATAGTGTGTGCGCGCGAAGCCGAAAATTAAACCGCTACTTCCACCGATTGATCATTATATTACTTTTCAAAAATTCGTTTTGATTCAATTTCTCACGAGATGCTCTCACAAACTAAACTCTCGGAATGTGACTTTTTTTCTCTCGGTAAGCGTGATATTAAGAGTAAAAATAATGGAACATGAATTCACGCACACAAATAGAAATACATAATTATTTAGGTGAATATATCTCATCATCGAAACACGGTCGTTGGAAAACGAGAAACATCGACTTTTATTCGCACCAATTAATCTCTCTTATTATCTTTTTGTTTCTTAGCTCTCCACGCGGTAATTACTTTCGTTATTTGGACTCAATTAGGACTTTTTTGGGTTATAAGGTGTATTGGGTAAAATGGTAACGATTGACAAATTCAGAGTTGGAAAATTTTCTTGCTTATGATGTCTGTTGACGCTTTACGGCCATTTTCTCCTTTTCTCTTCTTTTTTTTGATATTTTTTCTTATGTTTTTCTCATTTTTCTTTTTTTTTTCAATTTCTTTCTTCAATTTTTTTTCTTTCTTGCTATATTTGTTGAGCATATTTTTTCTCGCCCATTTTTCTTGCACCATTTGGACTTACTTGATGAATTTTTTATATTCACAACTCGGGGCTAATTGGGTTCTTCGAACTAACAAACGAAAATGGTATAAATTATTAGGCTCAAAGTGGTTTGCAGAGGATAATTTAATATGACTTTTTGTGGCTTATATTATTGGGTGACAAACGAGGGCCTCACTTCAATTATCAGAATTACTCATTATTTTACCATATGCATCTCGAGATTAATTTAATTTAGAGATCTTTTTAGCACGTTTTTAACACGACATCTCGCTCATTTCCCGTAGCCGATTCAAAACCAAAATTTAGAGATCTTCAACGACTTATTTAAATGGTGAATTTAACGTTGAGTTAAACATTAACTCGTATTGATTTAAATAGTCGCGAGAATCGATAGGCTTGAGATCTCACCGGGTTAATAAATCTCCACGCTTATTCGTTTAGTCGTCAATTTTCGCTCAATTTCCATATTTGGTCAATTACGATCATGAGCATTTAGGTTTTACAAATTGAGACTTCAAATAAAAAATTTAGTGATATTTTTGAAAAATTTAAATTCCATTTTTTTTTGAAGAAAAATATTTTTGGCTTTTTCGAATTTTTTTATTTTTTTTGGAAATTCTTGAAAATTTCCAATTTTTTTGTGCATTTTGAAAATTTGTGAAATTTTTAAAAGACACACTTGTCACCCACCTAAATTAGACTTTTGCATTGTCATCAAGAAAAAGGACTAAAATTCAAATAATAAAATCAGAGTGCGAAAATAAAATGAACAAGTATTAAAATGCAATAAGACACTATATAACACCACCAACATACGACTCAAAAATTCAACAAAAAAATCACCCCATACGCGTCGGGGGTGTGGATACCTCTCTCTCAAAACCTACTCAACCCCATGTACGAGGGTTGATAAACTCATCTCCACCTTCCCCGCATCATAACTCAAAAGTCGGATCAATTGGGAATTGACCCAATAGGAAAAATGGTCACCTCGAGGCACATGTTGAATGAGGTGAGTGAAATCATCGAGGTACCTAATCACCTTATAGCATATTTGTTCTGACTTGAAGATAATATCATACCGAAATTTTGAATGACACTCTATGCCTAGGTTTCCCTTAAACTCGATAATGCGTGGATCGGGCTCTAAATCAGATAAAACACTAGTCATCTCCTCGATCGCATCCGAGAACTTAAGGGGAATAGGTGGATGGTCACAAAGAAGGAATTGATCTATCCTATCTTTCTAGTCTCTCTCCTTTAAGTGACAAAAAGAGTACAATAACGATTGGAATTCAACATTGAGGTTCTCATCCACCGGCTTGAATTCTTTCTCAAAATTTTCTAGGCTCGTATCTCCTAACCCCCTTGCTCAATCTCCGAATCCTCTCTCTCTAGGTGCTCTCTCCCACTCTTCTACGTGCTGTCCCTTGCTCTCAATAGCCGTCACTAAACACGTCTCAAGTGGATCCTCAAAATTATCATCCTCAAGTCATTCATATACTCCTCCTCAATAAGATCCGATTCGTGTAAATTATCCTCATCAGCCAATTGCTTGACGATGTTTGATAATATGCCAATATTGCGTATTTCATTCGTTAACACACGCGTTATTAGACCCTCGGGTATCATGTTCCTTATATTTATGCTCGTTAACCAGATAACCTCGGATTTCTATGTTAACATGCTTTGCAGGGGTTAATTGAGCTTTTATAGGTATTTGGATGCTTAGTGTGAAGTTTGCATGCATTTCGATGAATTTTCATACGCAATCGCACGCGCAAGGTCCTTTTAGTCAATTCAAAGTTTGGGCACATGTCCCAATATCTCCATGAAATTTTTAGCCCTCCTCGCAACCTTCGTGTGGCCGCAAACGATGCGCGATTTTGATTCCTAACGAAGAAGTTACGGCAATTTTAGCGGAAGAGAAAACTAATGAAATCAAAGAAGGGGAAGCAGGGGAGAGACATACCTGTTTGATCGATCGATCGATCAAAGGGATCAATCAATCGATCCCTTCTATTTCCTGAAGACAGTAGGATATTTTCTGAGCATCGATCGATCGACCCTTTGGGTTCGATCGATCGACCATGCCTATTTTCTGCAGCCTTTTCCTTTTCTTTTCTTTCTTCTTTTCTTTTCTTCCAACTTACTATATAAGAGATATTTTGTTCTGTTTTGTAGATATCTTACATTTTACATAGATTTAGGGTTTGTAACGTTGCAGCTAAACCCTTCTTCCATTTCTCTTGGGTAATTTCCCATTTTTATGTATGTAAGTTACTATTCCTTCATCTTCCTTAGTTTAATTGTTGTTCTTAGCTTTAATTACCACGCTTTCCATTTTATTTCAATCCTAGATAATTTTAGAGTAATTTAATTAGTTGTTGCTTAATTAATTAGGTTCTTTAATTAATGCCTATAATTATGTGTAGGGGGTCTTGTTTGTGTCGGATTGAACTCAATTCGGGTTGACATGTTGCTTTGCTTTGGTGATGGAGTTTACGGGTTTATTTTGAGTGTGTTGTCCTAGTTATTACGCCCAAGAGAATTAACGGGGTATATCATAGATGCGCCGTATTTGCGACCTTTCGTGCGTAATTTTTGGGGTATTTGTTGACGCCAAAATCTTATTAGACTTTTATGCGAATTTAGGGGTGTGACAACTCTTGATTTAATTAAATGTCGAAACGAGACGCAATCTTAATAACTCAGTGACCAATGTAACCGTTTTATACTAATTAACTCGAGGTGAGGGGTATTCGACCCAACCTATAGTTTTTATCCGTTTTGTTAATCATATTTTAATTTACACTCGCCTAGTATAATCTTTCCTTTTGTAATCTTTCTTTTTAGGTAGAAAATATCTTTTACACTTTTATTCAGAAGTAATAAACCAAATAATATTCTAGCAACTCGTATTTGTGGATTCGATACCCGGACTGGCCGCTATACTCCCTTAAAAGAGTGTAGTCATAGTTTAGATTTTTGTATTAAGGCGGTGAACAAAAATCAACGATTGGCATTTGACACGCGCTACTTTTCACCCTTAATCAAAATGGCGCCGTTACCGGGGAATTGATGTTTTAGAAATTATTTGATTTAGTATTTTGTTGTATTTTTTTCTTCTATTTGTATTTTGTTGCCTAACATTTTGCAGGATTTTCACATTTGAGCGCTAAGAAACGCTTAAATTTCTCATGCGTACATCATCTTTGTGGAATTTTCCACTTGAGCCTTCTTTGGGGTAAGCATGTCTTATTCCATATCTTTCGGTAATCCTAATGATAATTTTCAAAATCCCCGTAAACCTATGACTGTTGGCCAATACTTAGAAACCCCAAAAAATGAAACATTTAAAAAGACTTTGGGTGAGTATTACGAAAGTCAAGATATGGATTACGGGAATTTTGGGAATGAGCATTTTGATTTTGGGTCGCAAGATCCTTATGATAAGAATTTTGAAGCTAATTGCTATGGCTTTCAAAAGTCTTATGTTAATGATTGTGAAGGTAGTCCCGACGATAGTTTTCAAAGTTCGCATTTATAAGAATCCGCACCTCGCCCTATGACTTTCGGTGAGGGCTTGCGCATGCTTGAGAATGAGAAACTTGAAAACCGTTATCGGGAAGAAAATCATTATTGGGAGCATGAGTTGGATTTATTAGTTGAATCCAACGCCGATTTTTCTTTCGAGACTTCCGAAGTCGAAGAATATTTTGAACCAAATGAGGACTTTGTGCCTACTTTAGAACAAATCATTCTTGACTTAACCCATGGTATAGTAGAGAATAAAAATGAGGAAGGAATGGACGTAGTATCCATTTGCAATGAATTCGTTTCTTCTTTGATTCTCAAAGAAGAAAGTTTTATTGCAAATGATCCTATTTCTTTCGAAATTCATTCCTCAAACGATGATAACTCATCGCCAGGGATTGAATTTCTTTCATCCCCATCTTTATTCTATACTGTCACACCGTCGCTAGTACCCGATGAATCGGTCGAAAACCTTAAAATGTTTAACCTTTTCACCAATGAGGAGTACTCTCTAGAGTCACCTTCCGTGAGGGCATCTTTGACTCTTTGTGTGCCCCCTCCCATTCCAACTTTAAAATATTTGGGAGTAAATTCAACTTTTTTTGGAACCCATGTGTACCTATCCCCCTTGTTATCCAAATCCCCGACTGTCCCTCCCAAACTTTTAATGGATAATGGTTCACTTTTTTCGCGCTAGTCATGTGTAATACCCCGTAATTTTAAATGACTTTTAAAATGGGTTATATTTTAAATTAATGGATTAATTGGATTTTATGATTAATTAATTCATTCGGGTTTTATCCGGACTGTGGATATTAAAATGGATGATTCGGAATATTACTTAAAGATATTTAGGTAATATATGAATGTGATGTCATTGATATGACTGTATGATATAAATTCGGTAATTTATATTTTTAGTCAGACGCGGTATGGGACGTGTCGGGACTAATTTATTAAATTAAAAAGGAAATTTATTTTCTATCGACCTTATAGTCATTTCGACTGCGTCGTTGCGTCCGGAAGGTTTGAAATAGTCAGAAAAGTCTATTTGGATGTTAATTTTGAGTCTCGGGTCATTTGGAAATGATTAGACAACCCGAAAGGGCATTTTGGTCATTTTTCTAAGGGGGATGGATAGTGATTTCGGATTTTGTACTATTATAAGTATTGGTAGATTAAGTGTATGGGGGTTATTCATCTCCTCTACACAAAGTAGAGAAGCCATCTTCCTAGAGAGAGTGAAAGGGTGCTTGGGAAGGGAAAAGCCTACTTGGGAAGGAGAAGAACAAGAACCAAGGTTCACCACCACCAACCACCACCGGAGTTTGACCGGAGAAGGGACAACCAAATGAGATATACTACACCAAAGGATCCTTCAGTAAAGGCAAGTGTTTGATAATTGCAATTTAAGTTCGTATATTGTCCATGTTAGAAAATTATGAAAAGAGATGATTTTTCTTATTTGGAAGACATAATGGAGTTGTTATATGGATTTATAGAAACTGAAATAATATGGGAAGTAAACTTATATTGTAGGATGATAATAATCCACGAAATGATCGTGAATATGTTGAAGAAAAATCTGAAAAACCATTGAAGTGTTCTTGAAGTTAATATGTTGATGATTTTCTGGAAATAAGGAGAGAAACATGCTTTTAATCCAATCCCTTGATGATTTTGGGATGTTTAGAGTATTGGAAATCGTTCATATATGTTGATATATCATGTAGAAATAATTATAACTCATTTTGGAGGTAAATATGAAGGTTTGAATGAGTAAAAATGGTGAAACCCGTAGTTGCAGAAAATGCAGAAAACCAGGCTTGGACCTGAGTGATCGATCGATCGACCCCTGCCTTCGATCGATCGACCTCCCCAGAATATGTAAAGTTGTTTCTTTTTAAATGTTTATTCTTATCCCAAACCTTTTTTGGATCTTTGGTGATTATTATTTGGATATAATGGGACTTAGAAAATATCAGTAAACCCTTGATAAGATTTGAATTAATTTGATTTGGATTCAAGTGATTAAAATGATGAAAATTATATTGAATGGAATTTCGGTTGCTAGATTGATTTGTTAAATTCCAAATGGGGATGTATGAGGATTTAAGATAGGACCAGTAGGGGTGATTTAATATAACACCTGGGTATCCTTAAGTTTATAAGAGGGTTTAATCCTAAGTGAAAGAAGATGTGTTTATAAGAGATTTGAAACTATCGTTTTTAACCCTAATTGAAAGGAGAGTTTAATTCGTAATAATTCGGGAGAAATAATGTTATGGACCAGTAGGATATTAGTGACTTCTTACTGAATATATGTTGAGGAAAAACCTATTTGAATCATGTGTATTGAGTGAGGGTAGCCTTAGGGTTACAATTTGAACATCAAGGACTGAGTTTAAGCTCATTATTGATTACGCAAGGACTGAGTGTAGTACAAGAACGTAGTGGTATGACTCCTGGATAGAGATGGAGTTTAGAACACATTTGGTTGAAAGAAGATATGAGGTTATCCCGATCGCATAGTTGTAGTTGTCGGACCTCCTCGATCGACAAAGTTAAGTAGTAGTGTATTGGAGGGGTTCCTTGTTTGGATTTCGCTTTGCTAGACGCTCCGCGCATGAACCTTAACGACGTCGGGAGTGGAGAGATGTTATAGGATGCGAGGATAATTAAATTATGAAGTAAAGATATGATATTTTAATACGTGGAATTTAAAAGAGATATAATGCTACGTATGAGAAATATCTTAGGGTAGTGATATTACCTTATTGATATTATGTTATAGGTATGATAATACCTATTTGATTGATTGATGATTTATGTGTATGACATACCTAGCTTACTTGCTATCGGTGGGAGGTTTGCACATGAGGGCAGTCATATCCTGATGAATCCATGGGATCTTTGATTTGTCGCTCGAGAACATAGGTCTATGAAAGACTTATCGAGGAGTTGATAAGTCCACTGACTATGGGTACGTAGGTATGTGCGTGACCCATGGGTATGAGAACTATGTTCGCCTTGAATGATTGTGTTGTTGTTTGTGGTTCGTGGAATCTTATCGAACCTTTAGTCCCCTATTCGGCGAACTGCGATGATGGGACATGATAGCAGAGTAATGCATTGCACCGCAGCTGTGACTCGGGGTGCCGTATTATATATGAATATATATATATAATGGATTAAATGATTGAATGGATATATATATATATATATATATATATATATATATATATATATATATATTGTGGACGTAGCAAACCCACAAGAACCGTAGTCTAAGAAGAACCATGTCTCTCTCTAACCCTACCTTGGCCGACTCTCCTTCCTCCTCCCTTCCTAACCCTAAGCCTCCTGATCCCCCAAACCCTTGGAAAAAATCCTTTGCAGATGTTCTGAAAGGATCACAACCTTCCCATGCAATTGAAATTCAACCCCTTCAAAAATATAAAGGAGAACCAGCTGTCTTATTCACCCCTGCTCAGATGCAAATATTAGCCTCTCCTTTCAAGCATGCTATTGTTGGACAGTTCTCTCATGGTAAGCCTTCAATGGATTTCATACGGAAAAATTTTGAATCCTTTGGATTGAAATCATCTTTTGAAATAGGATTATTGGATTATAAGCATATCCTTATCAAAGTTCACTGCGAAGAAGATTTTATTAGGCTCTGGATGAAAGATTTATGGTATGTTGGAAAAAGTCCCATGCGTACGTTCAAATGGTCCCCTAGTTTTAGGGTTGATCAGGAAAGTTCTATAGTTCCTTCATGGATCAGTTTACCAGGGCTACCAGTACACCTATTTGCTAAAGAAGCATTATTCTCTATTGCTCAAGCTGTAGGGAAGACTTTGAAGCTGGATAACCTAACTCTAAAATGCTCTAGACCTAGTGTGGCTCGCATTTGTGTGGAATTGGATCTTCTAAAGGAGAAACCCTATAGAGTTTGGATTGGATGTGGTGATTATGGATTTTGGCAACCCATTGAATATGATGAATTTCCAGATTATTGTTCAGGTTGCTTGAAGCTAGGGCATAATATCGAAGCATGTAAAATTGGTGAAGCTTTGAAGCAGAAGGTGGAGGCTAAGAAAAATGAGGAAGGGTCAGGTCAGGTACCTATCAAATCAGGTCCTAAATATAACTCTTTCAGGTATCAGGTTAAGGAGAAAATATCTGATAAGAAGAACTTAGAGATGGTGATTGTAGAAGAAGAAAATGAATATTTAATTGAAATTGAAGATGGGGAAATTCCTCAACCAGAAATAATGAAGAACCTATCTAGAAAAAATTCTAGGCTTGTTTCCCCTTTAAGAGAGGATCAAACAAGGAGCAATCAAGAAGAAATCGAGCCTATTGGAAATAACAACAAGGAGGTAGTTAGTGTTGATGATGCAAATCAAAGACCTCTTAGTATCATTAAGAAGAAATTGGATTTTAGCAGCAGACCTGTTATGGTAGATAAGGGTCTAAATTCAGAAGACTATCAGGTACGAGGAGCCATTTCTGATTCAGAGGAGTCCAGTTGGAAAAAAGTTCCTGAAATTGATGAATTAACTACATTCTCAGCCTTATTGGAAAAAAAATTTAAAGTTCAAAAGGAAAGGAGGGATCAGATTCATAAGGATGTATCCAGCCCTGGAGTGAGAGGAACTGCTGCGAAGAAAAAAATTTGCAGGCAAAAGCACCATTCTCAATCCCCACGAAGATCATTAAGGTTAACTCCAGTTGCTATACTTTCTATTAATAAATGATTAATATTCTTATTTGGAATATAAGAGGTATAGGGAATAAACCTTCTAGAAGGAGATTAAAGAAGTTGTGTAAAATTCATAAAGTTTCCTTTGTAGCTGTTCTGGAACCAATGATAGATGAAGGCAGAATTGAATTTCTGAGAATTTTTCTTAACTTTGATGAATGCAAGGACAGTGAATCTAACAAGATTTGGTGCTTCTGGAGACATGGTATTAGGCTTAATTCTTTTTCTGATGGAGGGCAATCCTTTTTTATGATATTAGAGCACCCTTTAATCCCAATTAAGGTTGGTATTGGAGCTGTGTATGCTAAGTGTTCTAAAGTGGAGAGGAGAACTTTATGGGAGTTCTTAGAACAAACATCTGCTGTAAATGCCTCTATACCAATTTTGTTTGGTGGAGACTTTAATGTTGTATGCTCAGTAAAGGAAAGAGCTGGAGGAAATGACATTGATATGGGAGCAGCTAGTGAGCTAGTAGAATGTATTCAAAATAGCTCTCTTCATGATATGGAGTATAGTGGTTCCAAGTTTACATGGGATAAATCTATTAATGGTTCAATGATATTTCAAAGGCTGGATAGAGGCCTTCTAAATCATCAATGGATCAATACATTCCCTCTTACAAAGCTGCAACATCTGAACAGAAGCTGCTCAGATCATTCTCCATTGTTGTTCTCTATTCCAAGCCCTGCTGATTCTATCATTAAGCCTGTCAAGTTTCTTAATTTCTGGTCTACAAATGAATCTTTTATGAAGACAGTTGAGGATTCTTGGTGCCAAAATGCCTCTGGCAGACCCATGGAAAAGTTTGCTTTTAAGCTTAAAAGGTTGAGACCTGTTTAAAGAAACTGGAGTAAATCAGTTTTTAAGAACTTGTTCCAGCATATTCAAGATCTAGAAGACAATCTTATTCAAGCTGAAAGGAGATTTGAAGAAAATCCTTGCCCTTCCAATAGAAGCACTTTGTCCAAAATTCAAGCAGACTTAAAATTGTCTCTAGCTAATGAAGAAAGTTTCTGGTATCAAAAGGCTAAATGCAAGTGGATATCAGAGGGTGATAGAAATACTAAGTTTTATCACAATCTGGTTAATCAACAAAGAAGAGCCCAATGGATTCATTCTATTCAGGTGGAGGATGGTAGTGTTATATCCTCTAAAGAGGATATTGCTAACAAATTTCTCTCTTATTTTGAATCTCTTTTTTCTGCAGGACAGTGTAGCAGCAATACATTTATTCAGTATATTCCAAAGATTGTTACTTCAGAGATGAATAGCCAGTTAACAAAGATCCCAGAAGAAGATGAGGTATTGGCAGCTATAAAAGGCATGAATCAAAGCAGTGCAGCTGGTATTGATGGCTTTAATGGCCATTTCTTCATCAAATGTTGGGATGTGATCAAAGTTGACCTCATTCAAGCCATTCAATCCTTCTTTGTTGGGGGGGGAAATACCAAAATCCTGGAATACCTCTTTGATTTGCCTCATCCCCAAATCTCCAAATCCAAAATATTGCAAAGACTTCAGACCTATTAGTCTTTGCAATTTTTCTTACAAAATTATTTCTAAAATCATCAATTCCAGATTGAGTCTTACCTTCCTCTTCTGATTTCCCCTTACCAAACAGGATTTGTGAAAGGCAGAGGCATTTTAAATAATATTTTGCTTGGGCAGGAGATGATGCAATTATTGGATAGAAAAATTGAAGGGGGTAATGTCATATTGAAGTTGGACATGCTCAAAGCTTATGATAGAGTTTCTTGGATGTTCCTTATCCAAACTCTTAGAGCTTTTGGTTTTGCTGAGAATTTTATTGATATGATATGGAGATGTATATCTTCCTCCTGGTTTTCAGTAATTATTAATTGGAGCTCATATGGTCACTTTCACCCAACTAGAGGAATTAGACAAGGAGACCCATTGTCTCCTAGTCTCTTTATTCTAGCTGCTGAAACTCTTTCTAGAGGCTTGCAAAGTTTAACCTCTCATGGAACTATAAAACCTTTTTCTCATCCTAGAGGATGTAATTTAATAAGTCATCTTGCTTTTGCAGATGATCTTATTTTATTTACAAATGGAGGTAAAAGGAGTCTTAAGAATCTAATGTCTTTTCTCTCCTCTTATGAAGCACAGTCAGACCAGCTCATTAGTGTGGATAAAAGTCAGTTTTTTACTGGATCTAAAAGTTCTCCAAGATTTGTTCACTCTATAGCTGAAATTACTAAATTCTCTCATGGGATTGGGCCAATCAAATATCTGGGGGCTCCTCTGTTTAGAGGCAGAATGAAAGCTGCTATGTTTGATTCTCTTTTAAAAGGAATTACAGCAAAAGTTCTGAGCTGGAAGAATAAGTTTCTGTCTCTGGGTGGTAAAATTATTCTTCTGCAGTCAGTTTTGAGATCTATGCCTATTTATATTCTTTTTGCTTTATCTCCCCCTAAAAAGATCTTGAGATTAATTGATAAACTTTGTTCTTCTTTTTTGTGGGGAATAAATAAAGAGAATGGGAAAAAGCATCACTGGGTGAAATGGGAGGACTTATGTTTTCCAAAAGATGAAGGAGGCTTAGGCATAAGATCTCTAGATTCTATAGTTCTTGCGAGCAATCTCAAAATAGCTTGGGAATATAAAAAGGGTTCTTCTATATGGTCTGTCTTTATGAGGAACAAATACCCAAATATGCCAATTTCTCAAGGCTCTCGAACTGCTCTAAGAATAAGTAGAGTGTGGGGAACTTTGGAAGAGAACTCAATTAAAGTGAGGGATGAATGGATTTGGACTCCTTCCATATCCGATGAATTTTGTTTTTCTTCAGCTGTTGAGGTAGTTCGGGGATCAAAGCTGAGATCAGTATCAGATAGCTTCATTTGGGATAGTAAAGTTCTTTCTAATCTGTCTGCTTTTGCCTGGAGAGTGGTGCATAATGCAGTGGCATTAGATCTAAATATCAAATCAGTTGGTATTAAGATTGCCTCTAGATGCCACTGCTGTTCTAAATCTGAAGAATCCATTCCTCATCTTTTCTTCTATGGTCCTATTGCCTCTCAAATTTGGCTCTTCTTTGAATCAATGTTAGGGATTCACCCTCTTGGGAACTATAATTCAAAGATCATGACTTGGTGGCTAAATTCAAGCTCTGAGCTACTCCTAAAATGGTTGTGCAAAATGCTATATTGCTGTATCTTATGGGAGATTTGGCTATCTAGAAATAAAGCCAGATTTGATAATGCTACAATGCTTACTGCTGATATAATCCAGAAGATTATCCAAAGAGCTCATGATATTGTTTCTTCCTTTCAGATCAGTCCCCCCTCCTCTCATAGAAGTATTGAGGCTTGTAAAAGTCTTCAAATAGAATTTAAAAAGAGGGTGCATCCTACTTTTATAGCAGTTTCTTGGACTAGACCTGAGCCTATGAACTATAAACTAAATACAGATGGTGCATGTGATCCTCTAGGTCGAATGGGCATGGGAGCAATTTTGAGAGACTCTAATGGTGCGTTTATCTGGGCATATGCAGATTATGGAGATAATGGTTCTAATAATTTGTCAGAGGCTAGGGCAATCAAAGAGAGTTTGGAGCATTGTATTTCTCAGAGATGGACAAATCTAGTAGTGGAATCTGATTCTAAACTTCTAGTAAGTTGCATAAATGACCCGCTCAAAATTCCATGGCGGATCAAAGATCTAGTTCTTCAAATTCAAGATTTAATAAAGAGCTTTGATATCAAAGTTATTCATTGTTTCAGAGAGTCCAACTCCACAGCTGATCTTCTATCCAAATATGGCCTGCAATCTCAAGTTAAATCAAATTTCTCTACAGTTCTAGACCTTCCTAGAAATATTAAAGGTGCAATTAGACTTGATAGGATCTGTTATCCTTATCTGAGGAAAATATCTAAAGATGTATAGGATTTTTGGTTCTCTTCTGCTTTGTAAAGGCCATGAGAGAGGCTATTTCTCTCTTTATTAATAAAGTTCTAGTTTCTTAAAAAAAAATAAATATATATATATATATATATATATATATATATATTGTGGCTAAATCTATCTACAGTGATAATTGTAGATAACGGTGAATAGAGAAAGATAATGGAATTAAGTTAATGAATGTTTATGCTTATAGAATTGAAAAGCTTGACTCATGTTAATGAGAAAAGATTCATATTAATGAGTAATGACTCATGTTAATGAGAAACGATTCATATTAATGAGTAATGATTCATGTTAATGAGAATCTAATCATATAAAGGAGAAATGTAAATGAATAATAATGTGACGTATGGTATGGGACATACGGGGATTATGATATGGGAATGGAATTATAATATGGAGACTAGAAAATAGGAACCATTAACTAGGAGGTTAATAGGAAACGTTAAGTGTGCACTCTAGTTGAGAGGTGAGAATAACAAGTGAGAGTTGGATCTAACATGTACATAATAAATGCTTTATTGCACTTGTTAAATACTTGCTGTTTTAAAAATCATCTACACATTCGGGCTCTGACCCGTTTTCTTGCATATTTTCTCTTCTATTGTATCTCTATATCAGGTGTCCAGCAACAGGGACACCAACTTTAGCGGATTATGACAGGCTATGGATTTATGGAGTTTTTGCTTAGACGCCTTCCATCTTTTGATTCACAGTATTCTTAGTTAGGGCATGTCGCCCAAAGGATTCAGTTATCTTTTCTATCGAGGTCAAATTCTATTGTATTTGGGACTTTTTAATACATTTAACATTGTTGGAATTATTGTAAAGGATTTATATTATTTGGGGATGTTTATTCCAATTGCATTTAAATTCTTTTGAGTTATTTATTGTGTTATCAGTGTTGTAGTATAAAATGTGTAGTGTTATTCTTAAACTAAAAATGGTTTTGTTGAAATTGAAATTTGGAAAATTTTTAACACCAACTTAATTGGGTATTGGGTGAGTTGTAAATGTTTTCGACAGTGATGCTAAGAATGAGCCAATTGTATATTTTGTTTTAATTTAGTATGGGACTGGCCACCCTGTATTTAATTAGGCGGGGTGTTACATCATGCCTTCCGTTGTTCAAACGGAATTCTCATTTTTCAGGAGGCATGCATGCTCGGGACGGTCCACCGGTTATCCTCCAAAACCAAATCTTTTTCGTGGTGGATCCTTAACGTTTTAGACTTCTGGTGTATAGCTAGTTAGGAGTTTAATTAGTAGGTTGTACATAGTTAGTTTTTTATTCAATTTTTATCTATTTATTCTTCTTTCTTGTAATTTAGTCTAGTGTAATTAGTTAATCTTTTTTTATTGCTTTTTGTATGCTCGGTCCTAACTCTTTTGTAGGTTCAACAGACTTGAATTTGTAGAAATTGTGCGCCCCGTCATACGTTTGTTAAGAAAAAACGAAAAGAAAAACTAGCTCGCAAAAAGATTTTCTTATTTTGCACACACTCATTCTCACGCATTTGCATTCGTTTGTTCTTTTTATTTTATATTATTTCTCATTTTTATTTGTGAATGTGCGTGTATGTCGCTCGTTGTATATATTTTCCGCTTTTTGATTAGTGTAGTATATGTGTATGTATGTACATATTTATTTTAATTTTGTTTTTATTTTTATTTTATTATATTTATATATACTCTTTATATATATTTATACTTGTTTATATATGTATTCCCCCCCCCCTTATATCCCATTATTATCAATTCCCCCCCCCCCCCCCCCCCATTTTCAAAACAGGAAGCAATAGGCAAAAAATTGAGTCATCGATCGATCGATGACCAGGGTCGATCGATCGATCGACGAGTTATAGCCGATTCTGCCTCTTTCTTTTCCTTTTCTCCTTCTATTCTCCATTCTCTCCTCTCTCCCTATTTCGTGCCCTAATATTTCCCTACCCCTTTTCACTCAATTCAACCAATATCTCTACTCAAATCAGGTATAAACTCTTTCTACATTCTTGTATTTGTGTAGATTTATTGGTTTTATGTCACATTATTTAATATTTATCGATTTTTGACATTTGTTGAGTTTTTCTCCCTATTTGTTGTTCCAACAATTTTTGTGCACCAATATTGTTAGAAATCCATTCATGAACACTTTGTGTTGATTTTTAATTGTTTTTGTTCATGAATTGTGTGCGTGGGGGGTGGGGGTGTTTGTTGGATCAATGGCACTTTCACACCCTCATTTCACATTGCGCGCACCAAGTGTTCACTAAAATGCCCAAACCAATTTTTCAATCAGTTTTTAGCGCGCACTTGGGTGATTTTCACTCGTTGTCGTACATCGACACATTTTATCACAATGTGGATTTTTTCCGCTTGTTTTTGCGCACTTACACCCACCATTTCAACTAGTTCACCAACTAACCATTCATTGCGCTTACAATTTTTTTTGTATTGCCGAATTATTGTTTTGTAGGTTGAAATGGCCGAGTTAAGGAAGTATGAATCTGTTAGGTGTGTGCCCATCCGGGGCTACGGGGGGTTCCATTGCCAGCAAGAGCGGGATTTGTTCCAGGCATACTTTCAAACTTCACAAAGGCCATTGGCCTACCATTTAGCCTGGAAGATTGAGGATTTGCCACAGGAGGCGTCTGCTCTTTTGCGCCGACAGGGATGGGAGCCTTTTCTCTCCACTAATGGGCGTGTCAATGAGGAGCTAGTAAGGATATTCTACGCGAAATTAGTGGAGGTGAAAGGGGAGGGTCCTACTACATACGAGGACATGGTCCGAGGGGTGAGGTTACCATTCCACCGTTCAGATTTGGAGAGCTTTATGAATGTGCCGGACCCCGTCGAATCAGTCAGTTTGACAAACGGGGAAGTTTTTAGTCTCAGGACGTTGATTGAGGCCCTTGCACCAGGGGAAGTATGGAAGAAAATGGCCTTCCGTTCAGCCGCGATGGTTTATTTACCACGTTTAATTCACTACATTATTGTCCACTCCTTTATGGTGACGAGCAACCGTTCTGAGGTGCATCACAAACATTTGCCATTTGTCTTTGCATTGATGAATAATTTGGGCGATATTAGCTTGCCCAATATCTTTTTGGACACGATGTACGCGGTGGCTAAGGAGCTTTCCTGGAAATCTTCCGTTCCTTTTCCTGTCCTTATCACGTGGATTTGTTTATCGCATGGCTGTCCCGAGTATGACACGGACTGCAAGCGTAAGCCAATGAGTCTTCTGACTAAAGATAACATCTCGAGGATGTTCACTCACCCTTGGGGGCAGCCTAGTGCCAAGAGGCAGAGGGTAGAGGTGACTGATGAGCCCGACGAGGAGACTGAGATTAGGCAGGCTAAGCAGGGATAGAGTTCTCAGGTGCCACATACTGATTCAGACGCTCGCTTTGAGGCATACCAGGCACTGCAGGACCAACGCTGAGAGGAGACCCAGGTCTGGCGGCCTTCTTTGGAGTCACAACAAGAGCAGGACAGAGCTGAGCACAGGAAGGAGTTCCGTATGATGCAGGACATGATGAGAGATATGTATATGTACATCAGCATGGTCAAGATGCGTCGCTCCCACCTCATTTCCAGGGTTCTTTCGATCCTAGTGGTTCCGGCCACTAGGCTATTGTCTTAGGTTCAGTTTTGTATTCCTGGGATCGGATAGTATTATGTATTTTTCCTTTTTATTTATATTTCTTTCTTTTATTAGTTATTATGTATTAAGTTGTTTTGTACTGAAATTATGAAATGAGAAATAATGATGTAGTTTGTGGTTGTATATTGGATTTTGATGTGTGTGACTTTCCATATTTATAAAATCAAATGTTCACCATCAATTTATCTAGTATTTACACTTCAGCCGCTCTATATTGTTGTGACTCATGACATAAATTCTGTTAACTTGATATATTGGTACATATTCTTGCGTTGCTTTGTACTAACTTGTTGTGTAGATTCATTTGGAGTTGTACTTATGGAGATCGCTCCAAATTTGGATAATATCATTCTTTTCCTATCTTTGTGTTGTGTTATTTAATGGACGCATTAGGGACAATGCAACATTTAAGTTAGGGGGTGTAGGATATGTATCCACTTCATGTTAGTCCTTGAATTTGACTACAATTTAGTTACAAAGCATGCTTTTTGTTAAAAATTAAAAAATTTTAAAAATATTTTTTTTGTTTTTCTCCTTTCTTGGGAATTTTGCCTTGTTTCCAATGATAAATTTCAATAATTGTCCGATCCAATAGACAATTCAATGATGCATGTTCTAGATTTTAGAAGTTATTAGACTTTAGTCCTCAATCATTGATATTATGAATAACTTCATGAATTAAACTTTAACCCATGAGCACATGCGCTTTCTTGTTCTATTGATTTGGTTTAAGATATTTATCACTCGATAATCTTTTATTGCATTGTATATACTTACACCGAGTGAGATTATAGAGTTACCTTCATTTGTGAGTGTATACACTATTCTTTCCTCTTTGAAAACGTTACTTTCGTCGGTAATCTCACTATTCTTTTATTTGATCGTTCATGAATTGAATCCATTTTTGAAATGCGTTACTTGAGCATGATTTTCGTATATTATTTTGACTCGAGAATTGCGTAAACTTTATGAAATGATCATAGGAAATCTTTGTTATATCACCCATATTAGCTTTTACCTCACTTTTAATGTGTCCCTAGTCAAACCCCTTTGAGCTTAAATAGTGGCCTTTCATTTCATTACCCAAAATCCCATAACCAAATCCACATTGGAGTTTTAAACCATACATATTACCTTCCTTACCTTTGTTTGGAATGTTACTTGGGATTGAATGATGTTGTGTAGTGCGGTTGCAATTTGAGTATGCAAAGAGTGAGAAAAGAATGGTGAAGAAAGTGTAGTGAAAAAAAAAAAAAAGAAAACATGTGAAAAGAAGAAAAGAAAATATAAAGAGAAAGTTTGTATATATTGTTAATAGTGTTCAATAATCCTTTTTGCTCTCCATTTCATATCTAATGGCTTGTTTTGTAAATCATTTTCCAATTTTGTTATTGCCCACTATTTCCTATTATTCCAAGTTTTTCATTCCGAACACTTTGAATCCGTATATACATCTCCTTCTTTTCGTCCCCTATCCTAGCCTACATTATAACCCTATCAAGTCCTATGTGATCCTAGGGTGCATTTAATTTAAAAGTCATAATAGTTTTGATAATATGAGAAAATGCATTTCGCCTCTTTTATATGTGCAATATCTTTCATTGAGATTACAATTTTTTATTTCTTATATAGAGTTGTTCATTTGAGACATGTGCGCGGCCTAGTTTCCCTAAACATTTACTCATTATGCCCGCATGTCCCGTGTGTTACCTCCCTGTTTCAAGTGAGTTCATTTGATGAGTGTAATGCCCATGAGAATTGATATATGCTTGCTTTCATGTTAATTGTCCGGTTTATTTAAGTTTTAGCCAAATCGTGTTTTGCATGTGCTCGCTCCCCTCCCATTTTTAAGGTTTCATTTATTTGAAGTTAGTTTTATAATGTTAATAACTACGGACTTTTCATGTGAATTCGTTTGCTATGCTAATAACATGTTGAAATCTTGTTCGTATTGTTGAGTTTGTCACATGTTGGTTTGAACATATTTTGAGGAAACCATTTGATGTTTGTGGGTTTCATCCCAGAAAACCCTCACGAGACGACACTCATCCACTAGGATAACCTAAGGGTTTAACGACTTATTGCATACGCTAAATGCAATCGAATCACCCGCGAAGGTGGACTTTATCTGTTTTTCCCATTTTGTACTTGTATCCTTCTTCTGGTTTGCTTGCAGTTCTTATTGCATCTTATTTCATTACTAGGGACTAGCAATGTGTAAGTTAGGGGGTGTGATAATACGAAAATATTGCATACTTCATTCGTTAACATACGCGTTATTAGTCCCTGCGGGTATCTTATTCCCTATATTTATGCTCGTTAACCATAAAACCTCATATTTCTATGTTAACATGCTTTGCAGGGGTTAATTGAGCTTTTATAGGTATTTGGATGCTTAGTGTGAAGTTTAGACGCATTCCGATGAATTTCCGTACGCAATCCCACGCGCAAGGGAATTTTAGTCAATTCATAGTTTCGTCACCTATGAATTTTGTGGACATTCTCACCCCTCCACTAATGTGCACACCTATCGGTTACCTTAACCCCACCTAGTTGTACTACCCCGTCCAACTAGTTCTGGTATTACCACCCCTTACCATACTACTCTAACCCGAGTATAATTATTCCTGAATTATAAGTTATCTCACCAATTAACTTAATTAATTCCTTCTTAATTAATAGCATATAACCGTGACACAAATTATATAAAGTTAATACATTACACACTGTATTATTACCCACATATAATATTTACTACCATATTATACGTATCTTTACTAAAACATCCACACATATATCATACGTATATCCATCCTTCTGAGTATACCCTCACCAGATGATTCCCTCTAAAGTGCCATTTCACTAGGTGTGCTCACATAAGTTAGTTACCCAAGTTGGGATCTGTCACCAACCTGGACCAAAACATAAACTAAGTGGAGGCGGTCATATTCCTTCCCTGAAAGTGAGATAAGCCCCTCACCCATATATTGGACGCTATGACCTAGGGATATGCTCACCCTACTCCTCAAGCTAGGGGATTCACCCACATCGCGCAGCCTCCCTTGATAGCACTAGAGTATAATTAAAATAAATATCTAATCACTGATATTTAATATCACGCACAATAAACACACACACACACACACACACACACACACACACACACACACACACACACACACACACACACACACACACACACACACACACATATATATATATATATCTACACCGTATATATATAATATAACCCCGGCTTCACCGTGTACTCACAACCCGTAACACTAGCCTCTAATTCCCTGACTCTCTCGCCTGACTCAACTAAATAAATTTTCTCACTTATTAAATTATCATTATTCCGAGTCTATGGTCCGACTCTAATTTAATTAATTCACACATTAATTAATATAATATTTTCCCCCCGAGTCTATGGTCCAACTCTAATATAAATACTTCACGCATTAATTTATATAACAGTTGCCCGAGTCCATGATCCGACTCTCATTTAATTAATTTATACATTAATTCATTAATACCAATTCAAGTCTGTGGTCCGACTCTCATATAATTAATTTACACATTAATTAATTTATTACATTCCCGAGCCTACAACCCGACTCTGGCTAATTAATTACACATTAATTAGTTTAACACTTGGTGTCGCCCAACCATTATACCAGGACTCACTCACTTGGCCCATAACTTAATATTTCCCGAGTCAATATTCTGACTCCAAATTAACCTATTCTCTCAATAATTAATTTAATACCTTGGTGTCACTTAAACAACATACCCGGACTCACTTGGTCCATATTTAAATCTCAGAATTTAAATCCCAAATATTCGCCCATAATGTGGCACGCATTTAGCCCTCCCAAATCTCCCAATTATTTTTATCTATAATTGCTAAGAGGTATGTCTTCTATTTATTTGACACTAAATAAATAAGTCTCAAAAGGGATTTATCTAAATTTCTCCCAATTAAAATTATACCAAAAAAATCAAAAAAATAAAACAAGGGTAACCAACAGTCTGACCTGCCAAGATTCCTTCATCGTCGATCAATCGATGGCCCCCGATCAATCATCCTTGGGAAGCCCTTTTTTCCCACCGAATTCCATCATTAATGAAATTCAAGGTTTGTAAACCTTATTTTCAACCTCTAATAAAGTCATCCCACCACATAAACATATTGAACTTTGATCCTATACATCATATACACCTTCTAGTATATAACTTTCTCAACTTATCTCACAAATTACGAAATAGGTTTTTCCATAAATCTCCATTAACTCTATTCTGCAATCCCAAATTCCAAATTCAAATTCCACCATTTTATATTCCGATTTCTCATTCAAATCAGATATCTATAGTCAGAGATATATAATACACCTATTTCTTACTTTGAATCTCAACCAGGTATTCCATTAACAAAACCCCATTTTCACCCATTTATACCCAAAAATGAATTTCAAATTATACATCACTAAAATATGAATTGGATATCAAAAGTCAACATTACAGCAAGTTAACCACTTTCCTGGAATTGTTCGTAGGGTCTGATTCTGTTGGTGTAGAATGGTTGATGAAGAACACACCAATTAGTCCCTTAATTTAGCTCCAAAATCCTCAAATTGGCTCTTGATTTGCTTTCCCCCAAATCCCTCTTAAATCCTAGGTTCTCTCTTGTGTTTTCTACCGTTTTCCTTTCTTAGATTTAGGTCTTAAAACACTAATCCAGTTTTTAGCCTAATGGGCCTAATTGAATTAGCCCAAATCATCCAGTGTGGGCCCGACTATGCCCAAAAATACCCCGAGACCCAATTACTACCCCCGGGTACTCTTTTCTGACTATCTTGACCCATTCGGACTCAACCGCACCCTCAGAATTGCCATCTGAAATACTTTGACATTCTCAACTTTTTACCTCAAAATGCGACACACGAGATTTCGAACAATTAAACTTAAAAGTCGCCAATTATAAATAATTCGGCTCAGTCAAATAAATTCTCCAACTCATAAATTTAAGTTTCTCCAATTTAAATATTTTTATAACTCCTAATATAATTAAATATTTAATCCTCAAAATTACGGGGTGTTACATTGAGTATGTACGCTTTGGCTTTTCTTCGGGAAAAGAACATGTTTCTAGGATTTTTATATGTATTCTTTGTCCTCAAAATTAAGATAAGCCTAGTGTTCCATTTCAAATATCACTTTCTAACCATGCATCTCTAAGCTCGCTATATCTATTTCTCCCGTTTCTAATTACAAGTTACACAATTATGCATTTTAATTAACCAAGGCGCCCATACACCCTATACCCGTACTTAACCACACAAAATTTGTCTTAATTAACCCGGGTGCCCATACACCATATCCCCGTGCTTTATCGCACGAAAGTTACCCGACTATGCTAGTCGTAACCCGTAATATAACTTCCTACCCGTAGTCATATCACACACACACACACACACACAGATATATATATATATATATATATATATATATACTGCCCGGGGTACCCAACCCATGTATTAACGACCAAACATATCCCCACTTTCCAACATTGCGCTAAGTTTCATGAGTGGGATGTCTCGCAAAGCGAAATCCAAACAAGGAACCCCCCGATACACTACTACCTAACATTATCGGTTGTCGAGATCCGTTTGACCCTCAGTCCATAACACGTACCCCAAAATACTTGTCTCTTAACACAAAAGTATATACGCTTACCCTCATGCTACCAAAGACAACATAAAATACCGCGCCCTTACTATCACTAGTCTCTGCGCAAAATAAACCCCGAGCTATCTCTCCCTGCTCGAAAATAAATCTAACCACACTGATTCACTTCAGTAAACATCCCTACTTACCGGGAATAAATGTGAGACACAAGGCCTCACTATGTGCCTATCGCACCACGTAATACAACATATATACACACATATATATAGGCTAGACGCCCTATCAGATGATACCTAGTACCAATCATACCCTGGTGTCGTGAACACCAAAGCTTACCCTCACTCTCCACAAATATTCAAATCCATCGCTATCCAGCCGATATATGGGAAAATTATCAACCCTACTCCCATACTTCTCGAAAGTAGTAACCCCTCGCATAATTCAAACCTTCTCTCAGTGTACACCTCCACTCTCCTGTGGATAACACCAAATAACTTCGCTACCCCACAAAAATTTTATCTACATACTATGGCTGCTACAGCCAGCGCACCCACTAAATTCGACTTACCCGCAAACTCTAGTGAAAATAATTCTTATATTGTGACATCCTCCTTGTCACTAAAAAATATACCCAATGCCCATATGATAAAAATAATTACCTCCATACTCTAGCTGCAACGACTGATCCTCGGGTTCCGGAGCATCTTCTCCCTGCCCGAATGCACCCATGACTTGCTGTAGTGGCTGCACATCCAGGACCTCGTCCCGTAGTTGACCCCTTCCTTACTGAGTACAATCTCTCTTTATGTGTCTCGCTTCCCCATAAACGAAACACCTCTTAATTAATTCACCCTGCCACTGATTCCTTCCTTGTTAGCCTTGTCAAAATTCTTGGCCATCCTGTCGATAGCCTCCCGCTCTAAATCGTTTGGCATGATTTCCCTGTCAAAAATATTTCCCCTGATCTCCCCCTGTCTGCTACTGGGATACCCCACGGGTACTGTTTCCTTCTGCTTTATCCGACTGGCTGGTTTCCACTCCATTCCTACTTCCTTTCACGTGAAAGCGATATTCCTGGCAGTGCAGTAGTGCTGCGTTAACGACAAGAGTATAAGCTACTAATGCGGGATTACCAATTAAATGTTGTCTGATCCTCCAGACTAACCCATCCATGAACCTTGCTTTCTTCCTTTCTTCATCACTTACCTCATCCGGTATAAAATTTGCCAAACAAGTGAATTCTTCCTCGTAGTAGGCCACTGAACGGTCCCCTTGAGTTACCTCTCTGAATTTTCTCCTCATTTCGATCTCAACTGCTGGTGGAAAATACTTGCGGTCGGACTGTACCCAAAACTCGGTAATAGTCAATGTATCCTTTTCCTCAACTGTGGTGATCGACTCCCACCACTGTAGCGCTGCTCCCACCAACCTAAAAGTGTCTAGCATTTTCTTCTGGACCTCATTGCAATCTACCATGCATAGGTGACGCTGGATATATCTCTTCCACTGACACGCTAGCACTATATCTGAACCCCCTCGAAACTCTGGTGGATTCCTTTTTTGAAAAAGCTCTCGTACTTGCTGCCACCCCAACGGCCCCGGGTAGGACATTTGGTACCACTAATGCCTGTGGCTGATCTCATGGAAAGTACCTTGCCATTGTGACCATCTTCACTTTAACTGCCTGCACAACCAATTCAGTTACCTGTGCAACCGAAATCATCTATGGCAGTTGCTGCGGTAACTCTGGCTCCTGATGAGCGTTCCTAGTCTCATCTCTTCCTGCTACCCTAGCTGCTCTCTATCTCCTGGACGGCATCTGAAATAAAAATCGAATCGTATGAGTTCACCCTCAAATATAAATTTGGCAGAAGAACGTAAATGCGCATACGTATAAGAATATAACAATCCTATAATAGGTCTCTATATCAAAGATTGCTAAGCCGAAACGCAAAAAGCCGCACAGATCCTAAGGACACTAGAACCAGATGCTCTGATACCATCTGTGACACCCCGCCTAATAAAATACCGGGTAATCAGTCCTATACCACGTTAAAAAAGGAATCCTAGTTGGTTCATCCTTAGTATCACTGTCGAAAACTTTTTAAAACTTACTAACCACCTAGTATTCCAAAAGCTGGTGCCAAATTTTATCTTTTAATTAAACAAACCAGTACATGCACAATAAATAAAAACCATTCAAACCAATGAATTAAATCAACTGAATAAAATAATTAAACAACTTGCCGATTAAACCATCAGCCACCAAAGTAAAATAATCCAATACAACATCCAACACCTGAATAAATACGACGAAAACTGTACTGAGAAGCCTGGGCGATAATCCCTAAATAAAACTAAAACTGATAAATGACTCCTACTCTAGGAATGAATAAACGATGCGTCTAAACCAAACTCCTGCTAGCATCCACATATGCCGCAGTTTCGTGTCCATGGAATAAAATATCAATCCTGGCGTCCCTGTGGCTAGACACCTAAAAGGTTTTGAAAATAGTTTTATAGCAAGGGTTAGAACCCAAAACATTTTGAAAATATTTAGCAAGTGAATTAACTGCAGAAATTTAAAATGCAAGAATGCGCTTCATATATAAGTTAGTGCCACACTCTCTTGTGGACATTCTCACCCCTCCACTAATGTGCACACCTATCGGTTACCTTAACCCCACCTAGTTGTACTACCCCGTCCAACTAGTTATGGTATTACCTCCCCTTACCATACTACTCTAACCCGAGTATAATTATTCATGAATTATAAGTTATCTCACCAATTAACTTAATTAATTCCTTCTTAATTAATAGCATATAACCGTGACACAAATTATATAAAGTAAATACATTACACACTGTATTATTACCCACATATAATACTTACTACCATACTATACGTATCTTTACTAAAACATCCACACATATATCATACGTATATCCATCCTTCCGAGTATACCCTCACCGAATGATTCCCTCTAAAGTGCCATCTCACTAGGTGTTCTCACATAACCTAGTTAGGATCGCTCGCCAACCTGACCCAAAACATAAACTAAGTGGAGGCGGTCATATTCCTTCCCGGAAAGTGAGATAAGCACCTCACCCATCTACCGGACGCTATGACCTGGGGATATACTCACCCTACTCCTCAAGCTAGGGGATTCACCCACATCACGCAACCTCCCTTGATAGCACTAGAGTATAATTAAAATAAATATGTAATCACTGATATTTAATATCACACACAATAAATACACACACACACACACACATATATATACTTTCACTACACCGTATATATATAATATAATCCCGGCTTCACCGTGTACTCACAACCCGTAACACTAGCCTGTAATTCCCTGAGTCTCTCACCTGACTCAACTAAATAAATTTTCTCACTTATTAAATTATCATTATTCCGAGTCTTTGGTCCGACTCTAATTTAATTAATTCACACACATTAATTAATATAATATCCCGCCCCCCCCCCCCCCCCCGAGTCTATGGTCCGACTATAATATAAATACTTCACACATTAATTTATATAACAGTTGCCCGAGTCCATGATCCGACTCTCATTTAATTAATTTACACATTAATTAATTAATACCAATCCGAGTCTGTGGTCCGACTCTCATATAATTAATTTACACATTAATTAACTTATTACATTCCCGAGCCTACAACCCGACTCTAGCTAATTAATTACACATTAATTAGTTTAACACTTTTTGTCACCCAACCATTATACTCGGACTCACTCACATGGCCCATAACTTAATATTTTTCGAGTCTATATTCCGATTCCCAGTTAACCTATTCTCTTAATAATTAATTTAATACCTTGGTGTCACTTAACCAACATACCCGGACTCACTCACTTGGTCCATATTTAAATCTCAGAATTTAATTCCCAAATATTCGCCCATAATGTGTCACGCCTTTATCCCTCCCAAATCTCCCAATTATTTTTACCTATAATTTCTAGGAGCTATGTCTTGTATTTATTTGACACTAAATAAATAAGTCTCAAAAGGTATTTATCTAAATTTCCCCCAATTAAAATTATACCAAAAGAAAATAAAAAAAATAAAAAAGGGTAACCAATAGTCCAACCTGCCAAGATTCCTCCATCGTCGATCAATTGATGGCCCCCGATCGATCGATCGATCAACCCTGGGAAACCCTTCTTCCCCACTGAATTCCATCATTAACGAAATCCAAGTTTTCATCCCACCACATAAACATATTGAACTTTGATCCTATACAACATATACCCCTTCTAGTATATAAATTTCTCAACTTATCTCACAAATTCCGAAATGGGTTTTTCCATAAATCTCCATTAACTTTGTTCTACAATCCCAAATTCCAGATTCAAATTCCACCATTTTATATTCTGGTTTCTCATTCTAATCAGATATCTATACTCAGAGATATATAATACACCTATTTCTTACTTTGAATCTCAACCAAGTATTCCATTAACAAAACCCCATTTTCACCCATTTATACCCAAAAACGAATTTCAAATTACACATCACTAAAATATGAATTGCATATCAAAATTCAACATTACAGCAAGTTAACCACTTTCTTGGAATTGTTCGTAGGGTCTGATTCCGTTGGTGTAGAATGGTTGATGAAGAACACACCAATTAGTCTCTTAATTTGGCTCCAAAATCCCCAAATTGGCTCTTGATTTGCTTTCCCCCAAATCCCTCTCAAACCCTAGGTTCTCTCTTGTGTTTTCTGCCATTTTCCTTTCTTAGATTTAGGTCTTAAAATACTAATCCCGTTTTTAGCCTAATGGGCCCAATTAAATTAGCCCAAATCACCCCGTTTGGGACCGACTTTGCCCAAAAATACACCGAGACCCAATTACTACCCCCGGGTACTCTTTTCTGACTATCTCGACTCATTCAGACTCAACCATGCCCTCAGAATTGCCATCCGAAATACTTTTTGACATTCTCAAATTTTGACCTCAAAATGCGATACACGATATTTCGAACAATTAAACTTAAAAGTCGTCAATTATAAATAATTCGGCTCACTCAAATAAATTCTCAACTCATGAATTTAAGTTTCTCCAATTTAAATATTTTTATAACTCCCAAAATAATTAAATATTTAATCCTCAAAATTACGGGGTGTTACATTGAGTATGTACGCTTTGGCTTTTCTTCGGGAAAAGAACATGTTTCTAGGATTTTTATATGTATTCTTTGTCTAATTCGCATATAAATAAGAATTTATAATATTCACGAGTCTCATATAATATATTTCCAAAACTACTAAGCTAGTCAGATATCTGAAAAGTATTAACGACCATTACAGGATGGTATGCTTGTATATAATCAGTATTTCAATTTCTTCAGGAAGTCTTGTGCTATAGGTTGTGAAATTTTTAGCAATTTTCTTTCTTCGCTTTCTTATAAACACTAATTATTAACCTTGAGGTTTAATGTCTCATGGAGTTTCTACTATAGGTCCAAATACACCACGTATATTAAGAGACTCGAATTATGCCATCATGGAATTTTCTCATTTTGGCCAATATATTCTTTGTCGACATTCATTTACGGTATGTGAATTTGTAGTATCATTTCCCTTTGATTATTGCATAGCTACAACATATATAATTATATCATTGACGATCTTCTTTGTCGATCCCACTTATCTCTTGTATATGCATAAAACAAAGATATCTCATTTAATATCAGGTACCTTTGCCTAGTTTAGTGTCTTTGTAGTCACTTCAGGGACTTGTGTATTTTCATAAAAAATAAACTCTTCTGGAGTTTTAGACGAAGTGGATCTTATATTCATAACCTCTTCTTGAGCGTTATATATAACCTCTTCTATAGCGTTCTTTAGGCATGATTTTATTTAACCTCCACGAATAGAGAGTCAAGTAGTTAGGACCTATAGATTTACCACGTATTTGGCGTGCAATAAATTTATTTATCTGCCAAATTTATTTTTTCCAACTAGCTCAATGATTTTGACAAGCATATTTGCAACATCTAAAATTTTAAGTTTAATAATCATTTGATGTTGCAATATCAATTTTCATTTCATTTTTTCATTGAGCGATATGAGAGATTAGATGAGATAAAATGGAATTATTCCATTATAATTCTTGTCGTTCTTTAAGAGCAGACCGTTCTTCAAGAATAATTTGTTCTTCAAGTAAGCACAAAAAGTATAAGGATATGAAATCATCATGTATATTTAAAGAAGGAAAAATTGATCATTTAAAATTTAGAACTTTGGGTTCATAACTCATGAATCAAAATTTCATATTCTTATCATATGTCAGACACTTCAAGCTCGAAAATTAAAAACTTTAGGTTTCTAGTATAAAACTAGGGAATAAACCTTTATGTTCTATCAAAACTTCAGGATTTGCCTAATATCAATCCATTTTTATATTGTTTAATAAATAAAATAAACAGTTGAGGATATGTTTGTGACACCCCGTTTAATTAAATACCGGGTAGCTACTCTTTTATTCAAATTAATACAAAATGTCAAGTTGGTTCAGTTCGTAGCATCACTGTCGAAAACATTATTAAACAATTCCAACCACCTAATATTTAAAAAGTGAGTTGTCAATTTTAATTAAATTAGATTAACATGAAACAAGTTAAATTATGAAATAATGATACCACGGTCACATCACAATCACAATGGAATAATAATGGAATAAACTGAATCTGGAGGGATACTCCTCTGAATAATACGAATACTGAATAAAATAAATACAAAGTCCGAATCACTAATTAATTAAATCCAAAACTGAAATAGAACTGATTAAATAAGCTATCTCTAAGAGAAAAGGGGCGATATGTCCTACAGATGAATAAATATGAAATGGAGTCAAAGTAGAAAGTGGAGGCGTCTATAATCGAGATCCTTCAACTTTTACAGCAGCTACAACACGTCACTGAAATGGAACTCTTAAGCTTGGCGTCCCTGTGGCTGGGCACCTAAAAGATTTTTACAAGAAAATAGATTTGAAAGCAAACGGGTCAGAGCTCGATTGTGAAAACAGTTTAAAATATAGCAAGTGTTTTAATAACATTAAACAGTGAATATAAAATACATGATAGTGCGTGCACTCACATGAGTTCCTCACCTCTCAACTAACTGTGCATTCCTAACGTACCCGTACCCGTTCTAGTTATACTACTATCTAATTAGTCCAATTCACAACCTATCCTTACTTTATAATATAAGGGTTAATACTAGGCATTCCTAACTAAACTTTGAGTCTCCCGTTTTATTTCTCAGATTTACTTACAATAGTTATTATGCGATTCACCTATTTTTTTTACTCTACTAACAATGTTACAAATATTCACATTCGTCCTTTACTACAAGTCCATTTCAATTACCAGTATATTAATCTCATCATAAATATACAATAGGGTCATCCCTAGGCTAAGATGTTGTGCATACATACTCTGCAATCGTATCCCGGTACATCACGTATATAAGGACCACGTATTCCGAATCTCTCAGGATCCGTTTAAATAAGCAACAATCACACAAAATGGAGGTGAATATAGTTCACATAGCCATGCACATACCTATGCTCCCATGGTCAGCTGACTTATTAATTCACCAATAAGTCATTCACAGCCCTATGTCCTTAAGGAACCAATCCGAATCCCCTCGTAGGCACACAAAGATTAGATGTCCCATTTCGAAAGCCAACATCCCGTGATAGCAAGTATGGTAGGTATGTTATACACATATAAATATATATACTAAACAATCACGCATCTTAGATGTCTTATAATATTAATAGAGGTATATTCTACATCCCTGTACCGTCATTCAAGTTGCACATTTATAAGTATCTGGATAATATACAATTTAGACCGCCGACACATCTCACGTCGTAATCTCACGTACTTAAAACCTATCTCATAAAGGTTACCAAGTCTTTTATATAATTCTCCAAAAATTAATTCCTAAATTATACTCCAGTCTCACAAATTGACCTACTAGTCTTCCTCAATTCTAAGTGTTCCCAAAGTTCCCAACATTAATTCTCTCGGGTTAAAATTATTAAAATTCAATAAAGGGAAGAATAACACTCATATGGCTAAGCCTACGCGAAGTTCGAACCAAAAATCGGCCGAAAGAGGTCATTCTGATATCTCGTTAGAAGACCCAGAAATCTCATTCGAACGAGTGTCGTTCGAACGAATGGCTTCGAACGAACTATGAACTCGTTAGAAGGGGAACTGGAATCTTGTTAGAAGCTCGTTCGAACGACCTGGGTTGGCCTTCTAACGAGATTGCAAAAAATGCCCAGAATTTTCCCATCTTCGTTTTTCACCAAATTCCTTTCTCCAAATCCATCCTAAGTTCATACCAATTAAGTTTTTATGTTACCAAACTACTCTAAGTCACCCTAGATCAATTCTTAACATAGTTTTGGGATCGAATCTTACTAATCTACATATAAAAACCATAGATCCCCAAATTTTGCCCCAAACCCTATGAACATGAACTCAGAATTTTATTGCACCTAAATTCTTATCATAAATCCGTTTTAAATCATCAAGGTTAAGTTTTGGGTACTAATTTCGTCCATAACCATTCTACATGCAATCCCTAACCAAAATTATGAGTTTCTACAACAATCTCATTAGGTTTTCATCAAAACTTTCAAGACATATATTAGTATCTACACTAAACATGGAGGAAACATTCATTGAAATTAATGCAACTAAACCACTTGCCTTAAGTTTGTTCTTCTGATTTGTTATTGGTGATTACAGACTAATTCTCTCCTCTTTCTTGTCACAAATCCTTCCAAAATGGTGGTGATGGGTGATGGTTTTGGTTTGGAACCTCTTGTAACTTCTCTCTAACTTCTCTCAAAACCCCCATAGCCTACTCTCTTGCCTTTGGGTGATAATGGTCTTAGTGGACTCTCTAATAATATATAATTAAACTCTAAAATTCGTGGGTTTTAATTCTTCAATTTTTAAAATTACCAAAATACTCTTCTGGGTTGCTGGTTTGGCCTAATAATACCCCGGGACCCAAACTAAACCCCCGGCTAGTGTTTTCTGACTATTTCGACCCTTCCGGACACATTAGCGCACTCAAAATGACCATTCGGTTGATAAAAATATAATTTACTTTTTAATCTAATTAAATTCATTCATGACGCGACTGACACGCGCGTCCCAGCTTAATTTCTCAAATTGTCATATTTATAATTCATGACAATTTTAATGCTTTCAATACTCATATATTATCATATATCCACAGTAATATTTAATATTAACTTCATACTCAAATTCCAGCTCACGTCTCGCTAGTATTTAATTCCGGATTAATTTCCAATTAATTTTCATTTAATTCAATTAATCCATTAAATAAAAATTAATAAAATTACGGGGTATTACATACTTCCCCCCTAATAATAGAATTTCGTCCCGAAATTCGGAACTAAAGAGTACCTGACAAAAATAACTCTGCATAATGCTCGCGCATCTCATCCTCGTGCTCCAAGGTTGACTCCTCAGCATTATGATGATGCCACTGAACTCGTACTAATGGTACTATCTTCGACCTTAGTTTCCTCTCGTTGTGGTCTAGAATAGCAATCGGTCCCTCCTCGTAGGAACTATCAGGCTGAAGATCGATGTTCTCCAAAGCAATGTGGGTATGAGCCAAATCGTCCCTAAGATATCTCCTTAACGAGGAAATATGGAACACGTCATGAATCTTATGCAAGTGCTCCGGTAACCAAAGTCTATACGCTACTGGCCCAATCCGCTCGATGATAGGAAATGGTCCCACATATCTTGGTGCCAGTTTCCCTTTCTTCCCAAAACGCATAATCCCTTTCATCAGAGATACTCTGAGTAGCACCTGGTCCCCCACCTTGAACTCTCTGAAGAACCTCTTGGCATCGGCATAGCTCTTCTGTCGATCCTGAGCTACCCGAATACGGCTCCGTATTATTTCTATCCTCGCTGAGGTATCCTGAATCACCTCCGACCCAAGAAGCTTGTTATCCCCCACCTCTAGCCAACATGATGGGGAACGACAAGGTCTACCGTACAACGCCTCGAATCGAGCCATGTCAATGGTGAACTGATAGGAGTTATTATAAGAAAACTCCACCAGTGGAAGGTACTATTCCCAACCACCTCCAAAGTCTAGGATGCACATACGTAACATATCCTCCAACATCTGATTCGTCCTCTCGATTTGCCCATCTGTCTGTGGATGATACACCGTACTCAGTCGCAACTCTGCACCCATGGCCTCCTGGAAACTCTCCCAAAATCGTGAAACAAAAATCTTGTCTCGGTCAAACACGATATTGAGAGGCACCCCGTGAAGTCTCACTATCTCCACTATGAAAATATGGGCATACTGTCCCATAGTGTAATCTGTCCGTGCTGGAAAAAAATGAGCAACTTTGGTCAACCTGTCAATGATTACCCATATGGAGTCGTGACCCCTCTGTGAAGTAGGTAACCCCGTGATGAAATCTATGGAAATGCTCTCCCATTTCCACATAGGAACCTATAATGGTTGTAGAAGTCCTGCCGGTCTCTGATAGTCCACATTTACCAGATGACAAGTGGCACATTTAGAAACGAACTCGGCAATATCTCTCTTCATCCTGCTCCACCAGTACTATCGCCTCATGTCCTGGTACATCTTATCCCCGCCAGGATATACTGCGAATCGCGAACTGTGCGACTCTGACATTACCTCGTGTCACAAGTCTTCCCCTTTCGGAACGACCAGTCTTGCATTGAAGCATAAGCCCCTGCCTGAACTAACAGTATAGGACTCGGCTCCCTCTGCTAGTAATCGAACTATCTGCTCTTGACAGAATGAGTCTTTTGCTTGGGCCGGTATCACTCTCACAATAATCTGAGGCATAACAGTCATCACAGACATGAATGATCGGGCCATTGCATCTTAGTGTCCCAACTCCTTCCACTTTTCTCTCCACACTTCGGCCATCTCACCTACTGGCCTACGGCTCAACGCGTCTGCTACCACGTTAGCCTTCCCTGGGTGATATTGGATATCGAACTGATAATCCTTCACGAACTCAAGCCACCGACGTTGACGCATATTAAGTTCCTTCTGCGTGAAGAGGTACTGTAGAGACTTGTGGTCCGTGAACAAACGAAAATTCTCCCCCAGGAGATAGTGTCTCCAAATCTGAAGAGCAAATATGTCTGCCGCTAACTCCAAGTCGTGGGTGGGGTAATTCTTCTCGTGAGGCTTAAGCTTACGGGAAGCATAAGCTATAGCCTGACTCTCCTATTGCAGTACACCTCTAAGTCCTTGTAAGGACGCATCGGTGTAGACTAGATACTCAACTCCCGGTTTGGGTAATGCTAACACTGGCGCTGAGGTCAACTTGTCCTTCAACTCGTCCTTCAACTCATCGAATGCCAACTTACAGGCATCGCTCCAGATGAATGGCACACCTTTGCGAGTTAGATGTGTCAAAAGACTTGCTATCTTAGAGAAACCCCGAATAAACCTCCTATAGTATCCTGTTAGGCCCAAGAAACTAAGAATTTCAGTCGGTGTCGTGGGCTGTCCCCACTCTCTCACCGTGGATACCTTCCCCGAATCAACAGATATCCCCCTGTCTGAAATGATGTTCCCCAAAATTTGAACCTCCTTCAGCCAAAACCCACACTTCTCGTACTTTGCATATAGCTCGTTTTGACGCAGCGTCTGCAAAACTTGCCTCAAGTGCTCGGTGTGTTCCTCCTCTGTCTGGGAGTAAACCAGAATGTCATTAATGAAGACGATGAAGAGCTGGTCTAGGAACTCTCTGAATACCCTATTCATCAAATCCATAAACACGGCTGGGGCATTGGTTAGGCCGAAAGGCATAACCCGAAACTCATAGGAATCATATTTCGTCAAGAAAGCAGTCTTTGAGACGTCCTGTTCCCTGATACGCAAGTGATGGTATCCCGATCACAAGTCAATCTTTGAGAAGAAGGAAGCTCCTCTCAACTGGTCGAATAAGTCATCGATTCGGGGAAATGGATACTTATTCCGTATCGTGACTTTATTCAACTCATGGTAATCTACACACAACCTCAATGATTCATCCCTCTTCTTTACGAACAGCACAAGGGCACCCCATGGTGAAGTACTCCTACGGATAAATCCCTGACCCAACAGCTGCTCTATATGATCCCTTAGCTCTCTCATCTCCGCTGGAGCCATATGGTAAGGTGCGCGGGCAATTGGTCGAGTGATCGGCGTCAAATCGATAACAAAATCTCTCTCTCTCTACTAGGAGGTAATCCAGGTATATCCTGGAATACATCAGCAAAATCCCTAACAACTGGAATCGAATCGAGTGGTATCACTACTTCCTTAGAGGTCTCCTCCTCTATATAGTACAAGTGAGTGGACGATCCTCCCTCGGGACGAGGAATCGCCACTAAGAACATCTCCTGCCCGGGTATGGTAAAAATAATACTCCTCTTGAAACAATCAATCATGGATCGATACGCAACTAGCCAATCCATGCCAACGATAGCATCGTACTCAGTCATATCTAACACTAACATATCAGCGGGTAAAGTAAACCTCCCGATATCGATACCCACACCTCTACATATAAGGGAAATCATAGAACCCCTACTCAATAGTGAATCTACACAAGTAATTGTGCTCTCCGCAGTGTCTAACAACACCATAGTGCGTGCAAATCTCGTGGCAATGAAACAGTGTGTGACCCCCGTATCAAATAAAATATGCCCTATAGTCCCCTGAATAGAGAACATACCGTCGATAACAGGTGGATCCTGTGGGACTACGGCCTGCTAGAGCTGATAAACTCGCCCGTACTGAAGCTATCCCTGTTGGACTGGGACTGCTGGAATGGGTAGCAAAGCTGACATATGCGGTGGTGCTGGGAGGGCGGTGGGAAACATAGGTCTCTGGGGCTCGTGTCGAGCACCCTACTGCTGCTGCTGTGGGGCCTGCCCCTTTTAGGACACTCCTGGTGCTTGTGGCCAATCTTACCACAAATAAAACATTTCTCCAGAAAGTTTCCCCCTCTCTGACCCTGCTGCCCATGGCCCTGGTGGTCGTTTCCATTCCTCCCCTGGCCATGCTGGCCATGCTGAAATTGCTGCTGTTAGCCGTGCTGGCCCTGCTGACCCTGATGGACGTGCTGACCCTGCTGTCCATGCCGAAAACCTCCCTGACCATTTCTGAAACCTCCAGATCGAAATCTCTTAGAATACCCCTGTTGGGAACTCTGATCACCCTACCTGTGCTGACCCTGAACTGATTGTGCCCCGCTGGCACCATTCCCCCTATCCTGCCCTGATGTCTGGACTCTCCTGATCGCTTGCTCTCTGACAAGTGAAAGCGGTGGTCCTGGCAGTGAAGCAGTGTTGCGTTAACCACATCAGAATAAGTGGCCAACGAGAGATTTCCTAGCAAGTGCTGACGGATACTCCAAGTCAACCCATCAATGAATTTCTGTATCTTCTTATCTTCGGTTGGAATCTCATTAGGAACGATGTTCAGAAGATTGGTGAACTCGGCCTCATACTCTTCCACTATCTTCCCCTCTTGCTTGACGTTCATCAACTTCCTCCTCATCTCGGTGTGAACGACTGAGGGAAAATACTTGCAGTCGAACCGCACCCAGAACTCCTGAATAGTAAGAACATATCTCTCCTCCGCGGTGGTAATGGACTCCCACCACTGCAACGCCGACCCTACCAGCTTAAAATTAGCCAGTATCTGCCTTTGTACATCCGTACACTCGTACATCCTCAAGTGTCTTTGGATGTCCTTCTTTAACTTACTGGACACAACGACGTCGGAGCTACCTGCAAACTTTGGAGGGTGTGACTTCCGTAAAGCATCACGAAAACGTTCCCAAGCAGACGGGAATGTATGATCCTGTACTGGTGCTACTATTGGCGCCTGAGGAGGTGTCTGTTGCACAACTGCAAGAGCGGTATTTACCGCTTGGTCCACAATAGCGGCAACATCTGTTGCGTTCATGGTGCCCTGAACTGGTGCAGGCTGTGGCTCGGGTTGATCATTCCTGGGAACCCGCTGTGCACATCGTGGAGGCATCTGAAATGAGAGAGATTTTTATAAGTCTATAATTATTATCTCAACATAGCTGAAAAGCGTAAGATACACAAAAGAGTACAACAATCCTAAAATATAGGGCTCTGTATCAAAGAACGCTCAGCGAAAACATAACAAGCCGTACAGATCCTAAGGACACTAGAACCTGATGCTCTGATATCACCTGTGACACCCCGTTTAATTAAATACCGGGTAGCTACTCCTTTATTCAAATTAATATAAAATGTCAAGTTGGTTCAGTTCGTAGCATCACTGTCGAAAACATTATTTAACAATTCTAGCCACCTAATAATTAAAAAGTGAGTTGTCAATTCTAATTAAATTAGATTAGCATGAAACAAGTTAAATTATGAAATAATGATACCACGGTCACATCACAATCACAATGGAAAAATAATGGAATAAACTGAATCTGGAGGGATACTCCTCTGAATAATCCGAATACTGAATAAAATAAATACAAAGTCTGAATCACTAATTAATTAAATCCAAAACTGAAATAGAACTGATTAAATAAGCTGTCTCTAAGAGAAAAGGGGGGACATGCACTACAGATGAGTAAATCTAAAATGGAGTCAAACTAGAAAGTGGAGGCGTCTACAATCGAGATCCTGTAACTTCCACAACAGCTACATCATGTCACTGAAATGGAACTCCTAAGCTTGGCGTCCCTGTGGCTGGGCACCTAAAATATTTCTACAAGAAAATAGATTTAAAAGCAAACGGGTCAGAACCCGATTGTGAAAACAGTTTAAAATATAGCAAGTGTTTTAAATACATTAAACAGTGAATATAAAATACATGATAGTGCGTGCACTCACATGAGTTCCTCACCTCTCAACTAAATGTGTACTCCTAACGTACCCGTACACGTTCTAGTTATACTACTATCTAACTAGTCCAATTCACAACCTGACCTTACTTTATAATATAAGGGTTAATACTAGACATTCCCAACTAAACTTTGAGTCTCCCATTTTATTTCTCAGATTTACTTACAATAGTTATTATGCGATTCACCCATTTTTTTTTACTCTACTAACAATGTTACAAATATTCACATTCATCCTTTACTACAAGTCCATTTCAATTACCAGTATATTAATCTCATCATAAATATACAATAGGGTCACCCCTAGGCTAAGTTGTAGTGCACACATACTCTGCTATCGTATCCCAGTACATCAAGAACATAAGGACCACGTATTCTGAATCTCTCAGGAACCGTTTAAATAATCAATAATCACACAAAATGGAAGCGAACATAGTTCACATACCCATGGGTCACGCACATACCTACACTCCCATGGTCAGTTGACTTATTAATTCATCAATAAGTCATTCACAACCCTATGTCCTTAAGGTACCAATCTAAATCCCCCCTTAGGCACACAAAGATTAGATGGTCCATTTCGAAAGCCTACCTCCCGTGATAGCAAGTATGGTAGGTATGTTATACACATATAAATCCATATACTAATCAATCACGCATCTTAGATGTCTTATAATATTAATAGAGGTATATTCTACATCCCTGTACCGTCATTCAAGTTGCACATTCATAAGTATCTGAATAATATACAATATAGACCGCTGACACATCTCACGTCGTAATCTCACGTACTTAAAACCTATCTCATAAAGGTTACGAAGTCTTTTATATAATTCTCCAAAAAATAATTCCTAAATTATACTCCAGTCTCACAAATTGACCTACTAGTCTTCCTTAAGTCTAAGTGTTCCCAAAGCTCCCAACATTAATTTTCTAGGGTTGAAATTATTAAAATTCAATAAAGGGAAGAATATCACTCATATGGCTAAGCCTACGAGAAGTTCGAACCAAAAATCGACCAAAAGAGCTCATTCTGATATCTCATTAGAAGACCTAGAAATCTCGTTCGAACGAGGTCGTTCGAACGAATGGCTTCGAACGAACTATGAACTCTTTAGAAGGGGCACTGGAATCTCGTTAGAAGCTCGTTTGAACGACCTGGGTTGGTCTTCTAACGAGATTGCAAAAAATGCCCAGAATTTTTCCAACTTCGTTTTTCACCAAATTCCTTTCTCCAAATCCATCCTAAGTTCATACCAATTAAGTTTTTATGTTACCAAACTACTCTAAGTCATCCTTGATCAATTCTTAACATAGTTTTGGGATCGAATCTTACTAATCTACATATAAAAACCATAGATCCCCAAATTTTGCCCCAAACCCTATGAACATGAACTCAGAATTTTATTGCACCTAAATACTCATCATAAATCCGTTTTTAAATCATCAAGGTTAAGTTTTGGGTACTAATTTCGTCCATAACCATTCTACATACAATCCCTAACCAAAATTATGAGTTTCTACAACAATCCCATTAGGTTTTCATTAAAACTTTCAAGACATATATTAGTTTCTACATTAAACATGGAGGAAACATTCATTGAAATTAATGCAACTAAACCACTTGCCTTAAGTTTGTTCTTCTGATTTGTTGTTGGTGATTACAGACTGATTCTCTCCTCTTTCTTTTCACAAATCCTTCCAAAATGGTGGTGATGGGTGGTGGTTTTGGTTTGGAACCTCTTGTAACTTCTCTCTAACTTCTCTCAAACCCCCCGTAGCCCACTCTCTTGCCTTTGGCTCATAATGGCCTTAGTGGCCTCTCTAATAATATATAATTAAACTCTAAAATTCGTGGGTTTTAATTCCTCAATTTTTAAATTACCAAAATACCATTCTGGGTTGCCGGTTTAGTCTAAAAATCCCCCGGGACCCGAACTAAACCCCCGGCTAGTGTTTTCTGACTATTTCGACCCTTCCGGACACATTGGCGCACTCAAAATGACCATTCGGTTGATAAAAATATAATTTACTTTTTAATCTAATTAAGTTCATTCCTGATGCGACTGATACGCGCGTCCCAACTTAATTTCTCAAATTGTCATATTTATAATTCATGACAATTTCAATGCTTTCAATACTCATATATTATCATATATCCAGAGTAATATTTAATATTAACTTAATACTCAAATACCAACTCACGTCTCGCTAGTATTTAATTCCGGATTAATTTCCAATTAATTCTCATTTAATCCAATTAATCCATTAAATAAAAATCAATAAAATTACGGGGTATTACAATGTTATGGATCACTAAAATAATTATGACTAATATTCCATACAAAAAATTAATGAGAAATTCACGTTCTCTGACGCGACTTAAAAAGTGTCTAATGTGCGTGCTTATATAGACTCAAGTGCAAGCCTGTCGCTTCAGTAATAACCCGGTAAGACGGGGTCGAATCCTAAGGGAAATAGGAGGTGGAACGTGATGACGATAGGTAAGATGGTTAACCTTAAACTAACTCAGATAAAAGAAACAAAAAGATGATTGAAGTGGGTAAGATGGTTAACCTGAACGAATTGTATAACTATTGCCGGTTGTACGAAGTGTCAAAAGACGACTGTGTCCTTTTGCAGTTCAAAAAAGTTCGAGTTATTTACAAAAATAGCATCATCAAACAGTGCCAGCATAAATTTTTATAAGTACGGAAGTTGATTGCCGATCAAACACTCAAAACATAATGTTGAGCAATTTTTTGGGCTAAATACTCCATACTTTCAATCAAGCATGACGCTAGGCCTGTAAATTGAGTCGGGCCAAGCTTTATCTGAGTTTGAGCCGAACCGAGCCTGTGCCAAAATTTCAAGCCCGAATGAATTTCGTACTGAGCTTGAGCCAAACTTTGTCGAGCCCGAATTGGGCTCGAAGCTCGAACTTTGAATATATAAATAAATATATAAATTATTTTATATAATATAACATATTTAGGTTAACTAATTTTATATGTATGAAATTTAATTAGTCTTTGTAGGTTTTCATTCTTACTTCCCTTATTTTAGTTTAATACATTTCATAATTATATACTTTATTTTATGAAATATCAATTAGATTTTGGTGTGTACATTTTCTCCATAATGGAAACACAAGAAAAAATTAATAATTCAAACTTTTTTTAACCAAAAAATTGAAACCAGACCCGAAGCCTGAAATATTTATGAGACGAGTTCGAGCTTAGGTGGAAAAGTTTAGTTTGGGCCAAGCTCGGGTTGAGTCTGGGTAAGGTAGTTCGGGTCGAGCCTGAACAACCTCAACCTGGCTCAGCCACCCGATTACAGCCCTACATTAAGCATTGGGGGCTTTTGTTGTATATAAAAAATTACACCCCAACGTGGACCAATTATAAATGCACACCTGTCATCCAATATGGCTGACCAACCTACATGATCGACTTCATAGACTCTTAGTCGACTGGAGATGGAATGCCGACCAGCTCTAGAAGGCCAACCAACAGGAATATCAATACTTTTTCGGATGGGAGACCAACCAGCACCTGATATCCAAGAGTTTTACTTATTGTATATAAATGTAAACGCTTGGCAATATAAAGGCGCTCCATCTTTAGGGTTTCACACCCCTATAAATATAAATTACTCCCTTAGCTCATGGGACAACTCGAATCACTCATATGCATACCACACTTAGTTATTGTAAACCCTACTGAATAACAACAACAGTGGAAGTAGGCTATTTTACAGCTGAACCACTCTAAAATCCTTGTCTCTTGTGTGTGTAATTTGAGTTATTTCTCTTATTTTTTATCTGTGATTATAAAATTGGAGTTAGTTCATTTTTAGACATCAGCACCACGATTGGCTGAATATGGGCCACCCTTAATTTATTCTAGGGCCAAAACAGGTTGCTTGTGGGTTCTTTGCGGGTTAAAGTCTTCTACCCATTTTTCTGTAGTTCTCTCTCTCTGATCATCTTCTATTTGGTGAAAGGAACTGACTCTGCATTTATTCTAGGGTGTTTTATTTAAACCCTATTTTTCATTTTATAACCTCAATTTTCATTAAACTTAAAAAGCTTGTTAGTGTAACACCCCGTAATTTTGAGGATTTAATATTTAATTATTTTTGGGAGAAATAAAAATATTTAAATTGGAGAAACTTAAATTATGATTTGGAGAATTTAATTGAGTGGGAAGAATTATTTTTAATTCCCGACTTTAAGTTAAATTGTTCGAATTAATGTGCATCGCATTGAGGTCAAATTTGAAAATGTTAAAAAGTATTTCGGATGACAATTCTGAGTACGCGGTTGAGTCCGGATGGGTCGAGATAGTCAGAAAAGAGTACTCGGGGGTAGTAATCGGATCACGGGGTATTTTTGGGCATAGCTGAGCCCACACGGGGTGATTTAGGCCATTTTAATTACGCCCATATGGCCTAAAACTAGATTATGGGTTTTAAACCTAATTGAGGGAAAAGTTGGATGGAAGTTAACAAATTCTAAACCTAGGTTTTGAGAGAGACGCAGAGAAAAGAAAATCAAGAGCCAATTGGAGATTTTTGGAGCCAAATTAAGGGACTAATTGGGTGTTCTTCATCAACACCTTCTCTACACCAACGGATCAGACTCTACGAACAATTAGAGGCAAGTGGTTAAGTGTTGTGATTTTAAATTGATGATAATCAATTCATATTATGGGAGGTGTAAACCAAAATTCATTTTGGGTGGGTATTCATGTAAAATTGGATTTTCAGTAATTGATACACCTTAATGGGATTAAGGGTGAAATTTATTATGTTTATGATTCTGAAATGTAGAGGTGTGAATCGTATGTTAAAACCAGTAAGAATCGATGGCTAATTTCTGTTAATAGGAATGAAAATCGTATTGGAGATTTGAAACAAGACAAAACCCAAATTGGGAAAATGTTGGAATTAATGGAAATTAGTTGATTAATTAAGGTCTTTAGGATGTTTACACCCTTTTATTATGTGGAGATAATGTTGGTTGTTGATGATGCTGGAAATAGCACCACTCTTCAAGGTGTATGTAAGCTCAAATTAGTGATAACAATGGCAGCTCAAGTATATACTGAATATAAAAGATGGAGATGTGGAGAAGAGGATGAACACCGATATATAAGTGGTTCAACCAATTAGGCCTACGTCCACTGTGAGTGTGTGTGAGTAATATCACTGAATGAAGGCACTAATGGCCATGGTTACAATCTCTTAAGCTTTCTCTCTCTCCACTGTATAATTTTACAGAATTTCAGCTAGGGTTATAAATTATCGATCCTTCTCAAGGTAGAAGAAGACAAGTATATATAGTGTGTGGGGGTTGTAATGTACCCCCCATGCATGCAATGAGCATGTGTGTGTTGATCTAGTCAATCCAATGAAGACATCTGTCACTGTCACGTGTAGAGAATGATGATGAAATATTCCCCCACATGAGGGGATTGATTCGGTTACAACTGATTTTGTCCATGTGTTCCTCTCCTTGCATATGCTTGTCAATGCTCGGCTTTGTCCCTGATAGGTGCAACCTCGGCCTGGATGGGTATGAGGTTGGTGAAATCTGACTTCTACATTATCTGAGGTTATTCATGATGATCTCGACCCAGTAGATAAGCCGAGGTAAGACAGTTGGAGTTGTAACGTCGGCCTGGGCCGGGGTTATGTAGGAGTAGTTGGAACGTCGGCTGATTCCCAGCCGATGTTGATTACGATTCCTTGTTGCCTCGGCTTATTCCCAGCCGAGGTTGATGTATGAAGTAGGCATGGTGTCGGCTCCGGACAACCTGATGGATCACTGACCCTATGGATCATGAAGACCTCAGTTGTTGCCTAACTATGAGGTACCTAGTAGCGTCGGCCATAACCGACCTTATGTTGGACGAGATCGCTGGTTGCCAATCTGGAGCCCTTGTTACCTTGGCCGTCTTCTTGGCCGAGGTTGGTGTCTCCGAGTTGTCAGGTACATTTAGGGCATATCAATCACCCCTAGCCCTTAGTTACCTATATGAGTAGGTGATTGAGGGGTATTTGTAAGGCCGAGGCTAAATTTTTCTTGTGTGCCAGTATTATCTTGACACATGTCACTTTCTTAAGTGATTGGCGTGTGGCTTAATGTGGTGTGATTATGGTTTGTACCTTTGGGTTCCCAAGGCAATGATGGGCCTTGGGACACGCGCCAAAACAATTTTGGGTTTAAATCCCTCTTTTCTTCTTTCTTCTTTCTTCTTCTTCACTTTCCCCCCAGAGCTTTCCCTGCAATTCTCTCTCCCTTCAAGAGTTTAGTTGCTACGATTGTGAGGGTTTCTCTGATTCTCATTTTCTTCCCCCTTATTTCACGGTCATCCAGGTATCCTCTCCACCTTTCTTTAACATTTTCAGCCTTTAATTTTTATTTCTGTAATTTTCGGTGAGAGTTTATGACTTTTTCGGTGATTGTTCTTGCGTGTTCATATTTGTTCTTGCTCTAAAATATCAGTTAGATCCTTCATTAGGTTGAGCCAAGTTGTTTGTTCTAGATTCAGAATCTCAAGTGTAAGGTCGTCTTTCTATGCTCAGACCCCTTTATCAGCTCTTAGAGGAATTCCCTTCTCTTAGGGAGAAGACTTTAGATAAGATTAGGCAAATAGAACGAGCCCAAGAGGAAGCTCGTAGGACTGAGGCCTTCCCCCTCAGACCTATCTTTCCACCCCCTCTGAAGGTGATATACCCTAATCCAGCTGAGCCAGCAGAGGTCCCAGTAGAACCCACTACGATTGTGAGGGTTTCTTCGATTCTCATCTTCTTCTCCCTTATTTCACGGTCATCCAGGTATCCTCTCCACCTTGCTTTAACATTTTCAGCCTTTAATTTTTATTTCTGTAATTTTCGGTGAGAGCTTGTGTTTTCCGGTGAGAGTTTATGAGTTTTTCGGTGACTGTTCTTGCGTGTTCATGTTTGTTCTTGCTCTAAAATATTAGTTAGATCCTTCATTAGGTTGAGCCAAGTTGTTTGTTCTTGATTCAGAATCTCAAGTGTAAGGTCGTCTTTCTATGCTCAGACACCTTTATCAGCTCTTAGAGGAATTCCATTCTCTTATGGAAAAGACTTTAGATAAGATTAGGCAAATAGAACGAGCCCAAGAGGAAGCTCATAGGACTGAGGCCTTCCCCCTCAGACCTATCTTTCCACCCCCTCTGAAGATGATATACCCTGATCCAGCTGAGCCAACAGAGGACCCAGTAGAACCCACTCCGATGCCTGAGTCTGAGTCGTCCATCTCAGACCCTATGTTCAAGAAGCCATGGATTATTCTATTAGCCAAAATCAAGTCCCTGATCAAGCCGAGGTCCAAAGTCGTGTCTCGTCCCACAACGGTGCTAGAACTTCACGAATGTCTTTCGATTCTGATGTTGAAATTGTGGAGCCGAGTGTGGCTATTCCCCCAATCCTTGATGTTATTCCCCTATAGGCCGACACAGGGGCTTAGTTCGCTCATAGGTTCCCTAATGGTGCTCCTATGCCTGCCCAGGCCGATTTTGCCTCTACATCTTTAGAGCCAAGACTACCTCTGAGGTGGGGGAAGGTGTCAATGGCAGCCAGGGCCGACCCTGGATTAAGCCAGAATAACTTTCAAAAGGTCAAATACCTTCAAGATCAGGGGGAGCATGGTATGCCGGTAAAGTACAAACATTTGATGACCCCCTAATACCTCTCTGATACTGGCCTTGGGGGGAATCCTCTGACCAAACATTTCGTAAGTTACTTTATTTTTTCAACAAGTTGAACCTCTGATTTTTCTATGTCTCTAATCTTCTAACTCATACCATTATTTTTGTAGAGCGTCCGAAAGGAATATCAAACGATATCTGGGAAATGGCAGCCCCCAGCCTCACCAAGCTAGTTAAGAAAGCAGGTATGAATGCACCTCCTCCTCCTCATCCTACCTCTTCAAGGGCTGATGGCTCCAAAAAAAGGAAATCCAATGACCCTGCCCCTAAGGATCAGAGGCAGAAGAAGAGACCCTCTAAGGGGGATCGCGCGATCCCCATCTCCTCTGAGGATGCATTAGTTGCTCGTCTGGAGCAGCTGAAGATCGGCCCCAGCCTTATTGGCCAAAGTATGAAGGCCTTGGACTCCATCGGCTCCGTGATGACCGACACCGACAAATGATTCTGCCGTTCTTTGGACACCCCTCTACTAGCCGAGTTCTGCCTCCACCAATCTATCCAAGTAAGTTTTGTTGTTGTTGTTGAAGTGTAACATCGGCTTTGAATTTTATTGACTCTTGAACTCATGTGTCTGAATGTTTTTTGTCGGGTATCCTCACCATGCACCAGTTTGTCGACGAAAGGTGGATGCTGCTGTCAAAGATGCCGTGGAAGATGCCTCAGAGAAGATCTTGGAGGACTACAAGGTCTTTGACGAATTCGTCAGCTTTGGCTTTGAATACCTCGAAAGGGGTGTTAAGGCCACTGGAAAATGGGCTGCAATGAAAGAGAAAGAGTCAGGGAGCCTGGCAGTCTCGGACTTCGTTAGTCTAGGCTATGCTGATCCTCGATTTGCTCAGGCCTTACAAGAGGTCGAGGAGGAAGGAGGTGCTGCGCCTGTCGAGACTGCCCAACCCGAAGATACAAGCACTAAAGACGTTAATCCTCAAGATGATGGGGTAGAAGTGACCAACATCGGCCAAGGAAGTGGGGGCATGGCCACTAACCCTGAGATTGCAGACACTTAGACCGTATTTTATGAAGCTCTTATTTGTAATTTTTTATTTCTGATTTATATCGTTCTATAACCTCTGATAACATTTTCTATTAGCTTTTGACCTGTAACTCTAACTTCTTTGTGTTATACCATTCCCTGATGTTTTAAGGTCTGAGGTCATCAAACTAAGATGTTACCCCCATAAATTTTACCAAATTAATGATGTTTAGGGTCTGAGGTCATCCAAATATGATGTTCACCTCAGACCTTGTCATCAAGTTATGATGTTTTAAGGTCTGAGGTCATCAAACTAAGATGTTTCCCCCATAAATTTCACCAAATTAATGATGTTTAAGGTCTGAGGTCATCCAAATATGATGTTCACCTCAGACCTTGTCACCAAGTTATGATGTTTTAAGCTCTGAGGTCATCAAACTAAGATGTTGCCCTCATGAATTTCACCACTAAAGCATAATGAACCAATAATTGACATAGAACTGATCTTCTCATTAATAATCTCTTCATAAGTTGATACATTTACACAGAAACCATTGCAACATCATATGTGATATTTTTTCAGATGATCAGCATTCCATGGATTGGAGAACGGTTCTCCTTCAAGGTTTTCCAGCATGTAGGTCCCGGGTACAACCTCCTCGATCACTTTGTAAGGGCCATGCCAATTTGGGTGAAGCTTGTTTGCCTTCTGCAACGTCTTCTTCAGCATTAGGTCTCCTACAGCTATGGGCCTCGACTTCACCCTTTGGTTGTAGAATTTTATTTTTCTCTGCTGGTAGGCTGCCTGTATGATCTCGGCGTCTTCCCTTATTTCCTTAATCAAATATAGGTCAATTATTCTCTCCTCCCCATTCTTCTCAGGGTCATAGGTCTGAACTCTGTGAGTGGGGAGTCCTACCTCTGTTGATATGATGGCTTCTGAGCCATGTGCTAACATAAATGGGGTCTCCCCTGTTGATGTCCTAGCCGTTGTTCTGTAGGCCCATAACACATCATAAACATTTTCAGTCCATCTTCCCTTAGCTTCTTCCAACCTCTTCTTAATCCCGTAGAGGATTGTTCTGTTCGTGACTTCGGTCTGACCGTTTGCCTGAGGTCGGCCAGGAGAAGAGAAAAATTGCTTGATCCCAACTCTCTCGCAATACTTCTCCAAGGAAGAATTATTGAAAAGAGTTTCGTTGTCCGAGATGAGGGTGTTCGGGAGGCCATGTCTGCATATAATGCTCTTTCAGATAAATTGGAAGGTCTTCTGCTCTATAATCGTAATCATCGGTTCAGCGTCCACCCACTTGGAGAAGTAGTCAATCGCTACTATTAGAAATCGATAATTGTTCGCAGCCTTTGGCAAGGGACCTACCAAGTCAATCCCCCATACTGCGAATGGCCAAGGGGAACTGATTGACGTCATAGGTTGATGAGGTTGATGGGCGATAGTGGAGAATCTTTGGCATTTGTCACATTTCTTCACGTAGGCTGCAGCATCCTTGGCTAAGGTCGGCCACCAATATCCTTATGTTATAATCCTCTTGGCCAAAGGTCTTCCTCCTATGTGACTGGAGCAAACACCCTCGTGCACCTCCTGCAGGACGCGGGGGACCTCTGTGGGATGAACACATCTTAGGAGAAGTACCAGAAATCCTTTCTTATTCAGGACATCTCCTATTATTGAGAACTTTGCAGCTCTGTACCTCAGTTTCCTCCTCTTCAGCTTTAATTCCTGCAACTCTCCCTCTCTGATATATCTGATGAGGGGTCCATCCATGATTCTCCTAGGTTCAAGTTGAGGCAAGAGCTGGTAACCTCTACCCCCTCAATGGTCGGTTTTAGTAATATCTCGACTGGTACTGTCCTCCTGATGTATATCCTTGTTGCTGAAGCCAACCTTGCTAATGCATCTGCGTAGCTGTTGTTTTGTCGAGGTACCCTCTTCATCTTTACCTCTTCGAAACCTTCTAGCATAATTCTTACCCTCTTCAGGTATCCGACCATCCTTTCATCCTTGGCTTCATAAACTCCAAACACTTGGTTGACAACTAACCTCGAGTCGCTATGAAGTAGGAGTCGACCAACCCTAAGGGTCTTTGCCAAGGAGAGGCCTGCTATTATGGCCTCATGTTCTGATTCGTTGTTTGATGCCTTGAAGTTGAACCTTAGTGCATATTCAACGTTGGTACCATCCGGAGCTGAGAGTATCAGACCTGCATCGCTTCCATTTTTGCAAAAAGACCCATCAACGAAGAGATTCCATACGTCTTCATTCGAAGAGAAGCTCCCCTCCGACTGGATTCCTTACTTGAAGAGGTACCTGTCCTCCTCATTCTCGACTATTCTGTTTCTGGCTCTGTTGGACACAGCCTCTTTCGATTTTCGGAAGACGTTACTATTTAAGCCCTCTGCGATCACTGAATTGTTCTCAACATCAGTCTCTTCCCACGTGAACTCAGCAACAAAATCTGCAAGTGCCTGCCCTTTAATGGCCACTCTGGGTTGATAAGTAAGGTCATACTCTCCCAACTCAATGGCTCATGTCATCAATCTGCCTGACTTCTCAGGCTAGTGGAGGACTTGCCTAAGTGGGGAGTCGACGAGGATAACCATAGAGTGTGCTTGAAAATAGGGTTTCATCTTCCTCGAAGCGTGTATCAAAGCGTAGGCCAATTTCTCCATTCGAGGATAGTTTTGTTCAGACCCCTGAAGGGCCTTACTATTGAAGTACACAGGCCTTTTCACCCCAACGTCCTCCCGTACTATGGTTGCACTTATAGCTAACTCAGAGACTGCTAGATAAACATACAACTTCTCTCCCACTATGGGTCGAGATAAGAGTAGGGGAGATCCGAGGTAGGACTTGAGCTGATTAAAAGCCTCATCACACTCTTTGTCCCATTCGAAGGCCTTTCTAAGCACCTTAAAAAATGGAAGACACTTATCCGTTGCTCTGAAAATAAATCTGTTGAGTGCAACGACTCTTCCAGTGAGCCTCTGAACGTCTTTGATACTTTTTGGTGTCTTCATATCAAGCAAAGCCTTGATCTTCTTAGGGTTCGCCTCTATTCCCCTCAGACTGACAATGAATCCAAAAAAAATTCCAGCTCCTACCCCGAAGACGCATTTCACGGGATTGAGTTTCATTCTGTACAAGTCCATGGTATCGAAGGTCTTTTCTAGGTATGCCACGTGAGTGCAGGCCTTCAATCTCTTTGTCAACATATCATCTACATACACCTCCATAGTCTTGCCAATTTGATCTTCAAACATCTTATTCACAAGACGTTGATACGTGGCCCCTGCATTTTTCAAGCCGAAGGGCATAACCTTATAGCAATATGTCCCCTTGTCGGTGATGAAGGTTATCTTCTCTGAGTCTTTAGCATCCATGAAGATCTGGTTATAGCCTGAATACACGTCCATGAAACTCATGAGCTCATGCCCTGCCGTGGCATCTACCATCTGATCGATCCGAGGTAAGGGGTAACTGTCTTTAGGGCAAGATTTGTTCAGGTCGGTGAAATCTACGTACATCCTCCATTTTCCATTCGCTTTGGGCACAATGACGACATTTGATAACCACTCTGGGTATATAATCTCCTTGATGAATTCTACCTTTTTCAATTTTCTGACCTCTTCTCTTATGACGTCATATTTTCCCTAGAGTAAACTCTTCGTCTTTGTTTGGTTGGCTTATCATCTTCTGCCACGTTGAGTTTGTGGCACATAGCCTCCGGGTCGATACCAAGCATGTATGTGTGGCTCCAAGCGAAGACACTCTGCCTCTTCTTCAAGAATCTTATCAGCTCTTCCTTGATCTCCAATTTTAAGGCCTTACCGATTTGGATAATTTTTTTCGGTTCGTCCTCATTGAGGACGATGGATTCTACCTCTTCTGTATCCTCTCCTTTCTTCAACTTCATTTCATCTCTAGGATCAAGTGTATCAATATTATATGTGGTTGTTGCTCGCTTATGGGCCTCTCTCTCTTAGGCTAAGTTGAAGTAGCACTCTCGTGCTATGGTCTGGTCACCCTGCACTTCCCCTACCCCATAGGGGGTCGAGAATTTTAGCATCTGGTGGACCGTCGACAGCACGGCGTCAAACTCCTTAAGGGGTACTCTTCCTATGATGAGGTTATAGGCCGAGAAGACGTTTTCGTCCATAATGAAAAAATTAATCTTTTGGGTCAACCTCTTAGGCCACTCGTCGCCCATTCGCACGTCCATCTCATATATGCCCAACGGATGGACCTTTTCGTCGCTGAAGCCCATTAAAGGATGATGATAGGGTACCAACCTATCTCTGCTGAGGCCTAGGCTTTTGAAACAGGGCCAGAACATCACATCTGTTGAACTTCCTCCATCTACGAGAATCCTCTGTACCTCGCATCCATGCACTCTTGTTATAATTACCAAAGGGTCATCATGCGGAGCTAGGATACCTTTGAAGTCGAGTCGGGAGAACCTAACTATAAGGGTGTCCATATCCACCTTCTTTCTCTTCTGCTTGGCCTCTGAAGATGCTAGATTCACGTCCTCTACTTTGGCCACTGACTTGGCCTCTGCCACATGAGCTTTTCGGTCATCTACTTCAGAGCCACCCCCTGCGAGTCCTCCACATATGGTACTAACGCCGAAGGAGATCATATCAACCCTCTTCACCGGGGTGTTGTCGTCTTTCGATGGGAGGTCTGGATCGTCTTAATTATTCCCATCTGAGTCATCGTCTCTTCTTGCTAGGGTATCCTCTCGACATCTGTCGTTTCTATTCTTTTTGGGGTCATCTCTTCCCCTCTTAGGGGCCTTACCGTCGACATACTTCCTAAGATTTCCGGACTTCAACATCTTCTCGATTTCATCCCTCAAAGAGAAACACTTGTCTGTTACATGACCATGGTCTTGGTGGAACTCGCACCACAGATTCTTGTTCCTCTTATGTGAAGGAGCCTTCAGCTCCTCCGGCCATCTCACAGACCGTTCATTCTTTATCTCATTGAGGATGTGTTCGCAGCTCACAGTTAGAGGACTATAGCGTGCGAACTTATCCTCAGCTGACCTCTTCTTTCTATCTCTCTTTCTTTGGAATTTCCCGCTGCCGCATCCGTTCTCATCCTCGTACTTTACGGCCATGGCCTCTTCTGCGTTCATGACCTTCCCCGCAGTTGCCAATAGCTCTGCCATGGACTTGGGAGGGTCTTCTGCAAGCTTCCATAATAACTTTCCCTTATGGAGCCCTCCAATGAGAGCTGTCATGGTTATATTCTCTTCATAATCCTCAACCTCCAATTTCTCTTTGTTGAATCTAGCAATGTAGTCTCTTAGGCTCTCATTCTTGCCCTGCTTGACATACAACAGATGGGTGGTCTTCTTTTGCGGCCTTACCCTAAAACAGAAGTTGTGAATGAACCGTTCAACCAAGCCCTTAAAGATCTCAATTGAGTTCTTAGAAAGAGAGGTAAACCAAACGTGTGCAGCTCCCGTCAGAGTTCCGGAGAAGGCCCGGCACTTCATCTCATCTGGGATTGAATAAATGTCCGCCGCAGACTGGTACATCTCAATGTGATGTACAGGGTTGGTGCTACCATCATACTTGGGAGATACCGTATGCGGCTTGAACTTGGCAGGGGTTGGGAAGCTCACTATCTTAGCAACAAATGGAGAACCCTCTGAGAACCCTCTTTGCAATGGGTCTCGACTTTTGATGAGGTCTCCTATCTTCTCCTCAAGACGTTGGATGGAGTCATTCCATGGCCTTGCAACGTCGGCCTGGCCGAGGTTATCCCTAGCCACCTCCAAGGGGTAGACTGAGGGTTCCCTAGCCGCAGCACAACGTCAGCTGTTGACCTCTTCTTGTTCCCTATCTCGGCCTGATGGGGTCGGCCCTGCAGAGGTCGGCCATGATGAGGCCGATGTTCCCCATCTCCCCTTTGAGAGCCAGCGGCCCTTCGCGACCTAAATAACCTCTGCCTCAGGTCATTTACTGGGTCGAGCCTTTCAAAGGCGGTCTGCTCAATCAATCGAAAGCTAATCCTCTTTGTTAGGCACCTTCACCTCTTCTGCCTCCACAACCTCGGCTCTGCTGGATATGACGCAATGTTATTTGAAACCTCATATGGCTCCCAACAATCTTCTGGAGCGTCTTATGCCTACATATCATCATACCTATCCTCAGGGCAAGGGTGTCCTTGACTCCCTAGACGCAAACGCCTAGGGTCAGCAACGTCCCTCCTCCGTTGAGGGGTAGGTTGGTCTTTCCGCGGTGCCTGGGGTGGTCCCCTGGCCTCAGGATGGGGTTGAGCAGCCACCGGAGTAATCATCTCCGGTGAGACCCCATGTGGCCTCATCATATTTTGACTGAGTTGTGCAAATTGCTCATTCATCGCTTGTTGCGTTGCATCCAAGGACCTCAAGGTTGTCGCCACCTCAGCCATTTCGGACTGGGGTGGTGCCTCGCTGGAACTAGGTCCTCCAGCACCAGATGGTGGAGGAGGTAGTGGTAACTCCGGTGCCACATGTTCAAACTAAAGAGCTTGTATGAAGGTGAGCTTAATACCTTAAAGGACCTCTTTCAATGGTGAAATAGCTCCACGCAATGGGTGAGGCTTAGTTCACCACCAGAGTCTCCGGTGAGGTTAAGTAGAAAATGAGGAAGAGATAGCTTTTCGTTCCCACAGACGACGCCAAAATGATTATGCTGGAAATATCACCACCCTTCAAGGTGTATGTAAGCTCAAATTAGTGATAACAATGGCAGCTCAAGTATATACTGAATATAAAACATGGAGATGAGGAGAAGAGGATGAACACCAATATATAAGTGGTTCATCCAATTAGGCATATGTCCACTGTGAGTGTGTGTGAGTAATATCACTGAATGAAGGCACTAATGGCCATGGATACAATCTCTCAAGCTTTCTCTCTCTCCACTGTATAATTTTACAGAGTTTCAGCTAGGGTTGTAAATAATCGATACTTCCCAAGGTAGGAGAAGACAAGTATATATAGTGTGGGGGGTATAATGTACCCCCCATACATGCAATGAGCATGTGTGTGTTGATCTAGTCAATCCAATGAAGACATCTGTCACTGTCACATGTAGATAATGATGATGAAATATTCCCCTCGTGAGGGGATTGATTCGGTTACGACTGATTTTGTCCACGTGTTCCTCTTCTTGCATATGCTTGTCAATTCTCGTCTTTGTCCCTGATAGGTGCAACCTCGGCCTGGATGGGTATGAGGTTGGTGAAATCTGACTGCTACATTATCTGAGGTTATTCATGATGATCTCGGTCCAGTAGATAAGCCGAGGTAAGACAGTTGGAGTTGTAACGTCGGCTTGGGCCGGGGTTATGTAGGAGTAGTTGGAACGTCGGCTAATTCCCAGCCGATGTTGATTACGATGATGGTCATAGTCCTTACTGCCTCGGCTTATACCCAACCGAGGTTGATGTATGAAGTAGGCGTGGTGTCGGCTCCGGACGACCTGATGGATCACTGACCCTATGGATCATGAAGACCTCAGTTGTTGCCTAACTATGAGGTACCTAGTAACGTCGGCCATAGCTAACCTTATGTTGGACGAGACCGCTGGTTGTCAATCTGGAGCCCTTGTTACCTCGGTTGTCTTCTTGGCCGAGGTTGGTGTCTCCGAGTTATCAGGTACATTTAGGGCATATCAGTTGTGATTGGGTAAGGGTTTGGAATGAAACAAAAAGCTTGAGGGTTCATCAATGGATGAAACAGCAAGCCGGAGAAGACAAATACTTGTTCGATCGATCGATCGAGGGTCCCAGAATTTTGGCAGTTTGGCCTGTTTATATATATAAGGGAAATTAATTTAGGATTTAATCCCCTACTTTTATTTAGTGATAAATTCATATGTGACACATATTCCTTAACAATTATAAGGGGGTATAATTGGGTTTAGGAGGGTGATAATTGTATGTCACGGGACGATTAAATTTCGGGAATTAATTCGTAGATATTGATTTTGGAGCGAGGGAAACGGTTCGGATATTGTAGTTAAGTGGCACTACATTATTAAAGGAATCGAGGTGTAATTAATTAGCTAAGGGAAGAAATATAGAATCGGGTATTAACGATGGTACGAGCCAAGTGAACGAGTCCGGATATAATGGTTGGGTGACACCAAGTGTTAAATTAATTGATGTGTAAATTAATTAAATTAGAGTCGAATCATAGACTCGGGTAAATATTATATAAATTAATGTGCAAAGTATTTAGATAAGAGTCGGACCATAGACTAGGGAAAATATTATATTAATTGACGTGTGAATTAAATAAATTAAAGTCGGACCATAGACTCGGGGAGATGTAAATTAATAAGTGAGAAAATTAATTAAGTTGAGTCGGACCACAGACTCGGGAAATTACAGGCTAGTGTTACAGGTTTTTTTAAGTACACGGTAAAGCCGAGGTTTATATTATATATATTTACGGTGTAATGATAGTATATATATATATATGTGTGTGTGTGTGTGTGTATTATGTGTGCTATTAAATATCAGTGACTAGATATTTATTTAATTTATATATTCCAGTGCTATCAAGGGAGGTTGCGCGATGTGGGTGAATCCCCTAGCTTGAGGAGTAGGGTGAATATATCCACTAGTCATAGCGTCTGGTATATGGGTGAGAGATTTATCTCACTTTCAGGGAAGGAATATGACCACCTCCACTACGTTTATATTTTGGGCCAAGTTGGTGAGCGATTCCAACTCGGGTAACTAGGTTATGTCAGCACACCTAGTAAGATAGTACTTTTGAGGGAATCATCTAGAGATGGTATACTCGAAGGGATGGATATACATATGATATATGTGTGGATGTTGTGGCAAAGGTACGTATATATAATGGTAGTAAATATTATATGCGGGTAATAATACAGTGTGTGATGTAATTATTTTGTATAACTTGTGTCACAGTTCTCAACTCAACAAAGGCTTTTCCCAATTATTTGGGATCAGCTACATGAATCCTATTTTTCCATTCCATCCTGTCCAGTGCCATATCTTCGATTAAACCACATGTCATCATGTCCTTTTTTATAATATCCCACCAAGTAAATTTAGGCCTACCTCTACCCCCCTTGTGTTACCATCAATACTAACTAAATCACTCTTTCTTACAGGAGCATCCATTGGTCTACGCTTGACGTGTCCAAACCATCTAAGTCGATTTTCTCTCAATTTATCTTCTATCGGAGCTACTTTTACTGTTTCACGAATTTGTTCATTTTTAATTTTGTCCTTTCGAGTTGTACCACAAATCCATCTTAGCATTCGCATCTCCGCCACACTCATTTTCTACACATTTTGTTTCTTGATTGTCCAATACTCTATCTCATATAACATGGCGGGTCTAATGGTCGTCCTATAAAATTTACCTTTTAACTTCAAAGGAAAATATGTCTATCACACAAAATGCTAGTAGCACTTATCCACTTAACCTGCTCTAATCCTATGAGTAACATCATCACTAATATCTCCATCTTTTTTAATAATTGACCTTAAATAACGAAAATGATCATTTCTAGGTATCTCTTGGCCCTCCAACTTCACCACATCTCCATTTGTCCTCGTATTACTACTGAAATTGTACTCCACATATTCTGTTTTAGTTCTGCTTATTTTATATCCTCTTGTTTCTAAAGTTTCTCTCCACAATTTCAACCTAGCATTAATCCCCGTCTTAGTCTCATCCACTAAAACAATATCATCTGCAAATAGCATACACCATGACACCTCATCTTATATTTGTCCAGTCAACTAATCCATAACAAAAGCAAAGAGATAAGGACTTAATGCTGAACCTTGGTGTAGACCTACCATAATTAAAAATTCACTACTTTCTCCCGCTGATTTTCTTACTGTAGTCATCGTACCATCATATATATCCTTTATCACATCAATATATCTGCGAGTCACAGCTCTTTTATGTAGAACCCACCATATTATATCTCTGGGTATCCTATCATACGCCTTCTCCAAATCTATAAAAATCATATGAAGATCCTTCCTTTTCTCCCTATACCTCTTCATTAATCTCCTCAATAAATAGATTGCTTCCATTGTTGACCTCCCAGGAATAACCCCAAATTGATTCTCAGATACTGTTGTCTTTATTCTCAATCTTTATTCAATCACTCTCTCCCAAAGTTTCATTGTATGACTCATTAACTTAATACCACGATATTTTGAACAACTTTGTATGCCCCCTTTATTTTTATAAATAGATACTAAAACACTTTTTCTCCATTCATCGGGCATCCTATTAGTCATTAAAATTCTATTGAATAATTTTGTAAGCCATGATACTCCATCCTCCCCTAAGCACTTCCAAACCTCAATAGGAATACCATCTGGTGCTAAAGCTTTACCCGTTTTCATCTTTTTTAGAGCAATCCTGACCTCTGTTGTCCTAATTTTGCGAAAAAATATATTTTCTCGAGTCTCCCTAAGTTCCTCTATATCTAATCTACTCTCATTATCTCCATTTAATAACCTCTCAAAGTAGTTTTTCCATCTTTCCATAATTTCATCATCTTTCACTAGGACTCTCGAATTATCACTTTTAATACACTTAACATTATTAAAATCTTTGTTTTCCTATCCCTAAGTTTAGCAAGCTTGTAAATACATTTTTCCCCTTCTTATGTATCTAATTTTGTATAAATATCATCATACGCTTTTAACTTAGCATCTCTTACCACTTTCTTAACTTCCTTTTTAGCCCATTTATATTTCTCAAAATTTTCTTCATTTCTATTTGTTTGCCATGTTTTAAAGCACTCCCTTTTGATTTTTACTATATTTTGTACTTCTTCATTCCACCACCAAGTTTCTTTAGACTGTGCCCCTTGCCTTTTGATTCTCCAAGAATTTTTTTTGATATTCTCCTAATGCATGTGTCCATCTTATTCCACATTATGTTAGTCTCGTCTTCAGTATTCCATGTTGCTTCATTTAATAATTTATCTTTAAATAGTTCTAATTTCTCTCCTTTTAAGTTTCACCACCTAGTTCATGGGTTAATCTTCACTTTTTGCACTCATGATTGATTTTTAATATTTATATCCAACACCATTATCCTATGTTGTGAGGTTAAGCTCTCTCCCGGGATAACCTTACAATCTTTACACGTTAATCGGTCTCCTTTTCTAGTAATGAAAAAATCTATTTGGCTCTTATACGTTCCACTTTTATAAGTTATTAAGTGTTCAAGCCTCTTTTTAAAACATGTATTTACTAATACAAAATCATAAGCCATCGCAAAATCTAAGATAGACTCTCCCTCGTTGTTCCTATCTCCAAAACCATATCCTCCATGCACTATCTCATATCCTACACGATCTTCTCCTACATGCAATTAAAATCTCTCCCTATATAGATTTTCTCACCTACGGGTATTTCTTGAATTAGTTCATCCATTTGTTCCCAAAATTGTACTTTAGTGTGCTCATCTAATCCTACTTGAGGTGCATAAGCACTAACAATATTAATTATGTTTTCACCTAATACCAATTTTACAAGTATAAGTCTATCACCTTTCCTAATAACGGTTACGATATCGTCCTTAAAGTTCTTATCTACTATTATTCCAACTCCATTCTTATTTCTATATTTTCCTATATAATAAAATTTAAATCCTGTATTTTCTATTTCTCTAGCTTTCTCACCGACCCATTTACTTTCTTGTAAACAAGCTATGTTAACTTTTCTTCTTATCATGGTATCTACCAACTCCATCCCTTTTCCTGTCATAGTCCCTATGTTCCAACTCGCTAACCTAAATCTAGTATCCTGGACTAGCTTCTTTACCCTCACACGTCCCGCTTGTTGCAGGGACCTTTGCGTATTTATCGTCGCATCCGGGTGCCGATGCGACGCCCCTTGCCTATTTTTCGAGACACCCGGTGGCAGGCGTAACGCCCCTTTCCTATTTTTCGAGGCCTCGGTGGCAGGTGCAACGCATCGTTTAAGGGGAATGCCCTAGCATTAGCACGTATATTCATAGGATTCATGTTCATAAGGATCTGATAAAGTTTTACGCTGGCTGTCAGCTACCTAACGCAATCCTCCTCCTTTATTCGGGCTTGGGACCGACAGTGTAAAAAAATAAGAAGTTAAGCATGACACAGGCGGAGTTATATGATATTATTTAAAGGAAATTAATTAAGTTAATTAGTGAGATAACTTATAACCCATGGATAATAATACTCAGTTTAGAGTGGAAAGGCAAGGGAGGATTACAAGGACTAGTTGGATGGGGTAGTACAACTAGGTGGGGTTAAGGTAATCGTTAGGTGTGCACTTTAGTGGAGGGGTGAGAATGTCCTCAAGAGAGTGCGACACTAACTTAAATATGAAGCGCATTCATGCATTTTAAATTACCGCAGTTAATTCACTTGCTAAATATTTTCAAAATGTTTTGGGTTCTAACCCTTGCTATAAAACTATTTTCAAAACCTTTTAGGTGCCCAGCCACAGGGACGCCAGGATTGATATTATACTCAGGGACACGGAGCTGCGACATATGTGGATGCTAGCAGGAGCTTGGATTAGACGCTTCTTTCATTCTTTCCTAGAGTAGGAATCATTTCTCAGTTTCAGTTTACTTAGGGCATGTCGCCCAGACTTTTCAGTTTCAGTTGTCAAATTTATTTATTCTATTGTTGGCTATTTGTATTGGACTATTTACTTTGGTGACCGATGGTTTATTCGGCAAGTAGCTAAAGTAATTATCCAGTTGATTTTATTCAGTTTTGTGAATGGTTTATATTTTCCGCATGTTATTGGTTGTTTAATTAAATAGGCCCAAGAACCGGGCTTCGCAATATTTTATAGGTCCAATTTTTTCTGGGTGAGCCTGGACATTTATTCTTAATCCCGCTTGAGCCCGACCCGACCCGACCCGACCCAACTATTATATATATATATATATATATATATAGGTCTGTAAATCGGGTTAGGTGAGTCGGGCTCGAGGTTGGACAGGCTCGGCCCAATCTATCTTACCCATGTTCAAGCCCGAACTAGTTTTTCTCACCTAAGCCCGAACTCGGCTCAGATTTCAATTTTCTTGTTAAAAATTTTGAATTAGTGTTTTTTTTCTTGGATTTCCATCATGGAGAGCATGTGCACACTAAAATCTAATTGATATTTCGTAAAATAAAATATATAATTATGAAATATATTAAATTAAAACAAAGGAAATAAGACTGAAAACCTACAAATGCTTATTAAATTTCATACATTTAGCATTATTTGATCACTAACAAAGGCCCATTGTGACTTGAGCAATTAATAAATCAAATACCCATAATGAGATTAATAATAAAATCACAAAATTGAAAACCACTTGTAATCTAATGGATTATGACAAATGAAACTTTTTTCTAAAAATGTATCAAATGATATAAAAGAACGAAACCTAATTAAACAATGTAAAGATAAATATGTTATATTATATAAAACTATTTATTTATCTATTCGAAGTTCGGGCTTCGAGCCCAATTGGCTCGGCAAGGTTTGGCTCAAGCTCAACCCGAAATTCATTCGGTCTTGAAATTTTGGTTCAGACTCGGCTCGGCTCAAACTCAAATAAAGCTAGACCCAAAAATAGCGGGCCGAACGGGCAGACTTCGGGCCTCAACAGCTCGATTTACAGGCCTATATATATATATTAGTAGTTTGGTTTTATTCCTTTAAGGTTAAAAGTTATAAAAAAAGAATATAAATGGAGAACATTTAGAAATATCAATTTAGGCTCTATTTACTCTTAGTCTTTGAGAGTAAATTCTAAAATTAATTATTCTAAACAATAAATTAGGTCAAAAATTTGCTAAAAAAAATAAAATTTGTTTAAAAAAAAGTTTGTGTTCGGGCTGGAAAACGGGGGCAAGAAGCTTTCAGCTCAAGCCGAGGCAGGCCTGGGTAATAAGCTTTTGACTCCAGCTTGGGCAGGCCTAGGACAACTAAAATTTTTAAAAACCTAGCCCGAGCCCTCCCAGGCCCATGCCAGATCCAACCCATGGTCACCCCTAATCAATACCCTTATTCTTTATAAGGCATGTGTCTGCCTCCTTTTTTCTCTGTATTCTTCAGGAAGTCAAGTCCATGTCCTCGTGTAACGACGTCTTATAATATATTTTCAGGAGTCTGGAGAAATTTTTGCACCTTAAAAGGGGGAAAAATTAAATGGTACTACCTTTATAGGAAAGTTTTCTTTAATTTACTCACATGGATAATTTTGACAATTGCAAGATAAGTCATCTAACATGGTTAACATTGCATAAATAAAAGCATTATCCATCTTTGTTTTTCTAGTAACCATTTTACTCATATTCCATATGGAAGGAACAACAAGACGTGATTGGTACAAGAAAATCAAACCTATGCCAGCATGAAATACATTCAGGGTCCGTTTGGCAACCCAATTCCAAGCTATGGAAATGGAATTCGAAGGCCAATTTTAATTCCACGGAATTGAAATTGTCCTTCCAATTCCAAACCTTGAAATTGGGTTGCCAAACGGACCCTCAAGGAATTCATCCTCACAATTTACGGTAATCTCTCAGAATCACGATTCATAGATTTTATAAGCGACTCAAATTTTAACTTATGATGATTCCCTAATAAGTGCTACAAATTAATAAAACAATAATCTCCCGTTTGGTTGTCCCAAAATTTTAAATTGACTCCTTAATAAATTGGTCCATTTACAAATTGATCAATTAATTGTGTTTGGTTTCATTAATGGAATGATTCATTGATTGCCCAATTTTAGCTTATGTGTAAAATCTGAAATTGAATCATTTAAGAAAAAACGTGAAATACATCCATTTAAAATAGAAATCACATAAAGTGCATGCTCCTCTCTCTGTTTCCTCATCTCCCTCCCCTCCCCCTCCCTCTTTTAACTTATTTTATTTTTTTTAATCTTTTTTTGGAACAAAACCTTAACATCAATTTCGAATTACCAAACATTGTGTAAAATTGAATTTAAACTCATTTCAAATCCGCTCCTTTATAATTTACTAATTCACAATAAACCAATTTACAAAACCGAAGTTTGCGCAACCAAACAGAACCTAAGTATGTCAATGACATAATGGGTTGCCACTCTTTGTGACTCAAATCCATGTCCTCGCTCTAATACCAAATGATGTGAACAAACGACTTATAGCTATACCAAAAGCTATAGCTGCTAGTAATAGCGCAACATAATTCACATATACAAAGGCTGAGTCTGCCCCATAAGTCCAAGCCCAAAGAGCCTCGACCCATTTTATAGGAGGGAGAATGCAATGTTGGCCCAAGAGCCTGCATCATAAGTTTTTTATATTTATATTTTGGGGGGCTATCTTCTGATAATGAAAAAGGACTCAAAGGAACATAAAAGGCCACAGATTTTGGTTCAATGGTTGAACTGATGTTTATATATGTATGTTATTACTATATACATATAATGGGTGAACCTGGAGCAACGGTAAGGTTTCCCCATTGTGACATGGAGGTCACAGGTTTGAGTCGCGAAAACAACTTCTCTACATATGGAGGGGTAAGGCTACGTACATCTAACCCCCAGCACGGCATAGTGGAGGGAGCCCCGTGCACTGGGCCCTTTTATATACTGTATAGATATGTGTATATTTCATATATAAAATTAAGTGTCTCCCTCCAGCGCCCCCCCTAAAAAATAAAAAATAAAATAAAGGGAACTGAAATGGGTTTACGGGCCAACCCCCAATCAACCCGCTTGAGCCCGACCCGACCCGACCCAACTATTATATATAATATTTATAATATATATATATATATAGGGCTGTAAATCGGATTGGGTGAGTCGGGCTCGAGGTTGGCCAGGCTCGGCCCGATCTATCTTACCCATGTTCAAGCCCGAACTAATTCAAAAACATCACAAAACCAAAACCAAAACCAAAACCAAAACCAAAACCAAAACCAACAGTTTGAAGTTTAGTGAGATGAAAAATAGGGTACCGACGAGGAGGGCAGTATGGATGTTGAGGCGAGAGGTGTTGAATGATAGATTGTTGGTGTGGCCATCGGTGGACTTGAAGTAGCATGTGGAGTGGAAGTTGGGGGAGTACCAGAGGCCGCAACGAAGGTTGGCGAGGAGTGGGAGTTGGGGCCAGAGTTGGTAGATTTCTCCAATGAAAATGGAGTCTGAGTAGATGGAGCGTAGGGCGTTGTATAGAGAGTTGTCCTTGCGCTTTATTGTTCTCGCCGCTCTGTAAACGCTAAGCCTTTCGTTCTCCATTGTTGTTCTAGGGTTTTACGCAGCTTCGATTTCTCTCACCTTCCCTTCCACGTTATTCGTTTCTGTTTAATACAACATCTACATGATGTTAAAACAAGTACAAAAATAAATAAATAAATAATTATATACATATTATACTAGATTATCATTATACGATGGTGATCGATCGTTTTCTCGCTAACCCGGCAAGATCAAGCAATTGAATGAGAAAAATATATATATTTTTTTTCAACTTAATAAGAATTTCATAAATAGATGATTTTTATCATGTTGACACGCATTGAAGAACGCACTGAAGAACGTGTATTCGTGACGTGACATTTATTTATCTCAGCCGAGAGTCGAGTATAAACTAATTTAGGTGTGAGATAAGGATTTTTATAAATTAATTCGGATGTCAATTCTGAGTGCACAGTTGAGTCCGAATGGACCGAGAAAGTCGAAAAAGTGTACTCGGGAGTGGTAAATGGGGTATTTTTTGGGATAACCGGACCCACACGGGGGTGTTTGAGCCATTTTAATTAGGCCCATATGACTAAAAAAGGGATTTGGAGATAAAAAACTAACTTTAGGAGTTGTGGGGAGCCATAACTCATTTGAGAGAATCTCATAACGCAGAAGAGCAATGGAGGAGAACTCTTGGGAACCAAAGAGGAAGAACAAGAGAGGTGTTCTTCATCACACAACCAAATCTCTACACCAAAGGAATAATCAGACTCTACGAATCATAAGGTAAGTGGCTAAACTTGCTTTTATATAAATTGTTGACTTCAATTCATATCATGGTAGGTGTTAAACACATGATTTTGGGTTGAGTTAATACAAATTGGATTTTCAAAGTTGTGGATGTTACGAATCAAGTTTTGGGGATTGATTTGATAGGGCTAATGAATTCATATTACACTGTGAAGAAATTATAAGATTAGAGATGTTATTGACTGTAAAAGTTGTGGAAAAATCATATAGATTCATGTCTTTATTTACAACTGGAGATTGAAATTGGGAATTAAATATATTGGGATTTGTGTTGATTCGTAGAACCTACTGTGTACATTTTGGGTTAGTTTCTGGGTAAGAAAGGTTTTAAGGTTTTTGTTAATGGCCGAGAACTGATTCTGGATGAAGAGGTAGAAAACGTTGCAAGTCGCTCTAACGACCAGGACTCTGGTTCGAACACAGTGATTATCGTTCAAACGACATCACATGTCATTCGAACGACGCCGTTTCTCATTCGAATGAGATGGCAAATTCAACCCATTTTGTTTTTGCTGTACTGACCGACCTGGGTGGGACTTTAAGGGAGAATTATGTACAGTAAGGAAGCGTCTTAAATCTGGGATTGTTTGGGACTTTAAGGACAAACGGTATAAGGTTGTTTTATATTTAATGTAAGAGAGACATTACGATTGGAATTAATTAATAAGTGTGTATCAAACTTATTAAGAGAATTTGAGCATTTGAATTATGAATAGTTAATCGGGCCAAGTGAGCGAGCTCGGGTATATTGGTTGAGTGACACCAAGGTATTTAATTAACTATTGTGAGGAATAGAATAATTTAGAGTCGGACCATAGACTCGGGAAGGTAATAAATTAATTAATAAGTAAATTAATTAAATTAAAGTCGGACCATAGACTCGGGAATGTTTTAGGCTAAGTGTTACGAACATTGTACACGGTAAAGTCGATATTTGATTTAAAATATATATATGGTAGTGTGATAGTATATATATTGTGAGTGATTAAATATCATTGATTAGATATTTATTTAATTTATATACTCTAGTGCTATCGAGGGAGGTTGCGCGAAGTGGGTTAATCCCCTGGCTTGAGGTGTAGGGTGAGTATATCCCCAGATCATAGCGTCCAATTTCAGAGGTGGGGCATTGAGATAATGTCCTCGTACTCGGGGGAATATGATCACCTCCGTTACGTTTATTATTTAGGTTCCAATTCGGCGGGCCATAGTTGTCTTGGAACTCCAGGTGGGACTGAGTAACCTGGGTTGATAGCACTTTAGAGAATACATCCGATGAGTTATTACTTGGGATGATGGACTATTATATATTCAACATATGTGTGAATGTTGTAATATGGTTTATGTATATAATGCGATAAATAGTTATGTGCGGGTAGTTAAATACATGAAGTGAATTGTATTAATTATATAACTAGTGTAAATGTTATATGGAGTTAAAGGAAAGATGATTATTTAAGTTAAAGTGATAAATAACTTATATATCATATTTTTAAGCGTACTTGGGTTAGAGTAGTGTGTCAGGGAAGAATTATATCAAGTATCTATCAAATACTTTCAAAACCTTTTAGGTGTCTAGTTACAGGGACGCCAAGTCTGAGTTCATTCCACGGACATGCAGCTGCAGCAGATGTGGGTGTTGCAGGATTTGGATAGACGCATCTATTTTTCTATTCCTAGTGTAGGGATTCATATCAGTTTATCTCGAGCATGTCGCTCACATTTTTATTTAGTTTCTTTTCAGATTGTATGGGATTTATTACTTATTGTTAGTTTGGTTTGATTTTGGATTTAGCCAGTGGTTTGTTCTGCAAGACTTTTGTTATTCTATGTGATGATTGATTCTATCAGCATTGGATGTTTTATTTTATTTTTGCACTTATTTTGTCTTGGATTAATAAAGATAATAATTGGCACCAGCTTTTGAATACTAGGTGGTTATTAAGTATATAAAAAAAAATTTCGGCAGTGATGCTAAGAATGAACATAATGAGATTCCTGTTTTAATTTGATATAGGATTGATCACCCGGTATTTTATTAGGCGGGGTGTCACAGATAGTATCAGAGCATCAAGTTCTAATGTCCATAGGATCTGTACATCGTTTTACGTTTCAACATAGCGTTTTGTTGACATAGAGTCCTACTATTAGGACTGTTGCTTTATCTTCACGCTTATGAGTTATCGTGTTTCAGCTATTCAGTTTTGTATTAATAGTGAACTGATACAACTCATTTTAAATTTCAGATGCCGCCTAAGAGAGGTAAACCTGCTAGGGCAGCAGCCAGGGACGAGGCGAGGGAGGATCAACAGGAGCCAGAGGTTCCACAGCCGCAGGCCCCACCAGGATTAGTGACGACAGCTCGGATGGCGGAGGTGGTGGCCCAGACGGTCAATGCAACCATGGCAGCCCATTTCCCTCATCCTCAACCACAACATCCAGTGGTCCCAGTTGCATCGGCCCACCCGGGGCCGTCAGAGTGGCAGAAAGTTCGGGAGGCCTTTCAGAAGGGCCATCCACCAGAGTTTCAGGAGAGTTCTGAGGTAGTCCTAGCATGTCAGTAGAAGAAGGATATGCAACACAACTTGCGTATGGTTGACTGCAGCGAGGTACAAAGGCAGATGTTAGCCACTTTCAGGTTGACTGGGGCAGCTCTACAGTGGTGGGAGTCCATCACCACTATTGGAGACAGGGATTCGATAACCATCGATGATTTCTGGGTGCAGTTTGACCGCTAGTACTTTCCTCCAGCAGTTGAGGCCGAGATGAGGAGGAAATTCAGTGTGTGACTCAGGGAGAGTGCTCAGTGGCAGAGTACGAGGAGGAGTTCACCCGTTTAGAAAATTTTATGTCGGATGAGGTAAGCAATGAGGAGCGAAAGAAGGCTAAGTTTATGATTGGATTGGCCTGGAGGATCAGGCGACACTTGATTGGCAACCCCGCATTGGCAACGTACACCAACGTCGTCAATGTCGCTTTACTACATTGCCAGGATCATCGCTTCCACCTGAAGGGAAGCAAGTGGAGTGGTGAGTCGAGCTAGTAGGGTAAGGCAGGTGGGGTTGATACTAGCGGAGCCCATTCATAGTCAAGTAGTCAACAAGGAAATTAGGCTAAGAAGTTAAAGTCTGGAGGTCTTCGGCATGGGGGTTAGGGGTTCAGGTAGGGCCAGCATTGCCCTAATTAGTAGTAACAGGTTCCTCAAGGCCAAGGGAATAACGGGAGAGCCGTGCAGGGCCAACACTAGGGGCAGCCTCGCCAGGGCCAGCATCAGGGAGATGGTCAGAAGCGTTGCTATGTTTGTGGCCGAGCTTTGCTATGTTTGTGGCCGGACAGGTCGTTTCAAAAGAGAGTGCCCATAGCGAGGAGAGGGCCAGCAACAGGGTGCCTCGCAAGGACAACAGGTACAGCGACCTCCAGCTCCACCAGCCCCACAGCAGCAGGGGCAGATGCACTATAGGCGTATGTATAATGTCCAGGATGTCCCCATTCCACCAGCACCTCAGGCGCCGCCAACAGTTGAGGGTTCCTATTTATGGACATTAGGGTAGGATAATTTTTGATACTGGGGCATCGCATTCATTTATTAAGACCAGATTTGCTAGGGTCATCGGTTTACTAGAGACCGCGGGTAGTCTCCTTATGTGTGTAGAGTCACCGATGGGTAGAGGATAACTTATACATTCGATTTGTAGAGGGGTGGACATTGTGATTGGGAGACTAAGTTTAGCAACGGACCTCCTAGTGTTATATCTGGAGGGATATGATGTCATCCTAAGCATGGATTAGTTGGAAGGATATAGGGCGACAGTAGATTACTTAGAGAGGACCATTGTGTTCTCCGTTCCGGGACATGAGATGTTCCTAGTGACGATGCCTCTTCCTGAGGGAGGATCGCGCACTCACTTGTACTATATTAAGGAGGAGACCTCACAGGAGGTGGTGATTCCATTAGATTCGATTCCGGTTGTGAGGGACTTCGAGGATGTATTTCAGGAAATACCAGGGTTGCCGCTTAGTAAGGAGATCGAGTCCATTATTTATCTGGCACTGGGTTCAAGGTCAATTGCTCAAGCACCTTACCATACGGCCTTTTCAGAGATGCGTGAGATTAGAGATCAGATTCAAGAGCTCTTGGGTCAGGGTTTCATTCGGCGGGGGTATGCCTATGTTATTCGTGAAGAAAAGGGATGGTTCGCTTCGGTTGTGCGTAGACTACATGGAGTTAAACAAGGTGACGATACGAAACAAGTATTCGTTACCTAGGATTGATAACTTGTTTGATCAGTTGAGAGAGGAAACATACTTCTCAAAGATCGATTTGAGGTCAGGGTATCATCAGTTGAGTATCCGATAGGAGGATGTTCCTAATACCGCTTTTTCTGTCACGGTATGAATCCTACGAGTTTAGGGTGATGTTGTTTGGGCTCACCAATGCGCCAGTAGTGTTCATGGATCTCATGAATAAGGTTTTCAGAGAGTATCTCGACCAGTTCATTATCGTGTCCATTGACGACATTTTGGTCTACTCGTGCACAGAGGAGGAGCACGCAGAGCACCTGCGTATAGTTCTGCAAACATTACAAGACCACCAGCTTTATGCCAAATTCAGGAAGTGTGGATTTTAGCTACGGGAGCTGTAGTTTTTAGGCTACATAGTGTCAGACCGGGTTATTATTGTTGACCCAAGTAAGGTTTCGACAGTGAGGGAGTGGGGACAGCCCACGACACCAACAGAGATTCGCAGCTTTCTGGGGTTAGCAGGTTATTACCGACGGTTCATTAAGGGGTTTTCAAAAATCGCAGGTCTACTGACGAACCTGACTCGCAAGGGGGTACCCACTACAACATAATGTCTTATTAGTGACAAAAAAATTAGGATAAAAAGTATTTTTGTCACAAAAAGCAACCTTTCAGTGAGGAAAATTAATTTCGTCACGAATGGAGTGTTATGATGTTCAATTGGTGACGAATTAGTGATATTTGTCACCAATTAATCATTAACAGAAAGTCAAGTCTTTCTTAGACTTCTTCAGGGCATCTTTTAGCTCCTGGTTATTTTTTTATTGGTTGGCGTGACCATGTAAGAGGGTAGTGAAGTCAACTAAAAACTGCATAAAACAGAAAGAGTAAGATCAACATGAAGAAGACGAATATAGAGAACAATAGACAAGAAAAAAGGGGGAAGAAACTCACCAGAGCACATCCTTGAGCGGACTTGAGCTCCAGCTGGGTCGACCCCAGCCGCGAGGAGCCCTCACGGTCGATCGTGAGCATGACCCCCTTTAGTAGGTCAGGGGCAAGAGTGGGGGTGTTGGCTACACTAGACCCTCTCAATAGGAGTGGTAAAGAAGGGCACAGTGGGGGCCTTCAAGGCCAACCTCTTCTTAGCCTGTTCCTTCTTCTTCTTCTCTCTCTCTCTCTCTCTCTCTCTCTCTATCTATCTATCTATCTATCTATCTATCTATCTATCTATCTATCTATCTATCTATCTATCTATCTATCTATCTATCTATCTATCTATCTATCTATCTATCTATCTATCTATCTATCTATCTATCTATCTATCTATCTATCTATCTATCTATCTATCTATCTATCTATCTATCTATCTACCTATCTACCTACCTGTCTGTCTGTCTGTCTGTCTGTCTGTCTTATCTATCTCTCCTCTTCTCTTCTTATTTTTCTTTCTTCTTATCCTTCTTTTTCTCCTTCCCCTTGGCTATCGGAGTGGGACCACTATCCCTTGGGGAATCACCCTCAGTTTTCTTCAAAGATTTTATCCGATCAGACAAGACAACCTGATTGTCATCATTAATATTGAGCACTCTCCTCTTTACTGGCAGTGCCATATCCTGCTCTTCCTCTTCCTTCCTCTACCTCTAACACAATTGGTTCAGAGGGCCCTACCTCAGGAATCTCCAAGTCTAGGACTTTATTAACTGATCGAGCAATAAATAAAAAGGCAACGTATGTGATCCTCCCCAAAATCAGAAATTCAGAGGCTTCGGTACCTCACACCCTCAGGGAGGGGAGGATGTTGCCAATTTCTAGCAATAAAACCATGATCCCAATAATCCTTATGGGAATCAAGGAGATTCACAAGCAAGACCCTGTTTGCTTTTATCATCTTCAAGTACAGGATCCCGTCATTAGTACGTGACCAGTCATAGCAATAACAGAGCTCAGCAAGTCCTAACTTGGTCCCGTATGACTCATTTATTCTATAAATCTCATTTACAATCTTTCATACATTTGGGGCACACTGTGTAGGGACGACATCAAAATATTTGAACAACCTTAAAAAAAAGGATTTAGGGGAAATGTCAAGCCCCTCTATATGATCAAGAGGGTGTGAATCCCGTGCCCCCCTTCGATGTCACGGACAATCTCTAGGTATTGGGGCACAATCAATTTCTACCTAATCAGGAATGTTGTAAGACTTCCTAAATTTTGCTATCGATTTGTTATCTAGCAGCACCATGGATGATAAAAAAGAGAAAAGCTCGAATAACAGAAGATGGACAGTTGAATAAGCGAAAGCAAAGAGAAGTTGAGAGGAACTTACATGAATCAATGGAAGCTCTGAATACGAAAAATTAAAGAAGTAGTCACTAAAAAATTCGTGAACGAAGAAATATTTGAAATATAGCGGTTAGAAGTGATGTATCTCTGTTTGAACTTCGAGCTAATAACAGAGCACAAGAACCAAGGATGATTTTAGCGCTTCAAATGCATGTTCAGACTAACGTATCCTGCTTCTTCAACGAAATCACAAATATGCCATGGTGTTTGACCTCGGTCGAGCGTACCCCTTCAAGATTATCAGTATTATGAGTTTGCTATTTTGATTTTATAAAAAATTTTAGGCCATGGGCCTTGGCCTTACATAAAATCTATTGGCCCAAATGCTTAGCCCAAAAATTTCAGGGACAATTGCGGGGGCTTATTTATCGACAGTCCAAGAGAGTAGCCGACCAACCCAGCATGAATAAAGGGCTGTCCGACCCAAATCAGCTATTCATCAAAGACATGTGTATTTAACATGTACTTAAATACATAAGGATATACTCAATCGGTTACCAATAATCTTGGAGGAGATATTAAGGGACACCACGATTAATCCACGGTTTAATAGAGTTACTTGTACAACTCAATCTATTATTTTACACATTTATAAATTATAAACCCTAGCCCGGGGCAATAGGATGTAACGTCGAGCATTGAGAGACACTAATAAGAACATAGTAACCTCTCTGTAGACGTAGGTAAGTTATCGAACCACACATATATGTTGTTGTGCGTGTGATTAATTGTTTTTATCTTGATATTGCTTTCTTGATCATTTATTGTGATATTAATTTCACTCACAGTCACCAACACTATGGAGCTATAGAACTTGTGGTTTTCATGTGTTATATAAATTATGTTATGGGGTGTTTGATTTTAAAATTGAGCCTTTTTATAAAAGGATTTTATCAAGTAAAAAGTTTTTTTGGTCTTGTTCAAATGAAATTGAGTCTCGTTCAAACGAGATGTGTGGTTTTTTTGAACCAACTTCAAACGAAATTCAAACCAGACATACCTGCCTTAACAAAGATTTGTCGTTCGAAGCTTATAAGAAATGTGTTCGGACTAAAAGCGGCTTTCGTTAGAACGAACAAGGATGCCGTTTGAATAAAACTATTATTTTTGTTCCAACGAGATCTTAAGATCGTTCGATTGACCGCGCCAGATCGAAATTCATGTTTTTGCTAACAAAACCTGTTTTGTTCAGAATTTCATTAGACTTTTGGCAAAAATGATTTTCCAATACCCGTTCCAAAAGTGTTCATACTTTATTTAAAAAAAAAAATATTTGTTTTCCAAATCATACATACCTCTATATGATTTATGAGTTTATGAAACCCTAGTTTCCATACACCTTTCATAAACCCTTGTATCGTCCATCACTACTGATGACTTTTGGAATCGAGGTTCTACTACTAAAGAAGAAGAAGGCTAATAGGTGGATACTGAGGGAAGATCGCTTCCTATGGACGACACTGGACTGGGCCATATTATTTAGAAGAATTGAAGACTATATGCACTATACTTAGTCGTTCTAAGTAGTCTATAAGTTGATTGTGTCTGTAAAATTCCCTATAGTGTTGAATAAAAGGCTTTACCCTTTTAGGTATTTTTCTACTTCTTCGTGCCTTTGTCTGCTTGGTTTGACGTATTTAAATTTGGACCACATCTTTACATGTACACTAAATTAATTCAAAGATAAAATATGCTAAAATTGAATTTGTTTGTGGCTGGCCTAATATACGAATCAATCCATAGAATCCAACATTCTCATCGGGAAACACCCAAGGAACACACTTAAATCTCCTAAGATTTCCAAATTGTTAGGTGTTCATTATGCACCCGGTTTCGGTATGCACAACCAACCTATGCAATATGCAATCTCCCAAAACACTTGGGACAAACTCGTATAATCCTTAAGCAACACTCTAGGAACACAATTAAATCTTCTAAGATTTATGAACTATTAGGTGTTCATTTCTCACTTGGGTTCAAAATGCTTAACTAACCTGCGTAACATTTAGTCTATTAAAACACTTGGGATAAACTCCTAAAATCCTTGGATAACATCTTAGGAACACACTAAAATCTCCTAAAATTTTCAAAGTGTCAAGTGTTCATTTTCACCCAGTTCCAGTATGCACAATAAACTTGCGCAACATTTGATCTCCCAAAACACTTGGGACAAATTTTTGAAAAATCGTAGAATAACACCCGAGGAACAAACTTAAATCTCCTAAGATTTCTAAACCGTTAAGTGTTCATTCTGTACCCAGTTTCTGTACGCGCAAACAATCAATGCAACATCTGTTCTCCCAAAACACTCGGGACAAACTCCTGAAAATCCTTAGGAAACGCTCGAAAACACATATAAATCTCCTAAGATTTACAACTCTCACGTGTTCATTCCACAACTAGTTTCAGATAATGTACGACTCACCCAAGCAATATCATATCTCCTAAAACACTTGGGAAAAAATCCTAAATATCCTCTAGAAACCCAGGACTACCCATAAATTGCCCATCGATTTCGTATGATTTCATACGATTTCTGGTAAACGGTTCGTATTCGGTTATCACGGGAGCTCTTGAGTTACCCACCATTTAGTCTCTCGAATAGGCTAAAGGTCCCCCTAAAAATCCTTAGACAACACTTGGAGATCACCTACAAATCCCATGAGATCTCCAAAGTTTTCGGGTGGGATAACCCATGTTTAGGATTATTCCAGACTCTTTTATACGCTCAAAATCAAAAGTTGGAATAACCCGCACCTCTTCTCCAAAAAAACATTTCCTGTCCTAAAGACGAATATAAACAAAATTATGTTTTCTAGGAGAATTTTTATGAATGTCACTTGACTATGTCTTTCAAAACGTAGGAACGTAACATTCATGTTCATAATATAAATACTATTTAAATAGCCAATCTCTAAATACTAAAGCTTTGCAATTTTTATACACGGTATCAAAATCACCCGAACACGTACGAACTACGTAGGCTTTAATCCCTCATACAAATTGGTATGAAAGGGAAATAGCAAGGCCCACCCGTGAGCACAATTCCTGGTAATATATCCCCAAATATATCACCCTGCTACACGCCCTACAATGCATTGCACATTGAGATGTTTCAACATCTCCTCACGACACACCGTTGTCCACCCCGATGTACACAATATCTCAACCCGTAGTTTTCCGCATTTACCACATGAAATATGATGATATCTACCACTCATACTATGCATACGAACATGTTACTGCACATATCGTACGAACGAACTACATAGGCTTTGAAGGTTGGACCACTTTCAACCTTTAACTCGTATATACTGAGCATCTCTATTGGGTGACTTAACTTATTTCCAGTATCGTGAGTTATAAGTTAGCAAGAAATACTTAAAAAGTTAATTAATTGCTTCCTAAGAGTTCTCCTCCCATTACAACGACCTCAGACTTACTTGAACAACCTTAGTTGACATCTAAGGTGGGTCATACTTGTATCATCCAACCTCATATTCAATATATTATAGAAAACACCTTTAAAGTGGATATAGATACCTCAGCTGAGGTGTTAAACCACTATACATTCTTATGTTTATAATATTTTTCAGTTTTAGAATACCTGCCGACCCCAAATAATTGGGAAAAGGCTTTGTTGAGTTTTAGAATACCTTCTCCTACTCTACTGAGGCTTATTAAGTAAAGGCGAGGTCAAGACCAATTTGAGCCCCATAATTATTTTTTATAGTCTCTTTTTGTTCAAAATTGATTTTTGAAATTCATAACCAACATGACACTGAACACACAAATACACAAAAACGTATTCTTTAAAAGAAAATGTCATACAAATATATAAAAAATGATTACTTTTATTTTTTAGACGAATATATTCCTTTTGTATAGGAAAATGATTCTTTTGGATAATTTTTTTCTATTCAAAAGAATAAAAAATCAATTAATTGTGTAATAATATATATGAAGAGAAGAAATGACTTTTAAACAACAAATATATATTCTTGGAATGGAAAAAATTCTTTTGCAGTGTGGGACAATTAAAAGTTCTTCACAATTATGATACGAAGCACAGAATAAAGGTGTACTTATACTCAAGTTTCTCTTAGATTTGTATATAATATTAAATAATTTTTTATGTGGTTATATATTTGAATGATAACTACTCAAAGCTTCGTGACTGAGTGTTTTTAACACTTGGATAAGCGACTATACTTTTTAAGCGCAAGTGTCTTCCACTTTAAATTTTAAGATCATTGAGGGTGGTGTGTTATACATAGTATTTTCAACTCGAATAAACTTAGAGGAGGAGGGGGTGAATAGGTTTAATGATAATTATCAACAATTTTTCGAATTAGCTTAACAAAATTTTATCCACCTAATTAAACATGCATCTAAAAGACAAATTTAAATCGATCTAATCAAAGTTAATTAGATGAATTAACTAGATGCAAACCCTAAGTCAATTTAACAAAGAATCATATTGGATCCAAATTAGATATAGGTGCAATCAAATTTGTATAAAAAAAAATAACAATAACACAAAGAGGAACGAGGCGAGATTTACGAGGATAAATTCTACCTAAGGGTAAAAAATTCGATGCTTCCTAGCCTCTCATTAGATTTGAAAAGTTATTGATACAACGCAAAAAGGTACCTATATCTTGTTCCCTGATAAGAAGTTACCAATTGATGGTGAGACTCTCGTTCCAATGAGAAATTCTTTCAAAGCTCCATTGATTGGATATGAAAGTAGCATTCTTCATCCTTGGATCGCACCATGCTTGATTTCTTCAATAGATTAAACACCTCCTTTTTTTAAATCTCAGAGTCTTGGATCATCAAATTCAGATGTAGAAGGTTGAATTGAATTTAGGCTATGTAGTGCTCAATTTCAAAGCACTCTCAAATCTCACAATTCATGAATGTATGTTAAATCCAAGTTTTTCTCTCAATTTTGTAAGATTAAGTGAATTTGACAATTGAAGTGCTTAGATCTGATCACCTGCCTCGACAATACTCTTTTTAGGTATGATAAGTACTCAGGAAAATGATCTCTTAAAATGTGAGGTAAACACTCATATTTATATAGTTTTTCAAAATTTGGGTCGCGTCGTGCACACGGTGGGAACTAACCCCTATGCACAGAGTTGGGCAGCGTGCCTTACCATATATAAAATGTCACTGCTGTGCATATGGAGATAATTCGTACTCGTATGCAAGCTTTTAGGTAGCGACAAGATTTTGCCCAAAACGTGCTTAGCCATGCACATAAAGGTAATTTGTACCCGTGCCCACGTAAATAGGCAGGGAATTTTTTGGCCTATTTTTCATGCAACCGTGCGTTTGGGATCAAATCCCAGTTGTGCGGACGCTTGTAGGCAGAACTCTAGGTTTACCTATGAAAGCATATGTAAGGCAATGGTTTTTTAAACGACATTTGCATTTGATCGACTCAAAAATCATTTTATAAAAAATTTGAAGGTGAACGTGTGTGATAGCCATGGGCAGTTCAATCAAAACAACCTCAAAGGATATGATTTCCTGAATTCTTCTTTAAATCATCAAATGTAGTGTGTGGAAACTTTGTTGTAGATGTTCCAAATGATCTTCAATTCAATGTCCATATGTTTTAATGAACCATACTCTCTAACCTATTGTCTTACATAACATCAAGCTTATGTAGCTCGATTTGGCGCATGACTCAAATGCTTTGATACTAAAATAAGCCAACTTAATTATATATACAAATGTTTATATTTTCAGTCCTTTTTCTTATTTTGCCTTAGTGTACTTCAATGTTACAATCAAATGTATCTCAAAATAAAAGTCCTATATATAAAAAAATTATATATTTAGAATGCTCTTGACGAGATCTATCAAAAGAGGTTCTAGAAGGATATGTAATTATGAAGTTTTTATTTATTTATTTTATTTTCATATATAACGTTTTGTGTTTTAAAAACATTGAAGTTTTTTTATATACTTTAATGCCTCCACAATTGACCCATTTTAAGTTTAATAACTTTTACTAATTGACTTTGAGTTTGGTACATTTTTCATTAGATAATCTTTAGACTTAACAACACGTGCCCTGCACATGACCTATTAATTAGAAAGTTCAACAAAGGAGAAAAGCCTAATTAAAACGAAAATAAATAAAAAAATATTAAAATAAAAAAATAAATCTAAGCGCACATACATTTTCCCCCCTCACCCCGCTGACAATACCTCCACCTTTTCGGCGCTACGCGAATGTATTCCTCATCCCCCACCGACAACACCCTCACCCACCTGATTTGGGATTCTCTCTACACGCGCGCGCTCGTGTGTGTGTGTGAGTGAGATGGTTGGTGGGGAGGGGGAGGACCTGAGAGGGGATGTAAAGGTGGGGGGGGGGGGACCGATACTCCTGATTTTTCTTTTTCATTTTTGCTACAATTTTTTTTATTTATAGTTTTTTAGCTATTTTAATTGGGTTCACTAATTGTTCTCATATTTTAATTATTTTTTTAACAAGTCATGTACCTTGCACATGACCATTAAGCATAACATATTCGCAATGGATCAAGTACCAAATTCAAAGTCAATATGTAAAAGGTACTAAACTCAAAAGGGATAAGTATGGAGGTTTAAACTAGAAAAAACAACATATCTCTCAAAATAAAACCTTTCTCTCGAAAAGCTTAGGACGAAATTTAGGAAAAGAGTCCCAAAAACATAGGTAAATTTGAAAACTTAAAAATTTCATTTCACATCCCAACACCTTGTATTAATTGATACCTAACGAATTGAATTCGATCGTTTAATAAAAAAATATGTGGTAATTGTAGCTTGTTTATGGTTTGTTGTTTTATATTAAATATGAGAGTAAAAAATGCATATTGTGGGGAGAGTCAATGTCATGATTTTTGAAGATGTTTTACGATTTTATTATGGATGAGATGAATAGCAAAGTCAAAAAATAAATAATTGCGGGTTCCAATTAAAAAATTTGCACCAGACTCGTGTTTGCACGTGCGAGAGACCTAACCGCTTATTCTAATTAATTATGGAATAAGAGTAAAAACTCTTATGGGGATGGACTAAAGAGTAAAACCGTTTATTTAAGGGTGTTTTTATTTAAACCCTCAATTTCAATCTCAACCCCCGATCGATTTTTTAAAGGATTTTTAATGTATGAAAGTAAAAAGACAATAATATCCCATTAAACAACCCCATTTGACTCTTTTCATCCCGAGACAAATTCGGGATCAATGGAAAAGAAAAAGCTTCAATCTTCTTCCCCGTCAACATCGAGCAGTTCTTCCTCAACAACCTTTCTTTTTACAACGCCGTCATGACTCTCCTCTGTTGCTTTTCCATCCCGACCGTCCTCTATGTCCATTGTCGAATTGTTTCAAGAACTCCAATTTATTGTCAATTTCAAATCCCTCTCACTGATGTGTCTAAACTTTTTTTGACATTTTGATCTTTTAGATACAGAAACCCCATTATTGTATCACTCGACACAATATAGATAGTGTAGTTTTTGTTCGACTTTGTTCCTACGTGCAATTAAAAAGATTATGTGCAAACCGTCAAAGGGTACATAAAGTATTATGCTTCAATGGCCGGCCATGATTTTTCTTTGATGAGAGAGAGGATGAAAAATGAAGGTTTGGATGAAGTATTTTGGGTATTGTCCGAGTGGTTGGAAATATGCTCATTTTTTTTTGCTAAAGCCCAATTTTGAGGGTGAGTTAAAAGGGTCTCAGCTCAAATAAGGGGGCTCCAACAAGAAAACAACGGTGCATATAGAAACACCCTTATTTAATTAGGGTTGAGTTATTCCCACAACCCTTCATTCTTCCCCCACTCCACTTTTTTTATTTTATAAAAATACACTTTTACAAAAATACACTTTCACCCTTACACTCAATTCCTCTCACACTCCACTTCTATATGCACACTTTTTTGTTTACTAATTTCAAAACACAACTCCAACATGCAATTATACTATACGAAATATTATATTTTTACTGAAAATAAACACAACCCAAATAAAACGCGACATAACACGAAAACGTATTTATAAACCACCATAAATTAATCCAATTAACACGACACGATACCAATTTTTTTACCTAACACGAACACAAGTAAAATAAATTGGACATAGCATAAAGCCTTATTTTAACCTCACACAAACACGACCCAGTTAAAACATGTCACAACACAAAATTATTTTTTTAAAACCTAACACGAACCAAATAAAACACGACTCAACATGTATTTATATTTCTTTTACGACATAAAAATTGATTCTTCTCAATTTAACTTTATAAGCATATAATAATTAAAATAATTTTCCAATTATAATTTCTGTTTTTGTAATTAAAAGTACTAACACGATGCCAACTCATTGTAGGAGAGGGCCTCGTATCACATTGTCACATTGTCCAATGAATATTGAGTTATTCAAATAATTTTAGCATTTATCTAATGAATGTAGAATTGGCTGGCTTCTTCACCTCGGTTTGCTTGGTTCAAAAGTAATCCAACTTCGGAAAACGGACGTAGTAGTGAGTGATAGTGTTGGAATAGGTTTCCAACAGTTGCCTATAAATATATATATCAGATTGAAACGCACCCAAGAGCGATCACCACATCTCCGTATCTGTCTCCAATTTTTGACTGCAATGTCTACCCATCAGAATTCCACAACCACGGCTACAACTGGATGCCTCTCTCTCGATACCTTAGAAAAAGCTACGAGACTTTCGCAGATTCATAAGGGCCTCTCAGAAAAGCTGAAGAATATTCCTCTTACAAACCCCAAGCCTTGTAGGCCTCGTGTTCTTCATTTGGGTGCACTGTGTAGGGAAGTAGATGACCACGGAGACATTGTACATATGCCTAAGACCACCCTACAATTCAACATCAACAACCGAAAACAAGTTAGCCCAGAAATAAATCCTCATTTTGATTCCAGGATGGGTATTGATAAATATAAGCTTTTGAGGCCTAAAAAAAGGAAGGCTTTTCCGTTTCTCCACGAAAGCAAATGGTCAAAGGATGCACAAATAATTAAACCAAAAACTGGGCCTGAAATAAATACCCCCAAAGAACCAGTGGAGCCTCTTCCTGATATTGATCCGTGGGATGTCCATCTTTTTCAAGATAATGACATAAGTGAAGATAAATTAAGGGTAGAGAAGATGACTGTTTTTGTGGAATCCCCCCTCTTATTAAGCCTCCTGCGAAACCAGCTCCACCCGCACCTCAACCCTTTAAGCTAACCAAATAGGAGCGGAAGAAGCTTCGTACCGTGCAGTGTAATTCCAGGGAAAAAGATAGGCAGGAGATGATTATACAAGGCCTCATTGAACCCCTCAAAGCAAAGGTGAGAATGAGCAATCTCATGAAAGTGCTTGCCTCTCAAGCAACCCAGGAACCAACCAAGCTTGAAATGGAAATCATCAAAACCCGTTTCAAGCTTGATATTGGTATTTGCAGGAACCAACCAAGCTTTTGATATTGGCCACAACCTGAGGCGGAATGACAATCATCAAAACCTTCTTCTCCTTATCCTACAAATACGGCTTCAAAAACGACCACCCCGTCCCAATCAACACAATCAAAGTAAACAAAGTAATCCCCTTGAAGAAACTAAATATGTAAAACAAAACATCCCATCCGTGCGCACTACCCGTTCACTTAATATACGAATTATCCTCGGCCTCAAACAATAGGTTTCATGCTTTTAAGATTAAAACAGCGAGCATGAAGAAATGGATTCCGTAAATAGTTAAACGTTTCTTGTACAAAACATAAATCCCAAGAGCCAGCTAAAATGAAAAAAATGAGGGAGAGTAGGAAATAAACCCTGGGGCGAATGGTTTTACCAGCGGATAAGTAATCACGGGTGTTGGTTTTGGCGTCGAGATTGTACATAGCGAATTTGACGGTCATGGAGATTTTTCGCTGGAGGTAGTTGGCGAAGACGAGAGTGTATTGATCGGCTACGTCGGATTGGTTGTAGAGAGTGCAGAAGGAGGAGGAGGAGGAGGAGGAGTTGAGGGATTGGAAAGTGAAGACTTTTTGGGTGAGATTGGATTAAAGAGTGCAGGAGATTTCGGCGGCGTGGACGTGGAGCTAGGAGTTGCGGGTGCAGAGGAAGAAGAAGACTTTGGAGAGGTCGAAATCGGGGGAGGGGTTGGAGAGGGAGATTTTGGAGACAGAGAGTTAGAGGTGGCCGTGGTGGCTCCCCCGATCTCGACCTCTCCAAAATCTTCTTCCTCTGCACCCACAACTCCTGGCTCCACGTCGCCGATGCTGAAATCTCCTGAACTCTCCAATCCCATCTCATTCAAAAAGTCTTCACTTTCCAATCCCTCAACTCCTCCTCCTCCTCCTCCACTCTCTACTGCCAATCCTACGCAGCCGATCAATACATTCTCGTCTTCGCCAACTGCCTACAACTAAAAATCTCCATGACCGTCAAATCCGCTAAGTACAATCTTGACGCCAAAACCAACACCCGTGATTACTTATCCGCTGATAAAACCATTCGCCCCAGGGTTTATTTCCTGCTCTCCCTCATTTTTTTCATTTTAGTTGGCTCTTGGATTTATGTTTTGTACAAGAAACGTTTAACTGTTTACGGAATTCATTTCTTCATGCTCGCTGTTTTAATCTTAAAAGCATGAAAAACCTATTGTGTGAGGCCGAGGATAATTCGTATATTAAGCGAACGGGTAGTGCGCATGGATGGGATGTTTTGTTTTACATATTTAGTTTCTTCAAGGGGATTACTTTGTTTACTTTGATTGTGTTGATTGGGACGGGGTGGTCCTTTTTTAAGCTGTATTTGCAATATAAGGAGAAGAAGGTTTTGATGATTGTCATTCCGCTTCGGTTTGCGTGTACAAGATTAATGACCTTTCCCATCCCAAGACCCGTTTCAAGGTTGATATTAATGCTAGGGAGAACCGGTTGACAGGATGTGCAGTAATCTCAGATGGGGGAATCAGTACTGTAGTCGTTGAAGGTGGAGCCAAATCCATTAAGAGATATAATGATCTTATGCTGAGGCGTATAAATTGGACAACTGCTGCTGCTGTTAAAACTGAAGGTGAAGACCACGATGAGGAGAAGCCCATGGGTAAGTGCTTGTTAGTGTGGCAGGGCAGTGTTGCTAAACCGAGCTTCGGAAGGTTCTTCATCCGTGAGTGTAGGACTGCTGCTGCTGCCCGTAAGGTGCTTTCTGATGCTGGTGTTGTTCACTATTTTGATCTCGCTGCCAACTTCTCCCAGGACCAATTGTAAAGGGATAATTACTTTATCTGATGTTAATACTGAAAATGCTATTTTTTTTTTTGCTTTTTTCTTTTCTAAGTATGGGATTCTCTAAGCTTAACTATAAATTTTGCATTCTGTTGTTCGCATGATGCTGTTTTGAAATTATTGGAAGTGCTATGACATAGATCTCATGTTCCTTTAAATACACACACACACAGGCAAGGGCCCCAATTGAAACTCACCTAAGGCCCTGATTTTGCTTGGGCTGCCCCTGTTTCTAATGAGAGATTTACAGAGATACCTTCAAGATCGATATGGATATTTGTCTTTAAAAATGATTCATATCTTCCCTTTCTAGCATGCTGCTGTTTGTCTTGATTTAGCAAAACTCGGTGTTTAATATTTTGTTAGTTTGCTCATAAATTGATTGAACCTTGGAGGATTTTTATACATTTTTGGGACATGCATAATTTCTGTACATTGTCGTAAATGTAGCTTTTAAGTAGTGATGCCTTCTTGTGTTCGCTATAATCATGGTCAACAAGTTTATATCATTTTCCAATTGAGTAGACACAAAACATATTTTCTGCTTTTCTTAGGGATGTTGATCAATGGAAAATGAACAAAACACCTGTGAGTTTCTCACTTTTAATGCATGGATATATTAAACATGGAAGAATAGACAGCTTAGCAATTACTGAATTATTTAAGTGTTTCTTCACAAAGCAGGATTTGTATAATGCATTTTTTATTTATATATGTTTTCTCCACCTCATTTGTCGATATTAAACTTTTGGCCTTTTAAATTATTTTCTTGTGCTGTAGTGCTGACTATTTTAACTTCTTTAGCCATTTCCTAGTATTTTTTAATTACTATCCATGTTATCAGGGTTCATAAAATATTTTGTAAACTAAGCAGTGTTGTCTATCCTCTAGAAGAAGTAAATTTAGATATTCTTCTATCCTCCTGCTTTGAAATGATAACATAGCTATCAATCACTGCCTTCTTTGGGTATTGCAATGTTTAGGAATGTACACACAAGGGTTTGTTGATTTTCGAGATTCTTCATCTTTTATTCCACTATATATCGTGAAAGTCTGTTTTATGAGTTCCAAATGTTATGAATGTGTAAACCAAATCTTATCATCTTAAGGACTCTTCATTATTCTCTTGCAATTATAATATTTTGGGATAATTCAACAGAGAACCCAAATCCCCTTTGAACATTTGAGTTTCCCTTGCCAAACATATCTTGGGAGATATATTTGCTAGGAATGAGAACAAAAAGAAGAAGAATGAGAAATTATGAGGGGCGGAGACCATATATCTTGGGGAAGTTATCTTTTTCATTTTTATTTGGTTGGTTAGAAGGAATAGAACAAATGAACGTGACGTAACATGGGGAATGTTCCGTCGATATGGGTTGTATTAAAGAGTGTGACTTAAATGTAAGTTATATGCTCTTCATATAAATTATATCAGCTGGAGTAAGTGAATATTCTAAAGCAGCTTTTAGAATGTTATAGTATCTAGGGACATTTAGGTTATCTTGCACCAATGTACTTGGGCCAATAAATATAAAGTATTCCCTCCATTTGTTAGGAGCTTTGAATATTTAAGAAATGAAAATGAGAGAGAGATTGAGCCCCTAAATCATTAGTTGTTGTGGTGTGTAATGCTTCCAATATTTACATCAGATTGGTATTAGGGCATATGAGGTCTTTGATTTATGGCTATAACCACTTGACCATAAATGGGGGGTTTGTCAATCCAAACAAAAACCCAATCATATATTTGGCGAAAACTTGTTGCGAGGACTCAATGAAGCCACCGTACCGACTGAAAGTTATAACTTCTTCACCTCAGTTGCACCCCACACAACCTGCTCATGTTACTCAAGTTTCCGTCAACCAAACTCTAGTCTTTCTGGAGGCTGGAAACACTCAATTGATGTTGGTAGGAACAATTAGAGCCGTGAAGTTGTGGGTGAACCCTTTAAGGCTTCTTCATCGATGATGGAGGTGATGCCCCGTGATTTTGTCCTAAGTGACATTGATGAACAAAGAGTTCATGATTCCAAAGGTGAAAACAACGAGATGCAATGGTGGCTAACAAATGATGAGCTGTAAACTTTGTAAATCAATATATTGTCGTTGGGTATTTACCGCCTAACAAAAACCACAACTTGGTACACTATGGAGTGTAGCAGCAAGTAGGGATCGATTTCACTAGAAACGTGACTTATAATTAAATTGTATATCACTTTAAAAGGTAATCTAAAAGTTGATATGTTTTGGGGGTTTTGAGAATTATATCTACAATTAACACTAGGCAAATATTTAAGTTAACAACTGAAAAGTGTAATTAATGAAGATTAACTAAAAGGGGTTAAGGATTACTCCCCGACCATGGATTAAGAATATGAATGAAGGTATATGGCTTTGAGACCAAACATCAAATATGAATAGTGTAAACCCAACTATGAAAGATTAAAATTTCAATTAGTTATGATGCCAAATGAGTTGAGTTTGTAGTAAAGTTTCAAACAATACCATTGCATGACAAGGGAAGTTAAGAGGCTAAGATACTCAAATATCAACACACAAGTTCCAATTAAATTGATTCTGATGTAATCTAGGGTGCGGAAGCATAAAAAAAAGAATTATCTACACAACAACAACAACAACAACATGGAAAATGAAGAAGGGTTTATTATTTCTCTCTTTAGTCTTCAATATCAAAATGCCAAAAGTAATACAATGAGGAACTTATGAGCTATTTATACTAAAAGGTACAAAAGGGTAAAAAATAGAATAAATGCCAAAAAGATGACTATATCCCTATGCTCCTTCATTAGATTCAAACCAACCCTAACTTTGAATCTCAATATCCATGGTGGGTTTATGTTCCTAACCCATTAATTAACCACAAAACATGGTAAACTAACTACAACAATCAAATAAAGAGAGAAAACAAAGTAGAATCAACACCACTAAGTTATATATATTAAAATCACAACATGGTTACAAACCTAGAAATAAAGCTATGAAAGAAATAATGAAAGACAATGAATAGTGAAAAAATGCACTTACATAACTTAGGGGAGAGAGAGAGAGGCGCCTACCAAGAGGCCAAAAACTAGCCTAAAAAATGAACTAAGAAAATGAAGTCCTCAAATATCGAAAATAACTTTCTATTTATACCAAAACATGAAGAAAATAAAAGGAAATTAAAGAAAATTCCAAAGAGGTCTCAGCAAAAACCGATCAATCCCCCAGTTCCTGATCAATCGGGTCTGGGAGGACAACAAACTTGTCGGTTCTTTCCTCTTTGATTCTTATAGCAACGTCTCACAGGAATGGACATAACTCACTCATTTGGACTCGGATTGACACATGGTCAGCGGCTACGCGACCATACTTTCCCAAAGTGCCAATTCTGAAATTTGAAATTACGAAAAGGCCCTTAAAGTTTAATCTCTAAGCAAAACTTTCCCGAAACGCTACCAAACTTCACACTTGGCATCTCCAATACCTATAAAAGCTCAAACAAACCTTGAAAATATATAACATCAGTAGAAAAAGTTACCAATATAAGAGCTTAATTATAAGAATTAACGGACACGGGAATGCTAGAATGCACAAGAATAAAGTGTACTAAATGTAATATTCGTGACCAATCAACAATGCATAAAAGGAGAAGAGGAATTCTAAAGAAGTAGCCAACCGTGGAGATGGAGTACCGACCGAGGTTGATGGCAAGGTTGGGGGTGAATAAGGAGAGAAGAATCTCCATGACATCATTGGCGAGAGAGAATATCTCACTGCTAGTCATTTTTACGTGGTCCTCGAAGCCGGCGTTCGAAGCAAGGGCTGAGGCGACGAAGTCGAGCGTAAATGAGATGCTACTAGTATTGTTATGGTGGCTACTCACTTGTTTCGCATTACATGGGACTCTATTGCGAGCCTTGATTTATAGGGGAATATGCCTAAAGGCCTAAGGATGATTGTGGGTTTGTGCCAGTGGAGAAGAAAAACAGGCCTGTTATAATTACAACTTGTAATTGTGAAGGGGCAGACTTAATGGGGATTGACATATTTGGCTCTCTGAAATTTTGAAGTGCAAGATATTTTATTTTGGTCCAAAATGGTAGGGCAGTTTGGTAAGTTTTTAGGAGTGGCATATGAAGCGAACGCGAAGAAAGCTTGGAAGTTGTTTAGAAAGTTTGAGAGGAAGTGGAGAGGGGGTGAAGGTAAGGAAGGGGACAATTGTGGTTTTTCGAGGGGGGGATCAGAGAGAGAGAGCTCAGAAGACTGCAATGGTCCATTAATTATGAAAGGGATAGGGGAAGAGGGTTGGGGGGGGGGGGGGGGAGATAACAGGAATATTGATGTCAATGAAGATGTGAATCATCTCTTGGAATGTCAGGGGGTTAAAATGACTTCAACAAGAGAAATATTTTGAGCCGAGCGATTTCTTTGTGGAGACCGGATGTATTGTGCTCACAAGATACCAAAATAAGCAAGATGAGTAGAGTGGGGGCTCAAAGTGTTTGGGGGGATATTATGTGGAGTGGTGTACGCTTGACTCTAGTGGTGAATCGGGGGGGGGGGGTGATGATTATATAGGATAAAAGAATTGTGGAGTTGGTGAATAGTCTTGTTGGGAACCATTCTTTGTCTTGTATGTTTAGGGGTGTAGAAGACAAGTTTATGTTAGAGATTTTCGAGGTGTATGAGACGGTGGACGATGATGTGAGATGGGAGATTTGGGAAGAGTTAGGTGTGTGTGTGTGTGGGGTGGGGGAGGGTCCCTTGGTGCATGGGCGGGGATTTTGACTTGGACTTTTATATGGGGGAGCAAAGTAGGACGAAGATTGACTAGACCGATGAGGGAGTTTTCTAAGTTCATCGATGACATGGAGTTGGTTGACATGCCTTTCGAGGAGGACCTTTTACCTGGTCTAGTAATAGGAACCCATCTATGTGGCCTCGGTTGGATCGTTTTCTGGTATCGGTTGATTGGGAAGAGCACTTTCCAGGAGCAGTGCAATTGAGCTTGCCTAGAGTTATCTCTGATCATGTCCCGATTGTTTTGGGGTGTGGAGGGGGTAGCAAGAGGGAGCTCCCCGTTTAAATTTGAGATATGTGATTGAAGGAGGAGGGCTTCATAGAGGGAGTGAAGACGTGGTGGGATGGTTATTATGTGGAGGGGAACGGGGGCTATATATTAGCTAAGAAGCTTTATCTTTTTAAGGAAGACCTGAAAAATTAGAATAAGGAGAGCTTTGGGGACGTGAGGGAATTTATAGTTAGAGGTCTTGAAGAGATTAAGGAGATAGATGTTAAGGAGGTAGAGGGTTTGTTGTCCAGGGAAGAGCGGTTGGGGATGGAGGAGAGAAAAGGAGAAGTGGTGCGGAAAATGATTCAGAAAGAGATCTGTTGGTGACAAAAATCTCGAGCGCTGTGGTTGAAGGAAGGAGATAGAAACACCAAGTTTTTTCATAGGATAGAAAACTCACACCGCAGATTCAATCATATAGGGAAGGTTATGGTGGATGGGGTGGAGTTCACACAGGAAGTTGAGATTATGATGGCGGTAAAGGAATTTTATGAAGCTCCGTTCATAAAAGAGGAGTGGAGACCTACGCTAGACGTGTTGGAGTTCGGGGTTATCTTGAGAGAGAGAGAGCAGTGAGGATTTAAAGATACCTTTTTTGGGGAAGAAGTGGTTTTAGTGTTGAAGTCTATGAGGGGGATAAGGCGCCGGGGCCAAATGGATTCTCGATGGATTTTTTTCGGCAGTGTTTGTCGGTTGTGCATAGTGATGTCTTAGCCTTTTTTGGTGATTTTCACGAGAGAGGTAGATTTCAGCGAATCTTGAATGGTTCCTTTATTACATTGGTTCCCAAAAATGGAGGGGCGATTGATGTGAGGGACTTTCGACCAATTAGTTTGGTAAGAATTATCTATAAGGTGTTGCCAGTCAGGTTGAGGAGGGTGCTAGATCCCATTGTATCCCAGGATCAGAATGCGTTAGGGGGAAGACAAATCTTAGATACGGATTTGGTGACTAATGAATATGTAGAGTCGAGATTGCGAAGTGGGGTGCTGGGGCTTGTGTGCAAACTTGATATCGAGAAGGCTTATGATCATGTGAATTGCCCTTTTTTTGCTAGATTTGCTTGGGAGGGTAGAGTTTGGTCAAAGGTGGCTTTTGTGAATGGAGAGTTGCATTACCTCTGTAAAGTATTTGGTTTTGGTCAATGGGTCACCAAAAGGCTTCTTTTCAAGTTCACATGGGTTACGCCAGGAGGATCCTCTCTCGCCTTTTCTCTTTGTTCTGTTGAGTAAGCTTTTGGCCAGGGCGGTGGAGGTAGGTAGACTAAGCTGTTTTGAAGTGGGGGACCGGGGAGGTTCTACGTGCCGAATGTCCCATCTTTTATTTGCCGATGACATGATCATTTTTTTTTTTGCGGAGCAGAGGAGGTTCAAGTGAGCAGTGTCAAGCTTATTTTGATGTGTTTCGAGGCAGTTTCATGGTTGCTTATCAATGTTGGTAAGTGTGAGATGATTCCAATAGGGGGTAAAATAATTAGCATGGGCATTTGGTTGAAAGGTATAATGATTGGAGTCTTCTTACCATCATGGGGTATTCAAGTCCAATGGAATGGGACACTAAATTTATTAACATTAGAGAATGACTAGTGGTGCAATTTCCGTATCCAATTGCACCTTTGATAGGGGATTATTGGTGTTTTTTTTTGGGTGGGGGGTGGGGGTGGGGAGTGGGGTGGTGTATGGCCCATGTAGATCAAAGGTAGTAAATGAATTTTTGGGAGGAACTAGCTGGTTTATTTGGCTCGTGCAGCCTTAATTGGTGCTTAGGTTGTGATTTTAACATTGTTAGGCTATAATCCGAGGAATCAGGAGGGGAAGTGTCACTCGAAGCATGCGAGATTTTGATTCTCTTACTGACTCTTTTGAGGGACCTTAGGTTGAGTAAAAGAAGGACCACTACCCCATCGTGCTGGATACTAGTGGTATTAAGTGGGATTCCTTACATTTTTAATTTGAAAACACGTGGTTGGAATGCAAGGATATTGGGGATAATCTCTCCAAGCACTGCCGGGGGGGAGGGGAGGTAACGTTCATAGTTGGGAAGGATTACAATTTTCTCTCTTCCGTATTTGGATTGAAATGCGTTGGCTTCTTGGAATTTTTCGATTCGCAGAAATCTTTGTGACCTTGAGACAACGGTACATTTCCTTAACCGGTATTGCAGAGGATATTAATATTCATGAAGGGGTGAAAGATAAGAAAAATTGGATTTTAGAACAATCAAGGTTTCTGTTGTAAATCTATTTTTTTTTAATTTTCTTTGTGATGATTTATCTCTTCCTTCTTTTTCCCCTTCCAATTTGATTTGGGTTGCTAGAACTTCGTCAAAGTGGGGTTTTTGCTTGGTTGGGGGCTCATGAAAGGATAAGCACTTGCGATGGGTTGCATAGGAGGTGTTGTCATTGTAAATATAGTAATGACACCTGTCACATTTTGCTTCATTGTTCGTTCCCTGTCTTCCTATGGATGAAATTATCGCATCTTCTTTTCAGCATTGTCACCATCCCTCCGAGGACACCAACAACACAACGGTACATGTATATCTTAAACTACTCTCTTAAATACCAATTTTCGAAACCTAATATTTAAGACTATTGAAGAGAAGCCAATGGCTTTTACCAAAAGTAATTGGCTAGCATCCGAACAATTGTATACCGTGATTGTCAATCCTGCTTTTTTTATCCAAATCCTCCATTGAATTCATGAGCGGCCACAAATTGCACTTCGATTCGTTTGATGGGTTGAAGGCCAACCGGGGTTTAAGCAATCGGAATTTGCTTCCTGTACTATTCTTGATATTCTTATTCAAAACAGTTGGATGCAGTTGCTTATTCGGTGATGTGGATGTTTTGATTGATGGGTATGTGAATTCAGAAATTTCAATTAATTGACTCGATCTTTTAGTATGGGTGTAAACTAAAAATGTGATGGTTGAACAATGTTCGTACAATTTTGATAAGGTGGTAAAAAAATGGGTTCTTTTCGGATGTGAAGGCTATCACAATTCACCTCCACACTATGCAATACCCAAATAACCAACAAGACCTTGGAGCCATAAAACGCCTTTGTTGCCTCTAGCTGCTATGCACTCTTGCCACAACAGAGCTCCTGCAAACTATTCCACCAACCAATGTAAATACGTACCTCTTAGTAAATTGTTTGCCTAAATCACCTGAAGAGGCGGAATCAACATACCCACAAACGTATGTCCTGTTAACTGGTTGGTACACTTGTCCCACATCCAAAAATCCCTAATCGAACTCTTAGGATACTTAGGGATAGGGATTTAGTTGGAAGAGCTAAGTAATTGTATAGAATTATGGGTGTATATTGAGTTAAGCCAACCATTATTACGTATAATACCATTTTGGATTCCTTTTGTAAAGAAGGTGAAGTGCAACAAGTGCTAGACCTTTTATCAGAGATGGAGATGAGAGGGTGTGCTCCAAAAGATTTTACCTATAATGTGTTGATTTATGGGTTGTCGAAGAAAGGGGAATTTGACCAGGCCAAGGGGAAGGTTGGGAAGATGTTTACCTTTGGGTTGAAGGTCTAGGAAATTACGTATGATCCTTTGATTTGTTGGAGTTGTGAGAAGGGAATGCTTGTTGAGGCATTGAGTCTTGCGGAAGGGATGGTAGTAAGAGGAGTTTCCTCCACTGTATCAACGTATAATACATTTATGTATGGCCTTTTTAATCATGGAAGAGTTACGGGTGCTAGGCTACAGTTTTCGGGAACGTTAGAGAGGAATTTGGTGCTGGATATACTGTCATATAACATTTTGATTATGGATATTGTCAGCTGCGGAACCTAAGGGAGGCTTTCTGCTTGTTATTTGAGTTAAAACACAGGAATGTTATTCCTACAGTAGTAACTTCTAATACTATTATGCACGGGCTTTCCAGACGTGAGTCTTTGGAGGATGCTAGGCAACTCAAAGACAAAATGATCAATTTTATATGTTTTTCCAGATGTTTTTACGTATATTATTCTAGTAAATGGTTCATTCAAGGCAGGAAATTTGCAATTGGCTATTGAATTTGTTGATGAGACGTTGCGTAAAGGTTGGAGCCCGACCAGTTTGC